>CM032393.1:2723269-3458269 GCA_019049475.1 Eueides isabella
GTATTCCATTGTAAATAATTATGTGAATTAATAATTAATAATTTATTATGTTAGTAGGTTGTAAGTAATTTTTATTTAATATGGCTTCATAATATCCAGAATGTATATTGTTTTGCAAATTTATAGGGAAGTTCATATTTTAATTGAGCTATACTGATACTATATAAAACAATGTATGATCATTTTTAATTCTTGGAAAAAGTCCAGCATTTAACCAATAAGCCATACATATTTTTTCTATGCCTGTAACAATTACAACTACCGCTACAAATTACAACTTTAATAATGTTCCGTTTGAGTCTTTCTAAATTAAATTTTTATACATTTTGTTATAACAATTTAAATAATAAAAAACTACTATTCTCATTTTATATGAATTAACAGCAGGCAAAACGAAGGATTGGCTTGAATTTTGTGTGTTGTATAAATTTTTTTATAGCTTCACATTTTAACTAGCTCAAGAAAAGAAGCTGTGAAAAGACTTTTCATCCACCATGCATCACCAAACTTTAGAGGCAATGAGTTGAGTGGCAAAATTCAATACAGTTTTGTTACCACCAGCAGAAATTGAAATATTTCATTCCTTCAATTGGGTTTGGGAATTGAACCCACAATTTTTAATAACACATGTACTTATTACGAAGAGTATTTTTTAAATTATATATTTTTGTATTTATATGGTTTATCAGAAGAATAATGAAAGAATTATATTTACTGCTATGTCGATTATTTTTAGATATTTCAAATGTTCGGAAAAGTATTGAACAGCTTTACTGTATAAACAGACTATAATAATATAACATTGATATAATTATTATAAATTAACAATATTTTATTTATTGTATTCTTTTTATATTCCTTAATATAAATTTAAGGTAAAATAGTAAAAAAAAACTTTTTATACTATGTAATTAAGTTTGTTAACACTTCAATATAACATTTAATAATAATTAATACTTTAAACATCTAATATTCAAATAATATATATAAAATTATTTGTTCAAGTAGAATATACATTATTGAGTTTATTTATGTATTTTTTTAAAATAATATTTAATATAATTTTTATAAATTAAATATGTTTTAATTATGATATTATTTTATTTATAATATAAGTTGAGTATTATAAATATAATTTTTTTTTTAGTATTTAGTTTCAATGAAGCCCCTAAAAATATTTAAATAAAAACTAATTATAACCTATTTAAAATCTATTTAATTCAAATTTGAATTCACTTACCTAGGGCGATTTTGCATGTAATATTGACCACCAAAATGAATGCCATGTACACCCCAACATAATAGAAGCGACAGTCCAGTTTTCAGTCATCCACTTCCTGGAATTTTGATGAATAAATTCGTTTTCGAATTCGAAAATGTACGAATAATTCGGCGTGATATCCAGGTCGTAGCTCATCGCCGCCTCCATGGTTTCAGTTTACCGTAAAAAAAATATCACAAATGTATATTTTGCACAGTCTACAGTTAAGAATTATAAAAATGTTGCACTGATATCACCGGCAATGGATTAACCTAAAAACTGTTACAAGCTACTTATGTGTTGTTATATCACAGATGAATAAAATGTCAATATTCCGAAGGGGCGGCAAGGCGTACCGCCGTTGAGATACCAAATGTTAGTTATGGACGTGGAATGGATAAACGCTGAATATATATATTAGTGGTGACGAGGCGTCGGCCGCAGCCCGAGTAGATTCACTCGCCAGTCGTCACAGACGAGACGGAACGATGAATGAACTCAGTATTTGCCTCATGCCTTAGTCACGATATTCATGACACTATCCCAGTGATCTAGTCAGCCCGCCGACCAACCGACAATCGTGCCGCACACTGTCATTTACTTAAAACCATTTGACAGCTACCCAGTACAGTAGCAGCTGGGCCATAGATTCAAAAAAAAATCGTTCTGTAATGTTCTGTTCTTTTAATTATGTAGTTAAATGTTGTCTAAAAATAAAAAAACAGAGTGTTCAATATTTTTACATATTTTGGAATTGATTTTTTTTGGGTTATGATTATTTATAATATATTCTTTTCATATGTATATTCAGTATAATCGGTAAAATGTTAAAAGCGGCGAAAAGAAAAAAAATATGTAATTTTCATGTGCTTAAAAACCATAAAAATAATTAAATATTTATCGTCACTTGGTGCTTCGCTTCTTTCTTATTTAATAATTTAAATTTTAAATTTAATACAATATTTGAAAAAATATTTCATTTTAAAATAACGATTGATTCTAAAAACGATTGGTGATAAAATGACGATTGATTAAAAAAACGCAATCTACGATCAGAACACTCGACACCGTGCGGTGATGTGCCATATGAACCAACGGCTCACAGGTAGATGAACCTCCACTTTCCCACTAAAATTCAGTGATTTTTTTTTTTAAATAAACGAAGAAGCCGTAGGATCACTTGTGCTAAGCACTACATCGCCTCGTTAATAGACGTGCTACCGTTGCCTTTAGACTGTCCCAGGGTTTCCAGGATATCTGAAACGTCGATCACAAGAAAAATGCGAAATTTCGGGAGCATCATGGCTCCGAAATAGCTTCTCTACTGTTGTTAAATTCGAAATAATACTTCTTTCTTCTACTTCCTCGCCTTTAACTCCTTTACTGCCATAATAAATTCACAAATGGAGGTCACGGTGAACCAGTGTCACTTACTGTTTAGTATGACCCATACTACACTAAATAGTGAGTAGTCGCTCAGTACAGCTATCGAAATCTAGAAGTGAGAAGCCCTTAAGGGCAAATGGCTAGAGTTTACAGAACATAGAGTGCTGAGTACATTCTTCTTCTTCATATGATCTACTCCTGATTCGCACGATATGCTCGATCGATGGCTATCCGTCCGCGACCGCTCTCTTGTATAAAATGCGTGGCTGAAAGTATCCGCTAGAGTTAGCGAGTACTTTCGGCTAAAACTTTCAAGGTGAACTACTAGCCAGGAGACTGCTGTCATCGGGGAGAGCTATTCAGGGTTATTGTACCGTGTGTACATTAATCCTGAATGGCTCTTAATGTTCTGATCCACTGTTACTCTAAGCACTACTAAGCACCTAGTAATGATACATGCTTTAATAATAGTGTCTTAAAAAATAGTTTTAATAAAATAAAGTATTTTTTTATAAAATTATACTTTTGTAAAAAATAATCGCAGAAGGTACATGATGGTAAAGTGATACTTTTATTGAAATTATGACATTAAGATATAACAATATAAGTAAAATAATTTATTATACCTATTAATAGTGCACCTAATGTGGTTTTACAAGACAATTTATTAAACTATTTTTGAACTCATAATAGGATAACAGACCTCGTCATCCTTGCTCCACCGGCACCGGGCCACGGCCTTAATTGAACGATGGTATGTTAATTAATTAAGATGTATGTTAATTATATTTTAGAGTTTCGTACCTTAAGAGGTAAAGTCGAAATCTTTGTAGAATCAATTTTCTTTTATCTCTAATCTAAGTTCTGCCAGACGGGCAGACCGATAAAAAAGTGATTAAGACAAATATTTTGTTGTAGTGGTTAAGACATATATTTTGTTTTTACTACATTTTGCATAAAATTCGCCGCGTAATCAAAGTCTGATATGATATGAGGATGATATCATGTGAGGTACTCCTCGTGTACGTCAAAAATCGTTGGTCGTAGTTTGTTTTGATAATTATGTCAACTGTCAGCTGGAAGCTTGCTTTGCTTGCTTGGATGACGCTAGCTCAGATCTCCCGAAAAAATCTTTTAGGGGACATTTATTAATGTAATAAAGCCAGAAATTTTGTCTGCTTGTCTGCTTGTCTGATAACGGCTAAGCAGATGCAAATGCCTTTTTTACAATTATACTTTGGCAACTTTCTCTAAGCATTTAATGTTTATTTTATTTAACTCGGTTAATAAATAGAAAAATTACGTCAATTTAAACTATTTAGTTTAGCAACATGTTTATTCATTTGGCTGTAATTTTAGTTTTCAATGTATAGGTATTGCCTTAAAAGTGATAATGTTATTAGAACATGACACTAATTGAGTGTCTTACGGTAGATAGTGTTTACTTGCACAGTAAGTAGTTAGATTGAGTTAGGTATTCTTTTTAAACAATTTTTTTTATGGAAAAGACAAGACAAACGAGCGTACGGGTCACCTGCTGGTGTGTTATCACCGTCACTGACGGCCCCGTGTAAAACCCGTGTAAAAGCTACAGATTTGTTGCCGGCCTTTAAGTGGAGGTAGATACACTTTTTAAAGGTACCCATGTCGTATCGACCTGGAAATACAGCCGCAGGTAGGCCGTTCCTCAGATATGTGGCGCGTGGAAGAAAATTCCTACGATACTGTACAGTAGTGGAGTGCCACGTGTCCAAATGATGTGGATGGTACTTTAGTTTGTAACGTACTGTGCGGTTGGAAAATTTGGTGGCAGGTACCAAGTCAAAAAGTTCTCCATAACACTCCTCGTGATAAATGCGGTAGAGAACGGACAGCGAGGATACGTCTCTACGCAAAGTCCCACACAGATCATTGCGTCCCCAACGATCCGAAAGGCTCTACGTTGTATGCGATCAAATGTTTCAACCTGATACTGGGGTGCACCAGCCCAGAGTTGAGAACAGTATTCTATATGATATCGAACCTGGGCTCTATACAGGGCCAAACGGTGTTTTGACGTGAAGTATTGTCTCGCTCTGCTGATGACCCAATTTATTCGAGGTTATCGAGGTTTTGCTTTCCAGATGGTCACGATAGTTTGAGGCCTGTCGTGGCGCAGCGGCACAAGCGTGTGACTATAACCGACAGGTTCTGGCTTCGATCCCCGGTCGAGGAAATGAAATATTTAATATTTTCAATTTAAATATTTAATGTTTCAAAGCGCGGCGTTGAGTTCCGCCACATAACACGCAATGCCTCAAATTCGGCAGAAAGTGGGGAACGGAAGTGGAACGGAGTGTCTTAACACTAGGTTGCCGAGTTCCCTCTGCCTACCCTGCCTCGTGCGGGATACAGCGTGAAGCTGAAAAAAATTCGTAGTTTATATCTTTAGCTTTTACTCACTGTGGTCCTATAACCGGAAATTTTTATTTTTTAATATTATCTTGGCAGATTAATGGGAGTTTAGTTATTAAAAATATTTATTAATATCTAAATATTGATTAATTTACTCTTGTTTTTATTGATTTGTGAATAATTTACTCTTAAGTGGCTGATATATCCTTTTTTATATAAGTGCGGGTGTAATCTATCATTTTAAAAGAAAACAATTTGTATATTACATACATTTTAATATTTTAAACATTTAGTTATGAATTAGTTGATAAATAGTTACCTAAGGACATTTAAATTTAGGTACTCGTTTATTAAACATTAATCACAGTGTTTTATTTGAAATAATATTTGGAACACATTTGTTATAACTAAGCTACCAAAAGTCATCATATTTTTAAGCCTTCTCAGTAACTCTTGACTTATCGGCAACTTTGGTTTAGGCGGAGGAGCAACAATGCTAGTTGATTCAGTAATATTTGTGAATGTGTACATATAATATGCGGGTGTTTTTCCAATGTTAATAATTTTGTGGAATGTTTCAGAAGCTAGCATTATCTTATTTCCTTTTTGTAATTGAAAAGATTGGCCGTTCAAATATTTAGTGACTTCTGGTTCATATGCCACCAGTCCATCTAATACAGTCATACTAACATTGGATATATCTAAAGGAATATATTTTTCTTGGACGTAACCTAAAAACATTTATATTAAGTTCTTGAATACAAGTAACAATTATAGCTCCACCCTAAGTATATTATTCGCCATCCGTCAACCGATCTAGCGATTAGTGATAGATAGACTGTTCGACGGACGACGAATGATTTAGTCTTAATTAATTATTAGCAATGTAAAAATATCTCCTTACAATTTGAACCTCTAAATAAAAGTTAAGAAAACATTTGAATAATTTCTCGAGTACTATACCTGGAAAATCAGCTATAAATATAACATCACTAAAATTATTCCAAGAGTGTACATCTTCCTTTATATCGTGCAAAATACTCCGCCATTCCAATGCTTCATCTAGTAACGGCATTAGATACGAAACTGGCTCAAAAGGCAACCAGGACGCATTTAACAAATCCACGTGAGGATCAAACATGCGTTGTGTAAATCTACCATTCATTGAACACCAAACATCTACATAAATTGATATATTTTGGGATATTTTTTTATTACTTTGTCTTATATTATTCCTTAGACACTTAGCATATTGGTGAACCATGTCTCCGTGACGTGTCCATCTGTCATTCGGTGAATATATGTATGGATCAACGTAAAATGCCTCATGTTTCTCATTATCAACAACTTTAACGACCACCGATTCTATATCCCATGTGTGGACCATCATGTCCCAGGAATATCCATAGAGGCCTTTAGTCCAGTTGTTGTAACCCTGATGAACATTAACGGAATTTAATCTTTATACATTAAATTAACAATATGACTTGATAAGCTTATGAAATTAATTATTAACAATTAATTTAATAAGTGTTACCTACTAATTAATGCCTCTTCTTCATTTATAAAAAAGGAAAAAAATATCAGTAGATTCGCGTAATAATTAAAAGTAAATATAAAAAAAAAACATTAACATATGTCGCCCGCATGTGTGTATTACACGATTAAGACGATGAAATAATATAGCTTGTGGCTTTCCTGAATAAATCGACCTATCTAACATAAAAAGATTGTTCATATATTAACCAATATTTCCTAAGAAAATTAAATAAATAAAATAATCTGGAGAATAATATTGAAGTATAGATAATATGCCTGTTGAGTGTATTTTTGGTTTATACCAGTATATTGAAATAAATGTTTAATAAGTACAGTACATAATTAATAATTTCCTTATATTGTGGAAATTTATCGTTTTACGTATAAAAGTTATATGTATTATATATGTAACTGGTATTGTTTTAAATTATTGCCCATAATACGTGTAGTTATATTTTTTTATTAGATAAATCTAACATTTTGAATCAATTTTATAATATATAACAAAATCAAGAAATATATAGTTATAATATATGATTTGTTTTCTCAAAGAGGCTTCTTGTGGCATGGCTCGTAGCGGCGTAGATAAAATATATTATGTAAGTAGGACACCTAAATGACGGAAATCCCTTAAGTTAATTTTTACTCAACCCCTCTCTCCTACTTTATCTATTTTTGGTTGAAATCAATTACTTTTGGTGATTTTTTTAAACTTTTTGGTTTGCCTTTTCTTCCCCTACAGAGAGTTTTGGTTTGGTTCAATATTACTAGCTAACACTATAAATATTAATATTTAAATGAATAAAAATAAATATAAATAATAAATTTCAATATTTAATCTCCGACCTTCGTAATAAAATGCGAATACGGCAGGAAGGCCTGAGTCACCACGTGAAAGACTATTAAAGCAAATGTAATTTTTTTCATCTTTCTATTTGTACTGTCCATTAGTTCATTCTCTTTTTTCAATTCAATACTCGATTCGTTTTCTTCATTAACTTTAGCCATATTGTTTTCAACAATTAAATTTTCATTGTCACACGCAGTTTTTTCTTCCGTTGCGATGTTTTTTTCTGGTAATTCTGTCGTGTTCCGCTGGCAATTGTTTACAGTGCATTTAAAATTGTTTAAATAATTACAAATTCCTCCTTTCACTATTGATGAGGTCTTTTCCGTATATCTTATAATAATTTTCGGCCAGTCGAACGGGTAGAACAGTGGCATTGTAGCCAGGCATACCCAAGGAAACATACCTGTGATGAATATTAAGTTATTTTTTTAGATTTACAATCGTATATCTTTTTTTTTGAGCTTCACGCTGTATCCCGCACGAGGCAGGGTAGGCAGAGGGAAATCTAGTGTTAAGACAATCCGTTCCTCTTTCGTTCCCCACTTTCCGCGCTTTGCCTTATTACCAGAGCGAAGAAATGAAACATTAAATATTTTAATTGAAAATATTAAATGTTTCATTTCCTCGACTGGGGATCGAACCCAGAACCTGGCGGTTACAGTCACACGCTTGTGCCGCTGCGCCACGACAGGTCTCAAATCGTAAATCAATCGTATATCGTTATGTCAAATACATACAAACTATTTAAATTATAAAATTTAATCATTTCTATCGTATAACAGGTAACAACGGTTACGTATGCAGACGGACGCAAGTGTTAAGACACTTTCTCAATTTAAACTCAATTTTTGAGACAATGTGATGTCTAATGAACTAGAAGTTACGTTTTATCTTACTAGAATGGAGATTTTTTCAACCCTAGAGTAAGAATTTAACCTAATACCTAATGTATATATATATATATATATATATATATAGATATATATATATATATATATATATATATATATATATATATATATATATATATATATATATATATATATATATATATATATATATATATATATATATATATATATATATATGTATATATATATATATATATATATATATATATATATACATATATATATATATATATATATATATATATATATATATATATATATATATATATATATATATATATATATATATATATATATATTTTAGGCTATATTTTTTGAAATGTAACATTGCTACACTGATCTGAATAAAAAGTATAAAAATATTTTTATAAGTAAGTATAAGTCTAGTAAATAATTAAATTGTAACGTAAAATGTTTACATTGAACAATAACCACCAGAGATGTGGTTTAATTAACTGAATTCATTTCCTTTAATAATAATCCCTAACATATAAATATTTCCGAGTAGGTAACTAACTATGTACACACAAAGGTATGGTTTAATATTTATTCTCAGTAATATGCAGAATTATATTGTTTCTAGTAAATAAATAATGTGCAACTCATTGTGCTTGTATTCAGTTTTATTTATATAATTTAAAACTTTAGAAGTTATTATTAACGAATTAAAATTTTAAAAGTAACAGTTCGAAAGCAAAATTTGCTTTCGATCGTATTATTATAGATTTTTTTTATATTTTTTTAACTAAGTACCTATCTATAATACTTAGTAAATTTTACCAACCAAACTCGATCATGTCGCAAGTTGATGTTGACCAACGCCTTTTGAATGAAGTAGTACCTAACATCATATTACATAATTAAATTATTATTTTTACCTCCTCGCTTAAGTAAATCCAAGAGCGGCGTTGAGCACTGCCATTTACTCCAGAAAGTCTTACAATTGAGCAAAGAATAGAGGACGGAGTGAACTTTAGATTAGGTTTTTAAGCTGATCCTTTATATGTGAATACTTACGTATTTTGCTTACGATTACTATGATATACACACAAACTTACCTATAGTAAATAATCTACTATTCATTAAATGAAATAAAGCACAAAAAATCATCGCTACATGCCGCGTCCGAGCCCACATCATCCAAATGGCGACGGTCAGGTCGAAAGCAAATACAAACCAGTGGACTATAAGGAAGTCTGTTTGTGAAACTGTTAAAAATAATCTGAAAACATCATCTTGAATTAATGCAAAAAGATAAGGCACAAGTTCAATGTCTTATTCAAATGATCGCGTGTTGATCAAAACAATAATTTAAGCAAACATTTATTCGAAAATATATTTATAAAATAATAGGTATATATTTTAAATGATGAGATAAAAAATAGGTTTCTTTGAATAATAAAAAAAATATGAAAAAGGTAAAAAAAATGCACATTTTGAAATTATGGTCATATATATATATTTATTTACATTTTTGTAATGAGGACAAATGAAATGATTGAATAAACGATTTTGGTGACATGACAGTAAAAAATGCAGAAATGTCGTGCTATTAGAAATTTAAAAAACATTTTTCATTTCCCGTCGGGTTGTCAATCATGGTTCCGTCACCCAACACGCAATGTTTTTAAATTAAAGAGAAACTTAAGAACAGGTAAGCTGATTTATAACGAGGTTGAACGATGTTCGTATTTATACCAAAAATATATATATATATATATATATAGAGATGAAAAACTTTTATTTAAGAGTAAAGCTATTAAATTTCTAAAGATGTGCTTACTTGAAAGGATTAAAAACCCAGTGTTCACTGAGGTTCTGCACCGAGTATCCAGTTAGCCACTCTGCACTTCCTTTCTTTAAGCCAGCCATGAAGTAAAGTATGAAAAATTGATATTTCAAAATAAAATAATTCCAATATGGCACCGCCGGTTTTAATTGAGAAGGATTTATATAAGCGTCTAATGACCTTAAACAAATGAGTTTATAATCAATTATTTACCTGAGTGTGCTTTTACTTTATTTTAATAATAAATATAATTGAAGTACTACTTAAATAATAATGGTGAAATTTATTTATGTAATATATTAAATAAATTTAAAAAATATATTGCCATAAAGTAATATTTCTTTTATATATTTAAAAAAGTCCTTCGTTTTTTGATGTCTGCTTTTACTAACATTTATTGCAAATTTAAAATAATTAACACTTAATTATTTTGATTTCAATTATTAATTTCAAATGAAATTTTGCAAAAATCATATATATAAAATTAGTCACTTCACGCTGTAACCCGCACATGTCAGGGTAAACAGGAGGAACTTGAAAAACTAGTGATAAGATTCTCCGTTCTGTTTCCCACTCTCTGCTGAATTTGAGAAGAAATGAAAATATTTAATATTTCATTTCCTCGAGTGGGCATCGAACCCACAATCTGTCGTTTACAGTCACACGCTTGTGCCCTGATGCGCTACGACAGGCCTAATGAAATTACTAATAATGCCAAAATATTATTTACCAATAAGAATTCGCTTCAGTAAAAGTGAGTAAAAGAGCGACAACTCCAAATAAGTAACTATGATTGTTCCAATAGCTTTTTTCAATTAGGAACAAATACCAATAACTTAAAGTGAAGGTTGACGCACTCCAGCGATACTTATAGCCGAGTGCTATACCTAAGGCTCCTAAAAACACAAACTTTATTAAAAAAACATTAAACATTGAATTACCCATTAGGGCGCAGTTGTATAGCTTATTTTTTGTTGTGAGTTCGATATCCGCTTGAGGGAATGCTTGTATTGAAAATTACTAGCATTTCTTCTATACAGAGTAATTTCTATTGCAAGGCGATACAAAAGATGCGTACAAAATAAAAGAAAACGTATTCGGTCCTAGTTTATATACTAGTTAACTTGGCATAATTCTGCAAGCATTGAAAGATATAATAAAAAAATGTAAGTAGTTACCAATCCAAAGACCAGCATAAACCAGTGCCATATAAGGCATAGGCACGGCCTTCACGACGGAGATTAGAGGGAAACGACATGTAGTGGATTCTCCCCAACGCTTGTCCATGAAAGCACCGCCACGCTCGTCCGGAATGTCAAATAGCATTGTGATTCCTGATAATATTATTATATAAATACATATTTAAATTTCTCGCGTTTTTAAATCTGTATTCTTCATATTAAATGAAAGTATTTTGACGGGATTTATCGTGTAGTAATTTTTTGTAGTTTTTTGGGAACCCGACTCAGGCTTAGTGGTCCCAGGTCCCAGACGAGACTACGTACTGCATTAATTTCAAATGTTGAATAATCGCAACAATCAAAGATATATAAAATCAAAGATATAGAATTATATAAATATCACAGTTTGGATTAATATTATATTTCGTAAGATTTTTGTTCTAAAGTAAATTAAATCTTCATATATTATGTAGACATTGTTATTGAAAGTAGTATATACTATATCAAATACAAGTTAAAATTCAGGCTCTCTGATAAATATTTACCACATAGCTAAGGCACACTTACTTACCAAACAATATTCTTGTGACCGCTAAGCTGGAGGAATGTTTTGGCGAATTTAAATATTCACTTAAATTTGTAATCGATATTTCAATTATGTGAAATCCAAATTGTTCTTGGAATTTTGTAGTTAATTTTTGAAATAAAATTTGAAGCCATAGTTTTAATCTGAAGCCTGAAATTTCGTTAAAGCATTAACAAATCTTTCTTTATCTAACCTTACTTATCTAACGAACGAAAACGTTATATTTTTTCATTATACTTAGTTATCATGAGAGACTCTTATAAATGACTTGTAATTCACTCACGCAGCTTCACGCTGTATCCCGCACATGACAGGATAGGCAGAGGGAACTTGGAAACCTAGTGTAAGTAAGACACTCCGTTCCACTTCCGAATTCGAGACATTGCGTGTTGAGCGGTGGAACTCAACGCCGCGCTTTGCCTTGATACAAGAGTGAAGAAATGAAAACATTAAATATTTAAATTGAAAATATTTTTCTCGAGTGGGTATCGGTGCGCCACGACAGACCTCAATGAATTTGTACTTTTGAATAACACTGACTACTGTAGAAAAGTAAGTCGAACTTTAAAACAACAATACTTCAATAGCCTAACCTGCACAAATATTGTCTTGCTATATGTATAATTATGTTACATTTAAAATTCAGTCATTTACTTTTGCGTTTCTCATATATTTAATAGAGAATTTGCGACACCCTAGTGATATGTGTCTCTGTTCTCAGCTTAAGTTGTTCTCATTCAGTATATAAATTTAATATCTAACACAAAGTAGATTTATCAAGGAAAAGTGAGTGGTAAGAGAGAGAGGGGGAGACCTCGGCTGACCTTCATAAACAGACGGCATGTATGAAGAGGTTGATGACAGTGGACGAGGCGAAAGAGGTATGTTGAGACCAGGCCCGCCGCAAGCGGGCGTGCAAGGCGTGCACGGCACACGGGCGGCACGTCCATGGGGGCGGCAAACCGAGCGATTCATCATCGTCACGTAATATTCAAAGTTCTTTTCTTATTAAATAGTTATCTCACTTACATCATAAGATATGTCATGGTATGGAAAAACAGTGTGCCGTCAGTGCAACAAAGCCTGATTCACTTCTTGCATTGTCCTTAAACTTTAGATGCTGTACATCTAAAGTTTAAGGACAATGCAAGAAGTGAATCAGGCTTTGTCGGTATTGATTTGTTTAATGTAGTTGTTGCATTAAAGTTGCATTTTACAGATAATTTGAATAATGATCCATAAATCCTATTGCAATATCTTTTTGCAATCTGTTTGTGAGATATGGCTCCATAAACAAGCAGTAGCTATGCGGTCAAGATATCTTTGTATAAATTACATGAAGGTACAGCTATGTAGTTTATACAAAGATATATACATATGTATTTATTTATAATAATGGGACTTTTATCAAATTACATTCATTCATGTAATTTGATAAAAGTGCCATTATTATAAATAAATACAGCAAATCTGGTGTTTTATTTAAATCTGTTATCCAGTAGGTTGGGATTATTACCGTCAAAACATAACTTTAGTTGTCTGCCTTTAGTTGTTATAAACCTTGAGCCCTCAGTATGTATGTTTGGCGTCCAGTCACCACCAGCCACAGATCTTCCTCCCAGTGATGCAAAATCCTTTGCAAATTGGTGAAACTAAATTCTTGAAATAATAGATTACTGAAAGGTTCAGTGGACCAAAGTTACCTTCCACCACAACATTCGTAACCTATATGTGCTTTGTCCTATACTCCGGGAGCACTTGATGTTTCATAGAATTTCTTATTACAATAGCTGTTACTGTATGTCCCGTCCCATCTGGATAATAAGTCACTTTGGTTAATGTTTTGAAAGATTTCTAAGTCATTCTTGTTCGAAGCAAAACCATTAATGTTCCAAGTCGCCACTATCAGGGCAGACATTTTGATATTGTTTCAACAATGGTGACTATGAGGCTCATAAAAGTGCTCAAATGTTGTAAAGATCATGTCGAATTCTTCCGAATGTTTGATTAGCAGTTCTTCTGTTTTAATGTTTACACCGGTTGTAGTTGTTGGGTTATTTCTATTATTTTTCAATATATCAGAGTATAGTTGTTCTTCCTACAATTCTTCAGGATGTGGTCGTGTAACTAAGGGGATAGTTTTGGTTGGCACTTTTCGTATTTTGCCGCTGAGTCAATACTCAGCGGCCAATGGTTTCCTGCTATGTGACTTTTTAGGATAGTTGGCCGAAAGTGCTCCTTGGCAGAGAACACATTGTGCTGGTGTGTTACGTTCTTTCTTTGGGCAGTCTGTTGTATCATGTCCCTGGGCGCATTTAACTACTACGTGATAGGACATGCAGTAATTCTTGGAGTGGTGTTAATGTTGGCATCATTAAAATTGCGGTAATGTTTTTCATTTTGTTTGGATCTTCGATTGTGACAGACTGGTGGCAGATATATTTAATATCTTTCATTTTTGTATTGTTAGCTCTGGTTTCGATATTAACAAAAAAGTTGAGGTACTCCTGGATCAAATTTTGAGTTGATAATTTACCAAAGACTTTGTTTCCAGTCTTTTCGATTGCTTCAACAGTTGCACCATGTGTAGTAGTGTATATTTTTACAACTATTCTCTAGTAGCGTTGATCTTTTAAGTTAACAATGTGTCCTATAAGTACTTTATTTCGAACTAGTGTCGTTTTTGTATATCGCTGTGTCTACACAAGTTATTCTTAATTGGTTTCTGTTGTGTATTTCCGCAGCATCTTTGGGATCAAGGGGTAACCTGTTAAATCTATTACTTGTTGTGATTTTTATGGTGAAGGCTAGTTACTGCCTTTTTCGCTTCTGATTTTTATCTACAGAGACTTTTAGTCAGTCTGGTTGATCGGACTTAAGGATGTTTCTTCTGTAGCATTGAATTTACTGTTGCTGCCTAGGGTATGCTCCCAGCGACGACCTTCTCGATCTTGTGAACAGATTATGGTGGAATGCCAGTTGAACAAATCGTTTTACAGTAGCAGTCTCTCGTACAGGAGCCTGGTACTCACTTCTGCAATCTTCAGTATCAGATTTCGCACAACGAGGGCCGGATACCTCATGGCGCCGGGGGTTGGCCGGATCGCATGACAAATCATTTTCCTTTTTATCCATAATTTCATAAAAAGAAGGTCGGAGGGGAGCAGGAAGTGTTTCCTGCTCCTGCCCTCGGTGTTTTTGAAGAAATTTGGACGCTTATAGTCTCCGATGGACAGTTTAATGGGTCACATAACCGCCGCCCGCCAAAATGACTGTACCAAATTTATTGGATTGATAATACTATGATTTTACATTTCAGTAAGCAAAATTTGTATTAATCAAAATCATTTTTTTATATTTAGTTAAGATGTTTTTCTCTCAGCATATGTAGTAATAGGGCGGCACAATCGGTATTGCACGCGGGCGCTCAAACACCTAGCAGCGGCCCTGCCTGAGACCGTAGCGCTTGGCACTCTGTTCTCTCTGCGTACCCCGCTAGGGATATAGCATGAAGCTAAGTAAGTAAGTAAGTAACATAAAGTAATAACTTACACAAATCAAGAAAGTTTTTCATAATGGTTCGCTTCCACCGAAGTCACTATAAAGACTGGGGTGAAAGGGGTGATCGTAGAGTTATTCAATTTACCATAATTCGCCATAAATCGTTTATGTCAAAATAATTATGTACGAACGCACATGTCAAGCAAATAGGAGACGATACTTCCATACCATTGAATACATTATTCCGTCAAAGTAAATTAATACAACAAACAAAATATTTACTGCAGGTACATACGCTATACGACCGAGCACACGTTATCCGTGATCAGGTGTCACCTTTATTTATGTCATATTTAAATATTTGTTATGATGACAATAACTTTATTTTATTTGCTTGGTTTTTTTTAAATAAAAAATAATTTACTTATTTATTATAGGTACAGTAGTTGTTTAAATACGTTCTAGATGATTTTTTTGGTCAATATTTAAAAATGTTGGTTTTTAGCTAGGTACTACTAATATGTCAAACTAAAACATCATCTGTTTGTAAATGCAAATGGATGCTCCATAGTTGGAAGAATTAATTCATTTCTATTTCTCAGCTTGTGATGCATTTAAAACGTAATTACTCGAAACCGGGGTTACGTTGCAATAAAAAATATATATTTGTTATACTTAGTTTCAAAGCTCGATTAAAGCAAAATACAATTATTATATTAAATCTTCAATGTGAACGAGATGACTGTAAGTGAATTTTGAATATGCATCATCATCAATATATGTATATAATAAAACAGTTTAAAAAATTCAAAGGCCTGTCGTGGCGCAGCGGCACAAGCGTGTGACTGTAAACGATAGGTTGTGGGTTCGATCCCCACTCGAGCGAATGAAATATTTAAAATTTTCAATTTTAATATTTAATGTTTTCATTTCTTCGCTCTGGTACAAGGCAAAAGGCGGCATTATTCCGCCACTCAACACACGATGCCTCAAATTCGGCGAAAGGTTGGGAACGGAAGTGGAACGGAGTTAAGGATCTCATCTCTATATTAATAAATTCCTTACCGTCGTAATCTCATGTTTAATATTTATATTTTATTTCAAATTAAATATACTTATACTTTGAACAGTACCCAACAATTATGTTCAATACGTTTTTAAGTTTTTTATAATCCAAAATAATATGTTCGTAATATATACGACTTTTAAAATACGTAAAGAATATTTTTAAAGAGACTGTCGTGTGTAACTAATTAAGATAAATGATTGAGGACTCTCAACAAGTTAACTCTGACAACATATGAGCTCATTTTATACACAAATATACACAAAATAACCATTAGGTATACAATAGACCACTTCACGCCGTATCTAGCACTTGGCAGGGTCAAATCGTAAAAGGATCTTGGGACCCTAGTGTTAAGACATTCCGTTCCGTTCTCTACTTTTCTTTGAATTCAAAGACTCAACAGCCTAATGCCTCAAGCATTCGCCACTCAAAATGCAATGCTTAAGACATTACCTATTGAGTGGCGGAACTCAACGCTGCGCTTTGCCTTGTTACCAGAATAGATAAATAAATATAGAAATAATAATAATATTATTTTATCGTTTATAGTGTGATCAAACCCACAGCCTATCGCGTTTATAATCGCACGCTAGTGACCCTGCACTACGACAGGCCACAACATTATAAAATAGTTTTTTTGTATATTTTTATAAATAAAACCAAAAGCTGTGCTGACATAATTTAATATGTTACCCATAAATATTACACAAACGCTGTAATTAGCTACAATAGACATTTATTATTGTCAATGATAATTTATATAATTGTAACTCTCAACAAGTGAACTAATACATACTACCTTTTTCTACTTATACTTTTTCAAGAAATATCTTATTTTAGGAATATTTTAAAGCAGTTTTTGCTAAGAAGCGGTAACCTTGGCCTAAAATTATTATATTAAATGCTGTCAAGTGAAAACTATCAATCATCACTTTAATGTTAATACGTTAACATACTAATTTAAAACTAAAATAGAAACGTATGAAAATATCAGGTTAAAATAATCTCAGAATGGGATAAAAGAATAAAAAAATAAAATAAATCATAATAACATTTATTTGCAAAATAAAGATCAATAATATAGCGAGATACAGGAAAAAAACCTAATTAAAAAAAAAAATCAATATTGAAAATATGTATATAAAAGCATGTAAACGAATACTGTTCAAGTCTACGTCTAAAGCACGGACAACTTATCTTTATTTGATTATATAGATCAACTAAAACGGTATACACAAAAAAATAGTTCCTTAAGGGCAATGTTGGCTTAGAGTGTAAACAACCTGCTAATGGCCCAATTCTCAGGGCAAAAAATTATAAGCAGACGTATCTAATTAGGTTTTTCACTTTTGATTTTTTTCTCTCAACTATATGAAATAAAATAAAGGTCGTTTTTTTACACCACAAAAATGTACGTACGTAATTACAAAACACGTATTTAGTAGCTATACGAGTACATTCTAAGCTGACGAAGTGCGTACGCAGTTTAGACTATAGAAAAAACATAGCCATTATATATAGATCTATAGCAAATAAAAATAGATATAATATTTTTGTTTTGGTTTCTTTATAACTAAAAAATATTCGAAAACATCTATAACTGTACATAAAAAAAATCTTAATAAGATAATTATGTACGTTTCATTTGATATAGTCATAATATTTTCTGTTATAATTTTCAATAGTTTTTTTGTGGTATAATATGTATTAATAGTATGAAATCACTATTACAAGTTTGAACGAGAAAAGAATCTGGTCTATTTATTATGCTATAGGTATATCATTACTTAGCAGCGACATATATATATATATATATATATATATATATATATATATATATATATATATATATATATATATATATATATATATATATATATATATATATATATATATATATATATATATATATATATATATATATATATATATATATATATATATATATATATATATATATATATATATATATATATATATATATATATGTTGCTGTTTTAACATATGTAACGTTAATGTGTACAATTGATACAATATTATATAACATTACTGTGTACGTATAGTAATAGTAAATAATTTATTTTCAAACACTATTTTGTATTACGAATTAAATCTTACAACTATGAAAGCTTACTACATTAATTCAAATATTGGCGGTAACATATGTGTATGTAAGCACATCTACGCAGGTCCCGCATGAAGGTTGGTTGGCAGAGAATACTTTTCAGTAGTATTTTTTTTTGTGTGAAATGAATAATAAATAAATAAACATAAATATAGTTATAGCTTTGACCCCCACTCTCCGCTGCATTCGAGATAATGCATAATGAGTCGCGAAACTCAACGCCGCGCTGTATTCGTAACTGATGGAAAACATATAATATAAAAACAGATACATATACATAAATAAATCAATGTATGAAATAATGATTACATTAAATGATAAAAATTATAATTTCCCAAGGTTCCTTTGTGTGTTTACATATCAATACTTATCCATTTAAAATGGTTTTTCCAATCTATTTAGATATATCTAGATATTCTAATATCTTTGTAAATAAAATATGTACACAATTACAGTACACAACAATATACCAATTCATCTAGTGTATGAACAAGTGATTACGCAAATTGTTATGTGGCGAGATATTTAATAATTGTGAGTTTTTGAGAGATAAATCGTTTATATATATATATATATATATATATATATATATATATATATATTTATATATTTATATATATATATATATATATATATATATATATATATATATATATATATATATATATATATATATATATATATATATATATATATATATTATATATTTATATATATATATATATATATATATATATATATATATATATATATATATATATATATATATATATATATATATATATATATATATATATATATATATATATATATTTATATATATATATATATATGTATATATGTATATATGTATATATGTATATATATATATATATATGTATATATGTATATATATATATATATATATATATATATATATATATATATATATATGTATATATATATATATATATATATATATATATATATATATATATGTATATATATATATATATATATATATATATATATATATATATATATATATATATATATATATATATATATATATATATATATATATATATATATATATATTCTCATATGTCACCGTCAATATTTAAAAAAGTGTTTTTTTACGTAAATATAATCAACGTAGGAACTTTTCAAGCGCACACATACTACGTTATAATGAAATACCATCGAACTAAATATTAAAACACTGATCACAGTTAAAATATAACTCGTTCTGCTATGCATCGTTGCTTTCAAATTGCAAGATAAAAATAAAAACCATTTTCATACAAAAATTAAAACTTATTTCAAAAATGACTAAACATTGCTTAATTATCTAAAATCAAATCAAATTAATAAATAACATAAAGATTTCTAAATATGAAACTGGTTAAGTTTCCAGTTTCAGTAAAGATTGTTCTAAGCCAATGAGATATACATAAATAATTGTATGACAGCAGGAGACTGATTAACCATTAGTCTGTTTGTAAGGTTTCTTGAACATAATCAAATATATGAAGAAAAATTTATAAATATTACTCAAAAGAAATCTCATGCATCTACGGTAACTGGTCCGGATGATAGTGAAACGTGATAGCTCAGGACCGGATAATCGAATCTACTATATTTTATATGATATATTACAAAAAAGCCTCATTATACAAGTAAAAAAAAACTAAGATGTACGCTAGTATACTTTTGCCATGTAATTTGTCCATTGTTTTATTCATAAATTGCCTATAAATGACAGCAAAAAATCTAATATAACATTTATACTCAAATTGTATTTATTTAAAACAAATATTGTTGATGAGATTGTTTTTCAGCAAAAAATAATTGTATATCTTTGGTTTATTTCTTTCATTACTTTATATTTAAACAGACATTGTTACGTAATTTGTTAAAGATTCTTTCAATAATGAAATATAAAAATAAAAAAAAACATGGTAATTAGGTATGAAGTAAATTAATATTTGTGCAAAAATATGTTATGTACATTTTTTGGATTTTTCCTCTTGTATACATAGAACTTTAATATTTTGAACAGTTAATTCACTCAATAATATAATTATTCATAATAATGGCAATGTATATGTAATATTTGATTAGTCACCTGTACTGATAGCAAAAAAAAATATCATAATATATTTGGTTTTTATTTATTATAATGTAAATAAAGTTAAAACATTGAATAGGAATGTTTTTTAAACGAATCACACAATTAATATATTGTTTATGTAATTAAATTATCTGAATAATATAAACCATAGACAATCTAGTCTTCTTTATTTTTTTCATATAAATAAAGTTTATTCTACATATAATATTTGTTTTGTTAATTTTCTTGTAGCTGCGGACATTTATTTAGATAATTTTAATTTATTTAATATTTGAAACATTCATTAAAAGTTATATCTCTTAATATTCAACAAGACAATGATAGTAATAATGACATAATGATTCATTATTAAAGGTATACTTAAAATACAGCATCTTTGTAAAAATCTATTTTTCAAACTTAAAACGTAAATAATAAATAATTACATGTTTATCACAATTTTGTTTTACAGACATCCATTGTTTCATAAAACTAAGTATATAGGACAAATTAATCATTGTTATGCTTTTTGCATGATTTAAAATATTATAAAATTAAATAATATAAAATAACCATAATGAATATTAAATATTCATTACATATATAAACAACCAATAATCTGCACTTTCCATACTATATATTGATTACTACTTGGTTGATGGCGTTGGCGTTTGGTATAGTTGATAATTTTATAACGGTTGAAAAGTCGACAATCATTTATAGATTGATAGATTTAATTTGGTTGATGGCTGTAAATAACTCCGCCGGGGCCGGGCAAGTAGGATTTACCAGATAAATACACATCGACCGCTCGTGCCGCTTGACGACCTTCAGATATCGCCCATACTACTAGGGATTGACCGCGACGGCAATCTAGAACAAGTAAAAAAAAAATACAAATTGCTAATCAGATTTTGATAAAACAATAAAATCCACTCAACCCGACCCAATCGTTCAGGACCTAGGGACTGTCACATACATATAAAAGTGAAACTTATAATAAGACACAAACTAAAAATAATAGTAACACTCATGTTTTTTGTGTCGGGGGTTAGAAATATTTCTCTCTCATTACTCAGTTTCACGCTGTATCCAGCACATGGCAGGGCAGGCAGAGGGAACATGGGAACCTAGTGTTAGGACACTCCGTTCCACTTTCGTTCCTCATTTTTCGCCGAATTTGAGGCATTACCTGTTGAATGGCGGAACTCAACGCCGCGTTTTGCCTTTTTACCAGAGCGAGGAAATGATAATATTATATATTTAAATTGAAAACATTAAATATTTCACTTCTTCGAGTTGAAATCGCACCCACAACCTGTCGATTACAGTCACACTCTTGTGCCGCTGCGCCACGACATATATTTACATATATATTTTAAAATTATTTTGTATTATTCATTTTTCTAGCGAGAGATAATTTTGTCGGTAAGTACAGTAACACCGACACCTGATTCTTCGAATAGAATTTAACACAAGAAGAGTTTTTCAATAACTCGAAGTTTCTGAGATTAGAGTTTTACACCAAGCAGTTGTATTCTTTTATAATAAAAAATAATATACATTAAAATATAAAAAGTATATATAAAAATTCTTGTATCAATATTTTGGAATACAACTGAATTCATACTCTCTTTCTCTTGCACTACTCAAATAATATTCGATCAACTTCTAGCCAAGAAAGAAAAAAATGTTTTGTTTCGTTTCATGATGTATCTCTTATATCGCAGTTTAGTTGGAGGGAACTTGAGAAACGTTAAGACGACGAGTCCCACGTTCAAATTCTTTCGTATCGCAGTGGCGAAATTCAAGGTCGCGCTTTATCTCCTTACCACAGCGAGGTAATGAAAATATTTAATATTTAATTAAGAAATTCTATTTTTTAAATTGCATATGTAAATGTGTAAAAAACAACTATCATCGATATATACATATATGTAGTAATTTATATATATATATATATATATATATATATATATATATACATATATATATATATATATATATATATATATATACATATATACATATATATATATATATATATACATATATACATATATACATATATACATATATATATATATATATATATATATATATATATATATATATATATACATATATATATATATATATATATATATATATATATACATATATGTAGTAATTTATCGCTAAATAATTTACCTCCAGCAGCGAACACATTCTTCAATGGAGTTTGATATATATTATCTTTGCACGTCTCCACGTTGCTGCGAGCGTCTAATGGCAGATCTGAAAACGATATTATCATTAGCTGTATAGTAGTATAGTATAACACCTTAAATATTATCCAACTAGTTTAAGACTTTATAGTACTTTTTTTAAGTACAATAAATTTGGCAAGGAATGAAATTGAAATATTACAAGAATAAACTGCATTTTTAATTAAACAGTCTAGTCTGTGTGTGTGTGTGTGTGTGTGTGTGTGCGTGTGCCTCACCCAGCTGCCCGGCGACATATCTCTCGGGCCCCAGGAAGCCCATGGCGAGCAGCACGAGGTCGCAGGGGTACACGCGCTGCGAGCCCGCCACCTCCCGCATGTCCCAGCGGCCGCCCGCGCCGCGCGACCACTCCACCCGCACCGCCGCCACGCCGCACACGTTGCCCTCGCCTGGGTACAACACACTTACACTTAGTTTCACGTTTGATTCCCAGCAGGGTAGCTAGAGCTATGGTTACAAACATTCGGTGTTAGACACCGCCAACTCGCCATGACCGAGTAAAAATAGCTGCAGTTTTCAGTAGTAAAATTTTTATTAATTAACTAAAATTTGAGTTTTTTATGTATAGATAATGTATTAAAAGTGATAATGTCATTTGAACAAGAAAATAGTATAATTCAAGCGGGCGAAGCCGCCGACATGTACTAGCATAATAAATCTAAAGGCTCAATTATACAACTTTTATTTTATTATTACGTCTAAATGTTCTTATAGAACACAAATGTAAACAAAATTGTTAAAGCTCTATTTACATTCGCGATTTATATATAATTTTTATATTCATATAACTTACCGTCATCAAGGAACTCTTTAGTGAGAGTGGAGAACTTTCTAGGATCATTTCCGAATTTCACTTTCACTTCCTCATGTCCATAGTCAACTCTAAATAAAATAATTAATTAAAAATATTTTATTCAAAAACATAAATAAATAAAATTAATAAAAAAATATCGAAACATTTTTATTTTATATTTATCAAATTGAGAAGAGATTGTTAAACTAAATATGCCGTAAACCAAGCACATACAACATAATCGGCCTATAATACATTTAGAGAAGTAAAGCTACCATATATCATCAGCCATAGAGGCTGGTCTTGGATGTGAGTCGAGACAGTATCGAGCACAACATTGAATTAGAACGAAGTAAGAGCCAAGCCCTGATGCACCCTAGTAATCTGGAAATGTTTACGGTTAGGACTGCTAATGGCGTCGAGGTACATGTTCTCTCTGATTATCTCAATTCAAGGACAGCAATGTCAACCAGATACACTGATAAGGCACACAGACGAAGGCCTTCTGCAAATCTAAAAAGGCCAGAGCTCTCCCTTTTTCCTTATATGCCATTATCAAAGTTCTGAGAGCAATAATGGCGTCCATAGTGCTCTGGGCGGAGCCGCAGTAGGTACTTGTTAAGTTTGTGACTATAGAAAGCACAACCGCCGAAACGTTTTCACCATAAGGTGACACAGTTTATATAACCCGGTAACCCTATTCGATGCCCTTAATTCTGAACTAAATTATAATTGGTTAGTGGGAACATAGCCTTTATGGACTGGTATAAAAGTGGTAGCACGAGGATCCAAGGTCGCGTATGCCCAGAGCAAATATCAGACAGTTTCTCTGGATTTGATACATAAGTCAAAATATTTACATACTGAGTTCCATTTCTCAGCTACCATAATATTTAGCCCTTCATGGTCCTTATTTAGGAATAAATAGTTATTTTATTTACATATTTAGTTCTTATTTAAAATTTATATTTGATGCTGTAATCGCGCAGTGGGACCGCCACAGATTGTTAAAGCAACAGTTGTCGGGTCGCTCCACACTATGAGGGACGATTATATGTATTTAATTTTTTTTTTAATTATTCCCCGCACTGGTAGACTAAAATATATCAATAGAAGATTTTAAATGAAGTTATCTTTATATGTCCTCGAAAATGGGGACCCTATTATAAAAATGTCATTTAAAATAGTAATAAATCCATGATCGTTTAGACTTTCTACCTGAACACTCTCGGCCATTGCGGCCATGGATTGTCTTGTCCTCTAGTCTTCTTTGGCTCGGGAAGAATCTCAAATGTAGTGATAGATTTAGCGCCTTGACGTAACGATGTTGCTATACAATCACATCTGTAAATCAAATATAATTTATATTAAGTATTGGTTTAGCAACAAAAATATTAAATTAATAATGTAAATATAAGAAAAAATATTTATATTTTTTTCAGCTTCATACTGTATTCCGCATATGGCAGGGAAGACAGAGGGATCTCGTGTCAAGGGACTCTGTTCAGTTTCCGCCGAATTTGAGGCATTGAGTGGCGGAATTCAATGTACCGCTTTGCCTTGTACCAGAGCGAAGAAATGAAAACATTGAATATTTAAATTGAAAATATTAAAAATTTTATTTCTTCGAGTGGGGATCGAACCCACAACGGCGGAAAGTGGGAAACGGAAGTGGAACTGAGTGTCTTTACACTAGGTTCCCAAGTTCCCTCTGCCTAACTTGCCATGTGCGGGATACAGCGTGAAGCTGGATTAACAAAAATATATTTAACGTCCAATGAAGTAGGCAGGGGTCGGCTAGTATAGTATAAAATACTAAAAAGTTTAAACCAATTATATTAACATATCCTATATAAATTCACTGACCCAGTGTCACCTCCTCCAATAACCAGCACGTTCTTGTCCTTCGCTGACAAAACGGGAGTCTCTTTAACATGCCCTTGTATGGGACCCGCTTGTTTTTTCTGCCACCCCTCGAGGAACTCCATCGCGAAATGAATACCGTTCAACTGTCGACCTTTGAGTGGAAGGTCGCGTGGCCATGTTGCTCCCATGCATAGGACTAGGGCGTCGTATCTGGTTGTAAAATACATAGAAATTATTTTTTTTCTAATACTTTTCTTGTTTTCCCTCAATATACAAAAATTAAACCCTAAATTATTCTCTTAATCTGTTAGGAACAAGTGTTTTTTTTTTTAATTTCATTAATAAAAATAAATCTTTTTTTGTCTTCTAGTCTATATTTATACTAAATATATAGTCCTTTAGTATCTGTACATAGAAGATTTATTTCACAAAAATCTTATAGGGGATATTTATTTGTGAAATGGACACAAAATAGTGATTTTTAACTTTTTTCGTCCGTTTTATAATTAGATTTAAATGCAGTTTCACTATTGTATTTTGGCAATCTTCACTTAAAATTTAGTGTTTGTTTTATTTAAATCTTTAAAAAAATAAAAAAAGTGACGCCAATTTAGAATATTAAAGCCGACAAAATTGCAACAAAATTATAATTAATTAGACTGAAATTTGACTCGAAAGTAGTTGAAATTAGTAAAACAAAAGCGTAATTGTAATTGGCGATCAACACTGACTCATTAGCGAGATCCAAGGCGGAGATGTCCTTGCCGACGTCCACGTTGCACTTGAAGGCGACGCCCTCGCGCGCGAGCAGGCGCAGGCGCCGCGCCACCACCTCCTTGCTCAGCTTCATGCTGGGGATGCCGTACTGCAGCAGCCCGCCCGCGCGGTCCTTGCGCTCGAACACCGTCACGGAGTAGCCCGCCTGCACACGCAATACGCAACACTACTTATACCACAATAGGCACACAAGTCTATTCCCTTAGCATCGCCTAAATAAAAGATAATGTATGTTAACTGGTGGAACGTGAAAAATAAAATAATTAATTATCCCAAACGGGAATCGAACCCACAACCGTCGATATACAAAACAACTAGAGCTTAGTTGACTATAAGTTATGAAAAATATGCTACGTTACATATAACTTTGTATCTAAACGAATGTATAGATTACTTGGCTAGAGCGTTTAATCTGTTCTAATTCTAATCTTCCTAAATGTAACTGACGAAAACTATCATATTATATTATTTAAACAGAAAATAAATAAACAATGTACATATAAAAAAGAGATTATATAACATTTGTTCACCTTATTCAGTTGATGTGCGCAAGCTAAGCCAGCCGGTCCTGAACCAACTACAGCAACACTCTTGCCATTTCTATATTCAGGTATCTGAAACAAATTGCTAATATTAAATTGCTGCTTGGCGAAATTCTAAGCTGCATTGTGTTACTAGAGTGAAAGAGATGAAAATAATTCATTCTCTAAAGTGGGGATCGAACCCATTATCATTGTTAAATGAAATATTATGTTAATGCGCAATCCAATAAATAATATTAAATAGATTAATAGATAATTAATAGATAATAATAGAAAGATTTTTTTTTAATATATTCCAGTCATTCATTCAATTCAAAGTCACTTAAATTGTTTTTTTTTTTTATTTTAACAAGAAAATATGAATAAAAAAAATAATAAACTAATGTAAATTTATTATTTTATTTTAATTTTGTAAAACAATTTTGTATTAATATTTATATCAATTTGCATTGTTACTCTACAAATAAAATAATAATTCATGTTTTATTTTGCTTTCACAAACCCAAAGAAACGTCAAGAAACGTAACAGAGGACAACAAATCATTTAGCTTTAACTCAGCACATTGTATCCCGCATATGGCAGGATAATGAGAGGGAATTTGAGAATATAGTGTTAAGTCAGTCCGATCCACACTCCCGTTCCCCCCTTTTCTGAATTTGGAGCAATGTTTGTTGTGTGGCGGAACTCAATGCTGTGCTTGGCCTATTTACCAAGTTGAAAAATTGAAAATATTAAATATTTATTTTGAAAATAATAAATATTTTTGAGTGGGGATCGAACCCACAACCTGTCGTTTAGTTACACGCTTGTGTCCTATCGCCACGACAGGCCTCAAATTAAATTCGTTACGTTTTGCACTTCATTTATTTATCAAAACCAAATATCCTCCAAAAAAAAACAATTACCTCAGGCTCTATCCACCCGGATTCGAACGCGTGATCAATGATAGCGCACTCGATGTTCTTAATAGTGACGGGGGGCTCAGAAATGCCGAGCACACAGGCGCCCTCGCACGGCGCGGGACACACACGACCTGTGAATTCTGTAAGAAAACAATAGGTTAGAATGAGCAGCTTGATTATTACTGTATATAAAAGAAAGTACTCAAAGTAACTTCTAAATTATGAATATATATAAAATGCAAGCAATTCAAAACTAAACCACGATGGTTGTGATGTCGATCCCTCCTGCGGAAATGATTACGTTTAAATTATTTTTATTTACAATGTCGAGTTCCGTATACTGACGTAATATTTTTAATGAAGATGAGGAAGGAATTTTCTTAACATTTGTTCTTGGCGGAGCATCATATACCTACCTATAATACTACAAAAAAAAGTGATAAGCTTATAACATAACATACAACCAAAAACGTTTTCAAAAAAAAAAAAAATGAATTACCAGGGAAATTATTAGTCTGCATCAGCTGCTTCAACGCCTGCTTCCAGTCCCCTCTGAACACAAGATCGTTCCACTTAGGTATGATGTTGCCCAGCGGACAGCCGTGCCCGCTCTGACAGAAGGGCACGCCGCACTCCATGCACCGCGCCGCTTGCACCCGCAACCCTCTCCGTACTGACGAGAAACTGTATATTTCGTCCCAGTCCCGTAGACGTTTCTCCGCTGGACGGTACAGGGTTGTTTCGCGTGGGTACTTTATGAAGCCTCTGTGATGAGCGAATGTACATATATTAAACTAAGAATAGTTTAGTCCAGAAAAATCTGTATAATGTTTAGTCTGTGGATACTTTATTGGATTTCTGTAATTATTTTTATGTGTTATACGTTTATTTATAATTTACTTTAGGTTTTCTTTAATAAATAAATAAATAAATAACATTCCCAACTTTTTTATTATGTATGGCTTTTATACATTATAAAAGCCATTGGGACATTGGAACAATGTACGTATGTAAACAAGGTGGCTGTTTTTTTTTTTATGGAAAAGACGGCAATCGAGCGTACGGGTCACCTGGTGGTAAGTGATCACCGTCGCCTACGGCCCCGAGTAACTCCAGAGGAGCTACAGGAGCGTTGCTGTCCTTTAAGGTGGAAGGGCACCGGGGCCCGGCATTACCTAATGCGAAACGCAGTGGCCAAAGCCACTACTTAACGCCGGTCTTAAATGCCGGGGGTGGTAATAATCCGGTCGAGTCTGCCCATGCGTGTTGCCATTACTGGCAACATGAGTCTACCACACGCACTTTAGTCGCCTCTTACGACACCATCAGTACCAGGGTGATCCTATTCTAAGCCGGAATCACACGGCAATAGCCGGAATCACACAGTGGGTTCAGATGCCCATATGGGGCAGTAAATTATTTTGAATCTCTTTGCTCTGGCATAAAATGTAAAGAGTTGAGTTCCGCCACTCAACACGTAAAGTTACTTCTTGATATTCTGGTGAAAACTTGAGAACAGTATGTCTCTATACTAAGTTTTCTGCTCTACACATTTTACAAGAGAAATTAAAAAAAATATCAAAGAAAGTTGTAATAACATATAGAGACCGTTAAAACTCACAAGAACTTGACGTTGAATAAATTTTGAAATAAAAAACAAACAGATTTCTCAACGCCAATATATTCAATATATTGCATTATCATCAAAATTAATAACGTTATTTTAATAATTACAAACTCTATTATTAAAGATCTTAATCAATGAATCAGATCCTAAACAATGATCTCAGTAATGGGTAAGCCGATATAAATGTAGTTTTCACTTTTGTGTTTTGGTAAACTTAATTAAATACATAGTTTTTGTTTAAATGAAATCAGTTTATAAATAACAAAGTTATATAAATATTAATTTTTGTTTAACAAAATAACTGTTGTATGAAATCTAACTGTAGGCTTAAAACTAACCTGATTTTTTTAATTATTTAGTTTTATCTTTAAAACAATAATTTCAAATTACTAATTAAAAAGAATAACAATTCAAATTACAAATTAAATAACAGTGTAGTTAAAGCGAACGAAGCCACGAATCTATGGCTAGTTCAAATATATTACTCACCTGGTCTTATCCAGAACTTTCTCCAAATTCTTCTTATCGAGCTCCACATTCCTCACCGCCTCTTCGATATCAACGACGCCATTTTCCTCTACTTTCCCATTGGTCTCCACTTTAGGTGTTGATTGTTTGAGAGCTAACGCTTTAAGCGCTCGCTGGTATTCGTATGGGAACACTTTGACAAACATCTTTGCTGGTTCCGGCCATGTTGCTAGAAGGTTCTTGGCGACAATGGATCTGTTATACAATTAAGGTTAGTAATTACTAAGTTAATAAACGAAAATAATAATATAAAAAGTTTAAATTGCAGCTTTACGATTTTTTCTTTATAGAAGGGAAACTATATACCAGAGCTGGAAAAATGAAAATATTTTTTATATAATCAATCTTTCGGGAGAGGATCGAACCCAAACTTATCGGGTTAACATTCAAACGCTGACATATTGGGCCACGATGACTTATAATATGTAAAATATAAATCTAAATTATTCTATCCTGATATTTTTTAAAAAACGTGTGGCTTAGCATTTAGAGAGCTTGGACGGTTTCCGAGAGGCGGAGACTACAAGAGGCTACTATGGGTTCAAGATTAGTTACTTTAAAATTATTATACATTTAAAAAAATATATATTCTTTTTAAATAATGATATTATTCAAATAATTTCAGATAATATAAATAGATTTAAAAAAGAAAAACATATGTTTTTAAAAAAACATTTTGGTTATAAAGACAACTTTACCCAGTATATTCAACGAATTCTTCCAGAAGTGTCTGCACTTCTTTCAGATCGTCCTGTTTCTCCAGAGGCAGTAGTTCCACCATCTCCAAGTTACACTTGCTCTTGAACGAACCATCGATATCGTACACATAAGCGATACCACCTGTCAAATTAAATTAATTTAATAGTTAATTATTTTATTTATTTCACTTTAGAATTTATGTTGTCATTGTGAATAAGAATCAAATACAGTATGATCGATATATCGTGGCCGCCTGTTAAATTAGGCTATAAAACGTTTGCGCACTTGTATTATTGAAAAAAAAAAGTAAATTAAGAAAAAAAATACAAAAACAAATCAGTACAACTATTTACAGCATTTTTTTTAGCTTAGTTAGCTTCAGGGAGGCCACGACTCCTCCACCGTAACATATTACAATAATATCTGTATATATTGTGTGTGTGTGTGTGTGTGTGTGTGTGTGTGTGTGTGTGTGTGCGTGTGCGCGTACCACTCATGCCGGCGGCGAAGTTCCGGCCGACGAGGCCGAGCACGAGCACGGTGCCGGCCGTCATGTACTCGCAGGCGTGGTCGCCCGCGCCCTCCGCCACCGCCACGCAGCCCGAGTTGCGCACGCAGAACCGCTCCGACGCTATGCCCCTGCCACACACAAACTTTATTTATATATCTTTATATACGTATTGTGATGAAATTATTTTACCGTCTTTTTTTTTCCAGTTTTTAAGAGTATTAAAAGGAGAACAGAGTATGTTTACACTAGGTTTTCTTTATCTATCATATTGTCGTGTTTTACAATGTATAAAGCAAAACGTAAATAATTCATTTTAAAAAACACGTTGCAGCGGTAAGTTGTAATATTTAAAATTACATCTAAAGGAAAAGAATATTACCTGAAATACGCTCTACCCGAAGTCGCCCCGTACAAACATACATTTCCAACGATCACATTCAAATGCGACTCGAACGGCGAATTCTTTGGTGGGTAGATAATCACTTTACCGCCAGACAGCCCCTTGCCTAAGAAAAAAAATATATATTTATTATTATTATTATACGTAAAATTATATTTTTTTATTTTATATTCAGAAGATGTATACTGAAGTAGTTTTTTCTTTTTTTTTAAGTCAGCTAAATCCATTTTACCGTCATCGATCTACTAATATCTATGTGTTCCTCTAACTGTACGTATATTGGATTATATTGAAAACAATTGACGCGATTACGATATATATATATATATATCCTACCTCAATAAATTGACTCAAAAACAAGAGAATTCAAGTGAACAGAGAGAATTCAATAAATGTTATTTTATGGGTAGTAAAAAAAGGTTTTATGGTTAGTACGAGAGACAAGAATTGAATAGTGATTAAGTAAAGTAGCGTGGTATATTAAATTTACCAAAATATTTTTTATATTTATTTATTGGTTAGAGGCTACCCTGGCGCAGTGGAATCCGCAACTGTGATAAATAACAAAAATAACGAATTATTTCCATTTCCTTGTTCTGCGGGAAAACATAGCTGAGTCCCATTACACTCTTCTGCTAATAGCGGGATACAGCGTGAAACTCTAAAAAAAAATAATATAGAAAATAACCGTAACTAACCGACATAATCATTAGCGTCTCCTTCAAGAGTGACAGTGGTGCCCGTGGAGAGGAACGCGCAGAAGCTCTGTCCAGCTGAACCTTTCAGGTCTATGTTGATGGACGTGCCCTCTGGAAGACCTGAGTCACCATATTTCCTGGAGGAAAATGGGAAAAATTGTATTAATTATAATGTATACTTATAATAAAGCAGAAACTGATTGTTGTATGTACATGGAAGATATATTAAAATAAATCTTAAAGAGGATATATATTAGTGAAATGGAAGGAAATAAAATAGTGATTTTTTAAAATTTTTGTGTGTTTATCTGTGGTTTGCAGTCGCTCATCTCAAGAACGGCTAGCAATTCAACATTAAGTGTTTATGTTATTTAAATTGGCGTATAAATAGAAAAAAGTTACGTCGTTTCAAAATATTTAGTTCGACAAAATTGACACAATTTTTTTATTCATTTAGCCGAAGTTTTCGTTCTTAATGTATAGATAGACTTAAAATTGATAACATTATTAGAACCAAAAAATAATTGAGATCAGCAAATAAAATATATATAAAAAGTGTGTTGCAAAAATAATTTCGTATGAGCGTGATAATGAAATAATGTTTAAGGTAAAAAAACTTGTTACTGTATACATAATATGAATACGACATACAAGATCATTTATGTAAATAAAGATATCTTACTAATGTTATAATATAATGGATCATCCATTTTCACGCAAAATTACTTAAAACTAGTTTCCCATTGTCTATCCTGCTCTATGCGGGATACAGCGTGAAGCTAAAAAAAATATTACATACATAGCGATATGATAAGACAGTGTAGACGTGAAAGCGCGGTCTTCGTTAGTGATCTTCATGTTAATATTGATACTCTTTTGACTGCCATCGAGAATTCCGCTGCACTGTTGAATTAGGGTGTTGTCCAGTCGTTTCTCCAGTTGGAAGTCCTGTAAATTAATTTTGCTATCAAATCCAATTCATATATATTGTACACATTTTTTACGTTAAGCTTTTTTCTCTTGCTGTATATCTTTTTAGAAATAACACATTTCTGCTTGAATCGAACACTAATTAAATTTATTTTCATAACGTATATTTTCAGTATGGTTTACAAAAGTTTAGTCAATATAGTATTTTGTCCACACATATACACCTGAATTTATAAGATGTATTTATTTAAAATAAATTGAAAAAAAATCTTAGAAAGAAATACAAAGAGAACAAACCTGTGCCTTCGATCCTCCTACAATATGAACTCCGGGTCTCATGTGTAAAGCATTCTTCAGTATAAGCGATAGATTCAGTAGCCTGGCCTTGGGATTATCGTTGTTTTCACGAACTTTCAATAAGTCTGTACGTCCGACGAGATCCCCGAAACGACGTACACCCACTTCGGACATATGGACGCGAACCTAAGAGAGGGAAATAACAGAATAAATTATTTTTGATCAACTTTTTAAACTAAACAAATACAAATTTATGGAGTACAATTGCATATGGAATGTTGGTATTCCTTGTCTTATATATTGTGTAATTATTTTTTCCATACTTTTGTGTACAATGTATACATTTTATTATAATAATATGTTTATTGCTTACGTTCCAAATATTATAAAAAAAAATATCAATCTTCATGTTTATCAAATTTATAAAATGTTGATTTATCTTTTTTTTTCTATATTTTTAATTACTTTTTTTTTATTTAATCTATAAAAAAAACATGGTTTGTATATCTCTTCAGCCTACATAAACAAGTAGTTGCACATACCTCTTCAGCCAACATAAACAAGTAGTTGATAACGTGTTCAGGTTTCCCCGCGAACTTCTTGCGCAGCACCGGGTCTTGCGTGGCGATACCAACGGGGCAAGTGTTTAGATGACACTTCCTCATCATTGTACATCCTGTATATTAAAGTTTTAATTTTTGGTATAATTATTTTTTCATTTAATGTAATTGAAATTTGCAGCAAATAGGCAAAAAGAACCTACTGTATGTTATTTTTGTTTTTTCGTTTAGTAACAAAGATAATTTACATAGTTTAAAAAATATTGTATATGAGAACTTATGCCTGATAGAGATTTCTTCCAATGAAATTATTAGTGTGGGAGAAAGTAAAAATTTCAGTCAAAAAAGTCAGGGTAGGCGCAGAGGGAACTTGGGAACCTAGCGTTAAGACACTCTGTTCCACTTCCGTTCCCCACTTTCCGCCGAATTTGAGACATTGCGTGTTGAGTGGCGGAATTCAACGCCGCGTTTTGCCTTTTACCAGAGCGAAGAAATGAAAACATTAAATATTTAAATTGAAAATAAAACTGATAATATTTTCCACTTTTCATTCACATTCATCTTTTAGTCCGTTTCGATACATTACGTGTTACGAACTTAACGTTGTCTTGCCTGAGTCAGGAAATAAAAATAATTCTGTCCTTTGAACGAACATAGTACTCATAGCTACGGCACTACAGTCAGACACTGTATCAGAACGGTGAGATGGTTCAAAAATTACTGAAGTTAACTAAAAATATCTATTAATATTTAATTATAGTATACCTAAAGCAATAAGAGGTGCAGTACTGAATCCAAACTCATCTGCTCCGAGCAACGCGGCCACCATTACGTCAAAGCCGGTACGAATCTGACCGTCGGCTTGTACTACCACTCTGTAATAAACAAAATTTTATTATTATAATTTATGTATGAATTATAATTTAAACTTGTAAATAAATAATTTAATAGTTAACATTTTAAATCGTGTGATTATATGTAAGTAATTTGCTTATTTTCCAGCTTCACGCTTTCACCAGCACTTGGGAGGGATCTTCGGAATCTAGTATTAAGACACTCCGTCTGTTTCTTTCCCCAGTTTCTGCCGCTTCCACAGAATTTAAAGTATTACGTGTTGAGTGGTGGAACTCAATTCCGCACTTTCCTTTGTTACTAAAGCGAAATATATTTTTTAAAAAATGTTTCTTTTTTTTTAAAAAAAAGCTATATGGAAGGGTCTACAACGCGCATACAGTAAAACGTTATTATTACAACAAATACGCAATTGGTAATCTGTAAGGGCGTTACCTGGAGCGCAGGTCGTTGAGCACGAGCACCTGGTGCGTCTCGGCCACGCCCAGCTCCCAGGGCAGGCCCGCGCTCTTGATGCCCGTCCACGAGCTGGCGCCCGTGCCGCCGTCGTGCCCCGAGATCACGATGTGCTCGGCCTTGCCCTGGCCGGACAAATTACATATTTATATCTTGTTATTATTCAAAAATAACGTCATATTCCCTCTTTTACAACTGATTTAATGGTTGCAATACAATTATAAACTCTGATTTACATACAATTCACTTCAATTCACTCACACAATAGCTACATTTATGGGCTGGTGTTTTTAGGTAGTATAAAACAAAGGTATCTCCCAGAGAATGCGTTTAATTTTAAAACTACGCAACGCATTTCAACATGGTTTTCATCAATTTATAAAGTAAAGAGCGAAACCGCAATTAATACTCTAATTCACTAACAAACCATATTTTTATTCCCCATAATACATCATTATCAATCTCTCTCTCAAGCCAATGTCTCAATCTCTCTCTCAAGGCCCTCAAGAATATTTTTTTTTTTTTAATCTTTTAACATAAGAATACAAATAACTAGCGTCCTGCCCGCGATTTCACTCGCTCGATTTTCACCTTTTTCTTTATTAATCTCAATTGTTATCTTGTTCTTATAAAAATATCACTCTTAAGACAATACCTACACACACACACACACACATTGAAAACTAAAACTTCAGTTAAATAAGTAAAATATTATACAAATTTTTCGAAATTAATATTTTAAATTGAACTATTTTTTTTTTTTTTTTTTAAACCAATTAAAATAAAAAAAACACTAAATGTTGAGACAAGGTTTGCAAAATATATTGTAATGAATCTGATTATCTGTTGCTGAGATTAGTGCGTACAAACGAACACACAAACAGAAAAATATCACTGTTTTGGGTCATACTACTTTAATAAATGTATATATTATATGATTTTTCTTTCATAATTCATGTACAGACAATAATAAGTTACAGATTAATTATAAATATAGATATGAAGTATCAGTAGTTATTATCAAGTCACTTAATAATATTTACTTAACAAAAAACATATTCTATACAAAATAATATTAAAAATACCTTAGCAACGCCGGAAGCCACCACACCCACGCCCACTTCAGACACCAGCTTCACTGAGATCCTCGCTTTGGGATTAGCGCACTTCAAATCGTAAATTAACTCCGCCAGATCTTCTATGGAGTAGATGTCGTGGTGCGGCGGCGGCGAGATGAGGCCCACCCCGGGCACCGAACAACGAGTTTTAGCTATTTCTTCCGTTACTTTGTAACCTGGGAAATATTATTTTTATAATTATACTGATTTACCTCGAACTTTCGTTTTCAGTGTACAGGCATTGAGATGAATAAACAAACAGTGTAACTCAACCGCTAGTAAATAATAAAACTTTTGTTACAAAATAACACCCTATTTGTTACTAAAAGTGATATATTGTAAAAAAGAAGTGACACATTGGCAACATTTCATAATATTGTTGTATTACTAGATGTATTTCATTGGTGTTAATTTAAAAATGACTCACGCGAACACAGTGTGAATAGAAATCATGCAATGAAAATAATAATCCTTTACGTAGGCCTAAGCTTTGACATATTTATTCTACCTTGTGTCGAAACCGTAAAAACAGACGCGACAACCCGGTATATTAGTTATAGCATTTTGTATTATTTTAGTTTCACGTTATATAATATGCATATATCAATTAGTCAGTCTTACACCGGTCATTGTTCAAAGTCGATTTTTGTTTTTTTTCTTATCACAAATGCGAGAAAAGAAATATTTAAGGAATGACAAAAGAAATATTTAATTGCCGAAATAGAAATCGAATCCACAACTGACAAAATCAATTAACGGTATGAATATACATATATTGTATAGCACATTATCAAGTAAAGTAAGCATCCAACTCACCGGGTAGTTCACCGCCTTCACCAGGCTTGGCGCCCTGTGCCATTTTAATCTGCAAGTCGTCGGCGTGGGCCAGGTACGACGCGGTCACCCCGAAACGACCGGACGCCACTTGCTTGATCGCCGAGCGCTTGTTAAACTCGGGGTCCTGAACAAAATTAACAACAAAATTTATAAATTATCAATTTTTATTATATACTTGGAACAATTAATATTTTAATATCATCATTTTGATAAAATAAAATTATATTGCGGCGGATTTCAACGCCGTAAAAAAAGAGAATTAAAGATATAAGAATAATATCATTTTTCTGAATCGTGGGCCTGTCGTGTCTTATGAAAAATTTAAGCAAATCCTGCTGTCATAGAAAAAAAAATAAAATAAATACAACAATTAAAGACTTCAAAGAAAATCTTACCTGATTAAGATATCTATCAGCGTTTTCTCCTCCTTCGCCGGTATTGGATTTGCCTCCCACCCGGTTCATAGCTATCGCCAGAGTGGTGTGAGCCTCCAGTGAGATAGAACCGAATGACATTGCACCTGTGTTAATCAAAGAAGTTAATAGCTATAGTTATCACACAATTAAGTCATAACATGAGGCCGGAACATTGGCACAAGCGTGTGACTGTAACCAACTGGTTATGGGTTCGATCCCCACTCAAGGAAATTAAAATATATAATTTTTTTAATATAAATATTTAATGTTTTCATTTCTTTGCTCTGGTACAAAGCAAAACCCGGCGTTGAGTTCCGCCACTCAACACACCATACCTCAAATTCGGCGGAAAATGGGGAATGGAAGTGGAACGAAGTGTCTTAACACTAGGTTTCCAAGTTCCTTCTGCCTAAACTGCCATGTGCGGGATACAGCGAGAAGCTGAGAGTAAGTCATAACATAGGGACTTGGGAATCAAGTGTTAAAACATTTCGGATCGCTTTAAAATATTTCCATTCCTTATTTTTCACTGAATTCTGGTAGCTAGTACGTCTTGAGTAGCGGAACTCAACGCCGCGCTTTGTTATCAGAGCGAGGAAATAAAACAAGTGGGATTTGAACCTAATAGCGTTTACTACCGCACGTTTATTTTACGCTACAGCCGGCATACATTTTTTTTTTCAGCTTCACGCTGTATCCCGCACTAGGCAGGGTAGGCAGAGGAAACGGAAGTGGAACCTAGTGTTATGACACTCCGTTCCACTTCCTTTCCCCACTTTCCGCCGAATTTGAGGCATTGCGTGTTGAGGGGCGGAACTCAACACCGCGCTTTGCCTTATTACCAAAGCGAAGAAATGAAACATTAAATATTTAAATTGAAAATATTAAATATTTCACTTCCTCGACTGGGGATCGAACCCAGAACCTGTCGGTTACAGTCACACTCTTGTGCCGCTGCGCCACGACAGGCCTCAAACATTATTTTGAGGGGAAAAACACAAAAGACCGTAAAATATTTTTTAAAGTAATTAATACTCACCAGTAGCAAAGCGCTTGACAATCTCAGTAGCGGGTTCGATTTCCGACAGAGGCAGCGGTTCGTCTAGCTTGACGAGCTCGAGCTGACCACGAAGTGTGCAGTCGCGGATGGATTCTAGAGCACTTTCCCTGTTAATTTATTAACTTGTTATATTTCTTTATAATTCTTTTATATATAAATATCTATTTAATCAATAATTTCACGTTTTAGTTCTACATCATTTCAATATTAAGAGCCCAATTACATACTTCGTTATATATTATATAACATACTTTAACAAGCTTCAAGCTATATTCTGCAAGGTACACTGAGCTGTTAAGACACTACATACATATACGTCAAAATTATGTGAAATCTATAAAATAAGTAGTACATTTTCTATTTATTTAAAAAAAAAAAACATATTAAAATGGCGACAGACTAAACAATTGCACACCTATACTTATCATAAGCAGATTTATTATCTCCGAGAGCTGCTTCTTGCAAGTTAGCGATGGACATGGGGTCGTTGATGTGTTTCTCACCGCCCGCACGCCAGTGGTAGTTGCCTGGGTTCCTGAATTATACAATATTCTTTTTGTTTAAAAACTTTGTTAATCATTAATTATGGTGATGATTATACAGTTTTGTTTTTGCGATAATTTTATTTAAGTAAAAGAGAGAAGCCATATTAATATATGAAGTGTTTGTTTAATTAATGCTCTAATCTCGGGAACTATATATTTCAAAGTGAAAAGTTCGTTTTGCGTTTGGTACTTTATTTATCGAAAAAGGATATCATATGCTAATCTGTAATATAATTAAGTTTAATATTTTATTGTTATTTAAAAATAAAGATTACCTTAACACCAACATGTCTTGGTTTTCACCGTACGTCAATGCATGTCTATCAAACGTTTCCTTCGATAAAATTTCAAAAGTAACACCACCTGCAAGTAAAAAGAACAATTTGAATTAAATATTTTTACTATGTTTTAAAGTGTTATTCCACACTTAGTACAGAAAATACTAAACTTAAATTTAAAAACTAAACTTAAAGTTTTTAAATTTAAGTTTAGTAAATTCAATTAAAATTCGAATCGTAAATACTATAGAGCTCCACGCTGTATCCTGCACATGGTAGGGCACAGCCATAGACAACTTGGGAACCTAGTGTTAACACTCTTTCTTTCTCACTCCGTTCCACTTCCGTTCACCACTTTCCGCCAGATTTTAGGCATTGCGTGTTGAGTGGCGGAACTCAACGACGCGCTTTACCTTGTTACCAGATTAAAGAAAATGAAAACATTAAATATTTAATTTAAAAATATTAAACATTTCATTTCCTCGAGTGAGGATCGGACCCACAACCTATCGTTTACAATCACACGTTTGTGCCGCTGCGCCACGCCAGGCCTCAACAGGCTGTCTGTATAAGTATGAAACCTCTATTTTATATATACATAAACTAAAACTCACCAATACGAGACTGAGTGCCTCTAAAACATTTATCAATAACTTCCTCACTCAAACCAACCGCTTCAAATATCTGAGCACTTTTGTACGACTGTAGCATACTGATACCCATCTTGGCCATCACTTTGGCCAAGCCCGTCTCTATAGCTTTCTGATATGCCAAGTAAATATCTGAATCGGTCAAGTTTGAGTCTATTAGGTTGTCGTTGCGAAGAGAGAAAGCTAGCTCAAAAGCCAAGTAGGGGCAGATTGCATCAGCACCATATCCTGTTGAAAACGAATTGATTATATTTAGTAAAAATATATATTTATTGCCATCTTTAAAATTGTTATTCATTTAAAAAAAAAGTATTGGAAATTGCAAAAAAAAGTTTTTCTAATCATACAAGATATGTTCCCATCAAGCCATGTAGAAGCTTGACTTAAATATAAAAAGGTTATATTAGTATCTATTTAAGTTTCCAAACACGTGTGTCGCTTCGATTTTATAAGTGTCTGTATGTTTGTGCATAAATATTTCCGAAACTAAAACTAATATCGAGAATGTACTTCCATAACTTAAATGAGGACATATATTTTAACTAAGGAATAATCCAAGTTTTATCAAAATCGGTAAATTGGTTAATTAACTGAATATAAACATAAAACAACACATTTCAATGTATGATAAGTAATAATAGAATAGCCATTTGAATTCTTTATAATTTTTCAAAATTTTTATATCATAACAACATATATATTTACTATTACAATATAAAAAAAACTAAGTTAAGATAAAATAATCAATAAGATACTTACCAAGAAGCACGCACATATGGTGAACTTCTCTTGCTTCGGCTGTTTCAACTAACAGACCGACTTTCATACGCTGACGTGTTTCTATCAAGTGATGATGGACAGCACCTTTAAATTTATTAAATAGTATTAATATTTGGTAATAATGTACGGCGTTGAGCTCCACTATTGAACATAAAATGCCGAGTTCGGAAGGAAAGTGTATGGAGTGCCTTATTAAATTTGAGGCCTGTCTTGGCGAATTGGGTCATAGGTCAGATCTTTACTCAAGGATTACAATTTTTTTATATTTACATAATTTTAATTTACATTTCTTCATTCTGATTCTTCTTCTGGTTATAAGATAAACAGCGGTGTTAAGTTTCGTCCCTTAATACACAATCCTTCACATTCGGCAGAAAGTGGGGAATAGAACGGAGTGTCTTAACACTAGAGTTCCAAATTCCACCTGCCTACCCTATCATGTGCGGGATACAGCGTGAAAAACAAACACCCACACTTATTTTCTCACTTTCCTATAATTACTGTCGTGATTTTCTAACTAGAATAATAATTACACAAGTCACAACAGCTTTCGTTATGAAACTAGAATTAAACATATAAAAGTAACATATACATAATATCGAAACCTGTCATGGCGCAGTGGCACAAGCGTATGACTGTAATCGTCAGTTTGTAGGTTCCATCCCCACTCTAGGAAATGAATTATTTAGTATTTTCAATTTAAACATTTAATGTTTTCATTTCGTTGAGTTCCGCATCTCAACACGAAAAGCCACAAATTCGGTGGAAAGTTGGGAACGGAGCGTCTTAACACTAGGTTCCCATGTTCCCTCTGTGATACAGCGTGAAGCTGAGTATATACATAATAAGATATTTACCGAGTGCCAACAAGGACGACACGGGCACCCGGGCCGGGCCGGCGTTGCGGTCGGACAGCACGATGAGCTGGCAGGCCGCGCGCGCCGCCGCCAGCGCCTGCGCGGAGATCCTGCACAGCGCGGCCTCGAGCCCGTGCGCGCCGGCCGACGTGTCGAACGTGCAGTCGATTATTTGCGTCTGCGGAATAAAAACACTTTGAAAATATTATATACGCTGTTTATCACTTTTGTTTTCATAAAGATGCAATACAAACGTGTTAAGAAAATATTATTTGATGCTTAGAATCATGAATTAACTCTTTAAAATTATCTCTTCAAAAATCTAAATTTGGGACTTAATAAATATTGAGTTACGATTTTATATAAGTTATTGATTTTTTTTGGTTCTATTATTCTTGATTTACAGCATCGATATCAAAAAAAATTGAATCCAGTGCAAAATTTCTATGCTTATACAAATAGATTCATTAAAAAAATCACCTTTTTAGTTTTTACACTCACTACTATATAAACTTACATCATTATATTACAGAACGAAATAGTTTAATTGAACATTAATCTTAGAAACTACATATTGTTGCAAATTAGATATTGCTATTTATAAATTCTATATAGGACATCTTAATGGGGTGGGGAACAGTACGGAGTGTCTTAACACTACATTGTGAAGTTCCCTCCGCCTACCCTAATATGTGCGGGATACAGCGTGAAGCGGAATAAATCGATATAACCATTGTACTTGCAGTCACAGTACTCCTTGGACAATTTATATTTAATCATACACAATTCTTAGTTACTTTCATTAAAATAAGAAGACGAAAGTAATACTTAGTTTCACGCTGCACATAGCAGGGTGCAGCGTGAAACAGAACAAACGCAGAGGGAACTTGGGAACCTAGTGTTAAGACACTCCGTTCCGTACGAAAGTAGCTAGCAAATAATCTGTCACCTTCCATCCTCTATGCGAAGATCGTTTCAGAGCTTCCAGGTCGGGTATGGACAGTATGGGCTGCGGCAGGAACAGGCGGTGGACGAACTCTGGACTCGGCTCCAGTATGTTGGCCGCCGGCCCGATGGGGCATAACAGCGACATCACTATCTTTTCTCTGTGGATATTAATACAAATGTTATTTCTTTTTATAATGTACATTATTTAATTTTTATATTTATATAGACATAGTTATGTTTTCGTTAATATTTTCTCAATACAATAGCTTCTATATATTAAATTATGATGGGTAGGCAGAGAGAGCTTGGGAATCAACGATAAGATACTGTTCCGTTCCCCACTTGCCACCGAATTTGAGGTATTGCGTTTCAAGTGGCGGAACTCAACGCCGCGCTGTGCCTTCCTAACAGAGTAGAGAATTAAAAACCTTAAATATTTATTTTTCTTGAGTAGAAATCAAACTCACAACTTAAATATAATTTAACAAAATTATATTTAAAAACTAAAATATATATTTAATAACATACAGTACAATATATAATGAATTACCTGAAAGGATCTATAGGTGGATTCGTGACTTGCGCAAACAGTTGTTTGAAGTAATCATAGGGTAGAGGCTGGAACCGCGATAGACAAGCCAGGGGCGCGTCGTTACCCATAGACCCTAGAGCTTCTTTCCTATTACAAATAAATACTTTTTGAGTTACTATATCCTAGATTAACTTCATTTGTGATTATTTTAGAAAAACTAGGTATACTACAGTAAATATGTAAGTTGACTTATTAAATAGTTGACGTGAAAGAAAGTAACCTCTTTCTTTCTTGCTTAAAATTTTCTAAGCATAACTGTTATTTCTCGAAAAAAAAATTAAACCAATAATTTATTACCAATTAACAAAACACTCACTTATTCTGTATCATAGGCAACAGTAACATGTTAATAGACTCAATGGTATATCCGAATAGGCCGAGTCGTTTGTCTCCCAACCCCGATATAGCGCTGGTGTTCCCGTTTGTAACACCTTCAAACGGAGGCAGAGACTTGTGTATATCTTCCATTGTTATCTGAAATATTTTATCATGAATTACTTTTTTTAAAAAAATATTAAAAAGATTTCTTCTTTAATCATTGAAAAAGAAAATTTAACATATCTTTTGTTACATATAATTGATATTCATTGAAGTACGAACTAAGATATCAATAACTATACATGATATTAAGAAAGCTTTTGTTAAATTTTCAATTGATCTGCTTTTGAAAGCTCATTTATAAAATGAATTTAAATGTACTTAATATGCATAAAGAACAAAATCAAAATGAAAAAAAAAAATACTGCGAAGTATGTTTTTTTAATAAAATAGTTATAATATTGCCGCCATTTTGTTACGTCATAGATGAACAAACTTACCATCTGTTATGAAAATATCCCATTAAAAACGCCGCATAGAAAATATTTTAATCGTATTTAATAAAAAATATTTAAGAAACAAAAATGTTATAAAATACACTATAATTCAATTACATTACCTGTTCTTCTAACCACTGTGAGTGAGGTCTGCTTCTAGCAATTTCCATTTTTAGTTCGACATCTTGAATTATTTTCTTGTCCTTGGTGTCAACTAACAACATACGGCCGGGTTTGAGACGACTCTGTTAGCAAATAATTTAATAATATAATATAGCAACAAATTATAAAATAGAAGTATTTTGTCGTGGCGTAGCGGCACAAGCGTGTGACTGTAACTGATAGGTTCTGGGTTCGATCCCCAGTCGAGGAAATGAAATATTTAATATTTTCAATTTAAATATTTAATGTTTCATTTCTTCGCTCTGGTAATAAGGCAAAGCGCGGCGTTGAGTTCCGCCACTCAACACGCAATGCCTCAAATTCGGCGGAAAGTGGGGAACGGAAGTGGAACGGAGTGTCTTAACACTAGGTTCCCGGGTTCCTTCTGCCTACCCTGCCTCGTGCGGGATACAGCGTGAAGCTAAGAAGAAGAAGAAGTATTTTGTTGTTTTTAGTTTCACTTCTGTTTATGAATTTTCGCCTATTTTAATAAACGTTAATTCTTTTTAACAGTAATTCTGAGTGAGAAGTGTTTGAGCAGAACGAACACTCGTTATTGTGAGTAAAAATATAAAAATATTTTAAATGAAACACGACGACTAGGTCTACCCGTGACCTCGGAATGTTTCATTTAAAACGTGTCCGTTTCTTTTAAAATGTGTAACAACCGCGAAAATCAAAGACATTATCATATAAAAATATTTCCACAAATTAGATTTAAATACATAAGCAATTTAGTTTAATCCTGGTCTTAGAAAAAAAACACAGTATACATAAAATATAATACCATAATTTGGTATTTATTGTCAAAACAATCAAATTAACATTAGTTCACATAAAATATAGACTTCATATAAAATATAGATTCTACATATTTCAGTACAAAAATAAGCAAATCTTAACAAAAATCTAGAACAAAAGACAATTCCACACTAACCTTGTGAATGACCTTCTCCGGGTCGACATCATACACGCCCACTTCAGACGCCATCACGAGCACGTTCTCGCTTGTTACGTAGAAACGCGACGGTCTCAGACCGTTTCTATCTAAAATGGCACCTAAAAGCAACATAATGGGTGTAACTTATTTTCTTTTCATTATACAATTTCTGTTTTAAGTTAAGTTGAAAGCAATCCTAATTAATAAAAAATGTATATTTATTGCTCAATAAAAAGTACGGACCATGTCTCTCTTTGTGTTTAAAATATATAGAAAATATCACGTAATATAACATTTTCAAATTTTGCACATGTGAAGTATTCAATAGATATTTAATGACAACTCGAAGAACACATTTAGAAACATTTGTATTTAATAAATTATTTGCCTCCTTATCAAAATAATAAATAATACGAATAAATAAAAATATTAAATTTCATCGATATAATAATAATAATCATAATGTAAGATTTTACATAAATATAACACTTAAATTAACATATTATGTGCAATGGCGGCCTTATCACTACAAGTGATCTCTTACAGACAACCATTCAAAAGACAGAATTTAGGCACAATGAAATGAAGTAAGGTGCAAAAAGTATTACACAACTCTACATATAATAAAATACACAATCTGTCGTTCCATTTAGTCGCACGCTTGTGCCCCATGCGACATGCCTCTTATTTCATTATACAGAAAGCATTTACATTCACATTATACTATAGTAAGCTGTACTGTGTACTAATCAAATTATAAATTTTTGGATCTCTTGACCAAAATAACAAAAAAAACCATTCAATCCTTAAAATCAACCATTCATTCTCAGATTGAGATTTCTATATATAATAACCAAAATAAATAAAATAAACAAAATAAATTCACTTACCAATATATCTTCCATCCGTAAAAGACACCAAAGCCGGTCCATCCCACGGCTCCATAGCACAGGAAGCCCATTGGTAATAATCACGTTTCTCTTTAGGCATTGTTGGGTCATTGTGCCAAGCTTCAGGTACCATGGTCATTACGGCTTCCGGCAGAGATCGGTTTCCGCAATGCAAGAGGAATTCTAGTACGCAATCCGCTGAGCCGGAGTCGGAGAGATTCGGTTCGACTACTGGATATAACTTTTTGAGATCTGTAAAAATTTATTTTTTTTAATTTATGAACTGATTAAAATAAAATAACTATATGTTAAGAGAATGTTGCCAATATATTATATCAAAGACTGTTTTATTTTAGATTCTATTACTTTAATAAATGCCCCTAATAATATTTTTTACATATATCTTCCATGAACAGACAGTAATCAGTTACAAATAAATTTATTACATTTAATTTAATAAAAGGTGTTAAAGGAGTTTTTCCAGTCCTTTGAATATATACCATATAACTACTCGATATTTTTTTGGATTTTTCTAAATGCTTTACAGCACTTTACTCTAATAACAAACCTTGTTATTAGTATAAAAAAACTAACGTAAAACAAATCAAATTATTCTCAAATTATTTGTAATAATTTCTTAAATTATTATGTCAATAAATGAATAAATTATTACTTTATTACATTATAACAAAAGAAATCTGTAGTGTTGCACTCATTTAATAAAAAAAACATGAATATGTTAAAATTTGTGAAAATTAGTAATTTATGTAAATATGTGGCTCAAATTTTCCCAGGAGAATTTTATCTTACATCTGAGAAAGTATAGATAAAAAATATAATATCCTTAAACAGAGTTTTTCTGCCTGCCACATTTTGCCTTACGCAAGAGATGCGTGAAGATTAAAAAACATATTACGATTTGTCGATACGTTTAAAATACAAAGCAGTTCATATGCATTTTTCAATTAGTCAATGATATAATTTTCCGTGGTTATCGTACAAGTTAAGTGAAAATGTGTGAAAACAATTAAAACCGTTCATATACGAATCATTAAGAGCTTTTATGTATGTAACGTTAATTGTAGAAAATAGTCGAATTTTTAAATTGACAAATTAAATACCTTTTTTAAATTTAATATGGTCCCTGTTGTGGCTCTGGGGCAAAATTAATGTGACTGTAAACGCGACATTATTATGGGTTCAATCCCCACTCGAGGAAATGAAACATTTTAAAATTAAATATTTAATGTTTTTATTTCTTCGCTCTGGTAACAAGACTAAACACAGCTTTGCGTTACTGAAAATAAAATACTATACAAATTTTCAATAATATTCACAACTTACCATCGCCAAACGATTCACTTTTCATGACTCCCTCGCGGGCTTTCATCCAGTTGACATTACCTCGTAACGTATTTATTTCGCCATTGTGGGCAAGTACTCTGAAATACACAATATATTTATTTAAATAAGAATTTTTAGTATTTAATGAAATAAGATATGATTAAGTTGACTGTACCTCAAAGGATGAGCACGTTCCCAGCTCGGGAAGGTATTGGTCGAGAAGCGAGTATGCACCAGTGCCAAGTAGGTGGTAAACGCTGGGTTGCTTAGGTCCTTGAAGTACTCCTAAAATATAATACATATTGAAATATTATTTAAATGATTCACACATTGACTTCACAACATCAATAGAATATGAAATTCATGAGCTTTAATCATGTGTATAAAAAATAGTTTTTTTAAATTTGAATAAGTTTAATATTTACCCATAGCTGATTCGAAGTTAGCAGACCTTTGTACACAACAGTTTTCAAAGACAAGCTGCATATGTAGAAACGTGCACCCGGCACCACTAGCTCGTGGGAGGCTCGTTTACGCAACACGAATATCTGTGAACATAGTAAAAACCATTCCACAAAACGCCCCACAAAGTAAAACACAAAAGTAAACTACAATGTATACGATATATGTATAAGTTTACTTCTATTTACGTAGAGCGTAGATCCTCCGAGACCGCGCGCGACACAACGATCTGAAAAAAATGCTTCAAAAGTGCTTTGGGTCCTAGAAAAAGTATGGGACGAGTTTGAATTTGCAATTTCTGATAACATTGCAAGTTCATACTCAATTTTGCTTAACGTTTAGTGTTGCAGACGTTTCGTTCTGTCATCTCGCGTCCAAGGTCTTACCTGACGTGCGAGTTGGTTTTCGTCGCTGATATCTCCGGTAACAAACACTTGACGCATATATGGCTCCGAGTTACGAGCCACCTGACCTGAAAGCGAGCCAAATAAGGCCATTACTGTCTGATCTCTGTTTCGCCCCTATCATCTCTTAATATATGAAAACCTAAATGATACTATAGGAACGCGCCCTGATGGTAATTATGAAAATGTGCTAATATGTTTACCAAAGCCGCAATGTAGCATGCCTTTTAAATATAACAAAAATATAATTTTGTTCTAATATTTTGTAAATTATACTGTTTTACCATCGAAGCGTTATATTTAACTAATATAGTTTAACTTGAGATTGTACTGGTGATATATTTAAAATATATAAAAGGTACAAAAACATATCTCAAGTTAATTACAAAGATATAAATAAATTTACATTCTCTTGGCACAGACTCGATATTGTATATATTTGATTAATTATAAATTATAAATAATAAATTATTAAATAACAAATATAATTTCAATAAATTTACAATACTTTAGGTAATCACGAGGCCATGCCATGTCCACCTTAATAACAAGCCATATATTACCATCAATTTGCACTTTGCAAACAAACTATAACTGTAAAAGTGTGCTGTATGATATATCAGTGCAAATTAATGGAATTCTTTTCCAAATAAAGCAGCAAAATTCGTGCCATTCTCGATTTGTATAAAAGCAATACACAAATTAATTATTACCGCAGAATAGGTACAGTACTATTATAAATCCAAGGTTGTAGTCATAATAGGTACGTTACTTACAATGACTCTAATTGCGGTTTTTACAAATTTATCGATTTTAACGCAATCGAGAATCGAACGTATTTCTGATGCAGAGCACTTCATATTTTTAAATTAAACAAACCGTATGGTCAAGCATCGCAAGACCGCTCGGCCGCGTTAACGACCCAACCGACTTAGACTACGTGTACGACCTGGAATGATAGTCGCAAATCGCAAACTGCCCGTATGCACAAACAAGCTGGACAAATGTTCGATGATGGTGATCGAAACGTTTGGTTGACAAAATAAAATGACAATAATTATATATTAAGGGCTTCCTTCACTGGGTTGCAAATATACTGTTACAGTCAATATTATCATCAGATTATGGTAAATTAAGATATGAAAGAAACCCATAAGAAAATATTCAACATCTTTTTAAATAAGTTAAACGAAAAAACATGATAGCTCTACAATATTATTAGAATAATACAACTGTTAACATTTCAATGCAAAATGACTAATTTCGTGAAATTATTTAGGCTTTAGATTCAAAGGTTTGGATTGTTTTTTTCTAATGCTAATCAACATTAAACAGTGTAAGGTTTTATCTTAAACATGACTTACCAATGGTGGAGTTATTAGTTGGTACAGTTCTCCAGCAGATCACGCGAAGTCCAAGACTCTCAGCGAGCTCTTGGAACTTCTTCTCAATATCCTGATGGTGAAGCTTGTCCAAGAAGAAGATACCAGTTGCATAATGTCCGAAAGCCGGTAGGTCTAGTTGGTGGCTGTCTCTGAAATACACAAAAAACAAAATGTTAAGACAAATATTTCACCTCATATATTTAAGATTAAGTTGTTTAAAAGAAATAAATTATTAATTCATTTCAAATATACAAAATATTACTTATTTATGAGGGCGTTTCTCTATAAAAGAAATTGGCAAAAGAAACAATTTTTTTGTTATGTTCATTATATGCTATTTATTTAAGACTTTTCTGAAAAATGGATTGCGCAATATTAATATCTTTGTTGGTTATGCAATATATTATATAGTTTGGAAAAAGAAACATTTTTCCTAGATTTCCAATGTTCAAAGGAGTTTTTAGGGTGAGATTATCACTAAGGAGGCCTGTCGTGGCGCAGCGGCAAACGTGTGAATGTGACTGACATGTTGTGGGTTCGATCCCCATTCAAGGAACTAAATGTTTAATATTTTCAATTAAAATATTGAATGTTTTCATTTCTTCACGCAATGCCTCATATTAAGCGGAAAGTGGGGAACGGAAGTGGGACGGAGTGTCTGAACACTAGGTTCTCAAGTTCCCTTTGCCTACCCTGCCAAGTGCGGGATAAAGCGTGAAGCTGAGTTGAAATTATCACTAAGATCGTGTTTCGTACTGCAAATTGTTTTTAATACACTCGTAATGATATTATTGTAATTAATTACTTTTCAAGTGAATAAATTTGTTTTGTGACACACGAGAGGATTTGTGGTTTTGAGGCCTATTAAAACCATTTTAATAATAATTAACTTTATATTCATAAATGATAGGCTATAAGCAGAGCTAAAATATGGTTATCTTTTTAAATTATTGTAATTTGCCCGAGACAAAGTGTTGCACAGTTAAAAGTTAATTACTGCAAAGTTTAATCTTAATCCGTTTTGGTAGATTTTGCGCAAAAATGGAACAAACTTCCTTTCTCAAAAACATTTACGTTAAAAATATTATGTAGAATCCAAGTAGTAACTTTTGTACGGTTCTCTTATTACATAATAAATGAAGGAATGAAACTTCAATAGAAATCAATAGCTACTTCATAGAAAAGAGGTCAATTTAATTAAGCAGTACAATATTTTTTATATAAGTATTTAAATTATATAGTAAAATAATTTCTCCAGACTCATATGGTAATATATATACTGGAAGTAAATTTAGCTTGTAAGTGAGAAAAATGTTAGTGAGACATAAAACTGTTCTATATTATGAGTCGAAACTAAACTTTAAAGCTAAAATAGCTGTTTCAATAAAAGAATATATGAAAAACAAAAATGAATTTGTTCAGCAGAGTGCTGTTTTAAAGGTCAAAGGAGCAAAACGAGATGGAAGATGCGCGCGCACATCTACGTCACTGTAACCAGCACTATTGACCAATATACGCCGGAGCAAATTCCGCCAATGTCGCATCAATCTTCTACGCTAGACATGATTACATCAACACGGCGCTACTAATACCTTTGGTTTGCAAGCCGATAAGAAATAGGAAAAAAACTAAATGAAAAATACAGATTACGTTTTAGGCACTCAAAGAATACCTAGGTATTATTAAATTTAATGATGATTGGAATGAACTTGAACTTAACCTTGACTTGTCCTTTTAGAGTTTTAGGTTTTATAAGCGACGTACGAAATAAGCTAAGTGTATGAATATCTATAAAGCGTTTACGCTTTATATGAAACACGATATGTTGCCTAAGTAACAGAATAAGTCGCAATAGATAAGTAAAAATAAATAACGTAATTTACACATAAAATATAAAAAAATCACAACAATGATGAAAAATATTTTTCTAGAGTTAGTCGTAGCGGAAAAACTTTACGGGAAAAATGTGACGTAAATAGATAATGAAAAATATCTCGTCATTTTTTTCCATATTATTGTGCAACTATTATTTTTTAGTCATTATGGATAAATTGATCTAGAACCCGAGATTTAGAATATCTTTGATACTTTTAACTATGTTTTTTTTTGTGTATATTAGTTAAAATATTAGACCGAGCTTTCTTCTTTAAGCCTCTTTTTTCATATATAAATAATAAAATCTTATTAAATATATATATATATATATATATATATATATATATATATATATATATATATATATATATATATATATATATATATATATATATATATATGTATATATAATTAAATAATTGATAGCATAATTTAACATTGTTGATGAAAATACATTTTACCTTTAAAATAAAGTGATTTAAGAATAAAGTGAAAAATTGAAAACTAATTATAATTATAAAAAATATTCTATTTAATTATGGTTTAATATCATGATACACATAACTACTATAAATTACCATAACAAGTTTGTCATAAGTTTTTATGGTTAAATTAAAATGTAAAATGTTATTTCAATAAACGAGTTTTCCTCCTATCAATGTGATTACATATCTAATATTCAGAGTACAACGATAATATAAAAATTATTTAACATAACAAGAATAGCGTATCTATTGTGTCAAGATAAAGTTCAATCAGGTCATTGTACTCATAGCAAAACGAATATCAAAAATGAAGAATGTTTTCCGCGTATTATCTAAATATGTACATGTTTTAATGGATAAATCTAATTTATAATTATAAAGGATAAATGGTGTTGATGAAAGAACCTATACTTCATGTACCTACTCACTGTGCAGCGTCACTTCTTTCAACTATAGTGTAATGAAGGATTTCTTGTCGAATGACAATTATTATTATTAATATGTGTGTGTCTGTATGTAAAAGAGTTACTTTTTTGTTATTATTATAAATTAATTGAAAGCCTTATTAAGTTTCGAACTAAAAAAAATTTTAATGGCTACCACACAGTTTCGAACTAAAGTAGCCATTATCAAACTCATCTTTTTTCTATTTCAAAAAAGATTTTTTATTTTTTATTTTATTGTAGCTGAGTTTTGTTTAAATATGTAGAAAAGGCAAATAATTATTCAAAAAAAATTTTTTTTTTGGAAATTTTTACATTAATCATTTATTTGATCATCATTGAATTTACTGCTTGTTGTTAGCTATTTAACATTGCGTGGTTATATTTAATATACTTACTTGTTAGTAATAACAGTATAATAATCACCTTTTGCATATCAAGAATATAATTATTCCGATTATATTGCAATAAAGCAGCGATTAATCACAATTTTGAGGGCATACAAGAGACTAGTCAACTTTTTTACATAAAAGCAAATTGGAAACTAAACATTTTTTTTTTTTTTATATCTATGGAGCTGCTTCAAACTTGTTAATATATATTTTTTAGAAAACGCACATGTATCTGGCACATGGTAGGGCTGCGGGAACTTGAGAACCTCTTGAGTTACGACACTGTTCCGTTTCACACTTTCAGTGTATATTTAATAATTTCTTAAGTAAAAAAAAATTAACACCTATGAATAGAAGACATAAAGTATCATTTTTATTATATTAGTAGATTTCAAAAATGCCTATTGTTAATATATATCTACATGCATATAATCTTAAATTTAACCTACACTCAAATTACGCTTAGGTTAGGCTCAACTAACAGAACAACAAAATTAAATATATATACATATGTACGTATGATATCTAAATATAAGTTCTTATAATACCAACACAATAGCTCTTGTTGCTTGAAATCACATCACTTTGTGACATTTTGTGCTCATTGATTTCCAATACGTCCCTGCGGTGCAAGGCCGGACGCGATTGATGTTGAAGGAAGTTAATGAAATAATTGAATCAGAATAACGCCAGGAAATGCGAATATATAATAAGTTTATATAAATTACATTACATTTAATTTACTAGCTAGATAATTTTAAGGGGCCAGTCGTGGAACAGGGGTACATGTGGTACGCCACAGTAAGCGAGTCAGGTTGTGAATGGGAAATGACGGAATGTCTCAAATTCGGCGCAATGTGGGTAACGGCAATATCTTATATGGAATCAGTGGTTTAACACTAGGTTTCCGAGTTCCCTCCGAATGCCCTGCTATGTGAGGGATACATCGTAAAGCTCAGTTGCTCTGCAGATTGTAAATACGTCTAGCCTTAAACTATGCCTCAAGATGGTCTGTTCAAATGCCGCTTTGATTGATCTCTAATTAAAGCTTGTTTTTAATACAGACCAGTTCTTAAAATTTATATCTAAGTGTAGAACTAATTCCATTGACATGAACAAACATCCCGTGACACCATGAAAAGGTAAGCACATGTTTATATGTTTACTATACGGAATGCCGGCAGCTGGAGTGCTGCCAACATAGCGGACGCATTGGGATATTTACCGTTTACACCGGCCGCTGAACTTCGGCGAATGAATTAAATATTCATTAACAAACCTGTTTTTTATTTATAATATAGTAGTCAAGCAACGAAACAAGATTAAAGAAAAAGTCCTCAAAGAATGAAGCCTTATGAGTAACTATTTCATTTAGATATAATAGAATTTTTTTATTTTCAAAATCATAATTCAATAAAAATAGGGACATTGAGGGCTTTCGTGGCGCAGGCGCGTGTGACTTGAAATGCAACGGGTTCTGAGTGCGATGTCCACTCGTGTAAACGAAATATTTTAACTTTTAATTTTTTTTTCGCTCTGTTAACAATGCAACGCGCGACGTTGAGTTCCGCCACTCAACAACAACGCACGCAATGCCTCAAATTCGACGGCAAGTGTAGAATAGAAGTATTATAATGGGGACGGTGTGTATTTACACTAGAGATCTAAGTTGCCTTTAATGCCATGCGCGGCAAAAAAAACATAGATATAAAGAATATACCATAAAATTATAAACAACAGGCTGGCCATGAAAAATAAATTTACTTCATGGCTCTATTGAAAGTTCGTATAAACTCGCCTACAGACTGTATACATTTATCTGCATCGACCACGTCAAACAACTGCACAGTGAGTGGTTGATGCAGAAATAGCTGACGAAGTTAGCAAAGTTGAGTACAGCTCAATTCTGCTGTTTGTTTGAATTTCTATTTTTCCTGTTATAGTTTGCATAGCTACAGCAATAATACGTTATTTTTTTCCTTAAAATTTATTCAAATTGACAGTGATATGATAAATTGTTATAGATAAGAATTATACTGAAGAAATAGATGGTATGTAATATTGCAACTAATTTGGCAATATTTTTACAAGAGATACTCAATGATCCAATAACGCTGCCAAAAATATGAACGATATTTTCCTGCAATTTTATAAAGTTACAAATTCAAATTAATTTTACTGTGAATCAAAAAGATACCTACTGAATTGAGTTCAAATGTGTAACTCTAATGTGATCTGCTCTGCAGAGTGCAGAACAAATTACATATATAAGTGGTATGTATAAATATTCATTATTATAAGCGCAATAGCACTTTTTTTTCAGCTCTATGCCCGCAAATAGAAGAGTAGGCAGAGGGAACGTTAGAACATAGTGCAAGTTACTTTGTTCTGTTTCTCACTTTTTGAGGCATTCCTTGAGGGTCGGAACTCAACGCCGCGCGTTGAAATTGTTACTAGAGAGAGCGAAATTAAAATATGTAATATGTATTTCATTTTATTAGCTGCGCAACGACACGCCTCCCTTTACATGTTGAAAGTCATACGAAAAAAATAAATATATGAGAGAATCTATATATAGTGTAATCAAATAAATTAGATTTAACACTGCGTCCGCACAAGATGCATTTATTTGTAAACAACAAACCATCGTTTGCCAATGTGCGTCTATTATTTACAATTATTGATATTTTCTATTTTTAGAGAATAAAAATGTATAAGCATAAAGTTTATTCTTTATACATTTTTGGAAATGATTTATTATAAAAAAATATATTCTGATGTAGAGGCCCGTGCCGTGGGCATAGTAGCGTAAGCGTGTTAACTGTTAACGACAGGTTTCTGTTCGATTCAAACAAGAAGGAGTAAAATATTGAATAACAAATAACAAATGAAATAATTAATATTTTTATTTCTGCTCTCTGGTGACAAGGCAAAGCGCCACGTCGAGTTTGCCACGTAAATCGTCGGAGAGTGGACACCCAAACGGAGTGTCTTGACATTAACTTCCCAATTCCCTCTACTTAATTATGTAATGTAAAGGAATTATTATTTGTCTGAACTCTAACTATACTATATAGAATCTTACAAAATAAAAAGCATATTGTAAAAACTTTAATTTGAACGTAAGAACACAGTAAAAGGACAATTGAGAATACTAAAAATATATTCTCATTAAAATTCTAATCGTTCTGTGTTTGCTCTTGATATACCCGTGAGACTATCGTCTCCGCTAAATACAATAGTATCGTACACGCGGACTATAAAAGACAATTCAATAAAATTGCGCATTAGCTTTTACAATAATTAAAGATCTATGCTATGAAAAAAGGCAACAATGTCACGTCTGTTGTATGGGAGCACTTTTAAATATTTATTTAAATTTTCGATAATGGCATTTGTGATATATAGAGGAAACAAAAATACATTTAGGAGCTGGTGGTATATCTGGGAAGTATATTTAGTGGAGACGGAAGAAACGACACGGAAATCAGTATTTCTGGATTGAGTGAAGAGACGTCCAAAGATCAGCATATCTGCATGTTTGGCGGCTGTATTAATACCGACGCTGTTACACTCTAGCGAAACGAGGGTAGGTATTACTAGAAAAATTAAAGAAAGATAAACGCTGTGGATATGCCACCTCTACATAAGATAAGTGAAGTTAGTTTAGATGACCGAATCTGCAATTAAGAGAAAGACAATGAATGAAAGACATAATAGTATGGTTATGATGTCACGTTGATGAAAGTAGACAGTGCTCAGGTGGTTAGGGTTCGTTGAGCGAGCCCACGAAAGGCATGTATGTAGAGGTTGATAGCATAGTTAGCGTTTGGCTCTCAGTTCTCTCTGGTTACCCTGCTAAATTCAATAGTGTCACTATCACGGCATAGCATAGTAAGTTCTAGTAGACTAGTATTGAGTTGTTTATGCCCACCACTTTTCGCACCAATTCGAGAAATTATTAATTTTCTACAATACTAAATCTGTAACTGATTACTATTTATACATGGAAGATATTGAAAAAAAATCGTATATGGGACGTTCATTTAAGTAAAAAGTAGTGTTTATTAACATTTTTGTCTGTTTGTCTGTACTACCTAATTTCGGAGATGGCTAACCAAATTTAAATACAGTTTTTACTATAAAATTCTGGCAACCTCTTTTAACATTTAGTGTTAGTTTTATTTGAATCGGTTAATGAATAAAAATTATTTGCAATTTAAGACATTTAGATTTTGCAAATTGCTACAAAATATGTATTAATTTTGTAAAAATTTTAGACTTCTATGTACAGATATCATCTTAAAAGTGATTATATCATTAAAGCAAGAAAGTAATTGAAATAATTAAATAAAACAAAGTAATTCAAGCAGACAATGCCGCGAGCGGTTCGCTAGTTAATAACATAACATCACGATTATAGAAAGAAGTTCATAACTAAAGCTTTAAGGATAAAAACTTAGAAATGAACTTTATATTTTATAATTTCCCGCTTCATATAAATTAGTATAAAATCTAATCAGATGTAATATTTTCTTGGCTTCATTGATTTTATTACCACAGCCTTGATACTGCATCACGTGTAACGAGCGTGTCGTTATACTTACGTTATCTATACCACTCTTGCATTACATTTGAACTATTGTTATCACTTCCGTGCCTATTAGATTGAATTTTTACAAAATGCATATTATGTATACTAAACTACCTAAACGACCTGCAACATGAAGAGGTAAAAGATATTGATGGCACATGCCCCAGTAATATAACTAATTTACGATTTGAATGATATTAAAAAATGTAATGTATGATGCAACAATGTAGGTCTGTCGCAGGGGCACAGTAGTGGTGTGACTGTAAACGCGACAAGTTCGATCCTCACTTGAGGAAATGAAATATTTATTTTTTTCAATTTAAATATTTAATATTTTTCTTTCTTAGTTCTGATAACAAAGGAAAGCGCAGCATTGAGCTCCTCCACTCAACACGCAATGCCTCAAATTCGGCGAAAAGTGGCAAACGGAACGGATGTCTTAGCATTAGGTTCCCAAGTTCCCTCTGCGTATCGTACTATATGCGGCCAACGCTGTAGGCCATAAAAACAACACTAGTTACATCGCATATCAGGAAATCCTCAAAAGTTTATCATTTCAAAAGTTCGATTGTGTTTCAATACGTATCTACTATGTAATACGAGTATGTTATCTAAAGCTAAAGTATAGGTGTTTTGATGATTATCAACAACATGTCGTATGATCGTTAGACAAAACTGTATATAAGATAAGTTTATCTTGTATTTTAATAGGCATTAAACTCTTAATTCTGGTCGTATATTGTGATAAGGTATCACAGTCTATTTATTGATTGAGCGATTGCTGATTTACAGCGCTTGCGGGTAAGCGCGTAGTTACATATTAGTGAGGCAATTAATTAAGATTGTTTCTAGACGAATACTTAGACATACATAAAAAACAATGAAAAGACTATATTTTTTCGTTGCTTTCTACGCACTTGATAGGGCAGGCAGAGAGAAATTTGAAACCTAGTGTTAAGAGACTTCCGTTCTCCATTTCCAGCCGATAGGAAACAAATATTTCAATACCTCGATAAATAAATAGTTCAATACCTCGAGTGGGGTTCCACAACGCACGCTTGTGTCACGACAAACCTTTCAAATAGTTCATTACTTTAATATCGAATATATATATATATATATATATATATATATATATATATATATATATATATATATATATATATATATATATATATATATATATATATATATATATATAAATATATATAAATATATATAAATATATATATATATATATATATATATATATATATATATATATATATATATATATATATAGATATATATATATATATATATATATATATATATATATATATATATATATATATATATATATATATATATATATATATATATATATATAGGAGAAGGTGGTAATGTGCCCCCCCCAGGTATTATGGCCCCCTTTGATATTTTGTACTTACAATCACGGCGTCTAGTGAATTCTTATTTCAACGGAACATCAATATGACAACGTTTAAATAATATCAAAAAAACCCGAGCGAGAGCAGCACAGATTTGTGTTATACGAACTAGTTTAAACTGACACTGACAAAAACTTTTATCTTGTGACGCAATTAATTCAATAATTTTGTAAATATTAAGTTATTGCTACGAAGAGAAGTACATCGTATTCGATTAACGTTATCTAACAGGATTTTAAAGGTAAATATACAAAATATTCGACGTTTTATATTTATTGAGATTTATTAATAGAATCCACCATGTTGATAATTTGGCCCCCTCATATTGAGTGTATTATGGTCCCGGGGGCCATATTACATACAAGAATGGTTTTTAAATATTTTTTTGTGTCCAGATGCCTAGACAACGTTTATTGTTCCCAGTACCAAAAAGAGCGAAAAACTTAGGATCCTGACCGAATGAAAAAGGCTATCGAAGCTGTGAGAACAATAAGTATGGGCTACAAAAAGGAATAAAAAACTTTTCTGCAAAATTATATATATTAAATCAACATTAAAACGTATGGTAAAGGATTCTCAAGAATCATTGGAGTTACTTGAGCATACGCCTTTTGGTAGAAAACCAATACTGCCATCAGACTTAGAAAAAAGCTAGTGGAATACCTTTTATTCATGGAAGTTAGATACTATGGCCTTACTAGGATGGATATACGAAAACTGGCCTATCAACTGGCATTGAAAAGTAATATAATATTTCCGCAGCAGTTTCCACAGTTGAAGAGCCAGAACACAATGTTGTTTTACCACAAGCCATTCTATTGATCCCTGAGGCTAAGATTAAGATATCAAACCGAGGAAGAAAAGCAACCACAGTAAAAGTACTAACGTCTTCACCCTATAAAAATCAATTGTGTGAATTATTGTGTTCATTAGAAAATCGTGGACGCGGACGCGGACATGGACTTGGACGTGGCCATCTGAGCAGCCCAGAGGATAGAGAAGATGACGCCATATCTAGTAGTAGCTCAGAAACCGACTCTACTGAATATGATAAAAATGTCCGTCCTTCTTTTTTTTTATGGAAAGGACGGCAAACGCGCGTACGGGTCACCTGATGGTAAGTGATCACCGTCGCCCACGGCCCCGTGTTACTCCAGAGGAGCTACAGGAGCGTTGCCGTCTTTTAAGGTGGATGGGCACCGGGGCCCGGCATTACCTAATGCGAAACGCAGTGGCCTAAGCCACTACTTAACGCCGGTCTTAAATGCCGGGGGTGGTAATAATCCGGTCGAGTCTGCCCATGCGTGTTGCCATTACTGGCAACGTGACTCTACCACACGCACTTTAGTCGCCTCTTACGACACCATCAGTACCAGGGTGATCCTATTCTAAGTCGGGATCACACGGCTAATTTCACAAGTACCTAACGACTCAGATACATTTTGTACATTTTGTGACACCCGTTATTCCAGTGACAGACTTGGAGACGAATGGGTTCGGTGCCAGAGCTGTAACTTATGGGCTCATACCGACTGTACAGGTCCTGAAGGTGAATGTCATATCTGTGATTTTTGTCGTTAAGTGCAATACATTTAATTTGGCCCCCGGGGTGCCATATAACCCTCACTTGATGGCAAACTGTTAAATTATGTTTTTTTGGAATACATACGTTTATTAAATATTCTGTCTTTTTTTTTTCAATTCCATAGTAGATCATATATAGGTAAATAGATATGGAAATAGGTAATATATTATTTATAATGATATTTCTTTTACTTTTTATGTTAGACCTCAAAAACAAAGTGGGGGGCCATATTACCACCTTCTTCTATATATATATATATATATATATATATATATATATATATATATATATATATATATATATATATATATATATATATATATTGGCTCATTATATTACATGATTTATTTATATATAAGTAAGGACAAGTAGACGTTGACAAGCATTACAAAATAACACATAAGTGATGACAGTGTAGAAAACGTATCAACAATAATGATATAGTAATGTCAATTACTTACGTAGTTTTCTACGACCTTATAATTTGAAATGTAAACATGAGATAAAGTGCATATATGCCGAAAAAGGCCGTACACACGCGATCGCCTCGTGATAGTCGTGTCACGATAGAGTTATCATTTATCATATATCTCATATCTTAAACTCTAATTCGGTTTTATTGAATTATACCCCAAGTCAACTTAAGTAGTTGCCTTCAAGATAAAGAGCAGTAAAATTTCCTTGTTTATGTACAATATAAATAAAACTGCAGCGTCTGTCTGTGATTTCAAAGTTACTGTTTATTTTAAGTGCATTTTGTTGTCGAATGCTCACTAAAACAAACTAAATGTGTCCAGAGTAGTCTCCGGAAAACAATTTTTATGGAACTTTCGACTTGACTATTAATAATTTAAAAACCCCTACAGAAAAAAATAAGTACTAATAAGTAAACAAGCAATTGGAAAAGAGCTCATTATCTTCAAACGATTGAACATATTTTCTTGAATCATTCTCAATCAATCACTTTTCAAATAAAAAAAAATATCAAAATCAATTCTTCCATTAGGGAGTCATGATGCTTAAGAAAGACGTTACACACAGACACGTCAAACATATGATACATCAGTGTGTGGGCTGTTATATGTTTAAAATTTTGTCGAGGGATAAATTTAACAATTATTGCACACACGGTACATATAAAATCCCAAAAAACGTGAATTATAATTTATGTTTGTATAACTGTATAGATAACCGTAGTAAAATAGCCAACGAATTGCCGCTAAGTAATATTAAATAAATAATCGTAATAGGTCAAGGGGGAGAAGCCGCTGGGGGCCGCTAATATAAAATATATATTATTTGACTTATATAACCAATTTATACTTTATAACTAAAAATAATCGTTATAATAATGAATATGCTAAAAGCTTAAAATTACATTAACAATGTAACATTATGGTAGGTTCCTAAATAACATGTTATTTCAACGTAAAATTATTTTTAACCACATTTGTTTATCTATGATATTTAATACTTTATAAACTGTGGCGCTGAGTTCCACCATTCGGAATGGAGTGCCAGAAACATTAGGTTCCGATTTTTCCTATGCACGTGAAACACACTACATTGTCAAACTGTGATATAAATTATAATCGATAATGAATCGAAACAATAATAAAATATTATTCATTACAAGGTATTGTTACAGGTACGAGTATATGAAACAGATATTGAAGAGATAAAACATTGTAGTTCAGGGTCGTCATTCGTGCATGAGCTGTAAATACATAAGTTTAACCATAACTACAATGCAGAGAATATAAAATGTTATGCTTATTATCTAAATGATTGCATTTTGTCTTTTCAAATACAGTGTAAACTCTTTATAACGAAACCTCAAGGGACTAAGCATTTTTTGTTGTTATAGAGTTATCGTTATATGGAGTGAGTTTTAACGCAAAGAGTGGGTTTATAGCAAACCAACCAAGTTGTGTTCACTTCTATTTTATAGGGAGTTTATTGTTAAAAAGAATAATGTTATAAAGAGTTTACACTGTATACTTAAAAGTATAATATTTATCATCTGCAATCTAAATCCAAAATTAATTTAATTACCTACATTAAACTTTACAAATCAGTAATTCAAACATTTAAAACAATAAATAAACGAAATTCAATGATAATAACGTGAAAAAAGATTCGAAGCAGAAGAAGCTTCAAAGTGGCAACGCCATTATAATTTTAATTTAAATACAGAAATTGTATTATAATTTATAATAATAATAATTCAATACCAAGTAATGTACCTCTGTAAAGATAAAACGTTGCACGCAAATGTCATTGCTCGGCGTTTTTTTATTTGAAGAATAAGCGATTTAACGAGGTACTAACCAGATATAAGCTAGGTTGCACTACATTTGTGCTTCACAAACAGCATTATATAGTTAATTACTTTAAACGGCGCAGTTATCTTAAAGTAGGTAGATATTCTTTATTACATATAAACATTAAAGAGATGTTTCTCCTTAAAACATCTTATTTATTTTATTTCCACTTTGAGCTGGATGGTTCTTGCGTATAAAGTTATCAGTTTCACCTGAATAATACTGGGAAATTCTGTGAAACTGATAGTACAGAATAGTATAATTATCACTGACGTAACAGAAAGTGCTCGTTAGTAACATACAAAACAAAATACTCTGTACAGATATTTTTCCCATATATGTTCAATATCACTAATTCATGTGTAGTCGGAACAAAGGCAGCTACGAATGCTTTTGTCTTCCGGCTATTGTCTGTGAAAACTAATATTTACCCTCTTAAGATCTGAGTACATTTCTGCTACTCTACGTTATCACTGAGAAAACATTCATAATTGTACCAATTATGCTTATCTGTATCAGTAATAAAATTATCAACATTCAAATCGAATAGTAAACAGATATATGTAAATAAAAATGATACATACATTTTATACAATATATTTTTTTATTATAAACCATGATGCTATTGTGGCACATGGAAGTAGCGTTTGACCATAAGAAAAGAATTATTTTCATTTCCTCGTACTAGAAGGCGAAGTGTGGCGAAGCGTTCCGAAACCAATTTAATATTCAAAAATCGGATAGAAAGTGGAAAACAGGGTGTCTGAACACTACATTTCTCGTACTTACGTTTATCACTACTCTGCACTTTTCCGGAAACGGTTCATTACATAACATAAAAACGTATGAAATAATAAATTGAACATCAGATTTGCTACATTAAAACTTATATTGAAAGCTAAATACATCGTATCAGTGTTTTATTAGCTATTGCGGACTATAATGAAATGGATATTGTCGATCAAGAATTGTATTGAATTGATTTTTTAACGAGATGTTTGTGATGAGTTTTATATACAGTTTTCTACTTAACAACTTCACTAAGAACATTAATATCTTCCAACATCTACCTAAAGTTTTAAATACATTATAAAATTAGCGACCCACACGCGGCTTCGCTCGTTTAACCTTATTGTTATGGTATAACTAAGTAATATAAAATCTTTAAATTATACACATTATATTACCGTAAAAAGTCCAAATACTTTTTACTATTTTAATTTTGAAGTGTTAATTAACACTTAGAATAGATAAATACTTATTTAGAAAAGATGTCAAAACTTGAACGTAACAGGATAAGAACCCTCGCCTCTTGGAAACCGTCAAAGCGATCTCACCACTAAGCAATACGTTCTATTAGTATATGGCTTAGTGGTTAAAGCGCTTGGACGGTTTCCAACAGGCGTTTTCAACGTTTTCGTTTTCAACAAATGGGTTCAAATCCCTCAAAAAGGTTCAAAAGATTTATCTAAATCTGTGCATCAGTTCATGTGGAACAAACATCCATCCTCACAAACTTTTACATTTATAATAATATTTTTCTTTTATAATAATAATATATTAATAAATCTACTAAGAATGTGTTATATAATAGCCTATGGCAAGTAGAATAAAAGCTTTCAGTCAGAACAACGTCCATTCAGTGCTAAAAATATATTTACAGTCCACCGTCTGACATCAAAACAATCTTACATCGAGCTAGCATTATTTATGCCTACGCAGATTTTATTAAATCAACGTTATAAAAAGTATATTTTATAGCTGCCTACATCTATGACAGTTATCGCATTATGTCGAGTGGAGAAGGTATAACAGATTTTCAGCTTTTTTGGCAAATTGGACAGGAAAGATTAAAATGTTCTTGTTCTGATCCGGGATAGAATCAAGAAACACCGTGATTATTTCTATACATTATTTTAGTAAGAAGGCGTTCGGTAGAATAAGACTCATAATTTTATTGTGGTATGGTGTCTATATGCTTTAGATTATTTAAACTATATTGTTTTTAAGAAAAAGAATAAAGAATATTTTGTCACTAATTAAGTTTAACTTAATATCAAGTTAGCACAACGCATTTAAATACAATAAATTATGTTGTTTAATGTAAACAAATTGTATCAGTACTAGTTTAGTTACTTAGTTGCAAATACAGATAAGCGATATAAATTAAACTTTTAACGACAGTAGTAAGGTATGAGTAAATATATGAAAATAAAGAAAGAATAAACAACAGTTAAATAACTTACTTTCAATATGTCAAATGATTTTTTAAATATTCGTTAAAACTCCTTATAATATTTGAGTACTGGTAGCTAAGTATACGATTCTTATTAATTTTCAAACGATTATAACGTTACATGTTAATATAACTATATAATAAGCAATAAATGTATTTTTTTATAAATAAAATCACCATCAAACTAGCATTTTTCGTAATATAGCAAGAAATATGAGAACAGTGTCCTGCATGACAAACCACTTAGAGATTATAACTCTCGTGACCTGAATAATGTTAAAGGGGTGCCTTGTCCCCTTTACTTATTGTTGCTGGACGTAGATTCAGATAGGTTTATACATATACATGTAGAATGTTTATTTTTTATCTTTACGATGTATCCCATATAGTGGGATAGCTTGTTAACGTAGAATTAAGACTCTCTGTTCCCCATAACAAAGCTTAAGGACTTTAATACTACTGTTAGGTAATATTCATTTATAATCACATCTTGTGAGGCCTGTCGTGGCGCAGCGGCACAAGCGTGTGATTGTAACCGAAAGGTTCTGGGTTCGATCCCCGGTCGAGGAAATGAAATATTTAATATTTTCAATTTAAAATATTTAATGTTTCATTTCTTCGCTCTGGTAATAAGGAAAAGCACGGCGTTGAGTTCCGCCCCTCAACACGAAATGCTTATTCGGCGTTAAGTGGGGAACCGAAATGGAACGGAGTGTCTTAACACTAGGTTCCCGGGTTCCCTCTGCCTACCCTGCCTCGTGCGGGATACAGCGTGAAGCTAAGTAAGTATCACATCTTACACAAATAGTTCAATATAACTAGTATATGTAATACATGTAGTATACTAACCCTCATAGTGATGAATTATTACATAACGTCCTTACAAATTGTGCAGCCTCTTAATATGTCACGTTAATTTCAAGTACAGTGTCCGATACGCCCTTGAATTATTGTAACAGTGCAAACTCAATTAGCAACGGCTATTGTGAGTGAATTATATGTTCACGATACTGTGTAAATGTGTACTACAGATTAAAAACGGTGTAGAGACATATAGTGTGCAATAAGAATTGTATGCTTATTTTATTTTGACGTGATAACGTATTTTAAATTCACGTCATGCATGACGTCCGGCTGCATGCACGAAAAACCATTACTCATTGTCACGTTCCGCGCCTGAACCGAGCGTGCAAGTAGCGAAGAAGCGATACAGAGCACGATCGGTCTAAGTTAATACAATAATAAGTCCTAACAAAACTGAAACATTATAGCTATTTTAAATTTCTACAAATTTAAAATAGCTTTAAATTTTAATTAATTCATTCATCACAAAAAGCTCTTTTATGAAAAATTAAACATAATTTCCAGTACATTTAACAAATAACCTATTGCGCTTGCACTGCGTAGTTACGAGTCTAAAATTGCAATAGATTGTTATCTACTTGTAGAGTGGGTCAGACGACAATAGTTTTGATTGAAACAGGTCGACAATATATATTATGGACGATCTGAAATGGAAGTCTGATGATCTTAATAAGCGAAATTTAATATCTACATAATACAATGCCTATACCGGGGAAGGTGTAGGTGCCTAGGAGCGATCGGGCCACAGAAAAACTGTGACCTCGTCTCCACCAGCGGGGACGGAGTGTGTGAAAGATGTAGCCCTAACTACATATTTAGCTTCGTTCGTTAATAGTTCTTGGGTCATCGGATCGGTCTCAAGCCAAAGCGAAGTAATTGCTGGAGAGATTTCGACAGTGTTCTTTTACGATTGTGTCCCTGCGCGTATATAGGAGGTTTCACTATCTATATATTACCTACAAAAGATAACGTATTTATCTCTTAAGATTCTAAATCTATAAATTGTATTTGTTGTTCTTTTAAAACAAAAATAAATCGTATGCTAACAGCACACCGTTTAGCTAATCAGTTCTTAAACTTGCCGTACGATGAATGCGGATGGGAGCTATCGGATCTCAAGAGATGCCGGGCTATTTCTTTTTATTATAAGTCATCAAAATGTTATCATTCCGCGATGTATATAAGTAACGCATATTAAAACATAGAAGCACCTCTAAACATTCGATCGAATTTAAGATAGTTCATTCGTATATAAGCTGCGTTACCACAGACAGACATACGAACACATATACACAGACACGTCACACTTGTAACACCCTAATGTTTTCATTGGCTCTTAATAAAACGTTACGATAGACCAGGTAGGACGTGCTTCACTGTAAACTACGATAATATTTACCCTAAAGTCTTCACTAAAGACTGCAAGGGAAATCCTCCTCTTGTTTAAAACTATACTAAAAGAAATAAATTACTTAAAATATTAAAAAAAAAAAAAACAGCGTCATATTAAGAAAAGAGTGACTTGCACTAAATTATAAGCTAATTTTTTTACAGAAAAGGTTATATTAATCCAAATTATCCGTCAGTAAATTAATATCTGAAAAAAAAGGCAGAATGACTTGCAAATAATGATGACACTAAATATTATATATTTTTTCTATTTCCTATGTCTTATCTGTAACATTATTTATAAGGCTAGATTATTATATTTTGTACTCATATTCAATATAAAAACGTTACACGCGTAAAGATTTAATATGCATTGTAATATAATAGATTGGCAAACCACAACCGATGGTTTACAATGTCAAGATGAATTACAATTATATTCTGTCTATTTATTTACATTTACGTCTCGTTAAAGTAATGCGATGTTTATATATAAGTGGCTACTTATTTTTTGTAATATATAAATAATATATTGTAAACGCCAAAGCAACCTTGGAACAGTCAGGATCGGCCTGACTGAACATGATAACTATAAAGTTAAACTACATTCAGAATACGTATGTACGGAACGTACGTATTGAGGCTCTCCGTTTCCTACTTTCCGTCCAAGATCATACGCATTGACAGGCTTTTACGCTTTGTCTTGTTTAATATAATTAGATATTATATGATATTTCTTAAAGTTCTTCAGCGGACCAGTTATTACCAAAGTGTAAAACGGAACCCGTTTACTAAGACTTCGATGTATGTCTGTACATCGTGCCTAATGATTCGTTTTGCTAAATTATTTACAGATAATAGATTACTGTTGCTGTTTAAGAAGTGACGTTACTGGTTTCAATTATGCATTGATAATAGGTTTTATTTTTTATATATTTAAAATATGTTTACATATTTTGGAGTAAGACATATTACTACTTAAATAGGTATATTCTTATGTACGCAGAAAACGACTAATGATTTCGTCTTGAAAAACTATACCGCAGCTTCCACAGAATCGATCTGTCAAAGGAGTTTTGGAAGCGTGCCAAGTAACACGAGACCATTGTAACCTGCACTTGGATGTAAGCCAACGTTTCCTTTTGATTTCGTTTCAGACACGTTATGTAATATTATAATATAGTAATGGAGGCTTGCCTTGGTGCAGGGGCATAAGAGTTTGACTGTAAACTGGTTCAATGCCCATATTTTAATATCTGATAACAAGGCAAGCGCAGCGTTGAGTTTAACCACTCAAGACGCAATGCCCCAAATTTAGCGGAAAGTAGGGAAGAGAACGGAGTGTCTCAACACTAATTTCCCAAGTGCCGTCTGCCTACCCTGCCATGTGCGGGATTTACTGTAAAGCTGTGCGTATGTATTAAAATATATATCTATACGTAGTCAAATTACCATACAATAGTTAATTTGTAAAAAAGAGATTTTTAGCGCAATTTACATGTATGCTGATTCCATGGTTAATATGAACAAAAAAAAACCATATACAAATACGTAGCCAAGGTAACGCAATACACGCCAAAAGTAATAAATACTAAATAAATAAATTACATAGTTGTTACAGGATGACATAAAATGTGTGGATAACGTCACTATTGTGATTTATTAAATCGACTTAACTCTAATTGAATGAATCCACTAGAATCTAACTAATTTCGCGCTTCACTTGCGCGTTTTAAGAGTCTATTAACGATTTGCATTAATTTATGATTACGAATGAATTTAATTTACCGAAAACAACAAAAGTTTAAAAAAGTTTTACGCTTTTGTGAATATAAACGATCTCATGTACCAGTTTCTTAATAATAGTAATTAATCAAAATAAACAATATTTGAAAATGTTAAATATAAAATGTGACTTACCTGAGCTGAGCACAGTAAAACTGATGCGGTATGGCAGTCAGTACTCCTGCGCCGTCTCCAGTATCATTATCGCATGCGCACGCGCCGCGATGCTCCATACGCTTTGCGAGGGTTTCGGCATCGCGTACGATCTATGTTGATGAAAAATAAGCAATAAGTAAATTTAAACCTTATTAATAAGAATTCAATAGGCATTTCTGCATTTTTTCGCCGTGTGAATAGAATCACCCGGGTACTGATGGTGTCGTAAGAGGCGACTAAAGTACGTGTGGGAGAGTCACGTTGTCAGAAATGACAACACGCATAGGCAGACTCAAACGGATTTTTACCACCTCCGGCATTTAAAACCGGCGTTAAGTAGTGGCTTCGGCCACTGCGTTTCGCATTGAGTAGTGCCGGGCCCCGGTGCCCATCCACCTTAAAGACGGGCAACGTTCCTGTAGCTCCTCTGGTGTTCAACATTCGCCAAATGTGACACAATATATTATTAGAAAATTATATAGGTAGAAGTTAAAATTTGAATTATCTATGTACTTGTATATACATTTATTTATATTGTGTATACAGGTGACATTGTCCCTCAAACATTTGAATAATGATATTATCTAAATAATTCTAGTGCCAAACATCAAGATCTGTGTCATGTAGGTAACTGGAAATAGCACATATATCTATGTCGTGCCCGAAACTTATTTATGTCTTAGTATTTGAAGCTGAAGAGAACGTTTGGTTATAAACGCTTTTTTCAGGAACTACTGGTTCGAATAAAAATATAAATATTTGTATAGCTTTTATATACATTTATAGTTTCTATGTAACCTTGTAACTGCGGTTAGAACTCACTCGGACACTTAGAATGTGTCATAAACAACTTTTAGTTACTTCCACTCGACTTCATGGATAAAAACATGGGTAAAGATTAGTAAGGTATATGAAAAAAATACTTGTAACTATATATCACTATCATAAAGCCGCTATTGAAGTTATTTTAATTTTAAATATCATAAATGTTACGTACACCGACACAGTATGTCTCAATACGCGATCTAATTAAATCCAGTTTCAGTTCACCAGTTATCTTATTTTAAGTAGGTTAAAGGAATATATGAGGCCTGTCGTGGCACAGCGGCACAATAGTGTGACTGTTACCAAAAGGTTCTGGGTTCGATCCCCAGTCGAGGAAATGAAATATTTAATATTTTCAACTTAAATATTTAATGTTTCATTTCTTCGCTCTGGTAATAAGGCAAAGCGCGGCGTTGAGTTCCGCCACTCAACACGCAATGCCTCAAATTCGGCGGAAAGTGGAGAACGAAAGTGGAACGGAGTGTCTTTACCCTAGGTTCCCGGGTTCCCTCTGCCTACCCTGCCTCGTGCGGGTTACAGCGTGAAGCTATAAAAAAAAATTAAAAAAGAATAAAAATAAAGGAATATATAAATATAATTATTCAACTTCATGTTTAAATTAATAGAAAATAGTTTCATCTTATATACCTAATGGAGCATATTGTTTTTCATAGAAGCAATTTAAACATTAGCAGCAAGCACTAGACAAACTATGTATGTCAACCAACCTAACCTAAGAAAAGAAGTGGATAGATACCGGACTTTTGGCACGTTTATAAGCACTCTTTTTTGATAGCTCTCCAAAGTGATTCTTAATCATACTCCTAAGAATGAGAGACGGAGGGGGTCTGGTGGTTCTTCTAGCCTTCTCGCAACACTTTGAATACGTTATTATATATAAAGATAAAAGAGACCATATTTAACGAAAATCTTATTAGTTGTGAGTATGAGACGCTAGAATTTATATAACTTTTTATTTACAAACATCATTACGAATGACCCATATTTTTGTAAAAGAAAGTAAGTTAAAGCTTTAATCAAATTCAAATGTTTTTGATGGTTGGCACGAATGTAGTTAAAATGGAAAGGATAGTAGGAACTCAATAATGAGCAGATTTTTCAAATGAAACAAATTTAACGGGTAATCTACCTGTGAACATGAACCACTGCAAAGTATTCGAAACGTCGATTAATCTGGATAAGTTTTTTTTTCATATAAAAAATATAATCGCGAAAATCCTTTTAAATGAACAGATTGGGTTTTAGGCGCACTCTTGTCATATAATTTATAAGAATAGATTGATATAAATAATTAATAATGTTATAGTGGGATAGTAAACGCTACAAGTTGTGGCTTTCATTTCCACTTAAAAAAAATATTTTCATTATTTTTGCCTCAAATTCACTATAAAGTTTGGGGACGGAAGACTAATTTTCAAGTTTCCTCTGCCTATCCTGCTATGCGTGGATATTTTTAAAAGCTTAAATAAATAAAGAAAAAACAATAAATACTTACTTTATGAGAACGTTTTCCGTCGATAGCAACTACAAAACCAACACCGCAAGCCTCGTGCTCGTTCTGAGGGTCGTACAAGCCTTGCTTGGGCGGCCCTTCCCACTCCATACCTAAAATATATATTTTTATGTAATCTGTATTGTGGTAAGTATAGAAGTGATAGAATGTATTATGTGTTCGTATTCAGTATGTGAACAAGAGACAGGGAACCCGCCCATTAGGGTGTGATCAAATTTTTACATGTAAATGTCACTTAAACTATTTATTTTCTTTTCAGCTTAAGTTTACCCCTAATATATCAGGATTTGACAGCAAAAGGATCTTTGTATCTATAAAGCCAGAGAAGAGTTTTTTTTAAAGGCATCCTGTCATCCAGTGATCTGCCTCATCGGGGCATTTAACTGATGGTTAAGAAGTTTTGTGGGACATGAGAGGTCACGCAGTGACGCTTACGCAAGTTGACGATCTTTCACGAGATCTTGTTTTAAGGTCAGAGTAAATCCTGAGGTTCTCTCATTTTTAATCGTTTGAAGTTACGTATAGGGTTCATTAGATCACAAACGAGCCCATTCAGATGTTTTTCTATGCGACGAGAGTATGATTTTTTTTTTTTGCAATCTCCTCTTATACTGTTGGAATTATTAAATCTCGATGCAGCTGAGAATTCGTGACAAACTACGAGGCGTTAGTTATAATGCCGTTGAATTTTAGATTGGAACCATTGAAGTATATCAAGGCTTGAGTTACTTGCAGTTCCCCAAACTTCCGCCAATAGGACCAAATTGGTTTAAGGATTGCATTGTACACAAGTATTTTGTTACTTAGCAGAAGGTTTGATTTCCGTCCCAAGAGCCAATTAAGTTTTCGAAGCTGAGCGCTCAGAGCTTTTCATTGCTTTTCTGTAGTCTGTATAGATGTATGCCCAGAGAGCGTACCTCTTCTGACTGCGGAATTGCTACTCCATAAAGTTCGACGCTAGGGCAGTTATCGTGCCTAAGTGTGAAGGTTACATGCACCGACTTAGTTTCATTGGCTTTTATTCTCCGGCCAGATATGTTATTTAGGCTCTCCTGTGTATTACAGGCTCTGACGCGATTATTGGATTTTCATGGGACGATGCGACAAAGACAGCATCATCAGCAAATGTCCCTACCAGAACTTTATCTGGTTGGTATGTCAAAGGTATATAAGATAAAGGATAGGATCCATTACGCTGCCTTGAAGAGCCCCTGCTTTTATTTGGTGCAGACATGTTTTGTCTTCTCCGTGTTTTACATAGAAGTGCCTCTGGTGAAAATATGATTTAATTATGAGGTAGTAGTTAATAGGCAGGGCTTGCTGAATCTTATAAAGAAGATCTTCATGCTACACACAGTGAAATGCTTACGATATATTAATATTTTTTATTTATTTTTTTATGGAAAAGACGACAAACGAGCGTACGTTTCACCTGATGGTAAGTGATCACCGTCGCACATGGCCTGTGTAGCTCCAGAGGAGCTACAGGAGCGTTGCCGGTCTTTAAGGTGGATGGGCACCGAGGCCTTATGCGAAACGCAGTGACCAAAGCCACTACTTAATGCTGGTTTTAAATGCCGAGAATAGTAACAATCCGGTCGAGTTTGCCTCTCTAGACTCTCCCACACGTACTTTAGTTGCCTCTTACGACACCATCAGTTCCAGGGTGATCCTATTCTAAGCCGGAATCAAATTGATGTGATGGAATTAAATTACGTCTGGCAAGTTCTGGGGCTAAGCGTTTTAGGATTAGAATTTTCAATATTTTAGATGTTACAAGCAATAAACTTATGGGACGGTAAGATGAAACATTTTTATAATTTGAGCCACTTTCCATAGGCCAGGAATTCTCGTCGCAAGATTGCGTTGAAAATAGCAGTAAGCAAACGAATGGTTAGTGGTGTAAGCCGGTATGGTGCCGAAAGGGCTTCCATTACTTCTTCTACTTAGTTAGAGCCAGTAGCCGGGTTTGGGGTAAACACTCGTGTTTGGGTCTCAGCAAATAGCGAGGAGTTTTCAGCGATTCGATTGGAATGCAGTTGGTCTTTTAAGAGGTTTGGTTACTTTCCACAGGGAATAATCCGTTGCGGAAGTTGCGTCTAATCTCTTTAATCGGCGCTCTACATTTCTGTTTTTAATATTATAAGAAGGATTTTTACTCCTTTTTACTTCCTTTTTTGTTGAATTTTTCCTTGTCTTTTATGTGTTGACTAAGTTGCCACTGCTTTTTCTGTATTAGGTTGACTGCAACTTGTCGGTAAATCGGTAATCTATGTTGGTGCTATATTGGGGAGTCGGTTTCCAGAAAGCTGTCTGCGGTAATGTCATTATTAGATTTAGGAGGAATATGTTTAACCAGTGTGTTTCCAATGATTTGTCTAAAGAATTCCCAGTTGGTGATCTTTGAATGTAATCTGCAGGGTTTGCCCACTTCAACAAAGTCATTGTGCAACTGGGAAACAACAGGTGTGTGATCTAAAGATAGGTCGTATGTAGGGTAGCAGTTGAAAGCCGCCTTTGGAAGTCCTTGGTGACAAAGAAATCTACTAGATCAGGTTTCTTTTTCGGGTCAGTTGGCCAGTATGTAGGTTTACCAGTGGATTTAACATTCAGGTCTAGCTTTTGAACAGTTTTCATAAGTTCTCGCCCCTTTGTACTGGATATCGTAAACCCCAGTAGACAAGACTAGTCTCCTCCGGCAATAAATGTGTAGTTGTTTAAGAAAGGATGAATATTGTTCAGTTTTCAAATTGTGCTTGGGTGGCATATAAAGTGCTGAAATGAACACTTGGCCAGTTAAACTTTCAATAGCTGTAGTGGTGGTCTAAATTTTGATTACTGCAAATATAGTTGAGCACATGATGTTGCTTTTTACTAGTATCGCAGATCCTGCATGTGTTGCACCATCTGGGTGGTTTGTTTAATATAAGTTGTACCCTTGGTACTTGAAGGTTAGTTTCAGTGGTAAAGTTTGATTCAGAGATTAAAATGAAATCAATTTTATAAATGTATTCTTGAGTATGGTTTAATAGCCAATTAGCATTTCGCAAGGCAAAGAGAATTGGTTTAAAAGGACTTAATAGCAGAGGCAATAATATTATAATTCCAGAAGGCGAAGAGAATTGGTTTAAAAGGACTTAATCCTGAGTAAAATCATGACTGTTGTAATATGGGGCTGACTGCGAGAAAAGTTCTGTCATAAAACTCAGTAATAAATTAGTCAAAGTGATCATTTGTTGCATCATTTAGTAGCTTCCACATAAGCTCTTTATAGTCTTTAGCGCTAACAGCAGGCTTTTCATGTTATGGCATTTGACTGGTTACTAGATTGGTTCTGATAACGGAACTGGACCAGAGAAGAGTAAATAGATCTAAGTATTTATAGAAATAAAACAGATACAAAGTTTCTTCACTTAGAGGTATCCATAGATTATATTTATATAAAAATATAAAAAAATCAGTTATTTATGTATCCATTAAGTTATGAGTGAAATACTAGTAGACAAATAGAGCTATAATAAAATTATTATGTTGTTCGGAAAAAAATATATTTAATAATCTATAATGTAATAAAAATAAGTAGATCATAATAATCATTTAATAAAAACATTATATAAAAAATAATATCATTTTGACTTGGTTGTTGTAAATATTGCTACTAGGACTATTGATCCTACAATTATTATACTGACTGTTTCAGATAATGGTTTTATAGCCAAAAAAATGCTTAGTAATGTCTTAAGAGATGACTGTTTATCTTTTGAATTAAAAACCCGATGCCGAAATATTCACTGGCATGGCATGTATAGGGAAGAGATTATTCACTCTAAAACTCTAGCCACTGACAACTTTGTTCCATCACAAAAAAGGCTTTTTTATATATAATTTTATATAAATTTATATATAAAATTGTTAATTAGTTCATGGGAACTTATCATTTTAATTAAAATATTGTTTAGTCAATATGAAAAGGAATTTGTGGTTAAAGTCACCATAAAATAATTTTGTCACTATAACACTTCAAGGTAAAAAGAATAAAACCTAGTCACCTTGTCCTAAAATTGTACTTCATGTGTTATCAAAGTTCAAGAACATCTAAGCTTTATAAATTGTTTGTTATTTTAATGTTCTTTTAAAAAACAACAATAAGTTTATAACTTAAAAACAAAAATTTTATCATTTTATGTTAAGCAATACATAATATAAAAAAAATGACAATAATAATTTTAATAATTATTAAGATTATAAGAAAAATGTTCACTTTTAATGTAATAATGCTGACAGGAGTGATAATATCAAATTGATTAGTATATATAGCCTAGATACAACTTAACAACATCATTAGCACTTGATAAGACTTATTAATTATAATATAGTCATTATCTTGATGTATCTTTAAACAATTCCGCTATTTTTCAGTTTCATGCTGTATCTTATACATGGCAGGGTGACAGAGGGAATTTGGGAACCTAGTGTTAAGATCTTTTTGTTCCTCATTTTCTGACAAATTTAAACCATTGATGCTGAGCAGCAGCACTAAAAGCAGCACTTTGTTTTGTTATCAGATCAAAGAAATAAAAATATTAAATATTTTTTAATTTTCTCTAGTGGGGATTTAACCCACAACCTGTTGTAGAAAGAATTGCTAGTGGGTTGGGCCCCTGCATCACGACAGGCCTTAAAACTTTAAACAATATATTCTAGTTAAATTAATTATACATGTTAGTTTCATAAATAAGAAAATAATATTTAAGTTCCCCACATGTTCCCTCTGCCTACCTTACCAAGTGCGGGATACAGCGTGAAGCTGACAAATATTTCAGTTTCCTTTTTTTTGTGACTTTAATAGCTAAACAATAAGGAATAGAATTCTTTTATCATGTATAGAAGTATTATTCTATTATACTTCTATACATGTTAGATGTTCGTGAGTTAACTATTCAGAGACCCAACTACGCAGTTTCTATTGAGAAAACATCCACAATGTACATACGTGACAATTCTCTAGAGATTATCTAGTCCCATGGCAATGGAATATTGATTGTTTTAATTACCGTTTGTCGAAAATTGGTATAAATAAAATTCAGCTGCAGTCCACGTATGCACTACACGTGGTCAGAGGACATCTAATGATCAAGGGGAAAGAAATTCTTGCAAAGTGCAGCACGAACTTACCTTGAAATAAGTTCGGTAATAGAACGAAACTGTGCTTAGTGAATGCACTCCGTAAAGTTCGCACTTTCACAGGTCAATTACGTAGTTAATGAGAAATACTAAAGTTTTAGTTAAGATTTAATAAACCTGAGACACTCGAAAAGCCGGCAATTCGTAGTGACCCCTAGCAGTCGACTACAAAGGCCGGTGATATACAATGGACTGATCTGGAAATCTTATCTGTCAATCTGTCATTCGGTTCTTGAGTCTTTTCTGAACTACGAATGAACTATGAGCTGCTGAATGGAAATGTGTCAAAATGAGAATGACATTATAAAACTTGTGTGTTGCTATAAAACAAAACGTAATTTTTGTAATGTAAAATACAAGTATATTTTCTATTTGTATTCATATTTGTTATGTAAAAATATTGATCAATAATCATAGTACATAAAAAATATTAATTTCTGTAAGTTTTTCATGTTCAGGTTCTGTAATTGCTAGTACAGATTTGCCCTAACGTCCGACTTCGAAGTCATTCATTGCGATTGTCATTAAACATAAAATATAACAGCAACCAATCCGCATCAGTTAAACATTTTAGCGGCAAAGGTTGAACGTTCGTATTGTGGCGCGCCTTTAAAAATTTTAAACTTAATTTATGTTGTATTTTTTTTTAGATGCATATCAGTTTTGTAATCATTTATATTATTTAAAATCTGCTCAGTAAATATAGAAACATTTTTTTCTGTTATGAGAACGGATATTGTTAGTGTAATTCAAAACGTTGTGTAAATAACAAAAATTTTCTACTTTTGCTAAATTTCAAAAAGTTTTAAATTCAAAAATGAGTTTAAGCAGGTTAAGATCTGTAGTGAGATATGATTTAGTGAAAGCTTGTCCTTCAGGCGCCCTAGTTGCGAAGCTCTGGGGGGCTCACATTGGTAGGGAAGTGGCCACAAGCAGCTCTCACCGGGCCGTTGCACAACAAAACACGAAGCCAGACTGGAACAGGGCAGTGAGCGAGGCCGAGAAGATTGTCGGTTACCCAACATCTTTTCTTAGTTTGCGATGGGTATTGAGCGACGAAATAGCAAATGTTGCTCTTCATTTGCGGAAACTCGTCGGTAGTAACCATCCATTACTTAAAACTGCAAAGTAAGTATCTGCAAAATGTCAAAGATAAAATATTAGCATGATATTTAGTTTGAAAATTAGTGAAGTTGCGCTACATTATTTATATTTTAATATATACTAAACTTGCATCTATTTATGGTTCTGGAGACGTCCTAAATATATAATGAGGTTTTCACACCCTAATAATGGTATTAGGCGTGTCAACTTCATGAAATATACTATATTAAATACTGGATTGAATTGCACTATTTTATTTACTAATTCCAACCACTTTCTTGTTCTAATCACATTCTCCCTTTTAAGACAATATCTATAGGTATATTGAAAATAATAATTTTAACTAAATGACTAAAAACTTTACAGCCGTATTGTCGAACTTAATTTTTTCAAAAAAATTATTGAGACTATTTATTTTCCTAACATATTTCAATATGAATTTTGCCAAAATGTAATGGTGTAAGACTGCAATCTGGCTAGCAGTTTCAGAAATTAGCACTTACAAACGTACAGACAAACAGACACAAAATTTCACCAATCACTATTTTCGGCCCTTTTTAATATACCTTCCATGTACATACAGTAATCGGTTACAGATTTATTATATTTATAAATAAAATATTTCGTTATAAAAATAATTAGTTGTTTAATAATACATTCGTTACATGGCTGTTAGTTAGCTTCACGTAATCTTCTATAATACTCGTAATTACTCCTTTGCATCATTGCGTGTCACTGCAAATAATCAACAACTTACGAGTATATTAAGCTGTAGCATATTTTATTAAAGACTGACGTATTCATCTACCTACTCACTTACTTGACAGATAAATGAGACAGCTGCAGTTTTAATTTATGAATCTTTCTAATTGGAAACTGGATAAATGAAAACCCTCTTTACTTGGAAACAAATCATTCAAATCTTGAGTTCCCGATCAAACGGCTTCCACTGCAATACCTACTTAAAATATGATTTAGCAAACATGTAATTTTTATTCAAATTACTGTTATTGCAATGAGTAATGTAAAAAGTTTAGCTTTAAAATATTTTGTTTTTTATTCGCATGCACGTAAATCCTGAATATTTAATTTATACTTTAAAAAACTGGTAATTTAACAGTAGATACCTAAAGTGTATAAGGGTAAAGGGCGGCGTTAAGTTCTGCTATTTAACACAAAACTTTTTTTCATTAAGGTGGTAAATGCGACAGGTAGCGGGTTCGCTCTCCACTGACGAAAATGAAATAATGCTCAGCTTCACGCTGTATCCCGCACGAGGCAGGGTAGGCTGTTTGTGTTTGTTCTGTTCCCCACTTTCCGCTGAATTTGAGGCATTGCGTTTTGAGTGGCGAAATAATAGATGCGCTGTGAAATAATAATCTTTAACATTTTTATTTATTATGTTGTCAATAACAATAGATATTTTAATTTTCTCGCCCCGTCATCGAGGTATTTTTTTCCTCTACTCAACAAACAATGCCTCTAGACTTCAGTGGAAAGTGGAGAGCTGTAGTGTCTGATGTGAAACTGAAAAATAAATATATTGCATTTTTTTTAGAAATCTTATTTATAATGGAAAAAACAATATGCAAGCGTGGGGTCTAATCGTGTTGTTGGTGTCGAAAGCTGCGGGACACAGCCCGGAAATACCCGACATGGAACAAGACAAGGCAGCTGGAGTGTTACACAGGTACTTGTTACACTTGTTACCTGAATACCTGTGTGTGGAGTGTGAGTGTGAGTGGAGTGTTACATGTACTGTAAGATGTCTCCTAAAAATAATCTTGTTGGTCTTTTATAAGATAATTACAACGATAATTGAATTGTGGTTGCGAAACTTTGTTATCTTAAAAAATATCTCATGTTTAAAAAGCTTCAAGAAAATTGTGAGTAATTATTATTCGCGAAAGAATTCTTATTAGAAATATTTACATAAAAGAAATATTGTGAATGTTATATTACTTAAGTAAATATTATTTAAGTATAATTTAAAAAATGTTATTACCTATAACATTTTGATTAGTTGTCTTATTATTACAAGTATGAATATCATGATGAGTTGAGGCCAGCCGTGGCGCAGGAGCACAATCATTTCATTTTGTTCGCTCTAGTACCGGGGCAAAGCGCGGTGTTGAGCGCCGCAACGGAACACATTCCGTTATCTCAACACGAAATGCTCCAAGAATATGGTAAAAAGTGGGGAAAGCATGTTCTGGAATAGGACCGGAATATCTTAAAATGTCTAGATTTCCAAGTTTCCTTTTGCCCACACTGTTTTGTACGGGATATATAACAGTTTGGGCTATTAACTTAACTTATTTTTTTTTACTTTTCGCATAGCCAACGCGCGCTAGCTGAAGTAACAGAGATGATTCGTACTTCTCATCTCGTGCACAAAGGCCTAGTTAATATGAACGCGCGACAAGCGGTCGCGGGAGAGCCCAACGACATGATGTTTGGCAATAAGATAGCTCTACTGAGTGGCGATTATCTATTGGCCAATTCTTGTTCTGAACTCGCTAGTTTGAGGTAAGTGATAGTTTCTTTTTTAACTTTTAATAAAATGTATGTATTTATAACATTTTTTATGCTTTAGTCTGTATCCCACATGGTAACATGGCACATGGTAACTTAGTATTAAGAGACCCGCCTCCCATTTAGTTAATTCCGTTCTCCACTTTTCACCGAATTTGAGGCATTGCGTGTTGAGTGGTCGAACTGAACGCCACGACAGACTTTAACTAAATATTAATATTTGCCTATCTTTAACATAATAAAGAAATTTATTCGCCAGTGTTTATTTCTAGTATTTTTATTAAGAAAAACTAATTGACGCTCAATATACGCATTTCCTTGGCAACGTATAGGTACTCTACCTATGCGACCGTTAATAAAAGTTGTATGTCGAAGTCATGGCTGGGTGTGACTTTTTTTTTAATTAACGTATTTCTGAAACATTCTTATAAAAAAATGTGCACTACTCCGCTGTATTCAAAATGAAGTGCTTAATTTTATACTCATCGGAAACTAAATTATGGTAACTAATTAATTTATGATTTTTACTTTTTATATTATAGTATCTGTTAAGAATATATAAAGATAAATTATTTTGTTTATAAAAAAAAATAATAAACTATAGATTGTCGGAAAAACACGCGCAGTTTGTTCACACGCCTCTATAAATAAAAATATATGCATTTTCGTTAATTAATATAGCAAATAACCCTTTGCATCTTACACGCTTACAAATCAAGAACTGGTTATTGTTTTATTATAAAAAAATACTTGAGTAAACTAAAAGCGTTTGATTGAAAAATATATAGAGTCAATGTGTATCTTTTCAATTTCAATTGTTTTGATATCATCAGTAGATAAATTAAAATTTCTACATGTAATTACTTTTTCATTACTTCTCTAGATGCTATATTTTTTTTTATAAAAATAGTTAAACATGTACTAATTAAACTAACTAAAGTTATATAAAAACTTTATTTTTAGTACAATGCTTTAGAAAAAGTATAAAAAATATTACTTTATTTAATTTAACTTTATGCATCACCGACTTTTCGGTCTATGAACAGAGTGACAAGCATTACGTGCTTAATTTTTAGGGTTCTGTAGTATCATAAAAATCTAAAGATTTGTATGATAGTTTTTTTATCCATTGGTTTGTTTACGAAGATCATTTATCTCATTTCATTAAAATTAATAGAAATGACATTTCTCGATTTTTGATATCCAAGATTTTCCAAAATATTGTAAAGCATAGTTTTTGCACATAGTGTGTCTGGATGGTGTTACACGATGCTCTCAATCAATCATTGCATAATATATTTTATAATATCAAATAAAACTTGCTGCACTTTAATACAAAATCGGTACAGTTATATACAATTAGTACAAAGACTTACTTTTAAACTACCTAAGAGTACTTAAATGATAGCAAAGGTATTAAGGTAACAAGTGAAGTGTTTGTACTAAATCAAATAGAACTAACTAGTCCACTACATTTTTTTTTACCAGTCTCGATTTAATTCCGTAACAGAAAGTGTTGTGATTTATATAGGTAAAAAATATATATAACGTTCTCGATAGCGAGCGTCGAGTATATTGACTTATTTTAAAAGCGCTAAGCGTAACGTACATTATTACAGTAACAAATTGTCATGTTGATAATTACTTTAATTTGAATTATCAGATAATACCACTTGATATTTTCTTATCAACAACGATTTATATAAATAAATCAAATATGTTTATTTACTCAACTTCATGCTGTACCCCGCACATGGCAGGATAGGCAGACTGAACTAGGGAACCTAGTGTTAGGACACTCCGTTTCATTTCCGTTCTCCATTTTCCACCGTGTTTGAGCCATTGTGTCTTGAGTGGCGGAGATCAACATTGCGTTTTACCTTGTTACCAGAGCGAAGAAATGAAGACATTGAATATTCAAATTTAAAATATTTAATATTTAACTTCTGCGACTGGGAATCGAACCCACAACCTGTCGGTTACAGTCACACCCTTCTGCCGCAGCGCCTCGGTAGGCCTCTTACTCCTCTTTTTATTATTATAAGATTGATTTATTTACATTATATTTCCAAATTCCAAATTATATTTAGGATTCTTTTGCGCCTCGCAAGTTAATAATTACAAACAGTCTACCTTAATTCAGAATTATCTAATGCGCCCTGATAACTATACCTAGGAACGAAGTGCAAATGGGACAATTTTAAATGTAAACGCAACACGCAACTTTTAAAATTTGGACGTAAAATGGGGAACGGAGTGTCTTAAACATCGATTTTTTTTGTCTTAATAAAAAGTAAAGAAAGTTATTAGCGCTTGACTAATGCAATAATCTAATGATATTAACAATATAATGATAAATGGAGTATATATCGTTATAATGATACTTATATTAAAAAGGCATAAAATGAGCTGTCTTTTTGATTTATTAAGCTTTTTTTGTCTGCCAATCTGTTGCGAAAACTAATCTGGTATTTTTGCATGTTTTGTTTGCTTGGACGTGTAACTAGTTAGTGTTTTGAAAATAATTCGCTTTCGTTTATAATATTTTGTTACTTATACTAGGAAGAAAATTCATTAAATAAAAAAAATGTTTAATTTATTTTATTTAAAAAAAATGAGTATATATAAAGCAGGGGGAAAACCTTAGACTGTAAACATGGTGGTGAGGCAATCCCCATTTTGCTTAAAAAAAATCTCTCTAATGCAAAGATCGCTCTAATGCAAAGATAAAATTACAGTGTTCAGTTACACAATTCATTTATTTTTGGCGGAAATGGAGTATTTTGATGCTCCATTTTGGGATACAGTGTAAAGCTAAAAAAATATTATTTATTAACTTTTGTATGTTCGTGGATATGCAAAATTTAATGACTTATTTAATAGTTTGTTTATACAAAACCCTGCGCTTTTATATAAAAAAACACATATTTTTATCACGAACTTTGGAATATATAACACATCCATTACAGGTAATAACGGTCAGTACCTTTAATATTTCCTTATTCGTATAATATGTAACAAAATGTTTTTTTTTTTTTCAATAAATTTAATTTGTAATGATGTTGAGATGAGAACTCGACGGAATTCAACGCTGCGCTTTGCCTTGTTACCAGAGCGAAGAAATTAAAATATTAAATAGTTTATTTATTCAAGTAGGCGTCGAAACCACAACCAATAGCGTTTACAGTCACACGCTTGTGCCTCTACGCCACGATAGGCTTTAAGAGGACAGGTGATTGTATTTAAAATATATAACTTATAGGCTGATAGGGAGTAGAAAATTTAAATTTGTTCCAACTTGCCTCAGTCAAACCAAATAAATTAAGTAAATAAAATAATTAATCAATACCTATTTCATGCTGTGCATTACAATACTTAAGTGAAAGTTATCTTTATGCCACAAGCATATAACATCCGTGTGCTCTTTTAGCTTCTAACTCGCTTGTACATATTAATATTTAGGTATATGTTGTTGCGGGGTATTCCTACAAGTGTCTTATTATCTTGGAATTGCCGAATGAGATAAGTGCTGTGAGTTTTAAATGTAATTATTATGTAGATAGACGTGTAAAAAATATTTTTTTATTCAGCTTCACGCTATATCCCGTACATGGCAGGATAGACAGAGGAAACTTACAACACTCAGTGTTAAGACACTCCGTTTCACTTCCATTCTCCATTTTCTGCATTCTGATTGAATTGAGGAATCTCAACACTAGGAGCTCTCTGCCTACTTTGCTTATATGGTAAATGACCGTGCACTATATAGAAAAAAAGTACCTTTACTCAAAACTATGTTCCTCGGAATAATGTATGTATGTATATTTTAAATGACAAAATATCGGTGAAATAAAAATAATTTAGTTTTAAAATAGATTTAACGAAATATTTTTTTCTATTTAAAGACCTCCGCTGAATCAAGTAAAAACAACTCTTTATTATACCCACAAATAAAGAATTGAAGGTCCGTAACTAAGCAAAAAAATAAATAGACTCTATGGAATTTTCGTTTACCCTACATGAATTTACACGTACTTACCACTTGTCTAAATTGAACTCATATAATATTTCTGTAAACGAGATGAATTACAGATTTTAGCTAATGTATACTAAAACTAATTTTTCTTTGTCATGGTCATAATTCAAAATTATAATCAAAAAAGATAGGTCATCGAACGACATAAATAGATTTAACAAAATATTTTTTTCAAAAAGATGCATAAAAGAGGGGAACGGAACGGAGTGTCTTAACACTAAGTCCCCGAATACCCTCTGCCTACTCCACCATGTGCGGGATATAGCGTGAAGCTGTATTAACACTAAAATCGAAAATTCCAAACAACCTCTAGGATTCCAGATTATTTATTGAGGTCATGCAACAAACCAATTGTGGTGTCAAGTTTCGCCACTCAACTTTCGCGTGTTTTACTCTGTACTGTTAGTAAGGATAGGAGAAATTAATAGATTAATGGATCCATTTCTGGCTATTTAAACTTATAAATAAATATATATACAATATTTTTAGCATACGTGTCATACGTACGATAGCGTACGATATTAAAATCAACAACTTCATTGTATTCTTTTCTAGGACACTCGTATTATTATAATAAGTCATAATTTCCTCTTTATAATTACGTATCATTTTCCGCCGGCATGACAGACACTTTTTCTTACAACCGTGTAATTTTAATTGATGAGTCGAAATTACTTTATAAACAACTCAATGAAGGCCCTTTTACGTGTACAGTTATAAAGCCGGTATGTACTAAAGTGAAAGGTTAATAGGTGACAGGTTGCGGTCTGTGCCACTTGCGAATAATTAAGTGCACCGACTCCTTTCTTTATTTTTTTTTGTTCAAAGTAGCCGGTCTTACCGAGATATCGATTTTCAAAGAATGTACTTAATATATAGTATGTATTTTGTGGGATGAGAGATTTTCGCTCTTCCCCTTTTAGTCGTAGATGGCGTAACCTAACTCCGCGTGTCCGCAAGATAAGCTTTAAAAAATCCTTTTCTTTTAATAGCGATCGAATATTCGCACTTCCTGTTTACTTCCTAATAACTTCAATATAACTTTTTTTTTTTTTTTTATTTACGGAAAAAAATATTGTAGGTAAGCTTAATATGAGAAAATATGTATCATAGCATCACTATATATTGAGTTTACCAATATAAGAAAATTCCTCGTTAAAGTTTACATTTAAGACTGTCACAAAAAAGTACTGACAAACGAGGCTACTTATAAAATTAATATTCTACCTCATATTGGCGGAAGAACAAATTTGGCAAAATTAACATTAACATAAGGCTTGTGATGGCCCGTGATTAATTGCAACTGAATTTGTAGAGACTATAAAGTGAATAATAATTTAAGAGATGCAGTTAAATACACTTTAATAGGTTTTTTATTTGTAAGTAAACATAAAAAAATACAAATAAACACTTTATAGTACTAAAAACCCATGCAAATGATAAAGATTTAGATGATTTTGAAAGTATAATAAAATCTTATATCTTAGAATATTGTTAACTTTAATTTCGATGTTTACGTACAGTCAGAAAGCGGAGAGATATCTTATTTTGTTACTTATTGCGCCATATTATTCGAGGAAAACATAAAACTAAACTCCCGTCAAACCCATAAAATACAATACAATTAATACAAAGGAAAATATTAAGAAAACATATTTACTCTTCATTTAGAAATAGTTAGTATTCATAAAAAATATAATAAAATGGTTAAAGTGAAATTTAACGTATTATTTATTTTGTCAAATTCTACAAAACTTTAAATTAAGATAGGGTCCGACCGTGTCCGAAAGTGCACGTATAATTGATATATAATTGATTTAACGAATGAGCTTTATGGGTCGCAACATGCATATGCATTTACTTCCTTATTTAAATATGCAACTGTTAATATGTAAACAACTGTATAGCACGGCAGTGACTGATAAATTTCTATATGACAGGTTCAATTCCATAAAAAATATATAAAGGGGCGAATGTTTACAATAGTCTGACTTGGTTATTTTTTACTAAAGCAAATTACCACAACCATTTTGCTTATTAACGTATGGAATATAAGGAAAATAGTTGTGTTATTGTATATCTTATTCAATGAATATACTTAGTTTTAACACTCGACTTATTTGTATTGATATTATAGTATGTGTGGTTAATGTATTTTGAGAAATATTTACTTTTAAATCCTATATATATATTATTTCGAGTGGCGATCGAACTTACAACGTGTCGCTGTCACAGTCACAAGCATGTGTCCCCGCGCCTACGGGCCTCAGGCGTCGCTATTAAGCTATATAATATAACAATTACATTTATTCTTAAACAAAGTTACTGTTATAAAAATTTTCTGATCATTTCATCATCTCGTTCATATAAAGTAAAATCGTAATCCTTTCAAACAAGGTAAAAGCGTCTTTTAGCGATCTCGGGGAATTTGACAATACGAGCATGAGTCATTTTAAATGTCGGTTTCATTTTAATATATTCACGCTATACTATAGCTAAGTGTACCATAGTTAGTAGTATGATTTTAGGTCATTCAATTTTATAATTCGATCAACAGTAATATAAATATATAGGAATATTTTTATCATCACCGCTTCGGGCAGTTCACGCGCAACTTCTACATTATTGATTTAATTTCCAAGCGCCGTTATGTATCTGGCTGTTAAAATTTTCCAAAGCATCGGTGCTGTAATGTAACTGTTGTTCGTCTTCAATGTGGATACGAATTACGATGTTCTTCCTCAACAATCGTATAGTAAAGTTAATAAAATAGAATTATTTTTTTATATTCATTATTTTATCACTCCATGGACATTAAAATGTAATAATGTATAGTCATAAAATGCGAACAAAAGGGAAGTCTCTTAAAAGAAAAGAAAAATAATTCTATAATAAATTTATTTAAAATAGCAAAATAAACTCATACTAATACTACACAATGTATCCCATTGGTACATGGCAGGCTACATAGAAGGAACTTGGGAACTCAGTGTTAAGATATTTCGTTCTGTTCTCTACTTTCCACCGAAATTGAAGCATTGGGTATTAATAGCGGAGCTCAGTGCCGCGCTTTGTCTGTTTATCAGAGAGAAGAAATGAAAATATAAAATCTTGTTTTTGTTTTGAACAAAACATTTGGTTTTGTTATCCCATTTCCGCCAAATTTAGGAGGTATTGCCAGTTGAGTGGCAGAACTCAATGCTTGCTCTGGTAGTAACACCAGAGCGAAGAAATATTTAATTTCCTCAAGTAGGGATCGAACCCACAACCTGTCACGTCACACACGTTTGCTAGGTCTCGTTTAATAATTCAATTTCAAAGTATTTATTTTAAGTAAATAGGCTTTTGGAAGAATTTTTTCATTGTCGAATAGTATTACCATTAGTTTTCAAGGCAGTTCTTTTCAATAAAAATTACAGCTGTACTACAACACACATAATAAAAAAGCTAATTGAATGTTGCAATTATATAATTTTGTTCTATGATACGCATACATATTAAGAACTAATTATTTTCACATATTCTACAAAAAGTACTTTCATTTAATTACTTTAAATTGTATAAATATTAAAGAGAATTAACTAGTGTTCTGTAGTCAATAAAGTAATAATGAAAAAGTTAAAAAATATTTTACACATATTTTATTGTTGCTATTGTATTATGTATCACTTAGTTTTCGATATGTATGTCTTCATGTATTGTCTTCAATCCATTCACTTCTATATTTTTATAATAAAACGTAACGTTTAATTTCCTGTATGGTTTAACTTTTATTATCTCAGTTGCTTTAAACGGTATGTGATATCTATGTTAATGGTATCTATCTCTAACATTTATAATGATGATCATAAACATACACTATAAGTACTTAATAATGCATAATAATGTAACAAATATTCAACGTTTCAGGTAATCGTGTTCGCTTTAGACTAACGTAACAATATTAATATAACATATTAATATAACATATTAATATTATTGTTTATATTTAATATAAAAGTTATAGACATTTATATTCAATATGCATATTTGCTATCATAAGTGATTTTCTACTTTCATTTTTGACTATTTTGCTTATCATTATGCAATCCCGAAGTATTAAATTATAAGATCTTATTAGAACTTTGCGTGATCAACAACGGAGTTAAACGCATTATGTTTAAAAATATCCATATTTGCAAGATTTGAATTCACTATTATCGTAACTATCAGACAGTTATTACATTGAGCCCAATGAAATATATTGTGTAAAACACATCTTCAAACACAATATGACTTTTCTAGCGGTACTAACGGTCTGGAGGTCAACAGTACGCAATAGTAGCATTTTAACATGCCAATAACATGTTTTGCAACGTGGACTATGAAACACATCAAATTAACCGTGAGGCAACTGGCCCATTGATCTATTATAATGAAACGCTAAATTACTGTAGGTTCTAAGTTAGATATGACTGGTTGTTTTTTTTAATAAAAGTAGATAATTATTATAAAATTTATAATTTTTGAGGTCTGTCGTGGGGTACAGGGGCACAAGAGTGTGATTTTAAATCCTGGTTGTGGGTTCGAGCCTCGTTCGAGAAAATAAAATATTTAAGACTTACAAAAGAAATGTTTAAATTTCATTTCCTCGCTCTGGTAGCAAGGCAATGTGCGGTGGTAATTTACGAATTGTTAAATCCAGAATCGGCAGAAAGTGGGAAACGGAACGTAAGTAATGTTTTGATGCTATGTTCCCAAGTTCCCACTGCCTATCCTGCCATGTGCGGGATATAGTGTGAAGGTGAAAAACTCTATTGTAAATAACATATAAATTATTTTGAACAAACTAAAGAGCATAAAACAATTAATTATTTAAATATTATTCTTAATGAATAACTTTTTAACGTTTTTTAATATATATCACAAAAATGTATAGTGACAAGAAAAACATACTCGAATTAAATCATAAAAAATATACGCGATTAATTAAGCTGATCTAAATTAAATCGTTTATTTAACAAAATATTAATAGTTGTAAATGTTTTTTTATATTGTGAATAAACGTTCTAAGATTACAAACGCTAGAAATATTAACGGAGACATGAAACTAATTAAATTTGACAATTTTTTTCTTCGCTATTTTATGTCGGATTATCTTTTACGTAATGCAATACAACTTTTACTAAAGCAACATCTTTTAAACATGAGGTTTTAAAAAGTTGATATAGAAAGATTAACTAAATGCAAATGTTATTAACGATTTAAAAACATTTAAGTATTAATCTTTAGATATGTTATGCAAGAAACACTATTCATACTTACATATATAGTTATAATTTATAACTATATTTATATATGAACACCATTGAGAATATCGTATGTTTTCCTAATAAATCACACCATACGTTTTTTTGTAAAGGAAAAGTCGTCCTCGTTCACATGTAAGTTCGGTATGGACGGACCGGTCTCAAACGGGTTACTTTCGCCACGCCCGCTATGTTTACATTGCTCAAAAGAATCTCTTTATAGTTCCGCTTTATGTACTGCAGTCGTTTGCAAATTTTTATAGCATCGATCTTAAAAGACCTTGATGACGATTTTATCTATTAATTATGTAACCTGGTGTATGGTTGCTGGTGAATCATAGCAGATTGTGGTTTATGGTGGCTTATTAAAAATATAAACAAAGTTTTTTATAATTTTGTTACATAAATACATTCTTGATTGCACTGTTAAAAACATGTAAAATTTTTAATGAAGATCAATGACTTAATTATGACGTTTTCAGAAATAGTATATAAATGTGAACTTAGCGGGACTTCAATACGCACCTCTTGGATACCGTCCAACTACTAAAAAAATATTTTTCTTCCTTAATCATCTAATAACATATTAATTGGATATTTTTTATATTTTTTTAATGTTATTATGCAATGTTTATTGTTCGTTGAACATCAGATACATTCATGTCAAAATTTTGGTTGTGCAAAAGCACTAACGCAATACTCAGTAGTTGTTTATGTTGACGTATCTCTGCATTGTTTTTATTTTGTTATCTTATCGCCGTATGCTCCTCATAGCCGAAGGACCCTTGGAATCTGGTGTCAAGATACTCCATTCCAATTAGGACACTTCCTCTCCCGATTTGAGTGTTCAGTGGTTATACTTAACGTCGAACTCTGCCTGGTTGCTATAGTAAATATAGTAATTACAGAAAAGTTCCTCAAGTGGTAATCTTACCTCGGTAACCTGTCGCGACATGTCGCTACATTCGACAGCTTGTTGGTTCACTGCCTATTAGTAAAATGAATATGTATTTTATAAACATAAACATTGCTTTAAGTTTGAGTTTAACGCATAATTATCGTATGCAGCGTAACATACATTACATATAAGGTTATAAATTTACATGTTTACTTTGTTATTTCCGCAAATATTACATAGTATGGTAATGGATGTATTGATAGAGTTGCTTTGACGCTTACATAATTAGGCCTTTTAAACGCCGGAATTCAAATAAAAAAAGTAAATATTAAAGAATAATATGATTTTCTAAATAGAAATCAAGAGCTGGTCGAGCTGATGTCATCAGCAGTACGAGATCTAGCTGAAGCTGAGTTTCTTGGAGATCGAGATGAACAGAACAATCCTTTGCCATCACGACCATTGCCAGAGGACCAACGAGGAGCTGCGTCCGGTATGTAATTTTTTATGTATACTTATAATAAGTCAGTAACTTATCGCTATCTGTACGTGGAAAATATATTAAAAAAATGTTAGAGAATGAAAGGATAAAAGTAATACGACTCAAAATAGTGATTTTTTTTAAAAATATATCTGTTTGTCTGTACGTTTCTATACGCTAATCTCAGAAACGGCTAACTAAATTTATTGCTGTTTTATAAAGTATTAACTGTTATAATCATATTTATTATATTTTATTTAAATCGGTTGATAAATAAAAAAGTAAAATATTTAGTTTGGCAAAATTGCTACAATTTTGAAATTCATTTTGAAATTTTAATATTCTATATATAGATATTGTGTTAAAAAGAGAATGTTATAGTAACAAGAAAGAAAGAGATGAGATTGGTAAATAAATAGTGTAATTTGAGAGGATGAAGCCAATGACGGGTCGCTAGTAACATTTAAATAAGTAAGTTTAGTCACATATTTGGTCCTCCAGAAGAATCCATACAGATTTTTATTAATCTTGATATATAGAGGTTATTTCTATATCTTTGAGTTTATGAGTTAGTTAAAAAAATGTGACAAGCAAGCAATATTGCCAAACTTCGTAATTGCATTACAAGCCATACAAATTCATACTTTTCCCTCGAAGCGTGAAGAGCATTAAAATTTTATTAATTAATCGTGAAAAAGATATGTTTTTTTATTATTTGCAATATTCATCAAAATGTAATTGCTATATTATTATTTTTAATAAAATGTTTATCATTGTACATTAGATTTACCTATTTTGTGACCTACGGGTTCGCTTCGCCTCCGTGGTCATTTAAAAATGCCTAAGAATTGTGAGAATACATGCTTGTCATAAATTGTTTTTTCCAATACAAAAATAGCAATTCTATTCGAGATTATTCTAGCGGGTGAAGATATTTTACTTTCAGGTTTATGATCGAGTTTTGTATGATAACAAAAGTTTTAATCAATAGATTTCTATAACTGAGTAATCAAATGTAATACTCAGCTTTACACTGTATCCCGCATTCGACAGGGCGGCAGACGGAACTTGGGAACCTATTGTTAAGACACTCCGTTCTACTTCCGTTCCCCACTTTCCGCCGAAATCAAATATAGTAGGACTTTTAAATCATGGTATTCAGCTCATAAACTTAAAATAAATATAAACTAAGCCTAACTGTTTGCATATCTGAACAAATAGGTGAACTTCAAGTACATATATTTACATTAGAATTAATGAGACGTGCTCACATCCGTCAAGTGTGATCACACGTTATCTTTGGATAATCCGTTAATCTGTGTTCAGACTAGAGAATAACCATAATTTTAAATATTTTATGAATATTTATGAAGTATAGTCTCGAGTTTGCTTGCCTATGTACATAGTATAAATTTATACATACGGTTGTGCCATAAAGAGTGGACAAACTTGAAAATTTGAGTTAAAAACTCATCGTGTATCAAAACCAGACTATTTAGTACTCAAAAATATCAGGAAAAGAAAAGTATCTATTTATTTACGGTAAGAGCAAAGGGAATCCAAGTGAAGCTGCTTTTATGACTTCGACTCTTAGAAAAGATTGTATGAAATGAGATAAAGACACAACGTTGAAATGGTGTAAGTGAAATTAGTTCCCAAGGACCTATACTGGCATATCAAAATTTTCTCTTGGTATAAAAGTCATCAAAGAAATTGTATGGCAATGGCAATCCGCACATGGCAATCTAGGCAAACTTGGGAACCTACTGTTAAGTCAGTGCTTCGTACCCCACTTCCCCCCGAATTTAGGGCATTGCTTATTGAGTGTCGGAACTCAAGGTCGCGATTAGTCTTGTTACCAGAGCAAAGAAATTAAATATAAAATTAAAAACATTAAAAAATTAAATATAATATTTGAAAATAATATATTGAACTGTGGGTTAAATTAAATTTAATTTATCGCTTTTAGAGCAGCACATTTGCGTCACGGTAGGACTCAAAAATCATAATAAAGCAATTAAACATGAAAAATACCAAACAAGTACAAATAATTATAAATGTATTATTATAATCACATATACGGATGTACGTCACATATGTAGATGTGGAATGGAATTGTGGACTGTTTTTATAGATTTCCAATGCGCCATTCTATAACTTTGGTAGATGTAGACAAATCCCTATAAAGATAGATTAATGATTAAACATTTCTTACGATATAACATTTAACACCTTGTATCAAACTGACCAGTGTTTTATTTACAGTTCAATGATTCAAGCTGCGATTTTTATTTCTTTGAGTTTCTGTAAAAGTAGAGCCAGGAGAGTTTTCTCAAAGTAGTATAAATTGGCTTAGGCGGAAGAATTCGCTTCGCGTGACGACCGACGTCACATCTATACTATATACATATAAACACTCATACCAATGCAAGCTTAAGTTAGACCTCGCGCACTGTATACTGTTTAGTTTTATATATTTGCGTTATAAAAAGATGCAGATTAATAATATAAAAAAAAGTATATTTAATTTCAATACTGTCATAGTTCAACATGAATTTCACAATTGAATAGTTAAAAATTAAAACCAAGGACCTCATCAAGGTTTTTAGTCTTATCAAACATAGCACCGATTTTCAAATAACTTCGAAATAAACCTTTTAAATTTTAAAAACGTAGTATTTTTACATCCCACATTAAGTTAGGTAAACGGAGTCTAGCGTTATAAGACACTCCGCTCTCTACTTTCCACCGAATTATAGACGCATTAGGTAGTTAGTCCGAATTATAGACGCATTTGGTAAATAGCCAAATTAATTATTGACAGCTTCTTGACCCGCTTAGGCGGAAAGTGGGGTACAGAAGTGGAACGGAGTGTCTTAACACTACGTTCCCAAGTTCCCTCTGCCTACCCTGCCATGTGCGGGATACAGCGTGAACCTAAGTGAGTGAATTCTTCATTTACAAGTTAGTTTATAGATATATAATACTATAGGAAAGGTTGCAGAGTCTTATTACTTAAACCCGATACATCTGAGAGTTCGTTAACACATTATATAAAATTACACCAATAATCATAGACAAACAAAACATGAAATATATTTAAAAAAAAACATGTTTCAATTATTATTTAGTTGGTTTTAATAGATGTCTTTTAACTTATTTTTACATACATAAAAAAGTAGTAAAGAGTTCTTCCACTTATATATTTTTTGCATGGTAATGTTTTTTTTATGGGAGCTATCGTGGCGCAGGTGACTAGCGTGTCACTGTAAACGCGACAGGTTGCGGGTTCAATCCTCACTCTAAGAAATAAAATGTTTAATATTTACAAAAGAAATTTTTAATATTTCCATTTCTTCTATCTGGTAAGTAGGCAAGGCGCGGTGTTGCCCTGCCAGTTAGCACGAAATGCCTCAAAGTTGGCGAAAATTAGGTGTAAAAATTGTGTCTTAACTCAAGGTTCCTAAGTTCCTACCTACCCTGCCTGCCTACCCTATGAGAGGGATACAGCGTCAAGCTATAAAAGAAATTGTTTTTTAACAATGTTTCTTCCTTTATTATCTTAATATTCTGTTAACTCTCTCAGAAGTACGTGTCCTCTTTTTGTACAAAAATTTTATTGTTTCCTGCAATCATGTGTATGAACTGTGTAAGTAATGTATCAACAAGTAATCTTAAGTTAATATGCGTTTCTGTTATGTTTGATCAGAGACATCATCAGGGTCATTGTAATTGCGTCGCACACCTATATATTTTTTATCAATAAAATTGTCTTTAATCAAACATTCCCACGTCTTTATAATATTATATTGCTTTTATGATATACCGACAGTTTCATCAGGTTTTTTTCTGCCTATAAAAAAATCAAAATGATGGCTTGTTGTTTTATATTGGTATTTATTAACTTTTAACATAGTTACTAAACTATATTTTATAGTTTATTCGAAGATTAGATTTATATTTATACGAATTTCATTTATACACTTACGTTTTTTATACGGGCATAATTTTTTTTTCAACACATTTTGCATTATCGTAGACAGTATTTATAAAAATGCTTCTATTATAACAACATTAAAATTTGGAAATAAATAAATATTATTAATCATTATTTAAATAAAATGATTATCTACAAAAGTCGTTAATCAAAGATACGAGAAAATTTATTAAAACACATTGAATATTATATTGCAATTATGAATTCTAATGAAACAATTAAGAAAAGAGTCAAAAACTAATTATTTTAAACAGAATCAATCGTCCATACTCATTTCGATAGCTTCAATTTTATTTAAAGCATTGTGTCGGAATTGTGACGCGCGTACACGACGCGCGTGTGGTTTGAATTCATATCAGCTAGGAGCGGTCGCTACATTAATGCATGTATCTATGACAACACTTGATTTAACCTGCTTCTTTATAGGCCTATCGGAGATGGAATTCTACTTTTAGATGTTAATGAAAACTTGTGATGTAAAAACGACTAAAAGACAACAGGTTTGGAAACTATTAGTTATGTTATTTATGTAATATGGTAGTTATATAACAGTCATAATTTGTTTGTAAACAAAGAATAAATACTTCTTTGATTAGTTTAGATAGTTTAATTAAAAAAAATGTTTATATGACTAGCATGCTTGGCTGGCTTATAAGACGTGTATACCTCAACACTAATGATAGGCGAATATAAATATATTTTCTTCAAAAAAGTGAGAAAAGGGGTACGAAGAGACCAATCGATTGAATCTTTTGGTCTGTAAAAACTGAAAATAAAATCATAAAATAATATTTATAGAGACGTTGCGTAGAAATACAAAAAGATCAATAAGTAATATTTTTTAATTTAAATCGAACCGAATAAAAAATATATCTGATATCCTCAATGCACCGAACTGATGCCGCCACTAAAAAGGACATGCTTTCGCTGGCGGACCGAAACTATAAAAAACAACGGACCTCTTAACTGTTACGATGCCCTCAATATTTTCGCCTCTGCATCGTTTTATTCATATGCAGCCATGTACCTACCTACCTATTTGACACAGAATAATGTGTACATTCATAGAAACTTTCTTAACAATTTGAATTTTAACTACACGTTTAATTTTGTATGCCTCATTTAATTGAGCATGATTTTATCTATTTTAATCATTACGTATCTATTTACATAAATCTACTTTTAATTTAATTTTTCTTTCTTTTTTCACAAAATATATAACCAGCAAAACATACGTAATTAAGGGACAAATTTACAAGCACGGAACACATCGTATTTTTTTTATCTTTAGGTTTTTTCCCAAGTGCAAAGTGCCAATGTTATTGACCGTTTAATACTTGATTCTTGCTCTCCGGGGGTTCCTAGTTATTTTCACCTGACCTTCCTCCAGTATCATAGATTCGACGGAGGTCATAAATCCTTTGTGCCATTCGTTCATTACAGAGAAACAACTAACATGTTCATATAAAATTTTAACATAACATTAACAATAACTACTTAGAAAAAATGTTAAGTGCTAAAAATTTATTAAAAAAATATATTGTTATAAACTACATAGATTGTATATTTAGAAAGTTATATAGCGGATAATGATCTTAGCTCTTTTCATAAGATTTGAATTATAGTATTCAGTCCAAGTAAATATATTATCATAACACACATGTACTATAATATAGTACCATTTATACGTAGTAATCATAAGTCTCTTTTTCTTGACACTCATTGCGATATAAAAGAGGATCTTTTGACGTCAATACGAAGATTTTTTGTATGCACATTGATAAGGTTTTTATAAGGATATTGAAAAGCAAGAAAAAATAGCAAGAAAAAATATTTTTTAGGTACTCCCATTAGCATCTATTTTTATTTTAAACTTTGTGTACATTAAAAACATTATAATTATTATATAACACTTCTAAAAAGCCGAAAGGATATAAAAATTATTCTTAAAACTAAAACTTGTTGTTTTTATATCAATTGAAAATAATCATAGCTTCTTATAGCTTCACCTGTACTACATCGCTGTTTGAACCTAGGGTTAAAATACGACATTTCCGTTACGTTCCCATCTTTCCGCCTGGTTTGTGTGTTAAGTGGCGGAATTAAGCGCCGCGCTTTGCATCGTTACCGGAGTGAACAAATTCAAACATTAGACATTTAATTTGAAAATATGAAATATTTAATTTCTTCGAGCAGGATCGAACTTACAACCTGTCACATTTACAATCAAGCGCTTGTGCCGCAGCGTCACCAAAGACTTCATTTACATATTTTAATGTCTTTTGCTTTACTTTACTAAATAATAAAAATATTCATTCACTAATATATGTAATTATATATAAATTAAAACAATACTTATATATAAAATATTTTTTTTTTAGCTTCACGCTGTATCCCGCACGAGGCAGGGTAGGCAGAAGGAACCCGGGAATCTAGTGTCAAGACACTCCGTTCCACTTCCGTTCCCCACTTTCCGCCAAATTTGAGGCATTGCGTGTTGAGTGGCGGAACTCAACGCCGCGCTTTGCCTTATTACCAGAGCGAAGAAATGAAATATTAAATATTTAAATTGAAAATATTAAATATTTCATTTCCTCGACTGGGGATCGAACCTAGAACCTGTCGGTTACAGTCACACGCTTGTGCCGCTGCGCCACGACAGGCCTCATATATAAAATAATGTGCAATTATATTATAATTAACAAGTGTTTGGAGTGTAATGTGAAAGCAGATAGCGTGGCAAGCGCATAATATTATTATTTTACAAGTTAAAACAAATTGAAGAAGAAATAATTAAGTATAATGTCTCTTACGAAACTTTCAAATATAAATTATACATATACTACGATTGCATATTATTTATTTGTTATGTATTTTTTAAATAACTTAACATGTTGATAACCAGATGTTCAATTCTTTTTATTTATTTTTTTTTGTTTCTCAAATCTCTTTTGTGAAAACTCTTGGGATATACTAATGTATGATAGAAATTTGTTCCTCCTTCCTTCACTTCTTAAATCAACGGTTAATTCGTATGGTTAACCATGCAAAAAAGACGAAATATTTAACTAGAAAAATAATTTGCTGTCAGACATCTGAACAACATTTCTGGCGGCATCAATTTAATTTTTGTGAACGATGGTCTATCCTGGATCCACTTAAAGAAATACTTACTTTGATTATTTTTGTGGTATAAAATGTGAATATACGTAGTCTTAATTGTGTTTTACTTCTTTTGATTAAAGAATGGGAATGCATTCTCTCACCATTGCCTATGGATGGTGTATACGGGTGCGCGCAGCGGGAGTGGTCGGCGCGCCACGTGCTGGCCGCCGGAGCCTTACTCGGGAAGAGCTGCTCCGCGGCGCTGAAGCTCGCTGGACATAAACCTGCTTTGCAAACTCAGGTATTTTCTTTAAATTATTATTATGCTACTAATTTTATATGAATTTCATTTAACTGAAAATAAAAATACACTGAGTTTTATTGTATTTCTCTTACTACAGGTTGTTGGTTCTTCTGAATATTGTATCTATACTTATAATAAATCTGTAACTGATCACATTGAAGATATATTTAAAAAAATCTTATAGAGAACGTTTATAAATGTAAGAGACCTAATATAGGCTTTGACTTAGGATAGTTTAGAAACTGCAGTATTTGTGTTTTTCCACACATAGTATAGTCCAAATTTATTTTTTCCTTACTTTCCACTGACAAAAGCTATAAACAAACATACAAAAGTGTTTTTTTTTATATATATTTTTTTAGATTTATATTTTGTACTAGAGTTTAAATTATGAGATCAAAACAAACGTATATCTGTGTCGGACCTTTTATAGTTAGATATTTCACACTTACAAATTTACGTACGTACATTTTACGTATAACTTGTGTACTCGTTGAATTCTTTACAAGAGAATGTTTATCGTTTCTAAGAATCATGTTCACTTTCAAATAATGTTAGAAAACACATTGTCTAGGTCAAATCGTGTATTGAAATGTTTGAAGTGACAACATAACATTTACAACCAGAGCCGCTGCTAGGTGTAAGAGCGCCCGCGTGCAATACCGATTGTGCCGCCCCGTAACTACATAACTATATGCTGAGAGAAAAACATTTAACCAAATATAAAACATTTATTTTGATTGAAAAATATTTTTGTTTACTCAAATGTAAAACCATATTATTATCATCAACAAATTTGGTATTGTCAATTTGACAGCCCGCGGGCAGCGGTTAAGTGACCCATCAAACTGGTCATAGGAGACTATAAATGACCAAATTTACAAAAAAATACCGAGGGCAGGTGCTCGGGAAACACTTGCTGCTATCCTCCCATCTTTCATATAAAATTATGGATAATAAGAAAAATGGATTCTCGTGTGATTCGGCCAACCCCCGGCGCCATGAGGTATCCGGGCATCGTGGTTTGAAGTTTGCTACTGAAGACTGCAGAAGTGAGTAACCAGGCTCCTGTACGAAAGACTGCTAATGCAAAACGATTTGTTCAACTGGTATTCAACTTTAACCGGTTTACAAGAACGAGAAGCTCGTCGCTGGGGAACCTACCTCATTTACCGACAATACAATGCTGCAGAATAAACCTCCTGAAGTCCGAACAATCAGACTGACAGACTAAGAGTCTCTGTAGATAGAAGCGAAAAAGGTAGAAACACGCCTTCCCCATAAAAATCACAACAAGTATTAGATTTAGCGTGTTGCCCCTTGATCCCAAAGATGCTGAGGAAAAGCCAAGAGAAAAACGGCCTAGTAAGCTACAACCCATTATATTATACGGCATTGAAGATATTATTAAGCTTGTAGAATTATTACAGACCACCCACACATAATGCACAACAGAAACCAATTAAGAATAACTTGGACACAGCGTTATACAAAAACGTCATAACACTAGTTCGAAATAAAGTACTTAAAAGACACTTTGTTAACTTAAAAGATCCACGCTGCTAGAGGATCGTTAAAAAAATCTACACTATACAACTCCACATAGTGCAACCTTTGAAGCAATCGAAAAGACTGGAAACAAAGACTTTGGTAAAATTATGAACTCAAAATTGGAACCAGGAGTATCTCAACTTCTTTTGTTAATATCGAAACCAGAGTTAACAATACAAAAATGAAAGATATTAAATATATCTACCACCAAATGCTGCCTGTCAAATGAAGATCCAAACAAAAAGAAAAACATTACCGCAATTTCAAAGATGCCAACAATACGGCCACTCCAAGAATTACTGCATGAGACCCTATAACGTAGTAGTAAAATGAGGCCAGGGACACAAAACAACAGACTGCCCAAAGAAAGAAAGTAACATACCAGCATAATGTGTTCTCTGCCAAGGAGCACATTCTGTCAACTATAAAGGCTGTGAAGTCTACAAGGAGGTCTTAAAAAGTCGCATAGCAAGAATCCCAATACCCAGTGGCAAAATACGAGAAACACCAACTAAAACTATCCCCTTAGTTACACGACCACATCTTAAAGAATTGCAGGAATTACAACTATATTATGATATATTGAAATATAAAAAAATAAACCAACAACTACAACTGGTATAAACATTAAAATAGACGAACAGCTAATCAAACAGTCGGAAGAATTCGACATGGTCTTTATAACAAATGGGCACTTTTATAAGCCTCATAGTCACTATTGTTGATAAAATATCAAAATGACTGACCTAAGAGAGGCGACCTGGAACATCAATGGTTTTGCTTCGAACAAGAATGGCTTAGAGAATAGAAGTGGCTAGTTAAAGTTTATAAAGTTTTTATAAACTTTAACCAACGTGACTTATCATCCAGATGGAACGGGTCATACAGGATATATTACCATTGTAATAAGAAATTCTATGGAACATCAAGTGTTCCCGGAGTATAGGATAAAGCACATCCAGGTTACCACTGTTGCAATGGAAGGTAACCGAGGCCAACTGAACGTTTCGGCAATCTACTATTCGCCAATAGTTGAAACTAAATTTAATGAATTTAGTTTCACCAATTGACGAAGATTTTTACATCACTGGGAGGAAGATTTGTAGATGGTGGTGGGACGCCAAACACATACTGGAAGGCTTACAGTATTACACATAAGGCTTACAACTACTAAAGGCAGACAATTAAAGTTACGCCTTGACGGAAATAATCCCAAGTGTATATCACCGGGAGAACCAACCTACTGGATAACAGATCCAAATAAGACACCAAAAATGCTGTATTTCTTCATAATAATGGGACATTCGACAAATTACATGAAGGATGAACTTTCATGTAATTTGTTGAAAGTCTAGACAATAGCACAGACCACACGCGTGTCCTTACTATTACGACGTCCATTATTTTCTACGAGAGGCCTCATATCTTGTTCCATAAACTTAAGGATTGAGGAGAGGTCTGAGAATTCATTGAGGAAAGCATTGATATAACGATCTCCTTAAAACACCTGACGAGATAGATGATGCGATCTAATACATTACTAACCTCATACAAAAAGCTTGCTGGGTTAACACTCCTCTTTAAAAATAAAAATGTTAACAAGCTGTTAACCTTTTTTTGGATCAGATTTTCTGTAAAATGCAATTTAAATGCAACGATTATATTAAACAAATCAATACCGTCAATGCCTGATTCACTTCTTGAATAATCTTGAAACTTTAGAGCCGTACGCTGACGGCTCTCTTTTTATTCCATGCTATGACATTTCTTATACTGTAAGAGGGATAACTCTTTATTATAAAAAGAACTTTGAATATTACGTGACGATGATGAATCGCTCGGTTTGCCGCCCCCATGGACGTGCCGCCCGTGTGCAGTGCACGCCTTGCACGCCCGCTTGCGGCGGGCCTGTTTACAACTTTAAGAGATGAATGAGGCCTCTCGAGGCGCAAAGGCACGGATAGGTTGTCGGTTCGATCTCGAGAAAATGAAATATTTAATATTTTTACAGAGTGTCTTAACACTATATTCTCAAGTTCCCTCAGAGATACAGCGTGAAGTAGATAAAGGAATCTTAAATATATATGTACATATGTGATTCTTGTTTGTGTTATTAGCAACTTTATTTCATTAAAAAGGCCTGTCATTGCGCAGCAACACTAGCGTGTGAATGCAAACGACAGGTTATGGGTTCGATTCCCACTCGAAGAAATGAAATATTTAATATCTTCAACTTAAATATTTAATGTTCTCATCTCCTTGCTCTGGTAACAACGCAAATCGCGGCGTTTAGCTCCACCACTCAAAACGCAATGCCTTAAATTCGGCGGAAAGTGGTAAACGAAAGTGTCTTAACACTAGGTTCCCATGTTCCCTCTGCCTACCCTGCCATGTGCGGGATACAGTGTAAAGTTTAAAAAATAAAAATAAATCTGTTACATGTTTTAATATAGAAAACCCTAAATACTAATAATTACTGGGCTAGGTTCAAAATTATATTAAATTTAAATACTATGCAAGCAACGTCTCGAAGATATTGTGTTGTATGGATTATTTTGATATAAATTTGAAAGAAGCGGGAGTTTTATAATTTTTTATACGTATTTTAAATAAATAATTTTCTTTCCTTTGAGTGGAATGACACTTTAAAATTAGTAACATGTTTTAAAACGCCTCCTTTAAATACTCTACTACTCCTTTAAACCTCCTTCATGTCCAAATATATCGTTTTTTTTTTTTTTAGCTTCACGCTGTATCCCGCACGAGGCAGGGTAGGCAGAGGGAACCCGGTAACCTAGTGTAAAGAAATTCCGTTCCACTTCCGTTCCCCACTTTCCGCCGAATTTGAGGCATTGCGTGTTAAGTGGCGGAACTCAACGCCGCACTTTGCCTAATAAGGCAAAAACCAGAGTGAAGAAATGAAACATTAAATATTTAAATTGAAAATATTAAATAGTAAACTTAAATTTAAAAAGCGTATAAAAATTTTGAACGAAGCAGGATATATAGGAATATTAAATATTTCATTTCCTCGACTGGGGATCGAACCCAGAACCTGTCGTTTACGGTCACACTTTTGTGCCGCTGCGCCACGACAGGCCTCAATCGGCCTCATCGTTTTATGTTTATTAAATTTTTAAAAAGACATTTTAAATGTACCCTTAATAATAACAAGGTATTTAATTTTCTAGGGTTACCTCTTCGGTTGTCACTTAGCGTTGGCGTGGCAGGCGTTTTTGGACCTGGAATCTTTTACGGGCCCTGAACCGGCTAGCTTCTCCCTTGTAGGGGCACCCTTAGCCTTCACCTTAGAGGACAGGCCCGAGCTATACTCGTATATAGAAGCTGGCAAAAAGAGTGTACACGATGTTGATTATCATGCCGTAAGTTTAATTTTATTATATTTTTATTTAAAAACCAAAGTCTTGTTTTATTTGTGATAAAGAAAATACGTAAAAATCATATATAAGAAAATATTTCTAAGTACTTCAGTAAAACAAAACACATTTATTAATAGGTAATAAAAAAATAGTCATTAAGCAACTGTTTTTCTTTTATCTATTCAATTAGGGCCTGATAAAGTGAATGTCAAGCATGCGACTGTCAACTGGTACAGTTCAGGTTGTTGGTTCGATCTCCACGCGAGGAAATGAAATATTTCATATTTCCCTTTTTTGTACTCTGGAAATCAAATCTGGGAAATGTAAATCCACTATTTAGGCAGAAAGCGGAAATTATTTTAACACTGGGTTATCTTAATTCCAATCCTGTTATAGGGGATGCAGCGTGAAGCTTAAAAATTTAAGATTGTTTTTCGAGTCTATCGTTCTTTCCATCCCATCCCATCCCATATTTATATATATATATATATATATATATATATATATATATATATATATATATATATATATAAAAGCAGAGAGTTGACTCTCCCTTTTATATTTTTTTAAGCAAGGGCTTGAAATAGAAAATTTAACTTTGAAAAAATAATAAGTGCGTAAACATGTTTTGTAAATAACAAAATGACATGATTTTCATGTTTCTGTGACTTTCATATTTTGTAAGGTTGCTGACGATTTCAAAGTTAACCTACATTGTGTACTACATTTTAATGACAGTTACGAAATTGTCATATTGTGTTCGGAATTCAAATCTCGCTTGAAGAATTTTATTTCTAAAAAAATATTATAAACTCTCTTGCCTTTTTATAATATAATGTTAGGTTGTGTATAAATTAAACTAAACTATATCACTATTACAGATTTATAAATGGTTATACGCAATGAGTCTTTTGAGTTGTTTTTTCAATAAGTAATATTTTAATCTTTTACGATCATATTTTTAACGTATCTGGATATACTATTATAAATATGTAAATTTCCTGATTATGGATTAAATTAATTATCGGAATGATTGTCATGTTTTTCATTATTTTTTTTTAATACACCACCAACAACAGTTGGCTTTGTGTTGGACCACCAATAATAAAATTAAATTGTGCTTGAACTGAAGAACAGATATATACTTATTCTAAGTTAATTTTGCTATAGGCGTTGTTTTTTTTTTGTTTAAAATTTTTACGCGTGGTGATATAACCACATGGCAGGCAAAAAAAACCTGGGAACCTTGTATTAAAGGTTCCCCTTTTCAATTTAGACATAGCATATTGATTGAATGAAAAAGTGAACATTAAAACATATTTTGTCCCTTACAGCTGTACAAGGCAGTGGTAGAGGGCGACGGCATCGAACAAACGAAACAATTAATACGCGAACACATCACGCGCGCGCGGGAAGTGCTACCGTCCTTCCCGTATTGCGACGCCAGAACCGCATTGTCTAATATTATTGTAGCTATGCATCCCTAATAAAAACTTTAAATATTTAATTATGCATAGAAATTCACTAACAAATATAAATACTATAACTGAAATTCTAAACTATCTTTAAAAGTAAATTTGTGATTTTAAAAAAGTATGAATGCCAAATGCATACTACTAAAATAACAATATTTTTTTGAGTCCACCAATATTTCCATATAAGGTATGTAGTTAGATAATGATTATAATATCAAAGGTTGTTTTTTTTATGAAGTCTGTTGTGGCGCAGCGGCACAAGCGTGTGACTGTGTGTGTAAACGACGGGTTGTGGGTTCGGTCGCCACTCAAGGGATATAAAGATTTAATATTTTCAAATATAATATTTTTATTTCTTCGCTCTGGCAACAAGGCAAAGCGCAGTGACTCAAATTCGTCGGAAAGTGGGGAACGGAAGTGGAACGGAGTAGACACTCCGTAGCACTAGGTTCCCAAGTGCCCTCTGCCTACCCTGCCAAGTGCAGCATACACCGTGAAGCTGAGAGTATGTTTTTATTATTTTAAATAATTCTTGCAACTTTAATTATTATGTTAAGTTCAAGGTCTTAAAAGCAATAAATTGAGTGAATTAAGTAACGGTAAATTTGTTTTCATATTTTTTTTGTATCGAGAATACTTTTCCGTAGTGAAAGTTTGATTTTAAATGTAGACATTGCTTATGGAGATATATGAAAAGGAATGAGGAAAAATGTGGAGGAAAATTATAATTTTTTTTATAGATATTGAGTCAGTAAATATTATGTTAACAGTGAGTATTCGTATGTATGAGGCGTGTTTTATTTACAAAATATGAACTACTTGAAGTATGAAATGTTATTAAATGATACTTTTAATAAAACATCGAATATCACAATATTAACATTTTTTTTCTTGTGTATTTTTTAGATTTAATTATAAAAAGAAACATGTATGTAAATGTTGTAATTATTACTCAAATTATATAAAAAAATATTTTGGTATTGCATCGCTTTAAAATTATTTTTATTGGTAATGAATGGTAATGAGCATCCATTTTGAAAAAAAAAAAGCTTTTTAAAAATTGTTAGAATCTTATGTACAAAAATATTTTTATACAAATATAATATAATAATCTTATACAAATTTTTTGTTACCGAAACAAGGAAATGGGGTAAAAAAGTTATATATTAATAATATAGGGAATATTAGCAAAATAAGCTTTTGATAACATACAAGTATTTATATACAAATAACGTTGATTATTTCATTTTAAGATAATTAAGTTTAGTTCGTAAGCAAAAAATATTCCAAAATGTACCTTTATAATGAAAATTGTACACTTTTATATTTACTCAACGAACTTTTGTTCATTTCAATAAAAAATAAAAAAAAATAATTATACTCTCGTCTTTTATTTTCCAAATACAACACAAAACAAATAAAACAAGGCAATGTCTTTTTTAAATTATTATATTAATAAATAATGGTAGTTCTATTTACATGACACATTCTTTTGTTTTGGCAGAAGACAAAATATTACACAAATATGTCCGTCGTAACTGAAACGCAACGAACGTCGTTCGGAAACACGTACAAGAACGCAAACTCAAACATACTTAAACAAAACTTTTTGGTTACAATATTAGAAAATACTGGTCGTTTTTGGTTTGTGGCAATCGGATACATAATAATATACTATACTTAATTAAAGTTCTAATTTAAATTTTGTTGCGTTCTGTCATAAGTGTCGGGACAACAGACATACATACCATACAAGCAAGCACTCGTGAGTTAATGGTATATCACAGGTTCCTAATGTTGCCTAAATGATTCTTATAAAAACAGCTCGCAGTTACATCTACAATACAACCTTCCGAATTGCATCCATACAGGTATTGCTGATACAAAAATAACATAATATCATATCCGAATACTTAGTTCATAAACGTAATTACTAAAGTTGCCATAATTAAAAATGGATCTTATTGTTTGGCGAAAAAATATAATTCAAACTCTTTTTTTTATACTTTAAAGTCCAATTTTGACATTAACTGTCATTGTAACAATATTTTTAGATTTCGCGCCATTTCATCGACTACTTCACAAAATACTAAATTGAAACACGTGAATATAATCTCCTAGTTTTGTAGACTCTATAAAAAGTATGTAATTAAGTAGTCAAATGTGACGCGATTTATAAATAAATTTGTGCAGTTTGAATTATATTTTGTACAATTTTCCATAATATCATTGTCGAAATAAAACATAATTAGTGTAATTTAGTACTGTGTCTGCTTCTGATATGTCTTGTCACACAATGCATCTCCACGTACGGACGTTACACAAGAACAAAAAACAAAACTAATGGCAAGTACAGGCATTTATTGTTACCAATGACAAAAGAATATCAGATTAAAATTTAGGCAAATTCTGGTAAGAGTAAGTATTTCCATAAGACAGACGATAAATCGCACCATTCGTTAACTATTTAATATTCTTCACTCCTACATACGTACATAGACCCCGATGTCTATTATTGCTTAGTTTTTATAAGTTTTGTTCTCAAAACTTCTACCTATAAATAATTTCATGTTCCAATAAATTTACCATTCAATAAATACGTACACGTAAAAAATATAAACTATATCAATAGTTTAATCTTTAAAACAAACTTCTCCTTAACCTATTTATATATTAATAACTATTCATCAGTATGTTTTCGATCATTTTCAATAATATGCCTACTTTATAATCTTTTCAAGCGCCTGATTTTTTGCAAATACTCTATCTTATAAATGTATGTAATTTATTACTCTTCTTTTCTTTTATGTACGAACGTAACTAACTTTTCACAATCACTTATATATCAGAACAATAATAGATGCACTCGATTCTTAAACAAGGTCACATTCAATATTTCAAAAGTTACGAAATAAGATTTTTCTGGTTACGCCAGACGCAGGCACTCAAGTTAAAGTAAAGGCTCTCGAAACATGCATAAAACAACTGCCAATAATTTAATGTCAAATCGTAAAGCAAATATATTAAATATTAATACCTACGCTAAATTATTACAAAGAAAATGATTTCATAATGGTTCACGTAATACATATAAATAAGTTAAATATTCTAAAAGTTAAAAATACACACCTCTTAACCTAATATAAAAGCACTCGTTACGTTTGTGTTGCGGATCACGCGCGGCCGCAAGGCGCCCGTGACTCCATCACAAGAACAAATGCCAAAACAAACAACCGGAAAGGCAGAGGAATGATAATAAAAATCATTAAAATACAAAGTAACTAATAGACAAAGGTACAAAAATATAAATAAACACGATCATGGAACGTGACTCCTCTAGGCGAGGGCTAGCGTAGCCTTCCTGTGACTTTTGTACTTTCGCTCTGAATAAACAATATTATAATGAATAAATCGTAGTTAGTATTTTATGAGATCATTGAGTCGCATAAAACGTTGTTTATGCGCTTAATTAGAAACTTGTCAAAATATGCAGACAAACCGTACGCTAATGTCATTTTACAGAGCATGTAAAAATATAAACTTATTCGGAAAATCGCCGGTTAAACTAAATACGTTAATATACAAATAGCTCTACAGTTACGGCCTAAGAAATACCATAGCACTAACGTAGTAACGTAAGACTAGCTGAAATGCGATAAACACTATTAAAAATATAAACTTAAATTACATCTTTGATTAAAACTCACTCGGTTTGAAAAATACGTGTTAAAACGGTAGTCAATTCCAATGTAAATGCAATAGTCATCGAAACGGTGGACCAGTCTCGAGGATCGAAGTGCTTAATTCTATAAATCCAGGAACTACAAACGATTTTGGAAAGCACGTTGCCATAGAAGACTTAGATCAAAAGGCAACTGAGATCTTAAACGCCTAAAGGAGGGATCTCACTTCGCTTTTTGGAAGAACATTGCCCTGCTGGGCCTGGTTTACGTCAAGTACCAGATTCTTGGTACGGGCCCGTTACGGTACACGGATGCATAGGGAACAAGGTCGTCCACGACATGGTTGTTTGTGTATCGGTTCTTAGTCTTATTTGACCACTCTTTTTAGCAACGTTCGTAGCTTCCACTAAGGCTGACAAAGAACTGTAGCCTCCTGGAATATGGTTTTCATTGTTTTTCCATTTTTCAGAAGGCGTCTGCCTTTGTTCAGGTCCGGGTGTGGTTGCCGGAGAAACTGAATTTGAATTAGCTCCCGGTGTACTCGGCGTAGAAGGATTCAAGCCTAACTTCTTTAACCGCATCTTTTCTTCCCATTCTTCAAGTCCGTGTTTCGGGCGATTTAAATTTCTATGTTGATAGAATACTAGTGATATTCGAGTTGGATTTACTCTATTTGGACTCTTAACAGCTGTTGTTGAATGCATTTCATGTTTGGCACATTCAAATAAAACACTTCCGTGGCCTAACGCGATTGCAACTCCACCCATTTGACTGTCCTTGAAGCACTCCAGATTCTCACTTAATCCTGTAACTTCTCCTATAGGCTCTGCCTTTGGTGGTTCTGGCGGATATGGAATTGAGAAAGGAGGAGGATATAAGCACCAATTAGGTGAAGATTGACACCAATTTGGACTTGGATTTTGGTAAAAGTTTGCTGCAAAATTCGGATTATATTGATATCCATATGAATTGTAACAATGAGAATTTCTTATAAGTTCCTCTCTTTTGTATTTTTCAGCATTATAATACGCAATATTATAATCGTTGTAAGTATTTTCGTAAGGATTAAAATGACCATAAGGATTCGGAGTGAATGGATAAGCGTTACTCACTTGTGGATAGTTTCCATAGCTTTGCACTGGAGCTTGGTTGTTAAAATTATTTTGATTGATTGGTTGAAAATTGTTCCCCGTAAATTCAGCAGCAACTTTATTTTCGCTATTTTGATTTTCATCATGATTAATAGTATAGTTAGTTTGGGGTATCGATGTTGGAGGTGCACTGTTCATTCTGTTATCGTATGGATTTCTGTTTTCATATCCTTGATTTAATGGCGGTCTTTCTGACGGTGGGTAAGGTTTGAGGAAAGTAGAATTTTCCATATTTTCTGAAGGGTTTACATACTGAGAGCGGGAAGGTGGTCGTGCTTTTGGAACTCTAAATAATGCACTTTCATTTTCGCTTGTTTCTTTGGGTTTTGGTGATTCCCAGCTTTTTGATTCTGGTGACCTCCATACGCTTTTACGAACATCGGAATTGTTAATAACATCATTACTCGGTGATTTTAAATCGTGTGTAGGAATAGGCGACTCTGGCGTTCGTTGGGTCTTTTGAGAGATTTCTGTTAGTCGTGGAGAATTTGGCATGTCAAATTCGGGTATCTTTTGAGTTACATCACCGATCATATGTTGTTTTTCTGTCTCTAAGCTATTTTTATGTATTTGATCTGAGCTTGTTTCACTTCTGTTAGAGTCTGGGCTATAATTATTCGGAGGAATATTTAAATGGGCTGTAGTTGAGTCGGGATCTTCTTTAATAACATTATTAAACATTTCAGGATTGTCAAAATCTGGCCATTGTTGTTGGGGATTCACTGGTATAGGGTTTTGTCCATTGTACTGTTGTTCTCTTTTTTGCAATGTGGGAGCAAAACTTGGTAGTTGATTAGAATTTATATTTGGGCAATTATTTTCCACTAAAGTCGGCGGTAGGTGATTTGGATTAAATACAGGATTTTGATTGTGTAAATTATAACTTTGGTCGTACGGGTTATAAGGAGAATCCAGTACTGTACTAGATATTTGATTACTTTGTAATTGTGCATCAGTAAAATTATCGATCATACTAGCCATATCAAGCAATGCAGGGTTGCTTAAATTAGGATTTATTAAGCCAGAATTAGGATTGTGCATATTAGGATTGACAAATGCAGAATTATAGTGTGGATTGTTTGAGAACTGAGTATTTGGTTGATTTAAGGCAGGTGTTGTAGCTCTAGGGGAAGCACTGCTTTGACTTCGAGGACTTGCATTGTTTCTCATATCAGCTGGTTGTGGTGTTTTAGGTGCCGGTGTGGTACACTGAGGTTTCTTCTGACCCCCTTGGCTTTGTTGTGGAGTATTCGCTGAATTATTTGTTTCTGAGTTATCTTCATCCTTTCTTTTCTTGCCGTGTCTTCTACATGGTTGCAACGGAACCGATCGAACTCTTACTTCCATTGGATATCTGTAACATAAAAAAAAATCTTTGGTTTTCGCGCTTGTTACACGTTTTAAATGTAACACTTTTAACCAGATTAATCGCGTATATTGCGTGTTAAATATTTTTGGAAACCCGACGTTTCGAACACTTTACAGGAGTCTACCCGTGACCACGGACTACTGCAAAGTGTTAGAAACGTCGGGATTCCAATCAATATACGCGATTAATCCGGTTATAAGTTTTTCATTTAAAATATTTTTTCTTTATTTAAATTTTGGTGTAAGTATATTTACAAAATCTATATATCATAAAACTTGTACGTCACCACTCACTTGTCCAAAACTTCCAAAGCTCCACTTTTGATCTTTTCTTCCTGAGCTTCTCTAGATCCAAATTCATCTGTTGTGTCGAGAACGTACAATGGCAGAACATGAAACTGCTCGTCGTTTGGTTTGGAGAGTGCTCTATGTTTGGCAAGAGTCACAACTGCAGTGCAGCCATTGTTCATATTGTGCAAATCTCTATGTGCATGTGCGCAAAAATCTATACATGCTGTAACACCTGTAAATAAAGAAAGACAATTTTATTTCTAAGAGTCTTTTTCATTAACATAATACAGAAACTCTTTATTTCACAACAGAAGATTACAAAATTAACCAACATATTTAAAACAAAAAACAAAAATGTGAAAAGGCGGCCTCGTCACTAAGAGTGACCTCTATTAGGCAACCTATAATACATTATGAAATATATTTCTCTAAGTTTTTTAAAATATTTTTGTTCTATTAGTAATTTAAGCGCCTAATATAGTTTTTAAGTTGACACGGAAACAAAAATTATCACATACAATAATAAATGAAAAAAATACCTGAAAATGGGCGTCCTGGTTTGAAACCTAATCGGCAATCTGAAGCTTCTTTTTCAAACTGACACTGATTGTCAAAAGATTTCGGTGCTAGATTCATATACAAAGGGCTCAGCAGAGTCGCCAACACATGCATGCGCTCTTCAATTTCGCTCTCCTCAGTTTTGACCGAAAGTCGGAACTTCCGGACGGTTTTTGAACGGGCGTATTTGCATCCATTATAGTACATGGACCAGGAGCAGCCGAAACTGTATGAGGCGCCGCATGATTCCGGATCGAGACCTAAACAATTAGTAGTTGTTATTATTATAAACTGTAATGTAGTGCAAAAATAATTTTGTTGCTCAGATTTTGGTAAGAGAGGGGCAGACCTCGGTTGACCTTCGAAAATACTGGAGGAAAGTCACGTAAAAAGCATGAGGACCTCCCGGAGGGCATGTATGAAGAGGCTGATGACAGTGGGCGAGGCGAAAGAGGTATTCCGAGACCGTAGCGTTTGGCGCTCCGTTCTCTCTGCCTACCTCGCTAGGGATATAGCGTGAAGATATATAGTAAGTAAGTAAGTAAGTAAGTAAGATTTTGTAACTCATCAAAACGAAATTTCTTATATTTTCTGTCTAAAACAATAAATAAAAAAAGATTCGTTTGAGATACAATACTCACCTTGGCAAGCACATGTTCTGTTTTCATTAGTGGCACATCGACGTGTAGTTGGTAGTCCGTATCTATTTAATTTATGAGATAGTAGAGTGTAATCTAAATCAGCTTCTGATTGCGGAATGCCCTCCCACGCAACTAAGCACACCACTATCCAGGAAGTAGGACATTTATGACCATTGCGAAATTTGACAACTACTAAAACTTTTTCAGTGTAATTTGATCGGCGAATAACCTGCAAACAAAATAAAGCAATATATAAATTTAAAAATACGTGAAAATTAGATATAATAATCATTAAAATAACTGACGTTTTGTAATAAATAATTAAAATGTACATTTGAAAAATATGATAAATGAATTGTTCCGATCCATACACTCACCCATTTAGCCATAGGACAACCTTGAGCTGTTTTCCCCTCCTTTCCAGTGTAGCATATTTTCTCTATCCTAAGTTCCTTTCCCGTTAAACCAGTTCGGGATTCAAAGTCTTTTCTTAACTCAGATAATGAAGTTGCTGCACCTGAAAAAAATATTTAAAAATTTATTATACAACATGAACATTATAAAAAAAAATTAAAGCATATCTGACAGTACTATTTTTAAGAAATCGAAAATTTACATTACCTAAATGAGTATAGTAACTGCCGGGTTCCGGAGGGTTTTTGTCTGCAGGAAAACAGTTACAGTCAGGCACTTCTGTTCTTGAATTGTTTTTTAGTCTTTCTAGGTTTTCTAAATACTCTTTAGAGTAATTGAATTGATTTTCTTTTACATTTTTGACATATGGATCTGGTACAGGAGTACCGGGCTTAGACTGTCCTTTAGAATCACTTTTTTCAGCGCTATCTGGATCATCTTCTAAAATTTCATCTTTTGTTTGCAGACCTGGACAAGCTCCATCTCTTAAATGTTCTGGCGGAGGCTTTTTAGTAGAACCTTGTCTACAGCAAGCGTAGCCCACTTCGCTTCTGATACAAACTGGACCTCCTTCACCAGCAAACATATAGGGTTCACTTCTTGGTGGACCATAATTTAAGTTTTTGTATATTTTATGTCCTGGTGGGGAGTGCTCAGATTTTATTTGTTCTATGTAATATGGTTTTGGATCCATAGCTGCATTATGTTCGGAATTTTCTCGGCTATCCGTTTCTTTATGATGTCTAGGATTATAATTTCTATTATATTTTTGAAAAGCTAAACTTTCCGGCATTCGAGGAATTGGAACATAGTTATCAATAGTTGTCTTTCTGTCGTAAGCAGCGTTTTGAAAGTTTTGATAAATTTGTGGTCTTTGAGAAAAATGTTCATGTTTTATTGTTGATATAGGTGGCAATACTGGAATTTGTGATTGTCGATGAGCTACGCCATTTGGATATTCTTTAAGAGGTAAATTAATGGAATCATTTGGTTTTGGATAGAAATTTGGATTTACAATTTTTTGAGGTTCCGATTTAATAGGATCTCTTAAATATTGATGATTTTCAAGTATTTCTAGTTTGGGTATTAAAGGTGCCGATAGATTTTTTAATTTAGGATCATAGGGCTCTTTATCGTATGCTTTTTTTTGTATATTTGTTACCCGTGTTGAATTCTGTTGGTTTATATCAGAAACTGGTCCTATAAGCATCTTAGATTGGAAATCTTTGCTGTCATGTTGTTGATTATACCCTGATTCACTACCGTACATTTCTGTATATTTCTGTGCTTCATATGGTATGTTAGGTTGTGTGTCGAACTGTCCTCTCATATCTGAATAAGGCGGTAATTTTTGAGAAGATTTTAAAACATTCTTAGAAACATTGTGTTTATCATAAGATTTTGAGACATTTGTCCCCCCCTCCCATACTTGGTGGCCACCACCTCCGAATCCACTCACACCATAAGCATGAGTGTTTTGTGAATAATTACCAGCGACAGGATAACCCTGTTCACCTATGTGGTAATTATCTCGGAGATGGTGGCTATACGATAAAAAATGACCGGTAGTATTTCTATCATCGGTCATTCCTCCTTTTCTATCATCTACGCGCGGAGGTCCCTCCCCAGGGTCACCTTTGTCAGGTGGAGTGTTTGTCCCATCCCGTATATGATTTTGCTTATTTAATATCATTGTTTTCAGTCTAGAGTTCAAGTTGACCCTGTCGGATTGAGAAAACATTTGCTGTTCAGACTCTTCTTGTCTATGTTGTTGCATTTGTTGATTTTGGAGCTGTTGGTTTTGCATTTGTTGTTGGTTTTGATGATTCTGAATTTGATTTTGAATTTGTTGTTGCTGATTTTGCATTTGCTGCTGCTGATTTTGCATTTGTTGTTGTTGGCTTTGTAATTGATTTAATTGTTGTTGATTTTGAATTTGATGTTGATTATGAAGTTGTTGCTGATGTTGTAGTTGTTGCTGGTTTTGAATTTGTTGATTTTGAAGCTGCTGTTGATTTTGGATCTGTTGTTGTTGAGTTTGCAACTGTTGTTGATTTTGTAGTTGTTGTTGATTTTGTAGTTGTTGTTGATTTTGGAGTTGTTGTTGATTTTGTTGTTGGTTTTGCATTTGTTGCTGATTTTGATTTTGCTGCTGGTTTTGTAATTGTTGCTGGTTTTGCATCTGTTGGTTTTGTAATTGTTGATTCTGTATTCTTTGGTTATGCTGCCATTGACGTTGCTGCCAATCGTTTTGATTTTGCGTTTGATTGTTTTCTGTATATTGTCCGCCTGTATAGTTGCCCGGATACCCGTTACAATCTAGTGAAGCTCGCGGACCGTTGCTCCCCTGCAGGTATCCAGGCTCGGCGTTTCCCGAATGCTGACCATTCGAGGCATTCTGCTCTTGTCTATCGCCATCGTTACTTTCAACTGTATTTTCCCCGCTATTATAATCTTCAGAATGTTCGGTTGTATATTCCGTGCGATCATAGCCCGGCTGACTTACTGTGTATACTGGCGCCGCAGTTGTTGGCACGGAACTTTGATATGACGCAGCAGATGCGGGTCTTGAGTCGTTCCCTGAGGCAGCACCAGGCGTGGTAGCTTGTTGTGCGTATTGCTGTTGGTACTCTGTCGCATAATGCGGTGCTCTTGGAGACGGTACCGGCGTATATGCGCCTCGATTCGATGGCGGTCTTTGTGCTGGGACTGCTTGGACTCCCGTTTGATAGTAAGTATTGCTTGTAACATCAAATGTAGTTGCAACGTTTTGGACGGTGTATGTAGTATTGGCTTGATAGTGAGGAGAAGTTGCATAGGGAGTGTGATTGCCTTGATAGTCTAAAGTTGTCTGGCCCGTTTGTGTTGGGAGTTGCTGAATAAACTGATTCTGCCAACCTTAAAGGAAAATAAAATATACCTCTTATTAATATTTACTAAAATATTAAATATGTTTAAAAAGCAAATTATGTAGTCTTATAACAATTTTGTAATTAAAACCGTTCATTAGAGTGGTGTCGGACCGCTAATCCGCTGTCAGCGTTAATTATGAATTTCGTGAAAAGCACACGTCCTCGTTAAAATATTTTTTTTACTTCGGTGAGCTTAAAACTCTGCGAAGCTTAATTTACTCTAATAACATTTTAATGAATAGTAAACATTGGCACGTACCTTGCGAAGGATCCGTTTGCCAGGCTGTGGGGAATCTATTTGGATCTCCCGCGTAGAACGGCATCGGGGCCTGAAACAAAAATATTTACATACATACATTTGAAATGGTGTGCGTAATATTTTTAATTAACATTGTAAAATTATATACAGGTATATGTATTTTTATGATATAAATATCAAATAACAATAAGTAATTATTTTTTCAAATAGTACTAATAGTATAAAATGTGCATATCTAATAGTTATTATGTGAACAATAGTTTAAGTTGGTCAAGGGTACGCGACCTCGGGAGTTGTTTACCTAATTACCTATGAACTGCCCAACGCAATCACGCATCGAGGTCGACATACCATGTATTTATGAAGAGTAAATACTATAACTCATTTTTAACCAAGGGCAATTTATGAAGGTTATCTTGCTATGATCTTATTGTTGATTATTTTATATGACTCGTTCAAAGCGATCTATTATTTATTTTATAATAAAAAAAAATTGAAATCTATATTTTACTAAAAGGATTTTTCATTTTTTTTTTTCACGCTGTATTCCGCACTAGGCAAGTGAAACCTAGTATTATGACACTCCGTTCCACTTCCGTACCCCACTTTCCGCCGAATTTGAGGCATTGCGTGTTGAGTGGCGGAACTCAACGCCGCGCTTTGCCTTATTACCAGAGCGAAGAAATGAAACATTAAATATTTAAATTGAAAATATTAAATATTTCATTTCCTCGACTGGGGATCGAACCCAGAACCTGTCGGTTACAGTCATACTCTTGTGCTGCTGCGCCACGACAGGCGCCATGATTTTTCATTTTTAAAAGCTATAAAAATGTAAAACCTTGGAACATTACGCGGTTAATTTATATTCTGCCGTTGACCTATAGCGAGATATTTTCTCGTGAACAAAAAGAACTTAACACAAGTTTTCATAAGCAGACTTTAATATTCCTTGAAAAATGTAATTTTTATTTGAGACATTTTTTTTTATATATAGCATTAGGAGTTGTTTTATAAAAAAATGACTTATCTTAATATATTTTTAAGGTTAAAAGTAAAATTAAATTCTTAAACTCTATAAAGAAATGAAAGCTTGCTACAAATATGTTATAATATTACAAGCTTCTTTGAAACAGTTGAACTTTGACGAAGATTTTAATTTCTTATAAGACAGGAGCAGTTCAAAGTTGAAAATTTCATTAATCAACGTACCGCCGCAACTCGACTTTAATTGTTAACATGATTAATAAAGGTGTTATTTTGTGTTCCCACATAATTAAATTAAGGCAATATTTTGCTTGTCAAGTAGGTTATTTTAACTTTTAGTTAATAATTATAGACAGAAAAATCCTAAATATGCAAAAAGTACAAGTTGCTCCGGGACAAGTGTTATTCGCAAGTGTTTGGAATGCGTTCGTTTGTGAAGTGCGATATAAAACGTGAAGTTTCGATCGGGATCGTAAATTGGACGCGAGTTGCGACTCAACTGTGTCTAAATTGCTCAAGTTGCCGTTGAATTTCAAACATTGTTCAACTTTTCCCTATAATTTATATGTAAGTGTCAATAGTAAATACATTTTTTATCGAGTAAAAATCACAATAAAATTATATCGTAACATTTTAGTGCACATGTGATGCCGATGTGATTTTTTTTTAATTTATAAATTATGATTAATGGTTGCCATTTTATGTATAGGTTGAATAAAATTGACTTTTATTGTTTTAGTTTTTAATATTTATACCGAGGAAACTTGGGAACTTAGAGTTAAGACACTCTGTTCCCATATGTACACTTCCTTTCCTCACTTCTTTAATTAGATTTTTGGTTATTCCTTATTCTAACTTTAAAAAGGAATATTCTAACATCGAACCTTACTCTTAATTAGGTTACGCGAATAATAAAATGAATTTACCAAAGAAACAAACACAATTACGCAGTACAAACTTGAGTTGATTATAATTATGAAAACCTGTTTCGCTCTGTGGAAGGATATAATGGGGTAAAGATAAACAAATTAAGTAACTTCTTTGACGGGACCTCGCATATTTTATTTGTTAGGAATTCTACTCTCATTTAACGTAGCGTCGTCAAGTACTTATAGACAACAATTCTTGAGTTTGCGTAATTACCTTAACTTTTAAATTAGTTTAATCGTTGAGTGGTTTTCTTTAAGAATTGTTATGTATGTATGTATAAAAAATATTTTCAATATACGCGGTAAGCGCAGGTTTGGTTTCGCATAAAGAATCTTGTTTATTTCTAGGAGAAAATGCGGTATGTGGTATAATGTATAGTTATTAAATATATTATATTATATATACAGTATTGAATGTAAAGCTAATGTCTCCTTACCATCGGCTGGCTGGGATGTTCTTGCTTCATAGCTGGTGCGGTAGCGGGTGCGGGGCTGGGAGCGGCAGGTGCCGCTGGGCCTGGAGACGCGGAGGCGGGCAACCCGGGACTAAGGCCGACAGACACTGTACCACCTAGCGGCTTGCGACCACGGTAGCTCTGGAATTTAGTGAAATGTTATAGCAAAATAGAATTAGAGAACATAGTGTTAAGACACTAAGCTCTCTAGCAGTTGTCTAGAATCATATTAATTGATTGTGTGATGTGACGGACTCCAATTGTAGTAATTTGTGATTTTAACATAGTTTTGCAAAAAATGCAAAGAAAGAAAAGAGCAGAGCGTGTTATATATGTAAGATAACTTTTCATCACTAGCATAACATGCATAATTGTAAAGAAGCATGCAAATATAAATCTAAAATAAATTAAATTTTGTGGCATAGTATGCCTACAATGCTGATTATATATATTTATCTGTGTAAATACAAATCACAGAACCTTTAAAATAATTAAGAAAAATTAAAGTTACCGGTTCTCTACAACCGTTGCGAGAGATGCACGATCAGAAATAATTTCAAATTGGAAATAGAAAATTGATGATTACTATTCCTATGTCATTATATTCTATTACCAGACATAATGAGACTAATTTGCCGTCATTAGAAACTTGTCTGAACTCCTCAAATAACAGTGTAAAATAAAGGAAGAGCATTATCATATAATAATAGGCAATACGTGTTATTTAATCACGATGTTTATATTGAATGTGAGTTTTAATAGATGCTTTTGTTCGGTAATTTCATATTTGTGTTTTACGATAAAGTTTTTTTTAAATTAATAATGTAAAAAATAAATATTTCAATATTAATATATTTTTTAATATCAAGAAATAATTAAAACTGAAATATATTTTTATATAAATTAAATATTGTTAGCGTTATCGATTTTTTCCGGTATTACTAACAGTTGAAATAGTTTGTATCGAGTAATTTGCTCTACATTCAACTATCGTCTACAAAACTTCCGCAATTGTTTATCTCAAGTAAGTTTAAAACTACTTATTTCATTAAAAAATAAAACAAAATTTTCTTTGTTATTAAAATATGCCGCTTGTTATAAAACGGAAAAGGTACGAGATTATATATCTATACAAAAAAAAAAACAAAACGGCCATCAGATATTGTATTGTCTGAATGAATAGGATTTCACGCAAATTTAGTTTTGCAAAATAAAAAACAAAACCAAATTATGTTTAAACTTATTCATTATTATATACCGCGCGGTGCGAACAATGACGCGATTGAAATAATATTAGGTACATACAATGCTCATTCACCGTGGAACGATTAACTTTGATCCGGATCGTTGGACTTACAACTAAGATACGTTAATATGTATTTACTATTGTATGTGTTCTTACTCTCTATATACACATAGAGGTGGTAGTACTAAGTCTGTTTTTATATTTTTAGCTTTAAGCTGAAATAAGTTTCACCTGTCTGACTGTGGCACGGTAGTTTTTAAATTTATGTACCGATTTGATAGCGGTTTTTTCTTATCGAAAGCCTTGTTCATTGCGGTGATTTTCAGTTATGTTATGGAAATCGGATTTAAGAGCTACAAAGCTACTTAGCCACGATGAGTCGTATGAAGGTGATTTTTGTCGACGGTTTTTAAAATTGTAAAGTTTTGTAAAGCATCATCGTCGCAGGGTAAGCGTACTGTCAACATTCTCACAAGTTCTCCGCTTTCCGCCAGAATTAGAACCATTTCGTGTTTAAGAGCGAAGTCTGTCTGGACTGAATGTCTCGTTTTGTTTCGCTTACATCAAGGGTCGTATATTAACAATAACTAGTGATCATTTCTTTCAGAAAATGGCCAGACAGCCAGATAAATAAGGAAAATTATTGATAATAATATCGATGACATTACGAGCTGCTTTGATGAAAGTCGCAAGAGTAACTAATAGTAGTAGACTTATTTGTAAAGAGATCTAAAACTTTGTTCAGGAAGATTACTTTGATTTTAACAAAAACACGCACTTTAAACGTTAGTTCTATTTTATTATCTCTAAATTTGAAGATTCATTTGAAGTTTACTAAGCGAGCTTTTGGGTTGCAACAATATTGTACTCGTATATTGTTGTAAAAAAGAACAAATCTTTAAGTATAACTTTTAAAGGTATTTTCATTAGAACTCAATAAAAATATTAAGCAGTTGTGAATTTAAAGTAGCAGGATAGAACCCGGAAACAAAAATAATCTTAGTAACAAAAATAAAGAATCTTAAAAAAATCAAAGTCTCAAGCACACCACACCAGAAGACCAGATACACTAAGCTCATTCTGCAAGAATCCAGGGCAGTACGCGAGATTAAGATTATTATTAAGGAATCGTTGGCGGTAGTTTGATATAATAATTATATCAAATGACAGACAAATGCCACCTCAGTCTACCCGTGACCACGGACTACTGTAAAGTGTTCGAAACGTCGGGTTTCCCAAAAAATGTTTAACACTCAATAAACGTGATTAATCCGGTTAAAAGTGAAAAACATTATTATAAAGAATCTTATAGGACAAAGCTTTTATGAGTAGTCTTAACTAAACGAAAATTAAAAAAAAATACAAACAGAACCATCTTTTTAAGCTGTATTTGTAAATATAAAAACTTTCTAAGAATAGAATAGATATTTAATATAAAAGCTATAATAAAAGATTATATATATAAGTTTAAAACTTATATCGGTTCATTAAACAACAAACTAGAAGCAGCTGCGGGTTCAATATTTGCCGCTACACTGCTTTAACTTACTTAAGTCCTTATATCTATTATTAATAAGAATTGAGTTATTATATTTCTTTTTATTGTATTTTTGGCTTTTATGATATCTTATGGAAGAGCTTGCGAGGTTTTGAAATTTAAGCTTTTTTGTGTTAGATATTTACCTGGGATCGTATTCAAGTTATTACGCAAACCTCACTAAATCATAAGAAAAGTTTTGCGTATATTAATATAAGAAAGTTTTGCGTATATTTATATATGTATATTTCATATATACCTACATCCTTGTTCATATATTACGGTGTATATAAATATTAGTGACTCTGATTCAGTTGATGGTTGATATAAAATGTAAAATATAAAATGAATGTAAAATATGAAATTAATTATTTTTATTTTTTTTTAGTCATATTGAGGATTCTGAATATTTTTTTACACTTGAATATATGACAACTGTATTATATATCTACAACAACTCTATTATATAACAACTCTATTATACAACAACTCTATTATATATTTTTTTCAGCTTCACGCTGTATCCTGCACATGGTACGAGAGACAAAAAATTTGGAACTTAATGTTAGGACATTCTGTTCTGTTCTCCACTTTCTTAGGCGGAAATTTTAATTAATTTAAATTTTAATTTAAGGCATTGCATGTTGAGTGGCGGAACTCATATACATGATAAACAGAGAATCTAAAGATTTACTAAAAGTTAATGTAAACATAAATTGGATTGTAAAGGTGTATGCACACCGTGAACAATAAGTCAAATTTTAGGCCTGCGACAAAGGCCGTCCATTACCAACAAACAAAAGCTCATTGTTGGCCCACAACTCGCTGTAAACCGCTTTGTGTAACTTTGTGTAAGCGCCTTTAGCTCTCATTTTAATTGCCTTTATAACAGTTATGATAAATCGACTAATGAAACTGTCATTGCCTAAGATTATTTTCTTTTCTTACACGAAGTAAAAAAAAACAAGTGTTACATATGAATGTGTTAGTATTATTATAATAATTAAAACTTTGAGGCCTGTCCTGGCACAGGAACACAACTTGACATTGAGGTTATGTGTTCAATACCCACTCGAGGAAATTAAATATTAAATATTTTCTAAGAACGAAAATATTTAATATTCTCTGGTAAAAATGCAAAGCGCCAGTCAATACGCAATGCCTCATCTTTGGCGGAAAGTGGGGAACAAACAGAACAGAGTGTCTTAACACTAGGTTCCTACTACTTTTTAGTAGTTCCGTTTTTGACCTAAAAAATTGGGATAGGGCGGGAGCTAAGAAAATCTTTAAATATTTAAAATATATTTATGTACATGCTAAAAAAAATATTCTACATACATTTATTTATAAAGTCAATTCAATTTAAAATTGATTACTAAAATATACGTTTACAGTCAGTTTAAAATAAAAAAAAAAAAACTTTTCATGAAATATTTATGTTCAAATAACAGGGCAGGTGTATTGTAAATCGTTTGAACCGAAGGTCACACAAACGTTTGATCTTTTTGGCGCGAGATCAAAACTCGTAAATTAATAATTTTGTGTGACTTTCGAATTAATTTAGGCGGGCGATTGTTTGCTTTTAGAATATGATATGTGGTCGGTGTATATCATAAAGATTTATTACGCTAATGTTACTTTTGTTGCTGACTAAACATTGTGTTGCACAGAAAATACATGTTCAAGGTGTTCTTAATATTAAAAATGTACGTATACTGTTTTTTATTATATTTAACATATTGCTATTGGTTCTGTTCATTTTAAATATCATGTTTAGTATGTTACTATCACCATATAAAAAATCGGCAGAAGAATCTAAACATTGTTCTTAGTCATTTATTTCTGCATTATGGAGTATCACACACATGAAAAAGTAGGCAGAGGGCTTGATAACCTAGTGTTAAAACACTCTGTTTTATTTTTGACCCACCTTTAACAAACTTGAATTATTGCGTGTCGAGTGTGACAGAAATCAAATATTAAATATTTCACTTCGAGTGGGGATCGAACTCGCAACCTGTCGTTTACAGTAGGCCTCAATTAAAATATATATCATTTTATCAATGGGATTTGCTATTGCACCATTATAATTTTATAATTATATATTTATATCATATGAAATACTTCAGTAAAAATATTTTCCTGTCAGCTATAAATATATAATATATAATATATAATGTCATTATTAATAGAGAAGCTCTGGTCTATCGCGTGATTAGTTTCGTGTTAAAAGTGGCGTATAAGTTTATTTTTATAATCAATTTAAGTGAAAGAGATGTGGAGGCACACCCGCGGCCTCGTTAGATAGTGTTATCAGAGCGATGGTTTCCGTCCTAACAAATTATTAATCACCATGGCCGAGGATATAGGTCGCGATAAATTTAGAAAGAAAACTTTTTATATAATATAAATAAAATACGTTTGATCGTTATTTATTAGTTACATGAGTCAGTCGTATTAAATATAAAAATATATACATATACATAATTAATATATAATTAATATTAATGGTTTCATCTATGTTTACAGATCTCCCGCATTTGTTACTTATTGTCTAATTAGACCTCGTGTGCTGGGTAGCGGGACTAAGACATGAAGTTAGTGAACAGCTATATTAATAATTGTATGAATAATTAAACAAATTTAAGTAGAATTAAATTTACATTCTTGTCAAGTATTGAGGCATAGCATGCTGAGTCGCGGAACTCAACGCCGGGCTTTGTCGTGTAATAAGAGCGGGGGAAACAAGTTGGAACCGAACCTACAACCGTCGTGTTTTCAGGTACACACCATCGCTATGCTACAGAGCGCTACAACAACGTCATATTATAATACAGAAATTTTAAACGAAAATTTTATCTGTTTTTAATTCGAAAAACCTTCCAATATTTTTTAGATCTACATCAAACAAGGTTATCATATCTTGTGAGTATACAAATATTTTTAAAGTAAACGAAGACACGTTTACACTACAAGCATGCATACTGCGTATATATAAGTATTATCGATTAAATATTTATATTAACAATAAACGTTTCAATCGTTATAATATAAAACTAAAAAGCTTTTCATGCAAGTTTTCTGTTGTACTTAATATTAAATGTTACTTCTTGTTTTAGTTTGACGGAAATGTAAGGAATTAATTTTAAGCATCGAAACAAACTGTTGTCCTGTCGTGGCATAGGGGCAAGAGCGTATGCATGTAAACGCCGCAGTTTGTGAATTGGGTTCCCATTCAAGGAAATAAAATATTTAATAATTTCAAATTAAATATTAGTGGTATCATTTCTTCGCTCTGGTAACAAGGCAAAGCGCGGCGCTGTGTTTTGCCTACTCTACGCACAATTGCTCAAATTCGGCAGAAAGTGAGAAACAAAACGTAATGTCTTAACACTATGTTCCCAACTTTCCTGTGCTTAGCCTGCCATGTGCGGGACACAACAACAGTTTGTTTGAACAAAACCAACTGTTTATTTTGTTTTTGTATGACTATACAAAGCTGTAAATACATATGTTTTGAGGAAAATGCTAATCTGGCCGCACGATATCTGATAAAACAGGCTTGTAAAAAGCTCGGAATGGCAAATATATGTAAATACAGCGGCAGAGAAAAGCAATACTTTAGGCAAAGTGCGCCGCGGGCAATAAACGAGGCTCATTACAAAAATATTATTCAGCTATCCCGTGAATGTTTTTAAATGTAAAACACCGATTTCACTTTTTTTGTCTGTTTTTAAGTGTATTTTTAATTTAAAAAAATAGGAGATATAAATGCTATTCATATATTTTTTGTATCAAAGTTTTTTTTTAATATATATTCATTTTTTTCTTTAAAAATCATACAACCAACTCGTGTTTATATATATTTTAATATTTTACGAACGGTGACAATAAATACTGTAATTGCGATCAATATATATATATATATATATATATATATATATATATATATATATATATATATATATATATATATATATATATATATATATATATATATATATATATATATATATATATATATATATATATATATATATATATATATATATATATATATACGTTTACATTATATGGAAAGTAATATAGGTTCAGGGCATGAGTAATGGCATATTGGCATGAGTAAAGTGACTAATCACCACAAAACTTTTCTATTTTGATAAAAACAAAATGACGTCATATTTAAATTGTATCTGGTTACATAACAACATTTTACCCATATTTTTACTTACGTTAACACTGTATGAGAGTTTACCAATCTACTTTTCCGATAAATCAAGACTCTGGAACGTTTAACAATGTGTCGACATACATGTGTACCATTATTTATTGTCTTATGTTTGATCGTGTTATTTATAAACGACATTTTCATGTAAAAATTTTCATTGTTTATAAGCCAATGTGATATTGGTTAAGCAGAAACAGAAGTTCGGTCAGTAGAGCTGAGGTTTTATGCGCATTTCAAGGGACCTCTTAACAAATTCTGCACTTGCTTCGCAAATTGTTTGGTTTTATTTATCCATTTGTCTTAGGTATTTAGTAAAGTCAAAGAAAAATTGTTATATAACTTAATCAGATATGTATTTTTAGTCCAAATACACATCATGTATTGCATAGGAGAACCAATAGTTGGGCCATATGTAGCCGAAATTTTTTGAAATAGGTGGGATTCTAAGTCTCCAGCAACTGTTAGGGTGGTCGCAAAAAAATGGTGACATGAGCGTTGAATAATATTTTATTTGTCATAGCTTTTATAAAGTAAGTTTAAATCTATAAATGTATTTATTTTTAAATAAAATCAATTAAAATTTCAGTCCGTCACAAACATTTTCACGCTTCAAAACCATTATATTATTCTTAGAAGCCCTGAAAGTGACTTATCACCAATAACTTTGATAAAATGTAACCTACATTACTTATTGCGAACATTATATATAATTTTTGACTTTATAACAAAGGGGTAAAGTTTGAAATTAGTTAACATTAAAATGTGTACGTGATTTTGAAGTGCTCGGTCAGAACACGTGTTACACCACGTTGGCCGATATTTATTCCTGCCCAAGGCGGGAGTGTTTGTAGGCACGTCATATAACAATATGTGTTAATATTAATCAATATATGTATTAATATTAATAAGAAAAGCCGTATTGAATTAAGTACAGCCCCTCTTAATTATGTTCGTCTATACATTTTTGATATTTCTTCATTATTGTATATCAATTACAAATAAACTCATCAATAGGCTTAACTTTAAATTCTACACTCATATTTAAAATTAAACATAGTTTCTCTACGTACAAATGATTTGGAAATGCTAGGGAAAATACATATGAAAACTTCCATGGCTATTGTCATGTATATCAGACCGACTATCTTACATATCATGCTGTTTCTATCTGACGCAGTATGAATGATAAAGACAGATGCCAGATACAATGAGTTTTTCAACAATCTCAGTACTTCGTTGCTTGGTAAAAAGTGTTTTAGAAGACGCAGAAAGAGGCCAAACCGCTGTACGGAGCTATATCTACATAATAATAGATGATAGATTACGATCAATTCTTGACGTGCGTGACAAATGATATTCATAAATATACGTCCTACTTAAGTGCACTCATTTATTATGCTTGCTTTAAAAACGTAATGGTTCTGTGGATTCAAATTGGACCTCCCATAATTATATTATTATACAATTTTATTATATTTGATTGCTTTGTCTTGTCTATTTGAATTAAATATTGCTTATTCTAATAATATTTTGATTATAAAAATAAATGGTTTAGATGAAAACAATATATAAGTGTATATATTTTTAATTTCCTACTTTATCTGAGGTAGCACGTTGAACATTGCAAGACAGTATTATTCATATATATGAATAATGAATATTAATAGACAAATCACAGTAACATAGCATATAAGAATTATTGGAGTTTGAAATCGATGAAAACGATAGAAATACTTTAACTACGCCACAGTGGCGTAAATCTCATTGTACATTTATTAGTTAGTTATCTACCCAGTAGTTGTACCCTGTAGTATCTTTTAAATCGATTAAACTTAAAGTAAAGGAAACAATAGTTCATCATTGAATAAATAAATAAATAAATATATTTATGTATTTGAAACTTAAACATTTTAAATTAATCTGAACACAGATCGATCTAATTTAAATAATTTGAAGGTTAGCCGTGCTGTGTCGCGATTGACTCCTCACCTTCCTTATTGGGTCTATTATGTTCTTGAATTGATTACTTCCGCAAGACATACACATATATACATATATAATATATATAGTAATTTCATCATTATTTTATAATTACGCATGTTAATACTTAGTATAATATACGGATCGGAGTGATTTTTGACTCTGATCTTTTAATTTATGTGAATATTTCAAAGCCCCAGTGAAAAGTTTTTTTTCAGCTATACACTGTATCCCAAACCTGGCAGGATATACATAGGGAACTTGGGAACCTAGTGTTAAGAGACTTTATTTCATTGCGCCGAATTTGAGTCAATGCATGTTAAGTGGCGTAACTAATCGCCGTGCTTTTCCTTGTTACTTAGAGCGAGGAGAGGAAAATATTAAACATTTAATTTCCCCTAGTGGGGTTTGAACCTACAACCTGTCACGTTTACAGTCACTCACTTGTGCAACTATGCCACAACAGGCCTAATAAATAATTTTATCGTTTATTTTTCAAAAAAATAAAGACTTACTATTAAACATTTACATATTAGAATGTATGAAAAGGAAATATGTATGTATATGTATATGTATATGTATATGTATATGTATATGTACGTCATATTTATTAGAAGATATGTTTATCAAAATTTCTACTTTATCAACTGTTTATAACTAACTAATACAAAATCATATTAAATAGATCATCCGATAAACGCTTACATATTGCTATAAGAACTATATATAAAATATTTTGGTAGCGCTTACTTCATGTTTCATTGTCTTCATAGTAAAAGCTTTGAATTTGTTATGTTATTAGTGATGTACCCAAATATTATTCGATAACGATTCCTCGATTGTTATATAAATAATGATAATGTTTAATAAATATTATTTCATTGCGAACGGTAATAATTCGCGGCTATACCAAACATCCGCTCTTCTTATCAAAACATCTATGTTATTTGACTGTGAATAAGACTTAATCAATTATATCGAAATATACTGTACTATTTTATGAGTTACATTGTTTAGAAGCAGATAGTATGTTCAACTCAAAGAGGTTCGTTATCAAAAATGTATATATCGTGTTTCCCATTATTCACTTATAACATTTTTATTTTCTTTTCAATGTTCATGTCCAGCTTCGCGCTGTATCCCGCGTGAGACAGAGGGACCTTAGTAACCTAATGTTAAGACACTGAGTTTCATTCCCCACTTTCCGATTAATTTTCTTTTTAAAATAACAATATTTATTAAAAATTCTATTTTAACATTTAAAAATGTATTTATTTGTATCTAATATTTTTATTGTATCTAATAATGTATCATATATTGGGCAATACATCTTACATAACTGCTATACAAAATGCAAATTCCTTAGTTTCACATATGAAGTATAAATTCTATACTAGGGGCGCCCCGAGCGGCGTTCTCCAGTTATTGAACAATGGAACAAGTCACATGAAAGACTGTGAAACACTGAAACCTATACAAGCAAGTTGAGATGGAGTTGGAAACTAGAAGATACAGTTTGGTTTTGTGTTGCGGTTTCCACGTTAAATTAACCTGGACCTTTTGGTTCATTTTAACGCTTAACTGCTTATTTACTTTATTTGAACTTATTTTACCTTTACTTTTAGTTGAAATAACTTGAAATAATTTAAAAATCGATATTGAAACGATAAAGTGTGAGTATTTTTATTTAAATGCAAAGGAAAGTTTCTTTACGACGTAGTAAAAATAATGGTACATTTTTCCTGTCAACCACGACTACAGCGTAGTAGTGACTAGAGAGTAACCGGGAAGCAAAATGTGTGGGAGAGCGGGACAGCACATGTGACGTCACCGGCGCGGGCGCAGCACAGAATGGCAACCTCGCTTAAAATGTTTTGTAAATAGAACGATTGTTGTAAGAGCGGGATGCGTGCATGCGAAGGAAAGGGACGTGGAATATGTCAAAAACAAAATTGAACTCTATGGGCAAGAATTATGGAATTCAGAATATGTTTCTGGAGTTTTTTTATGTACAGTTAGGATATTTCCGAGCCGCTTGCGCGTGTAAAGCTTCGAGTAATATTTCTTTATCAGCAACTCTTTCGTTTATTACGTTAGTTGCAACGGACTGATTAATTAATAGATTAACGCATCCGTGAAGTTTTCTTCCAACAAAGTTAATTAAATGTTTAACGTTGCGTAATCTCGTCTTTGCAATCTTTTAGCTATTTTAGGTACAATGTCGTCCTTGGATTCATTGTTGGATCTTTATAAACGTCCCGTTCGGAAGAATTTTTTTTTTAATGTTTTCTAAATGAACACAAAAATACAATTTTCGTGATGTATAATTATTTTTTCAACTTTATGCTTTATTCTGCACTTAGCAGGGTAGGAATAGAGAAGTTGAGAACCTTGTATAACACGTACACTCTGTTCCATTCCCACTTTTTCTTGCGCTCGGAATTGAGTGGCAGAAGTCAACGCCGAGCTTTACTTTGTGGCCAGAGCAATGGGGATAGAACCTACAGCCTGTCGCGATTACTGTACGTATGTGCCTCTGCACTACGACCAATTTCTGTTTTATTATGTATTTTATTATTATAAAAGTTATAGAGAATGATACGGAAGTGTGGTTATTTATATTTCAAATTATAACAGCTTTCTATATGAGTAAAGGAAGCGAGCTAAGAGCAATTTAATTCTGTTAACGTAGTTCCTTACCCTTCAGGTTTCATAAGAGGATATTTACTAGAATACAATTATTTTAAACCCTATAAAGTATATATTTATACTAAACTTAAATTTAAAAAGCGTATAAAAATTTTGAACGAAGCAGGATTTGAACCCGCGCCTCTGGAATACCGTTCCAGCGCTCTGACCAACTCAGCCATTTTCTGTCCTAAGTGTGGAATAACACTTTAAAACATAGTAAAAATATATATTTATAGTTTGCAATATATTCGTATGATTTTACAAATTATTAGATACTCCTAATTTCATCTCCCCTCCGCCTCCGTCAATATATACGAAATAATAAATAAATAAGTGGCGGGCGGAGGGTGGTTTCAGGCCGGGGTCGTCGACACATCGACCGCCCCCCCACTCCCTCCAGTCGTATCGAACCTTCGCGGATGTGATATGTCTTAGTTATTTTATTTAGGCATGTTAAATAAACGTACATTCTGTACTAAATCAAAATGTCAGAGAAATTTTTTGATGAGATATTTTCTTTTTTAATAATATTTATTTGTTTATTTTTTAGAAAATACAAAATAAATTGGATTTCTACAACGGATCTCAGCACAATGTTAAATTAAAATAGCACAGATAGGCAAAATGCAACATAAAATGAAAGCTGTACAAAAATAAACAGAGACAGCTAAGGAGAGATAAAAAAGTGTTTTATCTACAATATTTACCTTGATGTCTTGTAAGACCTGTAAACAATTAGATTCATATTAGTTTAGAAAACATAATATGTTACACTTATTTATAATTATATATACACGATATATTAAATATAATTTAAACGATGGTTAGACGGCTGGCTGGTTCCTGTAAGAAATGTATAAGTAAGAAGAATATATATTTTAAAATGTGTGTAAAGATAGGCGATCAAATGCGGGTGATGGGGCGTCGATCGACAGAAATGACGAAGACTGGATAGCCTCATAGTTGTGTTCAACTGCTTAAATAAATTTAGTATAAATAAATGCATATACATGTTATTTTTAACGTAAATATATTAAAGATATCCAAGAAATTCTAAATATAGTGCGTAATATTTTTTTTAGGTTATGATAAGAATGTTTTGATTTTCATTATTTAATAATGAGTGGTTTATTATGAACATTAATGATATATATTTATTTATTTGTAAAGAACAAACAATAATTAGTGATAAAAGATCGAACATAATTTGTATAATATTTTTTAGGTTATGTTAACCTATTAGCATATATTCAGCATATAGAAGGGTAGGCAAAAAAAAAAATTAAAACCCAATTTTTGTCTCTTTACTATAGTGAGGAAATGATGATAATTCATTCTTCTGAGTGGTAACTGAACTCACAATTATCGCGTTTACAGACAGACAATGTGCTGTAAATCAGTTTCATATAAGAGTATGTTTAAAGATAAAGTAAAAAAACTCGAAAATAAGCATTTTCACATTTAACTGCATAATAAATTCTTAGTAATCTTTTAATAAGCTTTTCTTATATATTTATGCAAAAATCCTGAAGTGATCTCTACGAAACCACTCAAAGAAATTCGGTCTCTCTCTAAGCAAAGGTCGGCATCTTAAAGTGATCCAGCCCTGATAATCATCGTTTGGACTTAGGTCAGGTTTGTTTACACTACGTTATTCGTAGAGTTGGCTGACTTCGCAGTATAAGTTTATTCTGAACAATTTGAATGTGATTGAAAGGAATTCGAGGTCTCGGTCATTATTTGAGCGAAGGCTATTGAAGATAGGTCAAGTTTATATATCTAGAGATAATCACCTACTATAAAGTCTGCTAAATTAATTAAATGGTTACTACTTATGAAAAGTGCTATAATTTATTGAATATGTATGATTTTTCTAACTGGCTTGATGGCTAAGGCCTTCTTTTCCATGTAAAATAGGGTTAAAACACTGTTCACACAAACACGTTCCGTTAAAATATAACATTATTTTAATAACCAAAGTAGACACATATATTTGCTATACAAATATGATATATCTATTGAGTAATAGAAAAGTTTTGCAAGCCACTACCTGTATATCCGGATAATAAAGTAGTTTCATTTATCGTCACGATCCGCGTGAACTATCGCTGTTCAAACAAGTGCTGAACTAGAGCTAAACCGAACAGGTGTGTTGGTTTTTTATCGATTAAACAAACGAACTGGGCCCGAATGAAATTTGATTTCGTATTTTTTGGAAAAATAAACGAGGATGCATATATTCTATGCTTGCACTCACATCATATATTCAATGTTTTATTTTCTAAAAATAATAAGTGTTTTTGTAATTTTATTGTAATTTTATTTTTAAAGGTACGTAGTAATTATACAAAAATAATTTGAATAATTTATCGCCAAGATATCGGAGTTATGAGATTACATCCAATGGTTTTTCTTTTTCACTCGAAAGGTAGTCATAGACATAATAAGGTATACATCATCTATATAAGCTAAATATTGTTTTTATAATGAAAATAGCCATAGCGTTGGCAATTAAGTACACATGATAATTGTGGGTTCATCCTATTTCGGAGGAATTAATAATTTTCATTTCCCTAGTCTATAAAGACAAAGCAGCATCTCGACTTAGAAGATCTTGAATTCGATACTTTACCAAAAGTAGAAATAGTGATTTGTTATCAGGTTTTCAGTATTAATGAAACGTGAAACTTCAAAATATAAAGAATCACTTCTGAAACAAATAAAATAGTTTTTCTTCCAATTTGATTGAAGGTTCGATATTCACCGTTACATGTGTTATCACAGATAATGATTGCACAACAGTCGCTAACAGGTGCTAAATCGCTCTAATTGCCTGTCGTGTATATTATTGTACTAGTGTTTAACAGCTTTACGTTGTAAACATAGCACAATAGGTAGAGGAAACTAACTAACCTAATATTAAACTTTTATTTATTATTACTGTTCCGTTTGCCGTTTTTTGTTGAATTTGAGGCATTCCATTTGTATAGTGTTGTAGTATACAAACTCAGACGCGCTTTGTCTTGTCAGCAGAAATAGAAGCAGTCAGTAGAATATTTTTTTTATGAGATATTTTATATTTTCATTTCTTCCTCGAGTGGGGATCGAACTCACAACCTACAGCATTTACAGTCAAAGAAGCGTGTGACTGTAGTGTGTAACAAACTGTTTATTTCATAGACTATATATTAAAAGCAACAATATGTTTAATGTTTTTTTTTCAGCTTCACGCTGTATCCCGCACGAGGCAGGGTAGGCAGAGGGAACCCGGGAACCTAGTGTTAAGACACTCCGTTCTACTTCCGTTTCCCACTTTCCGCCGAATTTGAGACATTGCGTGTTGAGTGGCGGAACTCAACGCCGATTTAATAATTTATAAAATCATTTATTTGGTTATATAAAATAATATTGTTTGACATGTGACCTTGTGTTTTAGTAAGGTTAAATTTTAATATAAGTTAAATGTTAATATAAGAGGAAATTCGTAACTAAAAATGCTACAGATATGCTAATTTCATCATCCCAACTTATATATAGTGTTCGTTATTTTAATTGTACAAGTCTTATAATATTACTCTGAAGCCGTTTACAATAATTTTAATATACAAAAAATCTTATTAGCCATCGTTTTACACTCTTTTTATTACTAAATTGTAGTATCATCAGGATGTTACGGTTTAATAGCTTTATGTAAAATATTATATTAACTTTTCTTAGAACGTAAAATTGCAAGTTTTAACGATCTCCCTCACGGCATTGCTTTGCATAAAATTAATGAAGAAATCTTCAGGCAAGTACGATAAACTGTGAACTGTGTGATAAATTTAATGTACATCTAATATAATATTAACTTTCATTATGTTATAAAGTAACCTTACATTGTACGTACATTTTAGAGTTAAAACACTTGTAATTAAACAAAGCAAAATTGATATGAATAATAGAAGTATTGGATAAAACGTCAACAATTTGTATTACAATAATTCATCCCAGTTTAGTTAGATCCCGGTCCCTAGTGAACGACGGGTCTACAGTGGAGGTATCGTCACGCACAAGTTCAAGGGCGGGATTCACCGGGATCCCAGCAATCCCAAGGGCTCGCGATCAGCCACTGAATGGAACGCTTAGGTTTGTTTGTAAACAACGTTTATATTTTATTGTGAGTTCAATAGCCTTACACCTGAACCGAGTTCAACGTTCTGGCTGTTTGGAGTTCGCTAAGGGCTCTATTCATGATTGTACTGTTGGTAAAGTTTTAAAACGCGTTTACAACTTGCCGGACTTTTAACTTTCGATCTTTCATCTTTGTAAGGTTTTCTTAAGTTTTATACAAATGAAATATCAAGTTTTAGCAATATATTTATGTTATCCAATAGCGTATTACTTAGATACGCTTTAATCTCTATATAATCTAGCTCACTAATTTTAGAGAATATTTTTTTTTATTTTAAAATATGTATTAGGTCTATTACAATAACGTTGCAAGTATATATATCATAAATGAGAGTTTTTTAAAAATGATCACTATGATCAAGTACTAACCTACCGCAACGCACGTCACGTTCATAGGCGAGAATGCTCACAAGAGTAGTAAGTTAAGGAATTTTATTTTTACACGATGCTATGGCGTTTTGTTGATTCTGTTATATCTTCTATTCGACTGCTTTATAAAACTATGATACATCAAAATTACCGGATTTTCTCTAAAATATGTATCTCTTATTGTAGTTGATACTTTAATCCATGTATCACCATATTAAGGAGGCATAGTTTTTAAAGAGCGTAAAATATTGAAACGTAACTTCAATTTACTTAAAATAAATAAAAAACAGACGCACAGTAAATTTACAAACAAACGTTATCATTATAGAAAATGGTAAGATCATAAGGTGACAGCGGCGGCGCGCCGTCTAGCGCCATCTCATCGTTCTGATATAAGAACCCCTCGAATAACACTTAAATCAACAAGTACCCACTTATTACATATATGAATGAAATCTTTTTGATATAAAATGTAACAGACTAAACTATATAAACAAGTACATATATATATATATATATATATATATATATATATATATATATATATATATATATATATATATATATATATATATATATATATATATATATATATATATCCAAAGAAGCGTTATTATAATCTAATTTCGGAGGTTTAGAGTATTGATAAACTATATATTAAAAAATATTTCTAACAATTAGAAATAAATTTAAAATAAATTTACAGTATATAAATATCAAATTCAATACAACACATGAAAATCTTTGCATTCAATATAATTATCATATGTGAATTAAGACCGTTCAAGAAAGTTCTTTTGTCCTATTGTTTCTCAATAATGCTAATATCGTTTCATTTTTGAGTAGAAAGCTTAAGAGAAAGTTACAGATATGTCTACTAAATGAGTCCAAGTAAGTGAAATGTTTAATAATGAACATTAATTATATGTCAGTTTCAATATTTGAATGTGATTGAATATACAGATATAAGTCACTTTTAGGTTAAAATCGACATCATCACGTATATTTTTCCGTTTAAAAGTGATGTAATAAATATTAATATATATTTTTTATAATATAAAAATAAAGTAGTTTTTAATTTCTAGAATGCGCCTTGAAAAAGCATGACACAGGCTAATTGTACCTGATATGAGTCGTAAACTCAATTACGGCGCTCGCTACGCGCAGAATTAAAATTTACACTCGGCGTAAAAGCCCCACGTGTAATGGATGACTACAAAATTACGTTTTTTGTTCACATTCCCATACATTTGTTATAAAATGGAAATTCAATTGTAGAATGATCGAATTTTTATAAAGAGTATTTTATATTGCTTGTTTTATTAATTTAATACAGTTTAATCGCACGATTTTAACAATTCAGTTAAGTAGGAATTAGTTTTTTTCTAGGAAATGTATTATCGATGCATTGAGGGAATTATATAAGTATAATATGTATATAGTGTGGGTCTTAATGGAAACACAGTGTTTAGACACTAGGTCCCCAAGTTCTAAAAAAAATGCGAATATACGAGTATTTTGTGTTTAAAAGTAATTTTGTTAAATTTGTTGGATGTTAGAAAAAATGTGAACATACATTCTTCTTTATAAAACATTTTGTTAAAGTTATCTTATTTTGTTATAGCTTTAATTACTTATTTATTTTAAATCTCATTAAGAAAGTTGTATGCAGCGTTCAATAACAGTCTAGACTCATTACAAAAGACATTATTCTAAAAACTTTGAACTATATTTTGAATATGAATTAATTTGTTACTATTTTACCTTAAGTTTTTATTTGGATTTTCATAAAAAAGGCACTTATTTTGCTTTAGATATATAAAATAAAATGTCTGTACATTTTTGTAACAACACATCCCAGTCGCATATTGGACGTTTTTAATTAACAGACCGTTTTTAATTAAACCAATATTACTTTGCGAATACGAATCAAAAGTTGTAAACAAAATGTACACGTCACGACGGACGTGCAAAAGTAAAAATGTACGGCTTTCACGGTATTCCAATTATCTCGTCTGCCGGTGTCCATTATTGATTTTCACTTTTTTGCCCTTCCGCGGCCGTCTGCTTTAAAATACGCTTATTAAAACGCTATGTCCGTCCCTGTGCCATGTGTTATGTCACTGAATGTGGATGTCGAGGGAGGTTTTTACTGTAATTTCAGGGTCGCCCTTATTTATGGCCAAGTTCAAGTGACAATTCCCGTCGGTCTACGAGTATGATATTTGTATACGCTTTGTTGACTAGGCTTTGAATTGATTGCTCTGATTATATATGTTATACAACGGCGTTTTTATATCTAGTTTCTAACAGCCCATATGCCATATAGTTTCATTTAGCTATAAAGCTAAATAAAGCTATAAAGCTAGTATATATATACTAAAGTAAACGTAACAGGTAATGGATCTCATCCCTAACTCGACGAAATGAAATAATTAATATTTTCGTTTCTTCGCTATATATAGTAACGAAACAAGGCGCGTTAACTTCCGCCATTAAATTACGCACGCCTCTAGATCATAGCGGAAAGTGGTTAAAGGAAACGAAGTTAAAAAATATTGTAAATTATTACTAATTGATAGATAACAATAAAAATTATAAATTTCTTATTTTTTAGAAAAAAAAAAAAAAATCGGTGAGTTTTTAAAGAAAGCGCAACTTTGTATTTTTGTACAGAGTCCTCCAGGTGACATGTAAAAATAAGCATGAAAAATATTCCATCTTTTCATTAGATGTTTCTAAATATTTAACAAAATGCATAAAAATTTGCGAACTCGAATATTTTACAATAAAGTAACGTTTATTTAGCTTCAGAATATTTTACTGTTCGACAAATTGGGCGTGCGTGAAAACCACGTGTTTTTATTTACACCACTATGAAACAGCTATCGGCTCTCAATGGATCGAGGCCAGAATGACCTACATTTTTCGCCACGCCACGCTATGCGTACACTGTAAAGTGTAGGCGTCAATTCACATGTCAAGCTTCGTCATTGCCAAAACTAGCAATTTGAGGGCATTGGTCGTAATATTTCAGGTTTACCATATCATATGAGTATTGCTTTTATGAATCATTGAAAGTGAAAATTTTCAAAGCCATTTTGTTTCTTCTGTAGAATATAAACTGCAAAGGTAATCATCATATACTTATATCTATAAGAATATTATTGTTATAAAAGAAATGTTTAATACAAAAAACATATTTAGATTTTCTGGTATAAATAGAATGTGTATGATTTATTTGTAAATATTTAATTAGTTATCATAAATCATTTTAATCTTAACTAATTAAATAACAAATACTACTTCTTAATAGTCATATGGTTGTAAATATGTTAATGCGTTGCCACACGTGACGCGGAACGCATTTAAAAATAGAATCACGGCTTTGATGTATAGATAAAAAATATGATAGGATGACTATAATGAAGCAAATTAAATATTTTTATATAATATAATATTTCCAATTGTAAAAAAAAGCAATTCAAACTCAATAATAATTTTCATAAATATATTTTAAGTTATAAATCATTTAAAATTATAGTTCATTTAAAATGTTCACTAAATAAAACACTAAACAATTTAAAAATACTCAATAAGTCTAATTAAAAATACTCAATAAGTCCAGTGGTAATTTAATTTATTATTTGCTTCGCTAGTCAACATAATGATGATAACTTTTGTTGACAGTGTGATAGAATTTTGGACCCGGAACATTACAATATCTTATCTATTCATCGGAGGATGTGAGACTCAATAACTTAAAAACAAACATCCTGTTTATGAATTGTTGAAGATATTTTTATTTGCAAGAATATGATTAGGTTTGGACAGTTTAAAGAGAAAAATAATATAGATTTATTTAAACAATTACTGACACTTGTGAAAAATGCTTTAACATATTAGTTTCATAAATCATCAAATAAATCATTTTTATTACACAATAATAAATATTATTACAGTAAAATATATTAAATTTTTGTTTCGTAAAAGAATATATTGAGGTTAAGTTTCAAATAATATAAATTTCGGAGAAAGTTTTCATTATAAACATTGTTCTAATGCAATATAACGTTATGATTTATCAAATAATTTCCTTATTATGAAAAATATTTTTAAGATTGATTTTTAATAAATTAATGTTGTAATACCATAAATAAAATACAATACATAATTATAAAGAGAGTACACTATTAATATATTTAAATATAGATTTGTTTTACAAAATATAGACGAAGTAACTTAAAGAAATATTACATAGCAAAAAATGTAGAGTTGTATTTTTTAACATAATTTAGCAATTTAAACGTTGATAATAGTTTGAATAAATTAAACATTTATTGACTGATAAGCGGTCAAGCATCAGTCATCCATCAGATCGGATGGTAACGCTCTACATTTACCGTCTTAGTCGCGTGCCGTAAAGTTTATCGACCTTCATTTTATTGTTTAAAAACAAATTATAATCAATGAATATACACAATATTAATATATATTTTTTGTTTATGTGATAAAAATATATTTTTCGAAATAGATACATAAGTTGTGAAAATTATTTACACTAAAAAATATTAAATAAAAAAAACAAACCTCAATATTTTAAAACTGAACTGGCCGAAAATCCAGTCACAGATTCAAAAAAATCCAAACACAGCACACACATTCGAAATTTGAAATAATCCGAAGTGATTCGCGCGGGAAGTGACGGCTCGTTTAAGCGCGTGGCGAGTCCGGAACGTCGCACGTGACTGAGCGAGCGAGCGCGCCCCCGCGCCCGCCCCGCGTAAACAAATTACGATTTTGTAGATACGTCGAGATATGTTGAGATGCGATGGACGTATAGGAATTTTTATGGTCTGACATTTATTTAACTTTGTAAAGTTTAATATCTTTTCATATTATGATAATTAATGTTAATTTTAAGTTGTGGAAGGTCATAGTGCAATATGTAGAGTTGGTAGAGCTTATAACATTATATAGACAATATTTTTACATCAAATTGTAGATATGAGAGTGTTATTTGAAGAGAAATCCTTCATTAACGTTGTAATAAATATACTTATGTACATATTTGTAAATATACAATCATATTTCGTACGCAAATGAATAAGTTATATTTTATCATTATAACAACGATATGGTTTATTTATACGACATTTAAAGTTGGGTCATAAATCATTTATAATAGGCCATTGTTATGTTAAAGATCACAACAAAATGTAAAGCAAAACAAAAAAATCGAATGTTTATAATATCAATTGAATATTTTAACATGTTCTTACCTTTAAAAAGGCAAGTGGAATATATGTTTTTTTCTATAAATAAACGCTTTAAAATAAATATTTACTTTATATATCTTAGACGCGTCTTTCACATTTGTCAGGTATAGAAAATGAATTATAGATATAGAAAATAAACACAAAAATTAAATGATTTTCATTTAATTTTTGTGTTTATTTAGTATAGTATGCTAGTATGCAACTTAAAAGCTAATACCAAAGAAAATAAAAACGTTAACTGATACCTCTTAAGTTCGATCCATGCCTACCTACAATCTATCATTTTATAACAATAAATAAATTGTTATTTAACATTCAAATACAAGAATACTAGACATGATTTTTTTTTTCGTTCTTGAACTTTAAAAAATCTTATCAAGCTCGACAAGCATGCGCGTGGCCTATACAAATATTTGATGCGATTGATGCTCGAGTGCAATACTCCATGCAAATGGCCGCTATAAACGAAATTGGTCTAATTTTCATTTTTAAAATATAAGGCTGTCTTTATTATGTAAACAACCTTATTTTAAGACATATAATGTTTAGAATTTGGCAATGCAAATAACACAATTTTAGTTAGAAAGTAAATTAGCCAAGCAGGATTTTTTACTTTACACTTCATTTCTAGTAAGGTAACCATAGAGAACGGAGCGCCAAACGCTACGATCTCTGCATACATATATATCGATATTATCGATACTGCGTGTTTAAAGATCAACCGAAGTCTCTCCATGCCTTAAACTAATTATTTTATGTAAATAAATGATGTACTATCAGAGTAGCTCCGTATTACACTCAGTTTACTTGTGTGGCTGAAAAGTATATTTACTTCTCTATAGAAATTAAAAGTATTGATAAAATATGTATATACTGGAGGATTTCTAATCTAGAAACCACTTTATTCCTATTTTTATTACAATTTAATTAAACTTATTAAAAAATAAGTTTCTGAGCGAAACACTACCAAAGCGTGTGATTTTTAATTAAAACTTTTTAATTTGTTGTTGCCACCACAACACGTTAAATGTTAATGACATTACTTTGGTCGCTTATTTCTTATTATAAGTGTGTTTTTTTTTTCTTTTAACGACTCTAAGCATATTATAAAATTGAATTTACTTACGTTATACGTTTTAAGTGTTAACTTGGACACCATCCAAGCGTATAAAATAATTTGCATGAAATTCAGTTACTTTGGTAATACAAAGTTATAATATTTATGTTTTCTCGTGATATTTCCGGAGGAGTTCCGTATCGGGGAGCGCTCGAACATGTTAATTATCGCGCATCTCTACATGATGAATGTATTTTCTTTCCTCAATATTTTATGATAAGTTACCTGGAGTTATATTGTGTTTACGAGTCTTGTTTTATATATAATTATTAATGTATTTTACTTAGGACGTGCTTTATGAATAAGTTTTTAAGTATCTATTGCGTTAAAATGTTTCTGAATATCAACGTGGCACTATATAATACATAATATTTTAGTATTGCGAATATTTATATATATATATATATATATATATATATATATATATATATATATATATATATATATATATATATATATATATATATATATATATATATATATATTGTTTTAATTTTAGTAAGGATTTTTCTAGTTACATGAAATGTGGTAACGTTCTGAACTAAATGATTGAAACTTCATTTTTGACAAAAGATAAACACAACAAATGTATTTATTAATTTTTCGTTTATCTTAATAGTTATTATTATTTTCCTTGAACACATTACAAGGCTATTAATAAGCTAATTATTAGCATTTAATTATAAGTTAAGTGTTTTAATAAACAATTAACTAGCTACGAATTCCGGCCGTGGGTCGTAGCGGTCGTAGACGCGTTCCGGTCTACGCGGTGCTTATGCAAAAGAGGCCGATATTTCATCGTTCCCCGTCTATTGCAGTCCATATTATCATAACAATCGCGGACTCTGCTAAGCGTTTTGCCCGGTTCTATGAATTTATGCACATGAACCTCATAATATACATAATTTTGTCTGCTACGATATTGCTGGCGAATTTTCTAAATGATTAATCGATTTTAAATAATCGATCATATATGACAGTATCGATATCTAAGCGGGTTAAAATTACTTTCGATGATACGGTCTTCAGAGAGTAATATTATCGGTAATAAAAATATACTTGTAGGTCTTTCTTTTTCAGTTATTTAATGGCAAGAAACATGTTTTGCCGACTTTTGGCCTACAGATTTGTATATGATTAACAATATAATATTGTCGTTGTTGGTTTCGTAAAGTGCGGCTATAGACAGTCCTGGTTGCATTATTCAGCTGAATATGCAATTAAATGAGGGCAGTTGGAGAGAGCGGGTGCGAGCGAGAGGGCGCACCACTCGATATTATATTGAACAAGTTTATAACTACGTGTATTAGACGAACGAGTTCGTACAGCGTTTTCTCATTTCCCGGGACGAAACTTTTCTAATATTATAGTTTCATTCATATTGTCGGTAGTTTCGCGGAGTTTTCTTTCGTGGAAAATGAAAGACTATTTCCATAACTATTATTTCGCTTTTATTGCTTTGCCAGTTTCTTCTGCTTCAAATAGATTTGTTAAAGTTATAACTTTCCACTTTATCGCTTGGAAATAATGTTTATTCTCCGTAATTGAACAATTTCTAAGTTTATTTTCTATTTTTCTATATATATTTTGAATATTTTTTAAAAAACTACGTAAACGGTAACATTTTTTAAATTGTATGCTGCATATTAAGTTAATGTGTGGAAATTTTATTTATTATATAGTAAAAAAGTAATATTTTGTTTCGTCTATTTACTATCCCTTACACTTATAGCGTGTAAAAAAGCTACTCTTATTGGAAAGTCCACTTTGCATTTCAATATTTAATCTGTTACCCGCCATATTGCCGATCTTACGACCGGTAACATATTGAATAAACATCGTCGACCTATGATTATAGATGATTACAGGTGATTACTGCAATTATTCAAATTGTATACCGTCGTCGACCACTCACAATATACATTTTATGCTTTATTTCGTCTATTTGTATGATATTGGTTTACTTTTAAAATTGTTTAATGAAAACAGGTATTATTACAAAATATTTGCTACAATAGACTCAGCATCCTTGTGAGAGAGAACAGAAATTGAATAGAAAGTAAATGTTGATTTTTAATTATGTAGAGCTCTGCAATTTATGCAGGACCGTGTCTCAGTTTTCTGTGTAAACACCAAGAACGAGCTCAATTTGCGTTCGAGAATATGCGCTTAAACACTTCAGAAATAATAAAGAAATTGTAGAAGCCTTATTTAAATTTTGTTTATAAAAATAGCCAGACCGGGCAAGCGCTTAGGAAGTAACGAGTTCCAAGTTTCATTAGAAAATGTCTTTTGTCGCTAAGTTAAACTTTTGCACAATGGTCGTAATTAAAAGTTGGTAGTACTGCGCGGTGACAGCAATCCACCATGTCTCGGCCCTGGGTAAAAAGGGCGCCAAAGTTACACAGATAAACAACTTCTCGCCTTTTTGCGATTTGAAAGATCAAAAGCTCTCAGTTTTAATAGAGTTTAAAATGTAAAAGTCAAGGTCTTACTTCTTATTTCAATGTTTTTATATCCTTAGAATATTTTATAGAAGGTCATAAAAATGACAAAAATTTAAGAATTAACCATAGTTGCCCTAACTTTTATGATACTAATTTTAAGTGTTCTTGTATATATTATAATGGATTACTTTACATATTATATACCGTCTATAATAATTTTAATAATATCTATGTATTAATAAAATTCATCGTTACATTGCGATGGTAATATACAAATTTAATTATCTAACGTATCATTTTACAAATTAATGACCATACGATACGGAAATTAAGCGCTATAGGGAAGAGAGGGGTAGACGTTCCTCCCAGGGTGTAGGGAGAAGGTGGGGTCTAGAATAGCAATCTAGGGAGCCTGAATTGTCTGGTCGCTTGAATGGAATACCTGGCGTTACTGGCTGCCCATCACTACGAAAATACATTAGTATTAAATTAGTTCTGTAAAATACTAAGCATATTTACTATATAATATTATAATTATTTCATAGTTGGAGGTATTTTTTTTACTTTGGCCGCAATTATGAAAGTTATATACGAATAAATATTGTACAATAATTTAAATATTATAGCTTATAATACTGTTAGTAAAAGTTCATGTTCAAATAACATGTAACGTATATTATATGATTTTTTTTATATACTCATCGATTCTCATAACGAGTCTAATAAGAATGCAAATGGATTCTGGAAGAACAAACATAATTCCATTATTAGCGAAGACGCTGGGTGATATATTATCAAGTTAAAATTAAATTAATTCCGCCCCCGCCCCCCTCGCGCCTCGCCCCCGCCATCTGATATATAGAGGATGTTTAATTAAAATATCTTTTAGTGATTTACGAGTGTCGATAATTGTTGGTTCAAGCTCGGTTCAAGGTTGATTTATCTCGAATTTATGAATGTTATTAATTATTGATTGTGTAGCAATGGTTAGTAAAATAAGTAAATATTATTGTTATTAGTTACCTATTATTATGATTTTAATAATGTTTTTAAATGTTATTGTAAATAATAATCTAGCTAACTTGTGTTAAATACAAATTATTTATGTAACTGTAAATCGTGATAAAGAAAGTTTGTTACTATTTAAATATTTCTAATTGCTTATAAAGTGAAGTAAAAGATGATCGGAACTCAACGCCACGCTTTGCTTTGTTATCAGCGCGAATAATAAATATTTCATTTCTTAAAGTGGAGGTTTTGCGTTCACAGTCGCACGCTTCTGCCCATGCGCAGGCGCAAGCTTCATTTTATAGTAATATTATAATATTATAGCGTAGAACTAAACGCCTTATTTTTTTGAAAACAATGTTTTACTGTGAATCAGTGAACATTTTCTTATTGGTCACGCAACCTGTCATGGTACATTTCTTTGCAATATGAAATCAAAGTATAAATTTTAGAGCTTCTTGAGTTCTTACATAACTTATTGGAACGAGCTACTTTGGATATTTGACATTAAAATCAATACAGCCAAGTTGACGTAGAAGCTTATAAATATGTCGTAAAAAATAAAATCTTATTTGCATTTTATAAAAGAAATGACACAACCATTTTTGTAACGTTGAAGCCTGTGGTGACCTAGGGGCAAAAGTGTGTGATGTAAACGTAACAGGCTGTAAGTTCAATCTCCACTCGAAGTAGTTAAATGTTTAATGATTGCATTTGCACGATCTGTAACTAGGCATATACATGTGTTTTTTTTTCAGAACACTCTGTTCCACTTTCGTTCTCCACTTTCCGCCAAATTTGAAACATTGCGTGTTGAGTGGCGGGACTCAACGCCGCGCTTTTGCCTTATGACCATAAAAATCACACAATAATTTTCACTTAGGTTTTCACAATGTACTCGTATATGAACTAAGTGTGAGAATTGTTAAATTATTATTAACTTCTATTAATTATTATTGTTATTAACTTCTATTAATTATCGCTAAAGAAAGCACGTTTTTCCCGCATAAACGTTCTCGTTTCCAACTTTAGAGACGTGAGAGTGTACGCGTGGCGGAACTTAACCCCGCGCTTTGCCTGTTAGAGCGTGAAATGATATTGTAACATAGTAAAAGATGGAATTGCCATACCAGAATGTACCGTACTTAATAACATAAAAATTACATTAAAAATATAAAATCTATATTCATCAAGGAACATTTTTCGTACTATTCATTTGAGAACAAAGCCAAGTGAAGCAGTTTAATAAAACATAAGTACATCATTTTTGACTTCAAAGATGTAAACAAAGAATCTTTAAAATATCTTATTTGATTCTAAGCTTCTCATAATTTGTATTTATGGAAGTTTTATCGGCTAAATTCAATTTACTGCAGCGCCGCTATGCCTCGGGATAGCAATTTCTACAGTAAATTAAATTCAACGCTCAAGGAAAAAGCTATACGCCTAAAACAAGGCAAAAATACCTTAGAATAATTTTGTAGGATACATTTTTATAGTAATAAAAGGAGTTTTTGTAAGTTAATAATATTGTTTTTGTATACACTTGCTTTGGCTCCTTATTTTTGAAATATCTCTTCAAAATTTCTTTGATATTTCTTATCTGTTGTTCAATATCAAAATAATTTGTGCTAAATGATTGTTCTGTAGTACATTAAAACATCTAATTAAAACAGTAATATCAACATCGAAACGGTCGTAAATTTATGTAACTATTCCTTGCTCGCCTTTCTTTACACTTTTACGAGTTGAATAAACAATACGCATATTTCGATTAATAAACATTGAATTGACTATAAACGTATAGGTAAGGTAAGTGGAAGTATAATCTGGCTATAAAGCAGATTTTAGAGCTCTGACGTGTAATCCGCGATATATTAAAAGTCGTCGGGTAAGCCTCTTACCGTACACCCCGCCCTTACGCGCCCTTATTATATTAAGCATGCGTGTTACAACGTACACAACTCTGTGGTACACTGTATGTATCTAAATGTAATAAAAAAAGTAATGCAAGATTTTTTTTTCTTAGATTATATCAATTTCTATTGAATTTTAATTTTTAATAATATCGTTTGCCGTCGTGACGCAGTGGCGTGTGTGTTGGGTACATGAATTATTTAAAATTTTTATTTTTATATTCATTTCTACCACTCGCCATGGTTCAAAAATTGTATAAAAAGTGGAGAGCGGAGTGTTTTAACTGGATTTCCTCTCCAGTATGTGAGATATGCAGTATACAGCAGTATTGGAGAAACTGTAACTTAAAATCGATAGCAATATGTTCTAATTTCTAATGATTGGATTTGTTGTCAATTCGTTAAACTATATATAACAAAATATTAGCTTTACTCATTATAAATTGCTATAGCTTTGAAATTAATTCTTATATTACATAAAATTTGATTTTAAAGTTATATTTTGATTAAAATAAAGTTTTTATAAGTTCACATGCCATATTTAAATTAAACTTCAGTTTTTTCTTGAACTAGATAATATGTAAATGTTGCCGGAGAACTTTCTGGAAATTGACATCGTCCATGAATAATGTATGCGGTAATACATAATGTATATTTTATTATCTTTCAGCAGTGCTATGGTTATTTTTGTTTATATGGTAATATTGTCACAAAATGTTTTTCTATATGTTCAATTAAGTTAAATTGAACAATAAAAAACATCACATATACATATCATCCTTATTTCTTCCTTATTTATATTAAATGGCTTATATAATATTTTTTACGCTGTACGCCACACAAGACTGTACTAATCAATGTAGCTAATTTTAAAGTGTTAATCTACACTTAAGAAAGAGAAATGCTTACTAAATGTAAAAGCGTATAAAATAGTTGAACGTAGCAGGATTTGACCGCGCGCCTCTTGGAAACCGTTCAAATGCTCTGACAAACTAAGCTATACGTTCAAGTACAAGAGGCGCTGTTTCAAATCCTGCTAAAATTTTTATACGCTATTAAATTTAGTAAAAAAAGCACAAATATATATATATATATATATATATATATATATATATATATATATATATATATATATATATAAGTATTTTACTAATTATAAATACACTAAATACAATATAACACATTCAATACTCATATTTGTGACAGCAAAGTTAAAAAAGCTTTTCACTTACCAAAGCTTTACGTAAGCTACCAAGTTTGCGGTCGTTCTATTCACGTCAAATTGAAATACTTATATAATAGATCTACTCCTTGTAATATTCAAAGTCTATCTTATATAATAGGTCCTTATATCGGCTTTACGTTGCATTCCGCACGTGACAGGGTACGCAAAGGGAACATGGGAACTTAGTGTCTTAAACTCCATTTCTATTAAGCCACTTCCATTACTCACTTTGTGCTAAATTTGAGACTTTTATGTTGGATAGCGGAACTTAACGCCGCGTTAACAATAGTACTTCGTAGATGATTTTTAAGTATTTACTAAACGTGTCATTTTAAGCAAATTTTTGAAGAATTCATGTAGTTTAAATTTTGTTGGATTTTGGTATGTAAACGAAAATAAAAAAGAAAGCTAAATTCAATATATCATAAAAAATGGTGCTACGAGTATATAATAACATATTTTGTTTTGTTAAAACTTTGGATGTTGTTTTCCACTCGGAAGCCACAAATTTATTTTTGATACAATTATCCAAATATTAAATTATGTCAATCAACAACAACAACAACAATTATGTTATATCAACACAATATATGATAAGAAAAGAGGAAAACAAGAATAAAACATTGAAGTTAAGGAAAAACAATGTATTGAGTTTTTTCTGAAACACATTTTATTTAATTGTTTATCTAAAACAATAAGTTCAGTTATTGATCTTGATTTTTTTCAAACTTAATTTTGTCAAATTTAAAGCATAATCACTTTAAAAATATACCAATATATACTGTACTATTTGTATTCAATTTGTTGGCTAACTCTGTTTTTATTTCAGACACGCATGTTGTCAACGCACTAGCTGCTACCGGAGGAGGATTTATTGCACTTGTTGCACAGATTCTTTTACTGCAACATTGTGGTGTCACCCGCGAACGTGATATACGCTTGCCTCTTTAACCGTACAAATGTGCACTGAGCACGTAAAGGATATTTACATGAATATCTTCAATATTTTAAATCTTAAACGTGAATTATACAATGTATATTACTAGAAATATACTTATGGGATGTAAGTTAATATTATAATATTAATAATGTATATAATAATGTATAATATGCGTATAATGTATATTAACAGTGCGTTTAGTATATGTAGTGGTAAATCAAGCCTTCTAATAAGAAATATTTAGTACTAATTAACTGAACCTCCAACTCGTACTACTTATACTTATACTTATGTAAGCTAATATTCTTTATTATAAACGGTAAATCCTATTTTTTTACAAAATAAATAAGACATTTTAAAATCATAAACGAACAAAATCTATGGTTTAACAGGTAATATTCATAAATATAGAAATCGTAAAAAACAACAAAGAAATCCCAATACATGACACAATTTAAATTCCTCTTTAATAATTTATAACAAAATTTTTACAGTTCTCTTTTCCCATTGATACATTCTAGATTTTCATTTCGGATACAGTTTGAAATAACACTAGTCGTTATCGAGAGAGGATTTACGGTACTTGTTGCTCGGATTCTTTCACGCTGCGACCGCGATTGCGTTGTCACAGATCATATCGCAGGGCTGTTTGGCTTCACGCCTGTGGTTGTTCTTTTATAGTAATATTTGATATAGTTCTTAGTATTTTCTATAACAGGGCAATTTCTTTATCTCACATTTATAAGTAAAAAATGAATAATCAATAGGAAAATGAAATATATGTTAAATAATATGTTAGAATCGTATAAGCAGTAATCGTAGTTGAAAATTACTGATATGAATGGAACTAGTTTTGAAATTTAATATATATTAAATTAAAAAAAAATAAATACCAAAAGTCATTATATCTATCATATAAAATAAAATATTTATATATTTTACTTTACATATCTTTTGTCATAGTAAAGAAAGTTTCTAAAATTCGATATCTGTCGGAAATCCGACGATCCGACCCCACTTGTCATGATACCGTTGGGCGTGAGGGTACTAAACGGTCTGGTGTTTGTCACAGTGTCTTATTAGTGTCGAGTTCAGAAGTCGATTCACTTGTTGCTTCTGAACAAATTATAGCATTGGTTGGGGATGCTGTGATTCAAGGGTGTTAGCGGTTATATTTACGTTTTTGATTTGTTCAATACCGTGGATATTTATCATTTTATTTACGTTTTTTATTATATATAGAAAGTTATACTATCGTTAAAATTATTATATCAATACTATTATAAACGTATCTAATGATTTATCACAAGTATATATATATAAGTATATAAGTAACTAAAATGTTTTTCATTTTCTCACTATTAGTTTGCTATTTCATATCTAGGTACATAAAAAACGAACGGCATTTTTTCGAAATTGAGCGATATTTAAGGAATGGAGTGACTAAGCTCATTAGGTTATCTGTCCATCCATATTTATAAATGCATGTTGGGTGGAGTATCTTTCCGCCGCTCTGTACCTTGTTACCAGAGTAAAGAAATTAAAACATTAAATATTTAACTTGAACATATTAAATATTTCTTTTCCTCGAGTGGGGATCAAATTTATTTAATGTCGCGTTTACACCCTTATATTAAAATACAAACAATTTGATTTTTGGATCAATCCGAAGATACACCTTGGTATTAAGAAAATATCTTAGAGCAACATAATTAATAAACTCATTTTTTTTTATAAAATTAAATAAATTATAATTAATTAATTTATTTATTCATTCGTCTTTTCGTAATAATAAAGTTATACTATGTATTTAACTTATTTTCACTTGTTGAACAATCGTTTTCTCTCGGGGCTTGTTTCGCGGGACGCCGCAAATCCCGCTGCGTGACATTCAGTGGGTTACGGGATTGCAAATAACCTAGCACTATTTATTTTGGATGTTTGTAGAAATGAGATTGTAGAAAAATAACCTTATACTATAACACTGATAGTTGAATTTTAAAGTATATCATATTTCGACGCAATGTAATTATTGTGATTATACTTTAAAAAACTGTAAGTAAAAATGTTTTGCCGTCATTATAAAACTATTGAAATGTATTTTCTAAGTCTCATATCATTGAATATTTTAAACTGTTACAAGTGTCTCATTATTTTTTTTCTGTAACAAGAAGACTTTACAGGCGTTCCGGCTTATTGGATCAAAATTTCCCTTGCTTATTAATAATTAGTCACTTTATTATAGTTTATATTTACTTACAAATATGATATGAATAGTTGTAAGTAAATCAACTACTTTAAAGTAACAAAGTAAAAGTGATTTAAGAGATGTCGCTAAACGGATTTCTTTGAATACCGTCCACTACACGAGTGTACTGTGTAATAGCGTGTTCTATCGGATTTTTCCGATTCAAACACCCGTTTTCATATGCTTGTACAAAGGAATACAAGGCATTCTTAGCGGCAGACGTTCACATCAGCATATTGGCTCGTTAGTGCCGTAGACAAATATAAAATGTAAGCCCTGTCCCGTTGAAAATAAAGGTCATTTGCCAAAACCTACACTGCATGTATGTAGAATGCAAAAAATATTTGCAATGTGTACGTGTGTTTGTGTACATGTGTGCGTGCCAGACGGGTTACAATAGGGCATTGTTTTAAGTACTTTTTTTGAGTTCCGAATGTTGCCAGCCTTGACTTAATTGACTAACGGAACTCGGCACGGAAAAGGTTTTATATCTGTTGTGTTTTAACTCGATGGAAATTGTTTTTGAGTGATGGTTTTTTAAGCAATATACAGATTATATATATATGATGGAAATAATAATAATAAAAATATATTTTATTATATTTTAATATGTTATAATATATTTAGAGCCGACTTGTAGAGCAAAGTTATGTATGGAGTGTATGAAATTAAGAAAAAGAAAACCTTTTTTATATAATATCAAAAAACTAATATGACTTTTAATTCAAATTTTCTAAAACGATACTAACTTATTCAATAATAAAAAAAATAATTTGCAATTGTAAAAATATCATATTCAAATTAAATAAGAACCGAAACTGATGAAAGTTTAAAAGAATATTTTATACTAAAACGTGAATTTGAAGGAATCTTAGTAGGTAAGTATATTATATATTTACGAAATCAATTGAGAGCCTTCCCCGTGGCCGTTTGTTTCTGTAATCAAAAGAGCAATTTCGACTGCGAATAAAATATTTAACGTCTCTTCGTAACAGCCGTTTGAAAAGTTATGAAATTTTCAAATATCCGGAAATTAAGCTTTGTTGTGCGAAATTCCAGAAATGCGATGTGAGCATTTTTTATATATTCAGAAACTCAATGTTTATTTGTTCACTTAAAATTATAAAAAAAAAAAAAATTAATAAAAAATATTGATAATATTCGTTATAGCTTTAAAAGAGCAAGATAAAATGATTCAATACGAACTCCACACCTTAATAGCGTTTAAAGATAACAAAATGCATTTCTAATTGATTCTTATATACGTACTTCTAGTTTTATTTTATTATCAAAAAAACTTTGTTCACCGATAATAATTAACAAAATGAATAATATATTTGAGTTCAGCGAAAGAGCTATAAATTAATAAACTTTAAATTAAATTATAACCAAAACAATACCACTATTTCAAAGTTAGAACACTATTGAAACGGCAAAGGGACACCGAAAATGCATAACGAGGCAATAGAATGCATTAATGAAACTTTCAGGCAATAGTTTAGAGTAACTATCCAATAGCGGCGGGCGACCCCCACTCGCCCCCACCTACGACCCGCAAACACAAATTAAACGGAAATTCTAAAGTCTTCGCCTTAATAAAAATATCTAATCTTGCTTATTAAATTCCATAATATATAAAACGTTGTTTTTATATTTTGGCGGGTAAAAATGTATTTTCTATAAAAAATAATAATAAAGTGTTTGTGTATTGATCGGCGTGCGGCGCATGCGTAAAACAACGAAATTTGCAATTACAAAGTGCTCTGTGCAAATTTCGTCCGGGTTTATAATTCGGAGGTGGCCTTTAGCGGCGATTTTTGCTTCACGATAGCAAGCACAGGGACGGCATATTGAAAATATATTGTAGATGCGCCACTTTCAAAATTTACACATTCCTTCGCCTTTATAAAAATATTTTAATTAAAAAAGTTTCGCTCGTCATAAGAGAGTAATTTGTGTTACATTAATTGTTTTAACTGTAATTAAGTACGGAGATAATTATAGAATGTTTATAGCAGGCAATAAAGTTTTATTATTTTTAAGTACTGTCAATTATTTTTTTGTCGTTTAAATTAAATTAATTGTATGGGAATATTAAAAAGAAATACTTTTACCATAATTATGTAAATATATGTAAATGTAATATAGACCACAAATATTCGATGAGGCGGTAAATTTTACTAACTAAATAAGTAAATGTCAAGAAAGATAAATAGAAACAAACGTTCAGATTTAATGTACAAATTTTTAACGCAATAAAGAATCAAAGGAAAGTGAAATGAAAAGTGATTAAAAATGCATCGGTGGGTGGCGTCCGAATTGGCTAATCAGGCGAACCATCTCAACGTACCTAGACATAGTCTAGCTTTTAGAGTGCACCGGGGTAGAGGGGGGAGGGTCGTGGGCCCCCGGGGGGGAGGGGGCGCAGTCTGGTTGCCATGGCAACCGCAAGATGGCCTCCGCGAAATTAGTACCTACGTCTGCAGGCTTTATGCGCACCGTCTTCATTATGTCGGATTTCAATTTATTTCCGATTTGAACTTCGGATTAGAATTTGTATTAGTTTCGCCTCTGTAGTTTTGAAAGGTTGCTTTGTAAACTTTAATGTGCATGTTATCTTTGAAGAATCTGTCACAAATGTTACGCAATATGTTGGATGCTCACATTCGCCTTATAAAAATTTATTTACCATTTTCTTTGAAAATTTGTTTGTTTACCAAGTTTAAAATAGCAATAGTGATAACAGTATGTATTTTAATATATTTTTGTGTTTTCAAATTAATTTTAATTAAAATTTAATAAATACAATTTAAACTAAATGGAATATTTAAACTTTAAACAACTCATCAAATTACAGAAACTCCAAGAAAATGAGAAATGTTCATTTTTCAAACGTACTTAGATGATTGAATGAAAACAGTTTCAGCGCACTTAACCAAGTGCCTAAGAATATCTGAGAGGCTTTATTTTCATTACATTATGGACCTAGAACCGAACTCCTTGGTGTTTTAATTTGCCTTTTGTATTTATATAAACACATACTTTTTTAGCTTCACGCTAGTAAGTAGAACATAGTGTTAAGACACTAAGTTCGTTGATGTCGTTTGGTGTTGACTGACGGAACTCAACGCTGTGTTTTGTCTTATTACCGAAGCAAGGAAATGAAACTAATTCTTTCCTGTAATTGGGAATTCAACTTTTAACCGTCGCGTTTACAGTCATACTAAGCAGTTACGATATTGCGTTTTAAATTGAGCCAATCTAAATAAATATTATATCATAAAAATACAACTAGTAGTAGTATTATATATCCTAGTATTTTTGTTCTATATTCCAGTTAGCCGCTGTACGCTAGATTAAATGTACAAAGTTTTACGACAAATAAAAAAAATCCACCGCAGCAAAGAAAAAATTGAGTTGAGGATATTTTCTCTAAGTCGGAAATACTTCTTGAGTACCTTTAAGAAAGAGTAAAAGACTTAATATAAGATACATATGTCTTATTATAGGCATAATTTGATAAATATCATATTCGAAATTTAATTTACAGTCAAGTATCCCTTTTTTCAGGTCCCCGTATGAATTTCGTGAAATCCTTAGCTCTCCCACGTTTCATAGTCTACCTGCATGTCTAATTTTATTTAATTTTCTAAGTAGTTTTATATGTACTTTCTCTTTCCGTCTCTCAGTTATAGATAGAAGAGTTTTATACACACACTAGCAACCCGCCCGCGGCTTCGACTGTTTCTGTTACACTATTTTATTTACTAATTTCAACTACTTTCTTTTTCTAATGATATTGTCATTTTAAAGACAATATCTATATATTGAACCTACATTTCGGTTCAATGACTTAACTTTTTTTTATTATTAAACAGATTTTAAAAAATGGCATCATTAGATGTTAAGTCAAGGTTCAAATAATAATGAAAACTGCATTTAAAATAAATAGCCATTTCTGAGATTAGCGCGTACAGACAGTAGTTTAACTCAGGATAGTGCAAAAAATATTGATTTTTGTTTTTATTTATTCAAAGATACATGCTTATAAATAGATATAACAATATAAGTTAAAATTAAATAGTGTTAGTTTAGTTTTTTTTTATCGAAATAAGAGAGACTAAAACGAAACATGATTACACAAAATGGAAACATTAGATGTTTCCATGCAGAGGTGTAATATGCAAAAAAAATAATTTGTACGCTCGGTGTTGCCGTAGCTATTTATATAGGTGATAAAGTGTCAAGCTAAAAACAAATATGAAACAAATAAGCTAAAATCATAAAGTTCTCTTTTCCTACCAAACCTTCACTCATGCACCTGCATAGATTTGAGTGAAATTCATTTTATTTAAAAGAAATTTATATAAATTATATAATGTAGTTTAACATATGCCTATCCTATAAACATACATACATAACGGCTAGCTAAGTTATTAATAAATTGAGTATGATTTTTGATATATACTCAAATTTAAGTGTTGTGCTACGTGCTTTAATAATCAATTTCCGGTGGCTTCACTGTGTAGTAATGCAAAGTGAGAAACTGAGGTGTATTTAAAATATTTTTATATTTAATTTCAATATTTAAAATATAACGAAAACATTTATTTTCAAAAGCACTGAAAAATAGAGAAATTCGAAATACGTATACATAAATGTACGTCTACGGTAAATATGAAAAAGAACGTCTGTAATATCACTATGACTACTGTATACGAGCAATACATCATGTTTTAGACTACTTCCGTTTTACAAATTATGTGATTGAAAATACATTAGTTAATAGTCTGGTAGTAATAATTTTGTTTAAAGCTTGTTGGAAAAGTTTTATGTGAAGAAATATTATTATTTTTTAAGTTACTTTATGTACAGAAATAGTTATATATTTCAAAAGTACTTGTAAGTACGCGTAATGGTTGTGGGTTCAATGTCTTCCCGAAGAAATTATTAAATTTAAACTTGTTTCTGCTTCGTTAGAGATCATTTTCTTTGTTGAGTTTAAAACCGTTAATAAAATTGATAAAGAAAGATAAAATAATTTTGCAAATTTTTTCTACAATTTGTGAATACAAAACTAACTTTAACAAATACGTGTAAAATTATTTTTTTTTGGCAAAACATTATGGTTATTGTTTTATAAACCATAAATGCTTATATACAATTGCCATTTTAAATAATCGAGTATAACAATAAAAATCACAAAGTATTATACGTACTTTACCTTTCAGACCTATCTAAAGGTAACAATACGCAGCATACATTAACACGGCATATGTACATATATCTAAGCCTCCCCCTATACAAAAGTAGATTGGAGTTCTAAGTACTACGCAAAGAGTATAGGCAACCCTTTTCAATTCATATTGTTTACTGTTCACGTGAAATCATAATAGAAACATTACAGTAAAATTCATTTACAGCTGTATTTACAATTAAATATTTATATATTATTAACATAATTGTATTTTATAAGGATTAAGTTGGCTACTAAATGAAATGAAATAAAATGGCAGTTAACAAAACATATAAGAAGCTAAAGAAATATTGTATCTGTACAAACGAAAGGGTGACACGAGGACAAAGCCTGACAATGAGAAAATTTTCACTCATTGAATTACAATTTGCAATTCAAAATCCGCCACTGAATGAACTACAGGTGGCAGGCCGGAGGCTGTGAAAAGGCAGACTACGACACGACCCTGTTTACAACGTTGTATTCATATCTTGTATACTTCGAACTGAGTTTGTAGTATCGGTACAAAACCAGTAACGTACATTAAACCGTGCTGGATCCCGTTTGTGGTGATATATAGGGTGTTGATATTAGTGAATGGTGTTTGTTTCTGCGGACACGCGGGTTACACTTTATTCCTACATTCGGACGGAAAGCGAAAGCGACCCGGTTTTTGTTGATTTATCACTGCCCGACTTCGGCGACCTCGATCATTTGATTCCAGCTGGTAGCCCAATTTTGTAATGATAATAGAAAGTTTGTCATAAATAATGAATAACTAATTATAGTTTCCATATTTGCATAACAAATTTGAAATAAAGCAATTTTAGGTCAATTTCCACTTTATCATTTCCAATTATGCAATAAATATAATTGGAATGATAAATAATAAAGTGTTACGTCACCGCACCTGCTGCTGAAGATTGATTTTACATTTTGACACGACAAGACTTTAATTAAACCAAAATATAATATTATTTTGAAACTCTTAAAATATATTTATTTACTCGTTGCGCGCAATCCGAAATAAACGTCGTAGACTCACGTATAACGTAAAAACAGTTTAGCGCTCTGCTCAAAGAGTAAAGCTGTTTAAAGTGTTAATAACAATTAGTCACAAACACATGTTTAATGGTAAAGGAAGGGATAAAACAAAAGAAATAAGGAAAGTAAGAAAATACTCACAGGTGTCGTTGAAGCGCGCCCTCTTCCGCGACCGCGGCGCGACTCGCTCTTGACCGTCTGCAACGTCCCGTCCGGCGCCAAAATAAGCTACAAAGACACACCACAGACTTAACATAAAGCAAAATAAAGTAAAATAAACAGAACGTTAACACAAAATAAGGGAAAATTAATAGACAATCATGCAATGGATGGGTTAGATGGCGACAGATTAGTGATTTTAGTATAACATATTGTGAAGAATTTGTTCGGTTTGATTTGATAATTTATGGTGAAGAGCCATCTATTGTTATTTTATCGAAACGTTTTTGCAACATCTCATAGTTACGCTATTTGACGCTAGAGGGCAGTTTTACGAACGGTTCTAGCTTCTAATATTTTTGAATAGATGGCGCTGACAATACATTCCTATTATAAAAATTGATTATTTAATAATGACACAATATGTTTTAAAAATATATATTTCATTATTCTACTGCTTACAATTTTTTTATTTAATAAAGCTATACTGCTTGATTTTGAACTCTTCATTTTAAAATAAATCTAAATGATTTTTAATTTATGAATTGAGAAATTTAAGGTAAATAGATCTTAAAAACATTAATTATTTTATTACAAATGTATTATACAACTTTAATTTGTTGAAATGCCACAAAAAAGCATTTGGAGAATTGATAGAAATGCCACGCAAATGTTAGTTGCTATGTATTCTATACGGAATCGCTAGATAAAACGAATATTCTGATACGTATAAACAAATGTAGTTTCTGTTGCCGAGCACATGGCATCGGTTCACACCTGGCGTTTTAGTTCGTTACTCCTATTTTGTGTTAGAACAGACGACATTTGTTCTGTCCGTCTCTATCGCACCATGGCTCTCTATCTATTCTCATTCAAATCGCAGGTTTTGTAATTATCCTTGCGAGGTCAGATGATTTTGGTGTACATGATTTAATGAATAATAAGCGCCTACATCACATCAACAAGTACGACGGTTGCGTCGCAGCTGCGCTAAGTAGATAACCGGTTATCGTCAACTTAATTAGAATAGATAAAACGTGAGCACCTAATTTTTAGTGTAAAATTTTACGTTTATGTTTATAATGTAAGAAAATATGTTCTTTTTGGTTTTTAATAAGTATTTATTTATTAGCTTTCACTATTTAGCATATTACAATACAGAACTTATAGGTACACACATATATATATATATATATATATATATATATATATATATATATATATATATATATATATATATATATATATATATATATATATATATATATATATATATATATATATATATATATATATATATATATATATATATGTAGAAAATATTCTCTATTCTATTAATATTTGCTTTTATTTTCTAGTATTAATTTCTATTTTCATGCTGTACAACAAGATTATAAATAATAGATTAATTGGATGCGAGTACAAAATCCGGCGCGTACAATCTCACTTATAAGCTCATTTTACTCTAGCGTGTGTAACGTAATAATGAGAATGTGCGTAATGCGTGGGCCGCTTGTTGGGGCAGGTCATGACACGCAAACCCTGATTGCTCCATTGATCCCAACGCTTAGGAAGAAGTGTGAAGATCGAACAAAGATACAAAGTTTATAATTTAAATAACATTTTTCACTAAAACCTGAATTAATTAACGGTTTTTCGATAAATAGATACTATTATTACTATTTGTGTATAAAATAATAAATAAAAAGAAATCATATACAAGTCTTGTTGAAATTTACATTTCAATTAAATGGCGTTTGCAATAATAATTCAGTAAATTGTCATTCAATGATGGATGGAAATGGCAGTTATTTAAAATCGGTTAAAACGGCAGGTGCGTTCAATATACAAGATAAAAGGAAGAGATAATCTCTACTGTTAATCTTTTTAGTAAAATTGAGTCGGTTAATTAGAATACGTTTCGTTTTATTTTACTGTGTTTTAGTATGCCGTAGCCGTTAGTACATTTTGCCATGTTCGCCATATTAGTTCCGCTATTCGGCGACAGATGGCGGATCGTATTAAAATATTCTGTATTACAATAGGGGTTAAGGTTAAATAATAATAATTGTTAGTATTGTTTTCTAAATATGGTAATGCATCATATGTTTTAATATTTTAAATCTTTTACTAGAGTATGCTGCAAAAAATGTTATGCTAATAAATTTTTATGCCAATCCTGGTAGCTTTTAAAAAAATGTGTAACTGTATATTAAATATACTTGATAAATATATATCATCATATAATTAAATGTATTTAATGCTTTCATACCAATAAAGTAATATTGAATAAATTACAAATTTTCTTACTTGACAAAAACCTTTGATATTAGAGGTTATTATGTTATATTTTAAATACAAATATATATTATACTGTGATAGGAATAATATGTAGTATGTTTTTCCTTCACATTCATGAACTCAAATCACGTTTGGGGTGATGTATTAAAATAATACATCACCCCAAACGGGATTCGAACTCATAGCCGCTACGATTACAGTCAGACGCACCTGCACAACTATGGTCTAGTATATACGGATATAGTAAATGAAAAGAAAAATATGTAAATAATATAATATTTAGAAGTTTTTTCTGCAGCCGACGGCAGAGGGAACCTGGGAACCTGATGTTAAGACACTCTGTTCCTTACCCCACTTTTTGCCGAATTTGAGGCATTGCGTGTTGAGCGACGGGACTCCACCCCGGGCTTTGCCTTGGTACCGGAGCGATAAAATGAAACTATTAAATATTTCATTTGCTCGAGTGGGGATTGAACCTACACCTGTCGGGTTAACACTCATACGCTTGTGCCCTCGCGCCACGACAGACCTTAAGATTATTTAAAGCTATGAATAGTGGTCACTGATAGCATATAATAGCGCTCGGCGCGTATATGTAATACGAAATGCGATTTGACGCATGACTATCACGACAGTGTTAAATCAACGGGAAAATTGTAACGTTTCATCGAAATTTTTAAAGATTTGTGAAGAATTTTCGTATATTCAAATGAAAATATATTTTAACAATTTATATTTTAGTATGCGTAAACGAAATTTAAGCGATAATTTTAAGTCTTGACTGAGAAATCACTAGCGGTGAAGAAAAAATATAATAAAAAAAATCTATAAAAAGGCGCGATGACTGATGCGATAAAAAATAATAAGGCCGTTGCAAATCAGTACAGTGATCAAATGTAAGTACGAGTTAAAGGTTTGATTCTTTTTTTCTCTTTAGTACGCTGTATCCCGCACATGACAGGGCAGGCAAAGGGAACTACACAATCTAGTATTAAGACACTCCGTCCCGTTTCTCACTTTCCGCCGAATTTGAGGCATTGTGAGTTGAGTGGCGGAACTCAATACCTCGCTTTGGCTTATTAAGAGAGCGAAGCAATGAAACCATTCAATATTTAATTTGAAAATATTAGATATTTATTTTCTCAAGTGGGGTTCGAACCTACAACGAGTCGCTGCGCCACCACAGGTCTCGCTTTTAGTAACTTTACGTAGTCATAAGTTGCTTTGCTGCTTATGCTTTAAATAATTTGATACGGTTAAGGCGTTTCTCAGAGTTTCATGCTTTAACTATTAGGAGGACCTACGCAATACACTCTTTTTTTTTAAAGAAAATGCTTATAGTATCTGATTGCATTAACGAAATATCTCTAAAAATATTTTTTCGCTGTTTTTTTTGTACCTAGGAGGAGAACCGCAGTTTTTCACGTTGTTCTACAATAATGTACTTTAACTTTAACGTACTTAATATTGTATTTTAATATCTACATATAAATATACATTGTAAAACTGCTGGGTGAACTGAAAATTTTATTTATTATAAAATTAAATTATATAGCGAACAGATCGATATAAAATGGGTCATTGATCTTTTGTCTGGACTATTTTTTATTTTGCAATGCAAGAGGGGTATATCAGAGTCCAAGGTTACAGGTGTTATTTGCTTAGCTGCGGCTGACAGCGAGGGCGCCGGGGGCGAACAGTGATTGGGCGCAAATCGCCCAGAAACTTCGTAAATAACCATCACATATGTTTAAATACCTTGAAATTGCTGAAATATATGTAATAATTGAGTAATTTCGTTTTCTTGTGGTCGAAATGAAAGGAGAGTTAGTATTAATAGCTTCATTCTTTACGATTTTTAACATATATATGTAAAATTCATCGATTAAAACTCATTATATATATTCTAAATGATTTCAACATTAGTAGTGTTATTCCATGCTAAGGATTACAAAATATTTAGGAAACATAAAAAAAAACTTAGCGCAACACTAATCTGCACCTGCTTGGAACCGACTAGGTGCTCTAACTACTACGCCATACGTTTAAATATGCAACTATTAGTGATATTACACTATATATATAAAAAAAACATTTCTCTTTAATTACATTAAAGAATTTTGAAAACATTAATGATCTTTTTTTACGATTCCTATTTGTAGAAATATTAAAAGTTAAAGATATTAATACATCATTACCATCCCAAGATTATTATTATATATTCTCCAAGATAACGTACTCAAAACATAATTTAAAATATTAATTTTTTTGTATTATATTAAAAATTGATTGAAGAAAAACCTCTAAAATTAAATATTTATCCTTTTATTTTATTTTCAAACATTATAACGTTTTCACAAGTAACTAAACAATATAATGTTCTAATTCATATTAAAAATAAAACATCACACGATACAGCTTAATTACAAAAAGCCAAAATAACTATGCTCTTATTACTGAGACAATGTTGTATTATGATCAAATATAAAAAAAAAATCGTCAGTCAATTCAATTACGGAGTGAGTGGAATAGTCGGTCAGATTGGCATTGTTTAGAGGCCGGGCTTTTATCCTGTCGACGGAAGCTTAATTCAGTGCAATCAGGCGCGTACGCACAGTAGTTGCGTCACAGAGACGTTACTGACGACAATGATGGAGTGTTATTTTATTATATAGAAATCTTCTTTCTTTATAGATTTCTTTTGGAATATTTAGAATTAAGTACAGTTAATTGGTTTTACATCATTGGCACTTTGATGTTAAACTTTTTAAAGAAAAAAAAAGCAATCACTACACTTAATAACGTTTAAATTGAGTATGATAACAGATGAAACAATAAGTGCAATAGTACACCGACTCAACAAGTTCTCATGCAATTACAAGCGGCACCGTTTAAAGCGATTAATCCATCCCGTACCTAACAGATACTTCACAAGGAACAATGCGCGAAAATCATTGACATCCTTCATAATCCACTCACGAGTGAATCTGTGCAACGAGCAAATGCGCTTAATTTAACAAATTGAAGCGCCTTCCGCCGAGCCAAGTGCCGGATACGCCATGATGCCGCGCTGTGACGCACATTACGTACACAACCATTAGACAGAAACAAAACATTTTTCATTCTGGCAATAATACATCAAATTATTTAAATGATTTTTGGACAGTTGTCAAAATGTTACCAGATGTATATGTTTTTACCATATTCGACATTGTTTTCAAATACACACAAAGAGGAAAAGCATTAATAATTATGCATGAAAATATTTTTTTTAGGCAATATTATAAATTAGTGACATTATTTCAAGACAACCATTTATTTGCCAAAGATCAAAAACCTTTGATTAGACATCGCGTTTGAAATAAAGTTTTACAAAGCCAAACGTCAATCACGCGATGGCGGGATAATATAAATTTGGAATTCGCGTGAAAAGCGACTGGTGATTCAGTTACATTGTGCTGGACATTGACTCATACATCCGCAGCGAGCTTGTTTACTTTATGTGGAACAAAACATATAAGTAACACATGTAGAGTTGACATTTAATGTCAATTCAAGTTTGTTGAAGTTTTAACAAACGCTTACTATTGCAATCAAGTTAAATAATTTATTATGCCACAATACAAAAATGACAATTTTAAATATTTTATTTCCTATATTGGGAATCGAATCCACAACCTGTCAAGCAAGCTTGTTGTGCCTGCGCCACGACAGGCCTCAATTGTATATTTTTAGTGAACATTTATTAGCCTTTCAACGTGCAAAACAAAGCATTTTGATACGCAGTTGATGTGCGTACTACGTAAATAGTGCACTGTTTTTTGAAAATATGATCTGATTTTTATGGTCACAAGGCTTAAAAAACAAAGATATTAAGCCCTATATGTTATTTCTTCCAATTCTACCATAATTTATTAATTGAGACACCTTTTAAGATTATATTTTTTTATTTATTTCTTTTTTCATCAATAACTTTGTTGAGTAAATAGAGTCAGGGCAAAAAACTAGTGCTTATTTTGTAAACATTTCATTTTCTTATCAAGTTCAAGGACGTGCCCGACCTTCGGCACATGTGGGTATTTTTGTGACCGGTTTATTTCAACTCGGACCCGACCATTTTCCTTCTACGACCTTTTCATGATACTGCGGAAAGGCAACATTTCAGTCCCTTAAGGTCACATAAATCTAAAGGCCAATGAGATTAAATTTACTTACGCGGATTATAATTTTATAGACTTTTTAATCTTTGTAGTTTTATTTAATGTTATGTTGATTCTAAAAATTCAAATAAAAATCCTCGAACGAGGATCGAACCTATAATCTATCGTGTTTACAGTCGCATGCTTGTGCCTCTGCGCTACTACAGGCCACTCCAGATACATTATTTTACTATTAAAATTGTTACGATTATTATTATGTTGAACTGCTTTACTTGCTTTTAGTTTAAATATTTAATGTTATCTTCGCACTAGGCAAAATACAACAAGGCAAAATACGGCGTTGAGTTCCGCTTCAATTAAAACTCAACGCGCAATTCGTCAAATTTGGCGTAAAGTGGAGAACAGAATAGAGCATCTTAATACTACGACCCAAGTTCCCCTCTGCCTACCCTTCCATGTGCAGAATATTAGCTGAGTGGTAACAGAATTCTGAGGTATTAATTCCATTAATATCTATAATAAAAATCTTCAGCTATATACGCAAACGTATTATTATTTATTTTGTATTTTTTATCCAAACAACTTACATAAAAAAAAATATTAAAGGATATTAAACGTCAAGTAATTTTCATTTTGATGATGATTTTAATTGATATAATTAATAAAAAGAATGAATGTAGCAAATATGAGTTTGATAGTTATAAAAAAAAAGAGGAAAATATTCGTTGCTTAGTCATAAAATTTTACGTAATTATTATTCTTGCTTACTAATGATATAAGGTAGTCTATTAATCCGTCTAGACGTTATAAAATTGAGCCCCTGTCTTCGGATCTTGTATGTTAGTGGTGTCAAGGCAATAAAATACTACTAATATGACAATTTTATGGTAAGAATTTTGGAATTATTTAAAGTATGTCAAATATTTTTTTTTATTTTTGAAATATTTACACATTTCAATTTAATGTATTTCTTCAATTCGGATTACTAAGGTATATTTTGTATTATACATTTTTGGAATATAACGCAGTGTTTGAAACGTGTCACAATTGATCCGGTTGAAGAGTTTCGTTTCGTTTCTTGCTAGAGCGACTAAAGGAAAATCATCCATTCAAAAGTTCTAGTGGAAATTGAACCCACACCTGTGTGTTAATGTTTAATGTCAGAGATCTTGCCGCTGCACTACGACGTCTCGATTTTTCTTAAAAGTTGAAGTTTGAAAAAGTCATATTTTGCTTTGAAAATTTATAAAGAATAAGAAAAACTGTCACAATATATTTTGTTGAAGAGTTTAAGAGTTCTCTTTTATCATGATGTTGAAATCCAAAAGAGGACATATTTCAAAATAATGTTATTCCCTGTGGATGTCATATACTTCGAATGATTTGTACCCTCGCAGATATATCTCGCAAAGATTGCATTTTCATTCACCCCCAGCCCTCTTTCAAAATACATTGATTAATGATTGATACAAATCAACTTCCAAATAAATTATGTTTTTGATAAATTAAATAATAATTAATTTGGCAATCCCAATAAAAAAACAATTCACATTTTTTATACTGAAATCTGTACGTTCGTGATCAAATAAACGTTTAAATATTTCATAAATTGAAGCAAAACATAAAAAAGCTGATCCAAATCCATCTTTAGAAAGCTTGAATGAAAAAAACGTAAAGCGTTCCTTTATATGCAATTTAAAAGGCTTGGGCGCTTTTCTTTGTGTATAACAAAATGGATCTAAACGATGCAGTGTGGTCTTGAACCTGACCTCCGAGCGGTGTCCCGGGATTACGCGGGAACCCCGGACGTTACGGCCTTAATCCCGGTCAAGTAGACAGCTCGTAGACGACCAGACACGCCTACACTGTTACGGACGTAACTCTGTATAGTTTCTTATTTTTATACTACTATGTTTACTGTATCTAAGTCATAAAAGGCAGCGTGTAACTGAAGTTGTGATACTTAGATTCAATTAAAATATTCTATTAATTCTGTCAAAGTTATTTTTTACACCAACACCAACAATGTGAATTAAATTAACAATTAAATAATTATCTTGTTGAAATAATCATTTTACTGTAGACGGCAAACAACAACACAATGAAAGATATTCTAATTAATTCACAGTAATTAAACATAATTTAAATCATAAAATCGTTTATTCCCAGAAAAATTCGAAATAAAATATAACTGATTTCAATTTCATTCAGCTGTAAAACCCAGGCATGACGTAAGTGACGAGAGAAGTGAAGTAAAAGGTTAACGTTGCGATGTTTTCCTTTACGACATTACCATCCCTTGGGTTTATGAATATCCGGAGCTGGTCCCTTCGGGCCGTCTGGCGCGCGTCTGGATACGTTATCGAGATTAATGCTTATCTATTGACTCAAGGTCAGGGCTGCAGGTGTGATTATCCGAGCGCGTTGCAATCCATGTGACATTTCAAAAATGCATATGACATTATCTGTGTAAGTGTATTTTAATCTACATTTTATAGCTTACTTAAATAATTGAATATATATTTCTTAATTTTAATATCTTTTACGCAAAAATAACTATATGAAAGAAGTTTCAGTAATGTGACAGCAATTGTATATTTGTGTCACATATACAAATCGCTGCCAAAATAAAACATAAGATAAAATGAAACCAAGATAAGAATTATAAACAATTATAGGACCAAAAGAACGATTCCTTTGTTCTAGAGTACTTTTATATTCTTAATTGTCTTTCTTTTAGTCTCTACAGATAAAGGTTGTGGATGTTTTTAAGAGGGTACTAAATCTAGCTTTAAAAACACGATAGCTGTTTTTTTCTTATTGTGTTATATTTATATAACTGCGTATAAATTTGTCACGAGTGGCGATAATTTTTAATAAATTTATACTCAGAAATAAATTTAACATTCCTAAATAAATATCAGTGATAGATTATTAAGAACACAATTTATAAGAGCACAGTTAAAAAATATATACAATTTTAGTCTAAATCATAGGCCGAATAAAACAATGTGATAGTATTGTAGGCTGGAAATAGACGCGGAAGACACGTGGGGGACTTTCACCCTCGCGCCAAGGTCACAGGGTGTCAGTGTGGGTTCAGTTCGGCTACGAATTCGGCTGTTTACGTAGAATCGAAAGTGAACTTACTATGGGCTTTAAACTCGAACCACGAAATATACAAAAATCTATTAAATATAATTTTAAAGCCGTTATTTTATATGAAATGTATTTATTCTATATAATTTAATGTATTTATTCTATATATTTTTGAGTATTTAACAAATATATTAATTTTCTTTTAAATAAGAACTTATAAAACAAAATATATATAATTGAATTTTGCAAAGCATAAAATTCTTTGAATAGAACAATTTTAAAAAGTACCATTATATTCTAGCAAATAGTTTTTTTTTTTCTCAATAAACGCAGAGGTTACCGAAATACTTGATTATAGACTAGACGCGCAATTTGTCGACTCGGCGTAATTTGGGCGGGAAATTGATTTTTTATGCCATTAAAGATGGGGGAGGAGCGAGGGTGGTGGGGGCACGAAAGTTATCGGATTTTCGCGCCTCCAGCCGTGAGCTCGGCGCAATCAGTACGAAGGTTAACAGCTTTATTTCACTATCGCTCGAATAATTATCTGTCAAGACAATAATATCGCGAAAGTCAACTGTCACAGATAATAAATTATCACGGGTTTTATAGATTAGCTAGAACTTTAACGTCTCTTAAATTTAAAGCTGATATCAGTTAAAATTATCGTAAATAATTTATTTAGAATGTTATTTTCTCATATTTTTTTTATTACAATACTTTATTTTACGATAAAAAAAGATAACATAAGCCTTACTGAGAAAAACAAAGTTAGTTGGAATTGGAACAATATTTTTAGATACACAGATTGAACTTGAAAGCTCAATTTTGTTTAGCGTTGTTTTTTTATACCTTGATAAATTATTATTGCTTTGTTTGTTTTATCTAAATGGGCAATACTATTAACATTTTTGGCAGCATTTTTATATATGACACAAATTGGAGCACTCTCTGGTAGATTTATTGCACACTTAAACAATAAAGTTTCAAAGAAAAACTAGTAGATCATTAAAACTATCTTCGTTAAATGGACGACTTAGAAAATAACATAAAAAAAGCATTTTTTATTATTATACTCTTCGTGATGTCTTTAATTGTCTCTACAAGTCGGCGTCTACGAAAGTCGATCGAACACGGAAGCGTCGTAGGTACTGCAATGCTCTTACGAATTTGATGCACACAAACGCAAGTATTCATCAAAACAAACGCACACATCGACCGTGCGTCTGCCGAATTACAAACACACGCGTACCACCATTCCGAGCTTTAGTTGTGTGCGTGAATGAGAGAGAGAGTGTGACGAAATTTCACTTTCCGTTTTGGCAACGTCGCACCCCCCCGTTCGTCGACATTTAAAAGGGGGTGGCTAGTTCGTTCCGAAACCGACATTTACATTTTTAATGTTACCATCTGACTTCCAAGCGGTACAATGGTAAATTAAAATTAGAAAAATACTATATATTTCTTTATAATTTGTATATATACATATATCCTATTTAAATTTTAAAAAGCGATCTTTAAAAGTTTGTTGTCAACATATGTCGAGCACCTTAATATTTAGCGTCTAATCAATATCCTTTTTGATTATTATTTTTTTTATTTTTTACAAATAAATGAAAAAAAAAATACTGAAAAAAGTGAAAGTTATAGTAAACTAACGGTATAGTGTGTAACTGTAGGGCATTTCGAATACGCTCCCACTTCAAAGCTCAGACGATTCTCGGAAGTGTCATCCTTGAATACGCGAACAGTGCAACAGACATACCGTCTCTCTCTCACGACTATCGACTTGCAAAGGGACGCCAGTTGAATACTTTCCGTTTTGGAGTTTTATAATTCTGTTCGCGAATGTTGAAATTGAAAGTAATGACTATGCGTTAGAATCTTTTGATAAAGGCCCTACGCCTTTAGTTTTGAATACAAAGTAGTTTAAATTTAAGTTTTGTTGTTGTTATTGCTTTGATGTCGTTTAATTTGTAATGAACTGTTTTTTGTTTACATAGTTTTCTGTGGAAAAGTTACTAATTGAGAGCGTAATTATAAATCTTCTTACAACGATAAGTAATACAATATATAAATATTGGTTAACTAGAACAAGAGTAAAGTACTTTAAAGTACAATTACTATTAGAAAAATTGTCTACGTACATATCTTTATAGAAGACAAGTAGGTAACTACATTTAATATTTATCATTCAGAAGTTAAAGCCTTTATATAAAATGTCATACCATTACTAATAATCAGTAAAAATCAAATTAAAACTTTTATCATAAATATATAAACGCATATCTACATCGAATCGAGAACTATTTTTCAGTTATATTGTTATGTCTATCACTACAAGGAGATACATAAAGTCCTATTATAACACACATACATTCTTTACTCAAACTCAACAAGTTGAGTTTTGTTTAACTAGATTGAGAAAATATCGATATCATTAATTTATATATTCCCATTAAATTTAAACGGAAGTCCATTTATTAATCAGACCAAATGCCGATTGTACCACAGTCGTGTTAAATTATATATTTTTTTTCATGAATTAATATACTTTTTTCAGTTTCAACGTGCAAAGAACGTGACATTTAAATATGTAATTGATATCCACTTCTTATATTTTTAAAGTAAGTCCTTATCTATATACAAATGGATTCACCATACCAACGAGTTTCGAATATTATCTAGTATCAGAGCAATTTATACAGCGATCACTAGTTTATGATACAAGGTCGTGAGGCATAGTCAAAAAGATTTAAATTGGTTCATGTTTTTTCATAAGGATTCCGTCGCATTTTATATATTTTTGTAAGAAGCAGAGTAGGCAGAGGGAGCGTAGTGTTAAGACATTCCGTTCTCTACGTACCGATTTACCGTTTGCGCAACAAAAAAAATATTTAGGGGCATCAATGTGATATGATCTTAAACAGTGATTTTATATGTTTGTTTCGTTTTGTCATTTTGTCTGAATTTACATGCATGCTAATTTCAGAAACGGCGTAACTAATTTTAATGCAGATTTTACTATTGTATTATTTTAATTAGATCGGAGAGCATAATCGTATTATTTTATTTGTAGTTTATAGTACAATTTAGATTACTAGACAAATAATTGTGTAGTTCCAGTAGGCGAAGCCGCGAGCGCTTAGCTAGTGAGTGTGAACGTGGTTTTATAATAAAAACTTGATTATAATTATTTATTATTCATTTCTAAATGTTCTTCTCTTTAGTATGTGAATAAGCCCCAAAAGTGTTTAAATGTTTTATAATGTTATGCTTATTCAGGCTCTTTAAGTATATAAATGCACATGTTTTATAGCACTGTTCATACGTTTCTTTTATTTAGCCTTAGGTGTCTACTTCCGTTTCCGTCCAAATGGAGTCGTACCAAACATTTTTTTATGTAAAGGCTTCACGGCATAAATCGATTGGCTAAGCAGGCTGCGCAGGAGTCGAGTTACGCCGGATGCGGCGGAAGTACAGGACGCGCGCCATCTTGCGTTTGCATTGCGTTTTTGTACACGAGTCTTATTGAAAATAGGTTTTTGTCGGATGTGTATGGCTTTAGAAGTCTAGGTTTTTTGTTTAAAGTTTACCAAGCGACCGCTTTATTTATAGTAATCAAAATACCCTGTACTAGGTACTTAATATATTACGAACAGCTATTTCGACTTTAACATTTCATTATTTCACATACGTTTGTGAGACAAATCAAAGAAAGTAAGTCTTAATTTATTGTTATCTTGAACCGTAGTGATTCCTTTTCATGTCAATAACAATATATCATGATATGCGACATTGCAACTAATGCATGCATCTGTTCAAATTTGGCAAACGATTATAAGCTTTTCGTTTAAAATAATAGAGGTTACTCAATCACCGTTGACATTTCTCAGTAAAGCGTATAAGCGTATTGTTGTTAAAAAATATAGAACCAGGTAGTCTCTTTTGTTATGTGACTCTTGTGCAACGAAAGCTGCGATTCGCATTGTACACAATGCCTGATAAATCGTCCGCTAATTTAACAATTCAGCAGCTGGAAGCAAAAATTTGGTTGATTTTTGGCAGAACACAAACATACCATGCTATGTCTTGCTAACAATATTGACACTATATTTTGTAGATAAAATTCATCATTCACAGTAAATTTTACGATAAACTATACAATAAATTTAAATATTTCTTATATGAAATATTCATTCTATATCGACATTTTAATACTAGGTATATTCCACACGTCGCTTTACTGACGACTTACTGAATATCGTATTGACGATTTAGTAGCACTATACGAACTTGTACGTATATGTTATGGGTCATGTAAATTTGTTAATGCGTTAACCTTTTCTATTAAGATTTATTTTTTTAGTATAAGATGATACTCGAGGTACTGTACGATAATGGTTGCGGGTGAAGTCCCTTTTTGGAGAATAAATATGTATTTAAAAAAAATCTTCTCTTTGCCTCAATATGATAACGTAAGCAGGCAACGTCTGAATAAGATGAATGAAGTGCTGCTGATATATATAAGAGCGTGAAAAACTTTATACGTATACTTGAATTTTTTAAAAAGCGTAATCATGTATATATCTCGAAAAATGTCGGGTAATATAAGTATATTTAATTTTACTTATTTTGATTACTTATTGAAGTTAAATTATACAATACTTTAAAAGACATAAGTTTAACGATAAAAACTTGTAATATTTTTATAAGCTACATATTTTTTTCTTATTACTGGTAAATTAATATTTTTGCTTGTATTCTAACGTAAAACGACTTCACCTCAAAGCATTTTGCGATATAACATAAATGTTCTTTGCGTTTCAAAACAATCCTTAGTAATTAGAGGGCGAAGAGATTTTGCGTAGAGCAAAGGCGGGGATCGCCGCGCTCCCTCATACTCCCTCGCGGTGACTCATTCACACTCTGCACCGCTACCATTGGTTTTCGTCTTAATACCGGTAGTAATGTTAATTCCAAAATATACTAAAAGTAGAAAATTTTACTTCAGTTCAATTCTGGAAGATTTAATAACCAAAATAAGAGAAAGTTTTTTAACATAATTTATGATGATTTTCATAAATAACTAATAATTACTTTTTAGATTTTATTTAAAAATATTAAGCACATTCGATTGGAAAGAGAGTAAAATACACTTTTAAACAATGTATATTGAAACGAAGCTACGTAATTAATATTATATCTATCTATAATCCTTTTTATCAGCTTTTGTTATCAATAACTTGAATATTATTGAGAGTTTCATATGTCGAGTAGGTCGCACGCGCTTTTATCCCATTGAAATCAGTTTATTTAGTGGTACAACGATGCGGGTGTACATCTTTTGATGTCAGTATTACCGAAAAACGTAAAATACGACCGAAATGTAAATGCGTATAAATAAGTTTGTTAATATAGTTAAAAAAAAGTTTCTTTTTTATATTACAAGTGTAAATTATTCACCTACTTTGTTTAGCAGCTTGATACCACTAGAACGACGTTACATAAACTTGTATTGGTAATAATTTAAGTATATATGCATTATTTATTTGAAACGAAGCAATCTGTCGACTTTCACCCAGTCTACGTCTTAATTTATGTTACCTTATTGTTGATCGCCAACCAGCATATTTAGTTTCATGGTGATTCTGAAAAAAACTATGGTAATCTTACCTGGAACAAAGAAAATGTCTAATAATATTTGTTTAAAATTTCTACTAAAACATATTCCTAAAGATCTGTTCAGTTCAGTTACTTAATTATTATGTTTCGAGCGTGCCAGTTTAGGACCAAAATTCTGATATAAATTAACTCTTGCATAATAGGCAATTCAATTTGCGTAAATGAATCGATTTTGGAAATCAATGCGAGTCATTTTATTTTAGAATAATTCGTTTACGACCAGTACATACGACACTAGTTGTGGTCATGATACAAAGCCCGTACTTAAGATATCTAATCAATTAAAATTTTCTCCTTACTTACACTTGCAATGTAGTTTTCGCCAAATTTTTAAAATAATTTCAAAATCATTGAACAAATTTTGCGTTATTCAAGTTGTAACTTTTTAATACGAATGTGTCGTTAAAAATACGAGATCTGTCAACAAGCGTTGGACTTTTAACACGATAGGGTCGATTTCAATTCGAGGAAATGAAGTATTTAATATATAATATTAAATACTTTATTTCCTATAAGATATTTGAAATTTCGCGATTATACATATAGTAAGTGAAACAAATTTATTCGGATTATGGCGTTTCAAACACTTGGTCAGTAGCCGATTACGGGTTATATTCAATGCTCTTTTTTATGTTTTTCTCATCTTCATAACGAGGCAAGTGGCGTTGAGTTCCGCTACCTCGTTTTCATGGAAACGTAGCATCTTAATGTTAGGTTTTCAGGTACCATGTACTCTGCAGGTACCATGTACTCTACGTGCAGGATACATCATAAAGCTGATAGAAAGATAAAAGTAAAAATTTCAAAATAATGTTTCTTTTTGTTAACTTATTTTTTTTTGCACAGTCTTGAAGGTGCTATATAGTTCGAGGGTACAAATATATTATATTATTTTATATTCAAAAACATGTACTAATTTTCAACTACATCGGACTGTTGGACCCCCAACAGTCTGATGTAGTTGAAAATTTGTACAAAAATAAGTACATTAAATGTATAAAAATAAAATTATTTTCCTAATGACTTCGAGTTAACTGTTTAATATTAATCAAGACTAACGAGTTCGATGCAACTGATTTTATATTTTAAGGCACGCGCTTTTTATTCGATTAATGAAACAATACGATAAATCCATCGACGTAGGCAGCTGACGTACAGACATATGGTGCCTACTTCCAGGCAGCTGCGTCAAAGGTTATTATGACTGACAACCAGAAAGGTCACCATTTTTCTTACTTCATAATTATTTTCCTTAATTATTATGTTTTTATTGTTAGTAATAGATTTTTTCTATTTTATTTTTAATTAATTAACATAAATTGTGTCAAGTATTGCGCTATTGTTCTAACATTTCAAGGTAAAGTAAACAGAAAAGACAACGGAGTTTAAATTTTCATTAACTTTAAAAAAGTACAAAAACTTTTCGTTTAGTATGATTGCTTGAAAAATTTTTTCCCGACATCAACTTGTCAAGAAACACGTTTTTCTTTTGTTCAAAACTAAATACTGTAATTAAAATTGATAAAAATTCACGTTATTTTTCATATAGAACTAGGCGACAGGAGATTGTGCTTTTTCATTATTCATAGAAATATCGAGAAAATCTTCATACATAATATTTACTATAATTAATTACATATAGATCAAAAAACACATAACAATAACCACTTTCAAAATAAAACAAATTTTCTTTTCCAAAACTTTATATTTAAAAACGTCGCGTTCCGCAAATAAAAATAGTTTTAACTTTAGAGATACAAGCTGCTATCGGTAACGATTTATTAAGGTGCATGCTAACTTGCGCCGACACTGTGCAACTTAATTGATAGCATAGAAGATTATTTCACACGTATCCATTAACGAGGAAAGACATCCCATATCTTTTGTAAATGTGACGTTTATACCATGAACTTTTTATATTTTCAGAAATGAGCCCCTAGTTAATAAACTGTGGTACCTGTGGTGTAGCACCTATGATCATTTAACATTTTAAAAGTTTTATATCAAAAATGTATATATATAAATTTAACCGGATCAATAATTAATTAGACTTTACAGTAGTCCGTTGTCCTTAAACCCTTAAATTGTTCAGTTTAAATGGGCAATAAACGCGAAAATCAAAGATCTTATAATAGCCGATTATTCTTTCGATATTTGATCCATAGTATATTCTAATTATTATGACTTTAACTAGTTATTCAATAATCGATAATATAGAATTGATGTAGTTAAACGGGACTCCTAGAATATGTCGAGATGTATCAATGTTTGATTTAAACATTTTAAATGAAACAAATAATCAGTGTAGAAGAACACTGTTAGTAATATTTGTTTTATTCATAAAATATAACATCATTTAATCTGTAAGTGCAATGTAGAACTATTTAATAATTTTCCAGTAAGCAGTATTGAATAAATTTAACATATTTTTTTTTATAATAGTGAATTAAAAATGTATTTTTTTTAAATAAAATAAACATTAACTTTTGGTTAAAAATGTTACAATGTGAAGTTGATATCTAAACATAAGGTTTCAAAATACGGTCGGCCTTAGAAGAGTCTACCTGGATGGAGTATAAAAAACGGGTCATCGAACTCAATGCAACAGCTGCTCCAATTCAAAATGGCGGCATTATGTCAAAAATTAATAAATGCATGCCGGTTTCATATGAATTGAATTGAGATTTTATGCATCGTGGCTTGCATTTTTATGAATTAACACAACGTGTTCGTAATAAATTATTAAAAAATATGTTTAATTTAATAGTATGGTATTATACTTATACTACTTAAGTACAATTACATTTTACGTTCTTCATCTTCATATCTAATGAAGCAAAGTGTTGACAGTTTTGAATTCATTTCGATACAGCATATGTATGCTAATTCAAGATTACATGCTGTACCGAATAAAGAAATTGTTCGATCAGCTTCGATAACTCAATTTGTATATTCTGGATTATTTGTTATCATGACTAATATAATAAATACTATGACTAAGTCAGAATTGCAATGTTTTTTCCATATGTTTCTTCCGTACGTTTTTTTTACGTATATTTAACGAGAATAGTTTTGAATTCTATTTACAAATACTTTATTTGTAAATAGAATTTGGTGTGATTATTTCGCAAACATTAAATAAATATTTTAAATAAAATTTATAGTAAACAAAAGGTGCTTGAAATATAATAATATATCACTTTATAATAATAACTAAGTAGAAGCGAATATGCCATAATTTCACAACTTGATGACATATCTGTCACAACAACAACCGCAACATATGGTGCGATACAAATAATATACGTGTCTAATTTACCTATTGTATAATTTTAATTATCTGTTTAGTTCCTATGTGAACATAATTTTTTATCTGTCCAATTTAACAACATGCTAATTTCTTAATTCACGCTTGACCGATTTTGAGGGTTGAAAGGAAAAATATAATAATATGTAGTTGTTACTTATCAGCCAATAGTAAAAGCACTTTAATAATTGAAACGTAATAAGAAAATTAATCATAATTCTCTGCTGTCAACATTTTCTCATAGCTTTTTATGAATGAAAAAAAGTAAAACTAGGCATAAATCAAATAAAGGTGTCTCCGTATAGCGTTACAATGTTTGAGCGAGGCGCGGCGGAAGCGCGGAACCGGAGCTGCATCATAAATTATACTTTACTGTTCCCGCCGGGATCCAGTTACGTTAGATTATTACGATTATCGCTTCTCGATTGTGATTATCGGTGAGAACGGTTACGCTTCAGGTCTGCTCTGATTTAGCGCGCATGTGGACTGTGATCCTAATTCAGTAACGGAATGGAAAGTTTTTGTATTTGAGCTTGAGCTTGAAACCATTTAACCAAAACTTTTTTTTTATTTAATTAATAGCAATATCTATCTGGTACAAGTACATTTTACAGGTATAGTAAGATTCTTGTAAGTAGTAAGAGAGACTTTAAATTAAAAAAAAATATATATTTTTATACCCTTTCATTTATTGAATAATATTAAAAAGGCAGAAAAATTACTAGCTTGGCTGCACCAAGTTTTACTCATATACATTTTAATTTTTGAAACCAGTGGTGGCTAAGGGGTACAAATATGCGACTAAAAATATAACACGTTTAAAGTTCTAATCTCACTCTAGGAAAAGAAATAATTAATATTTTCATTTTCTCGCTTTAATACAGAATCAGAGCCCGGCGATGAGTTCAGACATTCAACATACGAGTACAATGCCACCATAATTCGGCGGAAAGTGAGAACCGGAAGTGTCTTTACGGGTACAGAGTATCTTAACACTAGATTCCCCGGTAATTTCTGCCTGTGCGGGATTCCGCGTGAAGCTAAAACATTTTTTTACTTTACCCATCAAGTGATTATTTCTATTGGATTGTGCAATTTCATTTCAATTAGATACAGTTATAATTTATTATTGTTTAATATAAATTATTTAAACGATATATCATTCAAATCTATAATAATATGAATATTAAATTAGTTTGTAGGCTTCAAATGTTTTTAAAAATATGTGTATAATAATGGCAAAACGTAATTAATTGTTTAAAGACGGACGCTATTTTGTCTCATAAAATATTTAGAAATTTACAGATGTTTGTTGTAGTAAAAGTGGTATATATAATATATATTTTCAATTTTTATTTCTTATAGGAAGAATAAAAAATTACAATAATTCGTCAATTGAGAGAGAAATGGTAGCTTATACATAATTTTTTGGTAATGTAAGATATTACCTAAAAAATATACACAAATCGGCTATGAAAGTAAAACATAAAATAATTTTAACATTCACAAAAAGCCTCATAAAAACATCGACATACGAAAATACTCTCATTTAGTAATTAGCACTTCATCATGCTTCATTAGAGTATTTTATTTACCTCAATCGCGTGCCCTCCTCTCCCTTACCCTACATCACTGTATAAAACTGCAATCACCTATCACTCACAATGCTAAGTAAGCCCTAACCAGCCCTATCTGGCCTTCCTCGTCTCCTGTTTACTTAGAAGATTGGTTAAATGAGAGGGTAAAATACGAAGATACAGAGCTCAAGTGTGAATGGTGCAAGTTGAAGGGGCAAAAGGCTTGAAGCTGGGAGGTCGTTAGCCTAGCTTTGATTGTTCGATGAGTACAGCAATAAGTCACTTGTTAACGTAAATAAACGGGAAGTTTATGAGTAAAGGAAATTATAGATATATTTTTTTATATTTATATTTATAATTAAGGCCAAGTTATTGTATTATTAATTATTATTGGATTATTTATAGTTGTGGTATGAAAACTATATTTTTTCAGCTTCACGCTGTATCTCGCATAACACACAGTATGCAGAGGGAACTTGGGAACCTAGTGTTAAGACACTCTGCTCCGGTCCCTCACTTTACGCCAAATTTTAGGCATTTTGTATTAAGTGGTGGCATATAACTTCGCGTTTTCCCTTTTTACTAGAGAAAAAAAGTAGACGTTTACAGTCACACGCTAGTGCCCCTGCGCTACGACAGGCTTCAAGTATAACCATATATTTTTGTATGTTAATCTATGTTGCAAATAGAAAACATTTCGTTTGACGATATGTTAATAACGATGTTTGATAGGAACTGCTATATTTACTACAATATAGAATATTCTTTGAAATGCATGTACGAGTTGAAACATAAAAGGCTGTTCACGTAAGAATCGTATGTATTTGCTTTTCCCCGTACGCCCCTATATACCTCTTGTAAAGTAGGCAGTGCGTTCACTAGGTTATGCGTTCCCCCTTTCGACTTGTAGCCAGTACATAGGCATTGCTTAGTTTTACATAGTAAATAAACTATCTTTAACCCTTGCTCTCATTACCTGTATCGCCTGAGGTAAACGGTTAAACAACATCTTATACGTACTGGGAAGGAAACGGGATGAAAAGGAATATATCTCGGTCTTTAAGCTCATGCACGATAAATGTATATATATATATATATATACATTTTTTTCCCTGTGCATCTTTATAAGTACACCATAAGATCGGGTGAACGAACCAAGCGAAGTCATATTTATGAGTAAAATTTTATATGTAAATTTGACTCCAAATTCGGTAAAATCTGCGAAACAGAAGTCAATGAAAAGTAAAAGATACTAACCAAAATTTGTACATTATACATTTGTATTATATATATTATTATTATTATTTGTATTATATGTATTTGACGTCTAAAATTCGGTTCTAGATATCGAACAAAACATTTATCTGAAGTAGTGAAAATTATCACATATATATATTGTTGGGATTTTTATTATTACAATTATTAGTTCTTATTTCAACAACTTTTTCATCTTTAAAATAAAAAAAAACATTATCTTTAGATATACGAAACAGGGATGTTATTGTTCGCTTATGCTATGAATCCTATTGGTTACTTTTAAATCGTCTTCAAGAAAATTGTATTTTCGAGATAAGTCTGGTTTTCGTAAGCAAAGCAAGTACGTATAAAAATTTTCTGATACACTTTATATCAGAATTTTTTTTAATGAATATCTATTATTATCACTTAATATAAAAAGTAAATCATTTTCCAAAATATAATTCAGCGTAATAAATCAGAATACCATATCGAATCAAATACATGTTTATATGACACAATTCGAGGCGTAGGTCAGCAGATGTGGGTTAGGCGTTCACTGGGGGCGGGGCGTCTAGTACATAGTTTGTACATAAGCTAGAAAGAAATTCTCAGTTTCCTGTAGGAAATGCGTTTATGTGTATACTGTAGCTTATGGTCCTCAAGCTTTTGAAATGTAGAGTTACAATTGCCATTAAAAGTTGCTGCGTGAAGGGAAATATGGAATTATTTTATATATTTTTCATTAATTTGAATACTTATTTTTAATAAAAATATTAAGGTAATGAGTTTCTAAAGTGCTACAGTAACAAATTCATAATTACTACATTTAGTAAAAGAAAAATAATGATAATGAAAATACTTTTTATGAAAACAAAAAATAGATAGATTAGATTCGTATCTCGTTGTAGTTTTAAACATTTAAGTAAACATAGTATTTATAAATATGAAATAAAAAAATACGACTGATATAAAATTTGAACATAAATTCTTTATTAGCATTAAACTTTTTATGAAATGTTTATAATTTCTAAAATTATATTAAGCCAAAGAATTATACATTTTTTAGTAGCATTTCCGTAAACGATGTGCGTCAAATTTACTTCAACTAAGATTATTACACGTTAGTCGTAAAGCAAAATTCCATCAAAACAATAGCTCTCACATAGCAGGCATAGGTATTCTAAGGACAGAATTAGATATCGGGGGTGAGGCGTTCACGCTGCATGCCCCCGACGCGTGCCTGTGGGGAACTCTCTAATGAACTGGATGAACTAGAAGTTGCGTAGAAACCTGTGCCTAGACCACGTCACGTACATCTACTTTAATGTTACTTTACTTGATATTTTTATGCTAAAGCTTTCTTGCTACGCGATGACATTAAAAAATTAAAGCCTCGTTCAATGTTTTTTGTATGGTGTAAGAAAGTGCTCTTTTTTATTTGCTTTTTATTTTATAACAAATATATGTGACCTATTTATTAAATTTATATATATTGATTCTTTTTTAGAAAATAAAATTTTCTTTACTATATACTTCTAAGAAATGAATTGTGAGATACTAAAGTTCTTAGATTTTGCACGTTAAAAAGTTGTAAATATTTTTTTTACAATTTAATACATTTTGTTATTGTTATGTACCAACATAAAGTCCAAAATCGTGATTAATAGACGTAAGAGATGATGAAAAGTATTAAATGAAAAAACTTTAAATACGACGTTAAGTATTTAAAAGATGTCGTGACAAGAGCGAAAAATTAAAATGTCACATAAAAATAGAATAACAAAAAAATAAATGAAATAGTACGTCAAGTATTATTTAGGTTGAATTCACGAAACGTTTCGCAATTCACAAAATTACTGGGAAAAGAAAAAGATATACACCTGTACAGTGTTTGTTAACTTAGAAAATGGAATTTGTTAGTAAGTTTTGTTTTATAATCTTTATAAAAACAAAATATATTATTTTTAATATACCTTTAAACAGTTCAACAAAATAACTATAAAAATAATATTTTTTACAAACACTAATTATATCGTACATTTACTATATGAAACTTCAAACATAGTCATCAAGCGCGCTCACTTTAAAGGAAAATATATTTTTTTAAATATGTGTTAAAAGCACTTGAAGCTACATTAGAATAGTTAGAGCCCGGGGCGCGGAACTGCGTATGCGTGGCCACGCGCGATTTTACCACCGCATTGCGTCTGAACGCATCGTTTGCTTCCACCGCTTTACTTAATGGCAAGAGGTCGTGTTCATCCACACGTAATGTACCAAAAATAATTAAAATTAATTATTTATCGTATCGTTAAAATGAAATTTATAATAATAACTTTAATTATATACTGTTTTAATGAAAAGCTTAACCGAGAAAAGCTTTAATAAGACTAACAAATGAAAATACTTTTATATGTATCAAAGGACATAATGTATACAATCCTTTAATTTAAATGGTCAGCTCTAATAAATGATTACGCAATATGAAATTTCAAAGAGTAATATGATAAATAAAACGCAGCATTTGTATAGCTCTGAATGCGTAGTAGGGGTGCATCAACGCACCCCTCACGCACTTACGCACACTTGTACACACAGTGCACCTATATTATAAAACTAGAACGTGATTGGTCGAGATCTTTCTATGTATGTGTACCTGTTTCGTGTAGAAAGGAGGTCGTATAGATAGAGTTATTTATGTCTAGGCTATATGAATTAGTTGCGTGCATTGGGGTAGTCTTCGCTAGGAAAAAGTATTGATTTGTTGTTCGTTGGAAGAGTTTTGTTGAGCTTTCGCAATTTTAAGATTACTTGAGATTTTTTGAAGTTAAACGCACGGTGGACTCAATATTTTTTATACAGGGCTGTAAACCTGCTTCAGAGGTTTGATTGTCTGTGTACCCTTCTTTTAACTATATAAAGAATTCTATTATGAATGTTTTAAATTATAATCGAATAACAATGTCTCTTGTCCAACGAACGTGCTTTGTGTGACTGTATTCAAAAAAACTAGTTATGTTCTTTAGCACATACTTCATATGATTTTTATAATGTCTGATAAATAAGTACGTGGCGTACTAAAGTACTATAAATATATCATATTTTTATTAATATCAAATAATTGTAAAAATATATAAAGAAATTAAATATGTAGTTCTATATTTAATAAACCTGTTCTTAAAAAGTGTACCCAACAGGTTCATATAATATTTAAAATCAGTAATAAGATGTAATTATAAATATATAAATATTTTTTTAATTTATATTTATTAATATTTGATTATAGCAGCCTAAGGCATCATAAAACTATAAAAGTATGACTGTAAATTCCACATTAAAAACTCATTACAATTTAAGTCTTCACTTGTCAATAATAATAAAAAGTTTCAAACGTACTCAACTATAAGAAAAAAAGTGCTGATTACACAACCTTTATTAAGAAAGCAAGATGCATCATTAACGCGTCGATCTGCCCGTTACATCAGCTGATAGCACAAAAACCTTACCATCTGCCGGCCCATGAATCACCGGCCCTTGGCGCGTGCCAAAAAAACAACTCAACCGTTATATCCGTGGGTCCACCCACGTGGCAGGACCCCCGTTTAAAAATCGATTTTTTTTCGTGCCACGACATTGCGATTTTTTTTCATCATTTGTTATCTGTGTTAATCGTTGGCGGGAGTTTCTTTGAGTTGTCAAAATATAGTACAAAATATCATATATTAATAATTGTATCTATGTTTTGATTTTATATTACTTTTTATTTCGAATCTATGACTTTTAAATAATATTTATTATTAATTTATTATAAGATGTTATATCTTCTATGAATAAAATTATAATCATCTTGATTTAATATACGATTATTTGGTACATAAAATAAACGTAAGTATTCTTTTTATTTATGTTTATTAATATTTGATTATAGCAGCCTAAGGAATCATAAAACTATACAACTATGGTTCAAGCAATATTAGGCTCATAAATATCAGCAACCTAGACATAATGTTATTAGCGCAAAGCAATTGGGGTATCTTACAAAATAATGTACTGTTAATAAATCTAGTTTAATTTCAAGATGTCGCGACAGTATTCATTGCCATTATTTTAGGTGCAAAAAAGGTTGTCGATTAAAGTAAACAATCTACAAAACAAAAAAGCCATTAAAACCTGCGATAAAAGCAGTGGATTTGTAACAAAGTTTGTCAGTAATGTTTATTGCTATATTGTTCGTGAAGTTCTAACAGGAAAAGCGTGAATTCATTGGTTTTTATTTAGCTAAGGCTATTTTTCGTCGACCTATATTTTGTTTAACATATTTAAGTACAAAGTTTCATTAGGCATACTTATGCCATATAACCGAAAACCGTATTTAAAAACAGAATTTTAAATACGGTTAGGTTGTTTAAACTGGTGAAAGGTGTGTTCATTCAGTAGCAACGTAAGCTTGCTGACACTTAAGCCAAAAGATTTTTAATCACAATCATGTTGATAAAAAAGATTATAATTTTATATAAAGTGTACACAATTGTAACATCTGCCTGATACAAAAACTCTAACAAAAAGGCACCTTTGGTCGACAATGAGTAGGAACGGCCTATGATAAAGATCCTAGAGGTGTATCCACTGCATCGATTTTGATTGGAGCGCGCGCGCAGCTGGCGAGCACATTGCGCGACTCGTGCGCACAGATAATGTGGGCGACATATGAACCATAATATAAATAATCTTATGAGGTTTTACTAAACTTGAAAAAAAAAAGACGGTAACGGACGTCACAGCTTGTATAAATAAGATTTACTTAGTTCCTGTGACGACGGCACATAAAAAACCGATCTGTGTATGTATGTAGGTATTATTTTATTTCTTTAAAAAATATTTTAAATTTTTTTTCTATTTTTATTTGGCCTATAAAATTAATCATTTATAAGTTTATATTTGGCTCATATAAAAACAAAAATGGTAAATATATTTATTCAATCTCATGTCGCTAGATATAAAAAAAATAATCATAGTCGAAAGATAATATTATAACGCTCATAACGAGTGATACGAACATTCGTAGAGACAATTCATGGTGTTACATAAAAATGTCTTACTTCTTGTTTGCATCAATTAAATGACATAGAGCCTAGGAAAATTATATTATCTGTCCTCAAAATTAATTCAGAAGACACCCAAATTCATTAATCAGTTAAGCTCATAAATATCATAACTCTTCATTTATTAGTCATAGAATCGCATAAATTGATGTCATTATAATGAGAACACTAGTAAAAACGTCAGGCACAGCATAATTGCTTCAGAAGGCTTTAAATAAAGGTGAAAAGAACAGGGAATGTCTCCCTTCTCTCCCTGGCTCAGCTTTACGGCGGTTGTTATAAAACTAATTTGCTAAGTTTAAGTTACTTTGCAGCCCTTAACTTATAATCGTAAATTAAGTCAAGTAGGTTTCTTCTCTCAAGTTTCTGCCGAAACTTTTCCTTCGGAATCTGCTCAATATTAATTATTATACTTTTTCGTTCTTTTTATTAAAATAGTTTTTGTACTATTATCGATTTTTTAAATTGGAAATGTTTTCTGAAATTAATTTTAAATAAGTGTATATACGTACAGCGAGAATCTTGTATACGAAACAATTTGGTTTCTAATATTTCCACTTCCCACGTATCGTTCTTTCTTTACAGATTGATTTATTTCGATTTCTATCCCTATTGAAATGTTATGATTAAAAAAAATATATCGTTAAATATATTAATTTATATTGTGAGTTTAGATATGGTTTTCGTGTTTGGCTAAGTTACGCAGTAGCTTTAGTGAAATTGTTTAACGTTCAAAAAGTGAAGCATTTAACTGGTTATTGAATAAGAATTGCATTTGTAAATGTTAAATTAAATTTAGAATTTTGCTAAATTAAACAATAAATACGTCCCAAAGAAGTACTTTAAAACTACAATATCACACTACTAACGCAACCATTATCACAATATCAATTTCAGAAAAAAATAACGCGAAAAGAGATTGCCTACGATTTTTCATGGGCTATTAACTTTGCAGTTGTTTTTATTACAGTTTTATGGTAATCACCAGTCTTTGTTTTGAATTTCGAATTGGAAAAATATACTTTCAACGTTGCTAAATAAATATACTACTACCCCGATACTTTCAATTCTAACTTTTCTTTTTCCATAGATGTTAACATGTCGTGTACATTGATTTTAGTTAAAAAAAATTGTACGGACGGTCGTTTCGATTAAAATAATTTATACTACAATAGTACTTAATAATATAATATTTGTGAGGACATAACGTATACAGTCCATAAAATGAGACACATTGCTTCCGCCATTTTACAGAGACCGCGAAACCGACAATTCAAAACAAGATGGCGTTAATCTATGCAGACGAATAAATTAATGTAAATTGCGCCTCGTAAATAAGTCATACAAAGTGTTTGCGTCATTCACAAATCGATTCAGTTTTTTCAGTTCACTTCACAACGTATTAACAAAAATACTGTTTAATATCACCTGTACTGTTATTTCGAAACTTCCATTATTTTATCTTCTGTATCTGCTTTAGTTAATGGTGTTTTATTTTTATGATTATTTACAATTATAAATCTTTATAAAAATCTTTATAAATCATTATAAAAAGTAATAACGTAATTTTAAAGGCTGAATAATTCATATAACATTTATTATATAGATAACAATATGAAAATTCTCACCTTCTTCTCCGTCAACTTCTCGCACCGACGCTGCTTGCATATTTGATGGGACTTGTCGTTGCGGCAAGGCGCACAATCGCCGCAGTTGTCTTTTCTTTGGCATCCGATGCATTCGCCACATCTCTTTCTTTTCTTCTTTGTCTGTGACGGGAAGCACTAGAATTAAGTCAATTTGTTTGTCTAATTTCTGATTAAATTAATATATTTTCAAATTGTTTTTTTTAATATTTAGTATTAAAGATATTACTTTATGGATACGGTTATTTCGTAATTTCGGGCGTATTTAGCAGTCAGTTGGCTGGCAGATCTAACAATAATTACATACCTTATTAAAATGATCGAATTACTAGTTTTTAATATTGAAAACGAATATGGTCGCTGTACTGGTGAGGAAAGCCTTATGTCACTATTTAAACTACATATTCTTAGTTACTTACTTATTGTAATTCTACTTCTTACTTACTTATTGTAATTTGCTTCTTGTGTACGTAACAGAACTCAAATTATCTAGAATTGGACTAAAAGTTATGAACATGCAGTTAGATAGTGACTTTTTTAAATAATACAAAATATACATTTTAAAATAGATTTGTTAGGTATATAAATTTAGTGTCAAAACTTAAAACTTTTCTACATATTGATTTTTTTTATATAATTAATGTATAAAAAACGTGACATAAAACAAGATTTAACTATTATACCATTCATTTTGGGTATATTCAAATGCTCCTAATATTTAATATGCATGTCGAAACTTCCGTTTGTATGGAACAAAGATTGCAATTATGCTCAGACAACAATTTCGGCGCATTCTGAGTTCGTTAATGACTCGTCTGGCTCGCGTCATGCGCCTGCGCTCGATCGTGACGGCGTTGATATCGATCTTTGTTACATTTATATTGAATTATAGTGTTAAAGCTGTTTAGATATCATCTATAATATCAAATTGTACGTATATATTACTAGCAGTAATTATTATTAATGCAACTTCAGGAAGTTTTATAAATCTATTTCTTAATCTAATAACTAATGTTGATATATTATTTGATATAAATATTTATTTTTGATTCAGATAGTCAAGTAACATATAGTTAAAATAGTATTACATAATAAACAGTATAATAGAATTTAGAGACTAAGCAAAACGGGGAGAATAGAATAAGTTACAGTCAGGTTCTCTACGTTTATTCTTAAAAGAGGAATTTGTGAAAATATACATGTAGATACAAATTTCTGCTTTATTTTTTTCACGTTTTAACGTTCCTGTTAAGATATTTCATTCTTTATTTTCCGCCAAATTTTTAATATAATATATTATATGTTAAGCTATTCTCAACGCCACTTTTTACGTTCCAGGTCACTAAAATATATTTAACTTGGTAACATTTAAAATTTACATTATAATTATATATTTATTTTGAAAAATTATTCTCCAATATATATAAAATTATTCCTCCGAGATTAGGCATCAAAACTGTGACCTTCGCGCTTGAACTAGAAACAGGGGATTCACTGCTTTTTATTTATAAATCATTTCATGTTTAAGCAAACATATTATCAACTTACTACACTTATTGCATAGTTATCTATAACAAGGCGGAATGAACTTATAACCATAAAAATTATATACAGCTGTGATGCGAAGCCGCCATTTTATTCATGTTACTATCGCGATTGGAATCGCTCGATTGTTCCCGACAAACAGCTGACGCGTTGTAAAAAAGGGAATTTGTTTTTACATACTAATAATAATATAATAGTTAAGTAATTTAAAGTTTTATGTATTTTTTACTCTTTGTTGTAAGTATTTTACTTTAAAATTTTATTGTACATTAAAAGTTACTTTTTTTTCAGCTGAAAGCTATATCCCAAACACGTGAGGGTAGGCAGAGGGTACTTGGGGACCTACTATTAAGACACTCAGTTTTGTTCCCCGCTTTCCGCTTTTAATATTAATTGGAGACATTGGCGGAACTCAACGCCACGCTTAACCTTAAACGTAACTTAAATTGTAAAATATTTATATTTCATTAACACTAGTTGTTTACGTTTTGAAATTCTAACACCTTTGAGGTACGGCAGATGTCACGGTATTCAAGAAACAATATTCTAATTAAACCCGTTTGCACTAGACATAAATGTATTTTATATGCATTTAAATATGGGCCTAACCTTAAGCTTAAAGTGTAAGCGTAAAAGCACACATTTTAAACATCAACAAGGTTAGTTTTTCAATATTTTTATAAAATGTAACAATCAAAATGTAAAATATATGTACAAATGTCACATTTTCAATAACGTCATATTTTTAATATGTATAAGATTTTGTACATAAAAAATATTATATATATATTCTATCTTTAAACATACCTTCCCTGTTATGAGTTCAGTTTCTAGGAAACTTTGGTTTTCCCAGCTTGACTCACTCGTACGACTCAAAGCTCTTGTAATATCGTTTGTAATACCGAAAAATGAAAGCCTATCTTAAAGGACGTATATAACGACGACGACGAAGTATTAAAATACGTTGGTTTCATTTTAACCAAAGAATGCCTCACATAGAAAAATATATGTATATTTCTGTAGATTATTATTTGTTAGCTTCACGCTGTATACCGCACATGACAAGGTAGGCAAAGGTAACTTAATGTTGTCATAATTTAACCCCGTTACGTTCCTCACTTTCCTCCGAATTTAAGGCATTGCTTGTTGAGTAGCGGCATGCAACGCCGCACCTTGCCTTGTTATCAGAACAAATAAATAGAAATACATAGTAAATAATTTATTTTGGTACAAGGCAAAACGCGGCGTTGAGTTCCACTACTCAACATGCAATGCATCAAATTCGGCGGAAACAGCGTGAATCTGAGTATAATTTATTTCCTCTAGTATGTATCGAACCTACAACCTATCTCGTTCACAGACTAACTGTCTGTGAACGAGATAGGTTGTAAATGATTTTTTTAGTGTAAACAACTAGCTTTATGTAATATAATTTTTACCGTCGAGTAGGTATTTACTTAATTCCTTACTTTTATATTTTATATACAAGTAATTAAAATTCTAGACAGCCCTATGAAACAATTGCCTGATGTGAAATTTTAAAATAACTGAATAACATAACAGTATTGTCATTATTATTTTTTATTTTTTTTATTACCATATGCGTGCTGCTAATGAGGTACTCGATAAAATCTTTATGTCAAACACAACGCAATTATATTTAAAAAAATAAATACGTTATAAACAAATAGAATTTTTGATTTAGTAATAAAATATTAACATTGATTAATAATTTTATGATAACACATTGTGTTCATTATGTTTTATTTTATAAAAAAAAAATATTCTGTTAAAATTAAAAAAAAAAACAACTGAAATTATTAATTTATATCCTGAAAATATTTAACTAAACTATTTTTTGTTATGCTCTATATTTTTTTAAGATCAGTGGTTGATGATGATTGAAATGTTTAAATTAGGTTTTAAGGTGGAAATAGAGTTGTACCAATAAGTACTTTCCTACCACGCAAAAACCCCTGATATTTGCTATAACTCAAATTTCGTAATTATTATATTGAAATGTGTATTGTAATTAAGTCGTAGCTGTTTAACAAACTTCTAATAGTAAGGGAAACGCGCCGCATGTAATTACTCTAGTATAGATGTGAGCAGCTGCGCGCAGGCAAAGGTGTTCATTATTAGACTAGGAAATGCTGACATTTGTAATGGAATGTCACTGGTATGAACCTTTTCTAGAAATTAGAAGCTTTTCTTACGTTTTTTTATGAATTCTGTAAGTAACGTAGTAATTAAAAGTTGAAATAGTCTTATAATTTTAATTGTTTATATAAAAAAACGGATTAATATAAATATTTTCTGCATATTGTTATTAGGTTTTAATTATAGAACTAGGCTCTATACATTAAGGTAACTTAACGAAAGAAAAAAGTACAAAAGCTCGTGAAATTTTCTAAGCAGGGCACGCGTAAATCGTCCTACTTTAATTTGTGTTTTAAATGAGAGAGGAAGTTAATTTATTGGAGGAGCTAGCGAATCGGCTAACTATAAAATTTATAGCCGCGAAGACAGAGAGTTAGGCCATTTTGAACACGGCATTGAGAATAAAAACGGCTTCACAAATAATAAAAGGTGAAGTTACTGGGAAAACTTTCCCTTTTTCAAGTTCCGAATATGTCGCCGTGATGTCGGATGAAATTCAGAGATTCTTCATACATATCTTTCGTCGACTATTCGCTATTCCCTTGCGTCTTGTTTACGCAATTTGCCAATTCCCGGAAACAGATTTGCTGTCTGGTCTAATTTTATTGGCCCAATTATAGTGAATATAACTTATATTTTACTAATGAAGTATTTGACAGAGTTGAAGCAATAATCATTTCTTATTAACTATTTAGGTTCTCGTAAATGGGCCGCTTCTAAGGTATTTTTCGGCTATCTGGATTAGACTAGTGTATTTTATATAGTAACTAATACTTTTACTTTTTTAGTACGTTCGATACCGAATGCTATTTTGTCATTAATGTGAAAAAACAACATGAACTGACTGCAAATACAAACCCAAGCTTAGAACAATAACATTGTACATCCATCAATATTTGTCATAAATATTGCTTAAGTCAACCATTTCGTTGTATAGAAAACATATTTCATAATTAAAATATTAAGACACTCACCTGTTTTTCGCTTGATATATCATCAAGTTCCATTGGTCCAGTGTTCATGGGCGGGGCACCATGCATCGGAGATTTGAAGCCGGCAGTAGATGATACTGCCGCAACTTGGCCACTACTTTCTGACCCTACTTCCATGTTAGAACCATCTGATTCTGAACTATTTGCTCGCATTTTCCGTCTCTCTTTCTTTCGAAAATCTGATCGTGTTGGCGAAGAGCCACTTCCGAAACCATTTGATTTTTTGTCATATCCATTGTCTATCAACATGGGATTTTGGAAGTTACTATGATGTAATCCATTCGGGGTGTACTTATCTTGTAGAGATTTCACATCGAATGGTTCATTTTTCAACACATGAACGACGGTAGGGCTTTGAATGTTTTGTATTAAACTTCCATTTTGATGAAGAAGCGTTCCATTTTGATGTAATATACCATTTTGTGTAGGAAATGCGTTTATTGTCGCAATGTTTGGCTGGTAAAGTTGTATATGCCGGTCATCGATATATGCTTGGCCAGCTGGTGCTAGTTCTCGTGCTTGCAAAGGCGCGGGGACAATTGGATAGCTCCGAGCATTTACAGCAGTTAAGGTATGGAATGTTGTAGCGTTTACAGGCGACAGTGTCGTTAGAGTTGTCGACAGAGGAGCCACCTGTGCTAAAGTGGTTAGATGTGGTGAAGGTGTAGTGAGTTGCGTGAGCTGGGTTAACTGACTAGGACTCGCGCTAGGGGTTGGGCTGGTTGTGACAGGCACTGGCGTCACACTTGGGAGCCCTGTTTCTGGTATGACTGTGGTTTCTGGAAATGTTTGAAATTGGCTTTGGAAGGACGGTAGTTTGTTCGCTATTGGCTGTAGCGTAACAGACTGGTACTCGAGAGGGGATGAGAAGCCAGCACGGAGTATAGCATCTTTCGAATTCACCGTAATGGGCATAGACTCCCACGGCCGATATTGCGGTTGGCTGGCGATCACGGATACCGTGTCGCCAGTCCTCTCGTAGTACTCCCAGCCCGGATCAAGGAGCCGGGTGTCGGCGGTGAGTATTCGTTGCTCGTTCTCGGCCATCTCGCCAAATGTTGAGAAAGGCGGCAAATGCGCGCTATCCGCGCCCGCCTCACTACGGAGCGTTTCGCTCATGACGTGTTACCTCGACGCAACCTCATCGCGTCACTCTTATTCACACCTATCTTTAGAAAAAATAAGCTCTACTAAGTCTATTTACGTTGTACTGAACACTCGGAACTGAACTGGAACTTGATAATTTGTACTCTTTGACCTGGCTTCGTTACGTCCTCAATATATTAAATAGCACTTAAGTTACGATTATACGGCACACTGGTTGACACTACACTAATCACAATATCTTCGATTTCTCACTATGAAATAAATTATATAAAAAGTCCTTAACAACAGGCAGTTAACTTATTTGAGTCTTATATCTAAGGCTTATAAAAATCTTTGGCTGATTTTAAAAAATGCTCGAGGAATTGGTTCGTTTTTGTATTAAATTTTTAACTCTTAATAAAATATTTGTGCACTCATTTAACGATCTATTTTATTTTGGAACGTTAAAATACTGGTCGTTGATAGATTCTCTTTTAAACTTTTGAAGGCTTCTTTTATTGTAAATACCGATCACTTCAGACTTAAATTAATTTGTACTGTTTGGGAGTTAGCGTATACTATTTGCGTAAACTTTATCGATAAAAGGTTTTAAAAAATAGTGCTTATATAATTTTTTGAAACGAAAGATATGACTGGAGGCTTTGGTTTGAGGCTTTTGTGGCTTTTGGTTGATTTTGTTCTTCAGTTCTGTGTCTGGCGGGCGGAGGCTGGCCGGTGTTATCCGTGCGGCCTGCACCGGTCTGTGGACAAATAAAACATATAATGTAGTTACTCTGTGCAAAACTATAGCATCGACTTATTTAAAAATATGGCAACGCTCAGGTATATTTATTACGCACGAGGGAGCGCATGCGTATGCTGTGTTTTGAAGCGTGCATAAATCGATGGCGCGAAGCATGGTGTTTGCATAACTGACAGTATTTTAATACAAATTAGCAATTTTTGGAAAAACTTTTTGGAAAAAATTTTTTTTATTTTACTTATAAATAATTTTTGATCATATTTTTTTTTGTAGTTAAATCTGATATATAAAATATTCAGCTCAATAAAACATAAGCGCGTTGTTAAATTAAGAGACTATATGACGTCAATCGTATTGTATTGTTTTGTTTCACGCTGTAACCTGCATATAGCATGGTAAGTTGAGAAAAAATTAAGTCCAGGCAATTATTATTTTTCTGCCCGAATGCAGGACCTTTATCATGTGTTGAGTGGCATAACTCAACTAAATTAAAAAATAATATAGTTCCCTAAGTAGAAATGTTACCCCCAACCATCGAACTCATAATGAGACGCTGTCCTACTGCATTATTTTGAAATAATATACGTATATTTACGAGTATGTTATGTATTAAGTAAATCATATTTTACATATAAAATAAAATAAAGTGATGTAATTTGCAATATCTCAAATTTCGCGGAAAGTAGGGAATGAAATGGAGTGTACATGAGTGTCACTGTGTTCGCAGATTCCCTTTGCCTACCCTGCTATGGATACAGCGAGAAAATGAGGAAGTGATTGATGTTAACATAAATTCAGTACATAAAAAAACCTAAAATTTCTCCTAAATTGAGAATTTTATGTATAATACTTGATTTATATAGTTTTCTTTTACATTTCGTGTAATTTGTATAGTTCTCAAAACATTTTGTACGTCCCAAACTATTAGAATATCTCGTCACGTGTTGGTGTTGTAAACAAACTATTAATAGAAGGGTACGCTAGTGCTACGCTCTATTTCGGAGCCACTATTTTAAGACAACTATTTTGGTAGAATTCGATTTAAAACCGAGTTTTTGATAGCATTTTATTTTTAGCTGTATTGTTTTTGACATGTTACTAAAAGGTATAGTCATTTATTTATAAATGTTTAAAGCTTTTAATAAAAATGTTTCAGTATTGAAGGAATAAATTAATTCACCAATGTGTTGTATGCAGGTAATATAATAATATAATAAAATCTCATTTCTATGTTAAAATTGAGATTAGATACTTAAAAAGATGTCTTTTGTTTTTCCACTAAAAGAAGCTGAATCGCAAACATGCTTGTTTCAACTTTTTCAACTCCTCGAGTCGATTTTCCTGGGGAAAGGAAAGTTTTATACATCTACAACTTACGCCACTTGAACATTTTCGAAAGTCGGAACTAACTGAGAATTCGCGTAAGGACCATCATAGCCTCTATTTAAAGTCGGAGGATGCTCACTAAGATTGGGTACTACTTAACCGTAGTAATTTGGATGATGATAATAATTTTGAATATTAAATTATTTTATAAATACCAATTTGTATGATCATAATTAAATAAAACTAAGAGAAGGTCTTAAATGTATTGTATTAAATAATTGCAAAGCCTTCAGTAAATTTCTAAAAATCAAAAGAAAATCACTCCAACATTGCGTCATCAAGCCTCAAAAGTGCGATCAAAATGTCCCGACTAGTAATCACAAGGCGAAACTCTTTGTAGATGCGCACAAAGAGTGTTCGTCGAAAAAAAAGATTAAAAAGCTCAGTCGGAACGGAACGCAACTTTGGATTTGTGTGCGTGCTTTATTATTTGGCGATCGTGTTTGTGCGCGCCAGGATCTGTCCGTGTATGCGGTGTGCGTGAGCGGCGCGTGTGTGCGAGCGGAACGCGATAGTATCTGGGTCTCGGTTGTCAAGGGCAACCGTACAACCGCTGCAGCGAAAGCATTGCGCTTTCAGCTTTGCGCTGTAATTATACGGCTTATTTTTAGCATCGGATGTTGTCGCCTTTTTGTCCTGGCGCGTTCTGGCGCAACGCCATGCACGTTTAGATGACGTTCGGAAATCCTTGAATCTTGAAAGCTGAACTTGAAGTTTGCTCGCTATTTTCATGTTTTCGCTTTTGCGACGCCGTTGGAAATGCGCGCGTTAATGCAATACCCATTGTTTTACAGATGTTTTAATGTACGCGTTTTTGGTAATGCAGGCAAATTTATCGTGATTCTTTTGTCAAGAACTTTGAAGAGACTGTGAAAATAATATTTTAATATGTATTGTAATTTATGAATTGAACGTACCTACTGGAGCTTTAAAAGTACTTTAAAAGTATTAGTTTACTTAAATAAATTTTATAGCACTACCGGCTGTGTTATACAAAGTATCACATCCGGCGCCTGCGCATAATACCTGCACAGGAAACTGATATCTCGGTTACACTGATCACTTTACTGATAAAACTTATCGATAGCTATATCTATCAATCATGCAAATTTTATACTATTTTGATATATTGATACATATTAAGTTACACTTTGTCGAAAACTAAAAAAAAAACATTTATTGATCTTTAATAAAATTTCTATACTGTCACTCTTTATATAAGCATTTAATCTATGGCGTAGCAATATCTGACCGCTCCCGTGAACGCCATCAATATAATAACCACAAACACAGGATACGTACATCACACTTATTATTATAATGTAGACCCAGTTTTATGCTATTATATACGTAACTATAGTTATATTATTTTCTTTAGAATCTTTATTTAACTCATTTTCCTTTTAGACTAAATGTTAGCAATTTTGCTTTTTGTTTGCAAAAAAACGTCTATTTAAAATAAAATAGCTTCACGCTGTAGCCCACATAGTAAGGGAGGCAAACCGATCCTAGTGGTAAGGCACTCCGTATTCCATTTTTTGGTCCGATTTTTGAGTATGTACATTTAGTAGCTTAACCTCGAATTACAACCGTTATTTAATCAAATCCAGTGCCACTGCCTCTATGAATCTCATATAATACATATGAAAATATTATTTAATTTATTTTTTCCTTAGAAAATTTCGAGATCACATTAATAATTTTCAACAATTTTTTTTTTATATAACAAAATTATGTACCCATATTTAAGTTGGTTATATACATAAATATAAAAGAAATTGTTACAATACTAATTAAAGATAAATAATACTATTAATAATTTCTAGCTATTGTGTAACGAAACTATTACTATCAAACTTTTCAAATAACCGTAAGAAAATATTTAGTTGAATTATAAGAAACAAGTTTCACTGTACTGAATTAAAGACATGAAAAGATGGATTACCAGTTGAATCGTTAATTCAAAATCATTGAAAACTAGTTTATATGGGATTTTGTATTGTTTCATATTTACGTACAGTTAAAAATATTATATATTTGTATCATACTTTCGAATACAAAAAATTACACATGACAAAGACATCTTCACGATTATAAATATTCCCCGAAAAGATATTTTAATAAAAACAAATATATCTTCTCTTTTAATAAAGCAAAAAGTCAATCGCGTGCATAAATTATGAACACATGTCTCGCAGTACAAAAACTTCGAAATTCATACCTAAAGTGTGATGTGACGTCAGTGGCGTGGCATATAAAACAAAAGACGGGCCGTGATTAAGACAGTACAATGATAGGAATACCGATATAGAGTTACCGTCCCATCCCATTGAGGCACTCGAATTATGAATAGAGACGCAGATGTGGCGTTTTTTACAACAATCTTTCCCACACTACCACTTTTTCTTATGCCTTAATACTTCACAATATTAACTTATAATGCACAAAATGAAATATCAACGTTTTAAACTGTATTGTGTGGGTAATAGAGTTCTAATTTGAAATATTTTTGAAATTCAAACGCATCAGTAAGTCGGTTTGTTATAGTTTTGTAAAGATTTTTTGTGCATACGTCTTTTACTATCAGATGCGACATCGGAAATTGAGTATTTTTTGTACTTACACCTATGAGACTGACTAAATTTGAAGGAAGTCACACATGCACTGTATGATTTAGTATTGTTTCCTTTTTGAATTACAGCTATTATTTACATTTTACAATGTTACCAGAGTAATAATTTACATCTGCTTATTAGCTATGTAAGCTCTTACATCTACATAGAGCCTAGTTAAAGTTTTTACTGTACTAAAATATGTCTAACCTTAGGTATATTTTTTAGTCTGACATATTATTCCAGAAATTATTGTTCTCTTTATGTTTTACAAATGGATTTTTATATAAGAAAAGAGTCCTATACGAATTAATTAAATTAGGACAAATATGCTCTATAATTTGATTTGAAAAAGATGGTGAGGTGATAAATACAAAAAACTTCATCAATTAAGTTAATATAAAATATTTTACTTTTATTTTAAATATTCTAAGAAAAAAGGGTTGTTCTTAGAATACCAATTATCCGTCATATAACTACCGACCGACATCAATATACTCTATAATAAAAGTAACAGACAAAATGTAAACTAACATAATTAATACACGAACATACAAGACGTATAACGCCACTTATTATTATCAATAACAAGTCGCGAATATATTGAATGAGCACTGAAATAGAAATTGGAGTGCGATCTCTGATACAATGCCGCCGAGCGTTCACCGGCGAGACTTCGTCTAAATAAAATATCGTCAATTACTCACAAACTTTGTCCAGCTATGTTTGAACGTGCAGCTTTTATATATTCAATATGAAAACCGAAACCCTTAGTTTACTTAGGAGCAATAAGAAGCGGATTATCCTTAAGAAAATATGAATCGATTTAATATATTAGGTACTTGTCGAGTTCACGGCTCGGAGATGTGACATTATTCATACAACAACGCTTATATATTTTTGGGGAAATACGTGTTATATGTGTCTTCAAATATCTATTTGAAAGTTAAATATATTTATAATTATAAATATTTTGTATTAGTAAACTGGTTTGTCATAAAGGTGCTTCAGAAAGCACTTTTTTATGTGATGTTTTTTTTTGTTTCACAGTTTGTCCAATATATAGGAGGGTATACAGAGGAAGCCTAGGAACCTAGTGCTAAGGAACTTCGTTCCCACTTTGCCCCAAATGGTGGAGGCATTGCGTGTTGAGTGGTGTAACTCAACGCCGCGCTTTGCTTTGTTACCAGTACAAGTAAACGACAATATTAACGCTGTGTTATTCGGATAAATGTGAAAGTTTTCATAAACTCATGGATATATTACAAGAAATATTTTCGAATATGGAATTGGCCAGCTAAAAAATATAAATAATATTAAAAAAAAACTCAAACTACATGTGTCAATCTAATATATAACTCAAGAGAATAATATGAATGTTGTGTAGTTGAATATGACATTTCTATTGTAGAATATTAAAAAAAAATACGAAACAATCATGTTTTAAAATATAACGAAATAAGCTACTTACATAAATATAAAAATGAATTTCCGATAAGAAATAGTTATTTTTCATTATAACACAATTCTACCTTTAACCAGTTAGTACAGTAGTCTGAAAAATTAAACAATAGTTAATTACGTGTACGTAAAAGCCTACAGAGGAAAGGCTCACAGGACAGAACTTAGTGTCAATCACTACAACACACAATCACACTCATTTTCCACTAGGACACTATCATTTCCTATTGACCATTAATTTCTAGCTTTTGGTGTGTTTAATGAGTCTGAAGAGTGAGAATATGAAAAACTACGTATTTTATTTTACGAGTGAATCGAAATTACAAGATGTTTGTTAACTGTCACACGCTTGTGCCGCTCCATCACGACATCATTTTTATAATGGCATCATTTTTAAAAGCAAAATGCTTGTCTGTTTATCTATTTGTAAGTGCATAAATATTTTTTGATAAACAGTTATTAGGCTCGGGCAATCTAGGCTTTTATTGATTTGGAAGACTAACATATTTGGCTTAACTGTTTACTGTAAACGATAGTTTTAAGTTTGATTTTCATTCCGGGGAATAAGAATATTCAATTTGTTTACTTTTCCCGCTCCACTAAAACAAACCATGACGCTGAGTCCCGTCACTTAATAAAGATATATATGGATAAATAATATATATATACACATATAAGTATTAAATAAAATGGGGCTATAGATCTACCGAGTTTAAAATAAACATTTTTTTTCTTTACTTTCACGTTATTTGTCTAACATTATAAAGAGAATATATCAAGAGAGAAAAGAGCGCCAAACGCTATAATCACAACATCCTTTTCTTATTTTTTGTAAGGTAAATTTGATAAAAATACGAGAAAAATATCTAGAAATTATACTGTTTTCTGTGTAAACACCACAATACACATTTTTTCTCTTATAAGATTAAAAGTTACTGTAGAAAACAACAACAAATAGATGCAAATATAGATAATTAATAGGACTCTACTAAAATTCGATTTCGTTCTAACGTCGTAACTATCATAGAAAATCCTTTTCGAATCAAAGTGATTTTGCAATCAGATAAACTTTGATTCGAAAAGGATAACATCTTTTAAGCTTTAATAAATATTTTTAAATATTAGGAAATTAAGTATAGTTATTTATGGATATACCTAAAGATCTTTATTTGCATAATCAGTAGAGTTAAAATACCAAAAACTATGAGCAGAATCCATGTTTTACTTTCAGTAATAAATACATAAAATGTCCTTAGTCAGATGTCATAGTATAGAAGGACGACGTAACGTTGAATGAAACGAACGTACACCTTAATAGATAGTACCATAAAACACTTGCCTATAACACACATAGATAACAGAATCAAAAAACTAAATCTGGAAAAAGGAAGCATAACTCAAAGGAAGTTCGTTGCACAACCGCTCGGCATCGGCAGCGGCAGTCAGCGGCAAAATTGGCCAATTTGTTTATTTGTTTTCATTGGCCGCACTGAACTTGACTCGCCATTATCGCATTCACGGGAGGAAGGCGTATTATTTATTCGATTATTCCGTGGGACCGTCCGGGTCGTCTTCGCGCTGTTAACTGCTTGTTCGTATAGACTCTTATCGTAAATAATGTATGTAGAACGTGTACTGTATTAGATACACGTTCATTTTATTGTACTTTAACGATGAAAGACGTGAATGGTTTTATTTTTAAATTATCTTGTTATTGTTTCAAGATCGAGGTAAAGCTGTTTTCAATTGATGTAAATGACGTTAAGCACAATCATGATTACATTAACTTTATGGAAGCTAAATTTCTAAGTGACATCAACAACAGTATAAATAATTACTAATAAGACTAGATAAAAAAACTTATCTAGGATTGTTTTGTTTATCTCTTTTTGAAGTAGGGGTAAACAAACCTAGAATATACAATTTACTATGGTATATAGTGACACGTAGAGCATTTATTTACTTGTTTAAAAGTTATTCTTTATGTATTGTAAATGATACATATTACTACATTAAAAAACTATTTTCTTTTATATATTTACATTAAATTATATTATAGTAGAGATAGAATAAGATAAGATCTCTCTCCGTGTAGCCTACACGGAGAGAGATCTTTATATAGATTAGTAATGAAAAATATCTAATATATGACATAGACTTTTATAAATTTGTGTTAAATGTTTGAATACCATATACGATATTAAAAACTTCTTAACAAAGTTAACTAACTTTTTCAATCATCTCTATCTGCTTCACAATATTACGTGTTCTTACCCAATTAAAGAATAAATTGCGAATCATGCGTAATAACTATGACATGCTGATGTATCATCGCACTAATTTACTCTACACCCCGTGTTCCTGCGCATACTCATCCTTCAACAAAATTTCAAACAACATTCCACTTTTATAAAGTCACTCAAGTTTTTCTTTGATATGCGTGTATTTTATAGATCTTAAAATTGTATGGAACATTTAAGCTGTTTAATATTAATTTGTTTACATTTTACAATCCTTGTATTGTGACAATGGCCATGGCAGGAAAACAGGGATCAATTCGCAAAAGCACAACGAAAGCTCTGGCGGAAGCGCGCGAGCCGGCACCGGAGCCCGCGTCACGCTCCACCGCGGTCGTCCTGCCTAACTAACATCACAAAAACAACCAGAAGCTTCCACTATACTACTTTACAAACACTTCCACAACTTTCCAACTCGCACAAAACTTTACAAACTCGCGCTACCTTCTCCGGTCGCTTGATCCATCCGCTCCTTTTTTTCTTCGTCTCGCTGCTCCGAAACACAAAACGGCCCGAAGGACGCGCGCGAAAAATAAACAAAAAGGGCTGCAGATCGCGATCGCGTCCGTGCGTGATGCGACGCGGGAGTAAAAGCGCGTGCAGTCTCGTCGGCGGTCGGCGGCGGACTAGCGCGGGCATGCAGCTGCCGGCGCGGCGGCCAATGGCGGCGGGTCACGTGACCGCTCCCCGCGCGCCCCTGCGCCCGCGCGCGCCCTCGCCGAGCCCCCCGCCCGCGCGCCCGCGCCTTGTTTACAAATAATAATAATAGGGCCGGTGGCGCCTCTACAGCGCGGCGCGGCGGCGTGCGGCGTGCGGCGGCTACGCGCTACGAGCTACGCACAGCTGTCGCTGCATTTGGCGGGATTCGAGGCAACGCTTCGATCTGTTTACTTACAACTCGCAACAAGCTTTCGATCGATCGATTGCGTTTCGCATTCACGTTCGGTTATCCGTTTCGGTGTTGAGTTGTTCGTTCGTTCGCGTTTTCCGCGACTCGGTTTCCACGCTCATTTCCATATCGTTTCCTCAGTTGATGCCCAGTAATGGAATTATTTCGCCATTTTGGCAAGGGTGCGTATTGCGACAGGTTGGTGTTTCCGATTGTTTTGCTCGTGCCGTAAGGTGCAGGGAGGGTGGAACTGCTCCCCATGCTGTTCACCTATATCGCTGGCCCCTCGCGAGGTGCCCCGTGGCCTGTTAGTGAAACACTTGACAGACTCCGAGCTGATCCCCTTCACCCAGTTAATACACCCTCGTTATCTCGACATTTACCTTGCTACCTTCCATAAATTACAATAACATACGGTAGCAAAATATGGGGTAATCGGTGTCATCTTTCAATTGAAAACCGATTAACAACTTAGCAGTTTTTTAACATTTACTAAAGTAGAGTCTACTATCTTTATAAAGTAATCTTTTAATGCATCTGCAGTTTTAGGAAACACAAAATATATGATAAAAATATTATTGTATTATGTATATATTTAATACGTAACTGAAGAAATCAAATTTGATATCAGCCTATAAGGCAGCTGAAACAATTTAAATGGACTGTTACGTTGGCAGATGCTACGCGACATATGTATGCAATGACAAAAGGTCTAAGATACGCTTATATCGGCTATGCCGATGTTGACAATTTGATCACAATAGACGTTCAAGTATAACTTAAAAAAAGATTTATTATATTTGATTTAAAAAAATAACTTTCATTGCCTAGAATTTATGGTAAACTTTTTATTGTAATATGAATAACATTTTAATCTTCACGCTGTGTTCCGCACAAGGCATGGTAGGGTAAACAGAGGGAACTTAAAAACTTAGTGCTAAGACATTCCGTTCCCCACCTTCATCCTAATTTGAGACATTGCGTGTTGAGTGGCGGAACTCAACGCCGCACTTTGCCTTACAAGAACGTAAAACATTAAATATTTAATTTGAAATTTAAAAATTTAAACAATTTCTTCGAGTGGGGATTTGAACCTGTTTCCTTGCCTGCATTTACAGTCACAGGCTTGGGCCCCTGTGGCGCAGGGGCATAAGCCGTGAATTAAGTTGACGCTATAAATTAAGGTTTACTTATGAATAATTAAATAAATATGATAAATGTATTAATCTAATGATATTCCATTAGTGGCTTGATATCACAGATGTTAGATATAAAAACTATAAAAAAAAATAAAGTATAAAATTTCTATATATAATTTTATAATTAATAAATCTATATTTATTTTATTATCTACAACAAAAAGATAAAATTAGAAACATAAATAAAATCAAATAATAACTTTCTTTCGTTCTAGTTTTCGTTAGGACAAGGCGTGGCATTAAAAACGCAATGGAAGTTAAAATTGTGTAATTTCAAACAACTTTTTCAATTAGGCGTGATCAAATGATATTGTTGTAGTTGATATAAATAATTACTATCAAACCATAAAAGATGTCTTAACAATTATAGGACGTGGATTATTATAAAGAAAACAGACAAAGATCATAATAAGAATTACTTTTGTAAAAACAGAAATGTAGTTTAAAAGCACTACCCTACTACTAAAATCCTAATACTATTATTATAAAACCTATTTTATAAGAAACATTAAGATATAATATAAAATCTTTAATAAAGTTGGCAAAACTTTTCCCAACGTAGAGTTCCTCTACTTTTCACAACTTTACGTTGTGAAAAGTTTTGCCAAGTTTATTAAAGATTTCATACTACATAATTGTGATTTTTTCTGTTTGTCTGTTTGTCCGTTTGTCTGTTTGTCTGTTTGTCTGTTTGTCTGTTTGTCTGTTTGTCTGTTTGTCTGTTTGTCTGTTTGTCTGTTTGTCTGTTTGTCTGTTTGTCTGTTTGTCTGTTTGTCTGTTTGTCTGTTTGTCTGTTTGTCTGTTTGTCTGTTTGTCTGTTTGTCTGTTTGTCTGTTTGTCTGTTTGTCTGTTTGTCTGTTTGTCTGTTTGTCTGTTTGTCTGTTTGTCTGTTTGTCTGTTTGTCTGTTTGTCTGTTTGTCTGTTTGTCTGTTTGTCTGTTTGTCTGTTTGTCTGTTTGTCTGTTTGTCTGTTTGTCTGTTTGTCTGTTTGTCTGTTTGTCTGTTTGTCTGTTTGTCTGTTTGTCTGTTTGTCTGTTTGTCTGTTTGTCTGTTTGTCTGTTTGTCTGTTTGTCTGTTTGTTTATTTGTCTGTTTGTCTGTTTGTCTGTTTGTCTGTTTGTCTGTTTGTCCGTTTGTCCGTTTGTCCGTTTGTCCGTTTGTCCGTTTGTCCGTTTGTCCGTTTGTCCGTTTGTCCGTTTGTCCGTTTGTCTGTTTGTCTGTTTGTCTGTTTGTCTGTTTGTCTGTTTGTCTGTTTGTCTGTTTGTCTGTTTGTCTGTTTGTCTGTTTGTCTGTTTGTCTGTTTGTCTGTTTGTCTGTTTGTCTGTTTGTCTGTTTGTCTGTTTGTCTGTTTGTCTGTTTGTCTGTTTGTCTGTTTGTCTGTTTGTCTGTTTGTCTGTTTGTCTGTTTGTCTGTTTGTCTGTTTGTCTGTTTGTCTGTTTGTCTGTTTGTCTGTTTGTCTGTTTGTCTGTTTGTCTGTTGTCTGTTTGTCTGTTTGTCTGTTTGTCTGTTTGTCTGTTTGTCTGTTTGTCTGTTTGTCTGTTTGTCTGTTTGTCTGTTTGTCTGTTTGTCTGTTTGTACACATTAATCTTAGTAATGTCTAACCAAGTTTAAACACAATCTTTTTTTAAATATTTTGGCAACGTTCCCTTAACATTTAGTGCTCCATTTAAATCCGTTCATAAATACAAAAGTTAGATCAATTTAAAATATATACTTTTACAAAATCGCTACAACATTTTTATTCATTGAGCTGAAATTTTAGTTTACAACGTATATAGATGTTGTTTAAAGGTGATAATGTTATTAGAACAAGAAATTACTTGAAATTAGGAAATATAATAGTTACAAATACGTCTTTGAAGGACAACGATGACGTTATTTTACCACTCACTACAGTGTGTATACGATATTTTAATTTCACAATTCTGTATAAATTATACAAATCACTGGCACAAAACTTGGGTATATAATAGAAAAATAATTCACCCGAACTTCAATCTTTCATTTATTTTATATTGTAAATATTCTGTCTGGTCGGTAGTTATGATTAATAGTCTCTAAGAAATGGGAAAAGAAATAATTAAGAATCGTCTACTTATTTATCTAAGCTTCATCTTTGTCATTGTTTCACTAATTAATTTCTTATTATGGTTTGGGATAGCTTTTAAGCTCTGTTCTATGGCTAAAATATCTAGTAATTTATATACATTGAGTTAGGATTTTTGTTTATATTCTTGCATTTCTACTGTATAGATTTTCATGCTCTTTCACCAATAGATAGACTCATTCCTGAGAACGGTTTTTGTATATGATTCATCATAGTTTATATCAATTATTTGTTTATTTGTTCAAAATCTTACATGCTACCTCCCGGCGTACGCGACTTAAGTTAGTCGCGTACGCCGCGTAAATCAGCAGATGTTCATAAGTTAATATACCGCTTACGAGAATATCACAATGAGAATGAAGAAGAATACACTCAGGAAGTTTGGCAACGCTGACTGAATGAATATGATAAGAATAGATAAGAATGGCAAAAAAATTAAGCATGTTCAAGTGGTATGCTTTGACTTTACACACAACAGCGTTAATCTTCTACTTGCCTCTGTGAATTATGTAATGTATAATATAATGAGGTGAAATATAACTAAAAGTTTTTTATAAGGAAATGGAGTTTGGAAATTCATAAGACAATACGAAGCTTCACACTTTTTGTCACTCATTATAAGTGGGATGTAATATATAACATCGCTCTTTGCTTCGCTGTACCATTTTTATATATGTGATATATGACAATAAAAACATGCCATATTATACAATTTTAAAGTATGAGTTACACCAAGTACATGTAAGATTTAAACTGACCTAAATATAAATAGATAAAAGCAATCTGCACCTACACATGTTTTGACATTTTTGATATTTTTCATTGTATATTTATTAAAAAATATGTTTTTATATAGAAATAATATAGTCTTAATATTATCATACCATTTATTATTATTAAATTTAATATAATTAAAAACATCTTCACTTTGAGCTTTTGCCTTATAATATTGTAATTTTTAAAGATTTTAAACCAACATAATAAACATTTGGAAAAACCACAACTAGCAAACAGCGTTAGACATTAAAAGAATTACAAAACATATAAAATTATATAGACAGTGACGTAAGTAAAATAATAACGGAACATTATTATTTCATCCAGCATTTACAATGCTAAATAATAACATTGATATATTACTAAAACCGTCGTTAAAAGTGCGACGTAATAACACGACTTACAATAGTTTGTGCTTAAAATACGATTATCACTTTTAATAGTTTAAAAATAAGGCTTATAATTGCAAAAAAAAAATAACTATACTTTAAGTTATACTAAACTCGGCTGCGCGATCGATATGAGCAGGGTCTTTGCAAGAGCTCTGTAGAGTCGTTTATAGTTCATTTGATAAATAGTATAGCTTATTTTTATGATGTTACTTAATTAAATTGAACATTATATGTATTAATATTAGAAAATTTATGAAATAATTTTAATATGTTTTTGATAGTAAATATTAAATAAAGTTAGCTTTAAGTTCATTTAAAAATCATTAAAATATTTATGATTACCATATTATTTATGTTTATTATGTGCATTTTAGCTAAAACCTCATTTTTATATTAGTCATACTAGTATGTAGAATACATATGTATAATTATACATATATTGTTAAAGCAAGCGTGACGATGGCCAGTACGCATTACACGAAATTGGCAAAAAATAAAGAACGCTACTCACGTTGTGAGTCACTTAAAGTCTCACTGCTGTACGAAATGCATAATTATATTATACTGTATATACATTTGTAAAGCAAAATTTTCCACAGACGTATATATCAAATATAATTTTATTATCTGTAATTACATAGACTATGACTGTTTATTTCTACTTAGGTTATTAGATTTCTACGAAAGTCTTAAATTTGGTGCGTTTTCAATAATTGCGGTGTTTGCACCGCGCCCGAGTGACTCATCAAATTTTCACAAACGAATTATTGACTGTCCCAACGTCATTACTTTTTCTATGCATGCGTTTCCATTTGCCATCTGTGCACTGTTATTGATTATATTTTTATTGCTGACTAATATGTTATGCGAAGAAAATGGGAATCCAATTTGAATGGAGTATTTTTTTGTGAATTTCTAATATGATTGGTATATTGTATGTTTATGAACTCGTGATCGATTTTTTATATTCAAGTTTATATTATTTTTTTTTTGTTTCTTATGTGAAATTATTTAGTTTGTCAAAAATTTTATTTTTTTATTTTTTTCATATAAGTGATTAATATTTAATGGGATTAAGTTTTTCGCTTAAAATTGATTTTTCAAGGTAAAAAAAAACATTAAACGCAATATTACTGTATTGTTGTTAGCTTCTAAGTATTCATTTTGTATCTAATATATATAATCAAGAGATTTATTTATAAACTAAGATGAACTACAACTGCAAAAATAAACAAAACCACAAGTAATGTATAAACGTCTCGAAAATCATAAAACCATAACAACCAAAACGTAAAAGTTGCAGTGCGTGCAAGCGTTCTTGCAGCGCGCCAATTTCATTGCTACAAAGTGCGTAATATCGATTACCGGCCCCTCGCCCCGGCCCGCCTCGACGCACAATCCGATATCCCAACAACATCATAAAACCGAACGCATCCTAACGTCAACTTTACGCGCCCAACACAAACGCCATTTTGTTTCCTTCGCCGCTTTAGGACCTTTTTTCCCGCCACGCGTTCCCCCCGCCGTGGTTGCCATGACAACCGATCTGTCACACGCACAGAACATAAAACGCAGGCATTGATTTTTTCCCCGCTTCCTCTTTTACTTTTACGCGTGTCGACTTTTTGCTTGGATTTTTATTTTAAAAGCGCGAGTTTTGGCGCTGTGTACGAGTGCTCTCGGTTATTTGAACGGGTTGTAGCGTTTGTGAGACACTAAACGTTTGGTATTCTTTTTTTTTGCTCTAAGCTTTGTTATTTTTCCTTTTGTAGCTTTCACCTGAATTGTGTATTAAAAAAACATAACATATATGTTAGCATTTATTTACTACATGCAGATTATCTAATAATGTACTTTTAATATGAAAACCTGCACTTTAGAATGTATATATAATAAATATAATATAAGCTTTAAATAACTCATTAATAGCTAAATATATATCATACGATACATCTATTTACATAAATAAATGATTCGGTTACTTAAGACGAAATAAGTTAAGGTAGGCCCGTTAACCCGAGGGCCCATGCTGTCCCTCGCAACCGGATTTTCACCCTCTAACTCCGTTGTTAACTCAATCTGAGGAAAATGTTGTAGATGCGGGCCCTACTTAGAGCTCCATGTTTCTTAGATTGTCTGACAGTGAAGAGTCTATAAAGAAACAGATTGTGCAAACAGAACAATTTCACACTATATGAAGCGAATGATCTCATGAATATTTGTTGAAAAATACGATTGTATGATTATAATATAATCTTAGTATTGAATACTTTACTATTACTACGGTAAGCTAAGGCCTGTCATTAGTAAGAAGAAATATTAAAATATGAAGGACTTAGTTATAATCTATACCTTGTAGATGTAGACAGATTGTCTTTAAATTTATTTAATAGTTTTAGCTAATTCAACCTAACTGTCACAATTTGGTAAAATCCAACATGCAAAATGTCATATAAACATAAAAATGACAAAAATTGTTTATTTATTTACTTATTGATATGGGAGGCTAACAAAATACACAGCATGCAGTTTATGTTATCATAATTTAACGCAAAAAAAAATGGTTCAAGCTGATACTGGGGTGCACCAGCCAGTCCATATAAGGCCTAACCTAGGCCCAGTACAGGGCCAAGTGGTGTTTTGGCATGAAGTATTATCTCGCTCTGCTGATGACCTCCAGTTTCCTCGAGGCCAACTTGGCCTTGCTTTCCAGATGATCGCGATACTGGCAGTCGCTCGAAAAGCTTAGGCCCAATATATTGATGCAAGGCGCAGCTTTAAGAAGAGTGTTCTCGAAAACTGGTGGTACGACAAATGGGTTTCTTTTAGTGGTTAAAGCGCAGACTTGTTTCTCCTGTGGGTTGAAGTGAACCAGGTTCTTTTCACTCCATACGAAGACATTCTTGAGGGATGCTTCAACGGAAAATACAAGTTTATTTCGACACTGGTCGACGTTTTCCCGAGAAAGAATTGCACGGCCGGAATATATAGCGTCCACAGTCTTATCGTTTGCATAACAATATATGTTAGAATCCTCCAAAATATCAGTAAAATGCTGAAGAAATAACGTAGGGGACAGCACGCAGCTTTGGGGGACACCGACGTTCATGAGCATGTATTCGGAGCAGAAACCGTCGATAGCGACCTTGATGCTGCCCCCAATGAGAAAGCTAGCGATCCACTTGCATAAATTCTAGGGAAGCCCGTAAGATGGAAGTATCGCAAGAAGCTCCCCGTGCCACTCTCGATCGAAGGCCTTCGCCATGTCCAGACTAACTGCCAGGCCATCCCCCTTGCTTTCACTAGCCACAGCCGAGCAGTGGGTTAGGTAAACCAGAAGATCATCGGTTGATTACTTATATGAATTTATTTATGGCTTTAATTTTGGTTTTTTGATTGTTGTTTATGATTTGTATATATAGTTTAGTTTATTTTTATATTTTTATTGTAGATATTTAATAAAAAAAAAGAATCACTTAAATTCAGAAATGTCAAATATGCTATTTTAAAAGAAATAACTTCTGCTGATTTTACTAAAAATAATGATTCGTAGATAAATAAATCCCTGTATTGAAACATTATTACAACTTGACGATTGATCAGTTATAATAAATAGTAGTGTTACCTATTTCCCCCAAGAACCATTTCATTATTTTTTTTTCTTTCTTAGCTTCACACTGTCTAGAGCACGAGGCAGGGTAGGCAGAGGGAACCTGGGAACCTAGTGTTAAGACACTCTGTTCCACTTCCGTTCCCCACTTTCCGCCGAATTTGAGGCATTGCGTGTTGAGTGGCGTAACTCAACGACGCGCTTTGCCTTATTACCAGAGGGAAGAAATGAAATATTAAATATTTAAATTGAAAATATTAAATATTTCCTTTCGTCGAGTGGGGATCGAACCCAGAACCTGTCGGTTACAGTCACACGCATGTATTATTTCTTTTTTAAAAAAATACTCGTGTGTTTACATGCATAGGTAATAGAAATATGATATAATTTATTATGTCATAACATAATAAATTATATCATATTTCTATTACCTATGCATATAAACATACGAGTATTTTTTTAAAAAAGAAATAATACATCAAGTATATATAAATAATACGTCTGTTAGATCCACTCCGCAGTCCGTGTAACACTTTTCCACTCCATGACGCCAGGTTGATATAAAATACTTTATTATTTACTATTTACCACATCTAAGAACTAACTTAATGTGTTATATAATATTGACTCCGAAATTAGTTATAAAAAATAAATTGTATGAATTTATTTTATATCAAGAAATATTTGAAAAGTAATTTTTAAAAGGTTAATAAAGTCGTAAAAAGTTGAAGCTACTATTTTATTATAATAGTTACACTCAAACATCTATAATGATTATATTCTATAATGTATACATATATATTTTTCTTTTCCTGTCGTGGCGCAGCGGCATAACAGTGTAACTGTAACCGACAGGTTCTGGGTTAAATCTTCAGTCGAGGAAATGAAATATTAAATATTTTTCAATTTAAATATTTAATGTTACATTTCTTCACTCTGGTAATAAGCAAAGCGCGGCAACGCCTCAAATTTGGCGGAAAGTGGGGAACGGAAGAAATGGAACGGAGTGTCTTAACACTAGGTTCCCGGGTTCCCTCTGCCTACCCTGCCTCGTGCGGAATACAGCGTGAAGCTGCCAAAAAACTTTTTTTTGTCTTTTTTCTGAATTACTGCCTCTTGGAAGGATAGCTAGAAGGATTTTAAGAACTAGTGTTACGATACTCTGTGGCCATTACAACATTTCAGGTCCCAACTGTTTGCCGAATTTAAAGCATTGCGTGTTGGTTGGCGAAACTTAACGCCACACTTTGCCTTATTACCAGAGTGTAAAATATAAATATTATATTTATAATTTCCTCGAATGGGGTTCATCCCCACAACCACATTTGCACAGTCGAATTTTTGCCCTTGCGCTACAACAGACTTCATATATTTACTACTACATCTCCTATGTTAACAAACTCACACTTAGCCTGAATGACCAAGAAAGGTCAAACGAAACGACATATAGTGTCATTTCTTGACTATTGAAATTAAACTTATGAATATCTTATTTATAAATTTAATTTTAATCGATATTATAAAAAAGAATCTGATGTAAAGCAATTGTTGCAGGTTCTTTGCAATCAATTCCGTTCATATATTTTTTTTCTTTTCACACCTAGCAAGGTAGGTAGAAGGAACTTAGGAAACTAGTCACAGAGTAAGACATTCTGTTGCTATTAAAACTTACGTTCCCCATTTGGAACTCAACGCCTGGAAATAAAATATTTAATACTTTTATTTATTAACCCTGTTAATAAAGAAAAGTATTAAATGTTTTATTTACAGTCGCGCGCTTGTGGCCCTTTATCACGACAGGCTTTAGATAGATTTTTTATTTATATAGATATTTTAACTTCGAGCCCTAATAAAATACCCTGGTTTAGGCTTAATTATTGTCTTTCGGTAATTTTTCAAGAAATAAAATGCGTAAAAATACGTTTCTTTTTACGTTAATAATGATGACTTCTTCTTTGGTGTATATATATATACCTACTAATTACTTGAATGGATTCATTTTGTAACAATCACAGATCCTTGGCATTTTGCAAAATACATAGAGAAAAAATTGAACAACCAAAATAGTTTTTCACAAAATGGCAAGACGAAGATTATATAAACATTCAGCTTTTAATGAGCTAATTTTAGTGTAACTTTGACATCTTCTTGAAGATTTCTTGTAAGAAAATTTGTTGTGAAATTCGTTAACTGATTTTTCAAGTTAAAATCATTCATTTATTTTAAAAATAATTCAGACAGGTTGTGGGTTCAATCCCCACTCGAGGAAATTAAATATGTAATATTTTTTTATTTCATTGCTAACACGTGCGAAGTTGAGTTTCGCCACTCAACACGCAGTGCCTCATATTTGGTGGAAAGTGGGAAACGTAGCGGAGTGTCTTAACAATAACTTCCCAAGTACTCTCTACATCCTGTCACAAAAAAATGGTTTAAAGATAAGTTCTTTCTCTTCAGCTTCACGCTAGCATGAAGACAATCCGGTCTCTGCTTTCCGCTCCAATTAAACATAATACGTTGTATTTTGACAGAATGAGAAATGAAAATAATTTAATATTTCATTATTATATTAACAAAACGAAAGAGCAATATGATAAAATAAGCAAACACAAATATTATTTTTCAAATCTATTTATTATTATTTTACAAAAAATGTTGACATAATTTATTTTAAATTTATATAAAATATTGTAAACAGATGTGTAAAGCTTTGCATAGTGCAGAATATCTTCCAAGATCTATTAAGATGATATTGTAACGTAGTCAAATGTTTATTCATTTAGGTTCAGCGTTTAAAGTTAACTTCATAAATAATACATATTTAAATAAAAATAGAAAAAAAAATCTTCATTTATATTGTTACTTTAAGATTGTGATTGATGTTATTTGATAGTAATTAAAATGATTGACGGTCTACAATAGTGTACAGTTCGATATTTTTTGTTATTGATATAAGATTGCGAGAGATCATTTATATAAGCAGAAATTCTTATCAGCAATCTATAGACAATATTTATATTTTCATACATATCTTTCATATATACATTCCACATTAAATTTAAAAATAATACTCGATTAAATGTTCTAATTAATCTATTTTTATATACATATTTATTTAATACTCTGTCAATTAGATTTTATGTTAATTTCATAAATTTACCTAATAGAAACACACGGCACCATTACATAAAAATATATTACAACATTAATGTCATGACTTTGCATAAGAATAAGCCAAAATAATATAAAATTGTATAATATAACAGTAGAATGAAAGACAAGTATTATAAAAATCGCTGTAAAGCGCCTGTATATTAAGCTTTTATCTGTACAAACGCTCTTCAACTTTTATTAGTCATACACAGCAATTGAAAGCTTAAGCGTACACCGCCATCTTGCGGCGGGTAGCGATAGCTGACAAGCTTTTAATTTTATACAAGCATATAAAATCTTAAAATTACATCACAAAATTTAAAAGAAAATAAACATTAATTATTATTCATAATAGTGCACTGACAGCAGCTCGGTATCCAGAACACGTCAGTATATAGGTTTTGTCCGCTTGATTCGAGAGCCACTAAACGTTTTTGTATGTACTTTTGCTCGCAACGGGAGGTGTATCCAATTGGTAGCGAACAAATACCACTGCATTCATTTGACCTGTTAGAGAAATAAAAAATATATTCTTATAGCAAAACTTTGATAACAAATCGTATTCTATTCAATAAAAGATGGCGCTGTAATAAATATACTAGTTTTATAAATATTAACCAGATAGCGTCCCCAAATTATTTTAATTAAAATTTAAGTTGTTACAAAAACTATAAATTTTTTTTTCAGCTTCACGTTGTATCCCGCACTAGGCAGGGTAAGCAGGGGGAATGGAAGTGAAACCTAGTGTTATGACGCTCCGTTCCACTTCCGTTCCCCACTTTCCGCCGAATTTGAGGCATTGCGTGTTGAGTGGCGGAACTCAACGCCGCGCTTTGCCTTATTACTTAGCAAGGAAATGAAACATTAAATATTTAAATTGAAAATATTAAATATTTCATTTCCTCGATTGGGGTTCGAACCCAGAACCTGTCGGTTACAGTCACACTATAATCATTCAAATTTATTAAGAATATTTCATTAACGTATAATAACAATATTTTGTCATGACAAATTTGAATTTATAAATATACAAACTACTACAAACTAATAGACTACAAACTTACATGCAAATCTCAGCTTTAACAAGTTGTGTCATATTATCGGGCATATTAACAACGTATCTCCAGTTTCCTTTGTTGTTGAGAGCGGCGCGAGGCTGTATGAATTGGGTGCGCGCCTGACATAGCTCCTCGGTGGTCACCGCCTGACGTCGTGGTCGCTCTGCGGAGGCGTCTTCGCTATTACAAAAAAACATATTTTAAGTTAACAATACTACTTGTAAAGCCGGCAGTAACGTAGACTGAACTACAGTTACTACTACTAATACTTTTTTAACAAAGTAACTTATACTTTTTTAAAAATCTGTGTGTGTTTTCCTCTACGGACTTTCTGGATTTTATTAAAAAATGATGATTTGATGCCAAACTTGTGTCATTTGTACAAAAATGACATTTTTGTAGTGTTTCAAATAGGTTCTCGGCGTACATCGATATATTTAACTTGTCTTTTGAAATGTGTATTGGTGCTATACCAATAAAGTAAATTATATAACTTAAATATCAAAATTTATGGACAAATATACGTATCAATAAATACAACATTAATCATTAAGAGCATAACAATAACAAATTGGTACGAGAATCTAGTATATAAGCTACTAGACGAAAGTCACGTAAAGCCCAAGAAAGAAGACTCCTCGAAGGGCTCCTTGTATGAAGAGATGGATGATAGTGGTGGAGGTTAGAGAGAAATTCAGATACCGCTACCGCTAGACGATCGTCTAGCGCTCCGTTCTGTTTAGCTACTCTACTATGGATGTAACATGAATTTAAAAAATAACATTATATTTTATTCTTTTTTTGTACATGGCACATAACAGAGTAGGCAGAGGACCCTCCGTTCAATTCCCCACTTTCTGCCGAATTTGTGGAATTTCGTGTTAAGTGGCGGTACTCAACGCCCTGCTTTGCCTTATTACCAGAGCGAATAGATGAAAACACTAAATATTTAATTTGAAAGTATTAAATTTTCATAAGGGGGAACGGAAGTGGAACGGAGTGTCTTAGCACTAGGTTCCCGGGTTCCCTCTGCCTACCCTGCCTCGTGAAGCTAAAAAGGAAAAAATCATTTCCTCGAGCTAGCACAGAACTCACAACCTGTGCCCCTTTATCACAACAGGCCTAAAAGCGATAATAATAATACAAATAAACGGTAACTCACTTAGCCAAACCTAAAGCTATCCTTAAAGCTTCTGCTCCACTCAAGGTTCTGGTCGCGGCAGCTTTCACAAGCTCGGCGTTGCGGCGACGCCGCGAATGTAGTGTTGTGGTGCGAGTCGGGAATGTTATAGAACGTTGTACTGTCACGTCCGCATCGGATCTGGATGGCGATATATACCTTAGAATTTTTAAAGAGCCAATTAGCAATGTCAATAGTGTGTGGTTATTTTGTTAAACAACAGTAAAAAACATTATTTTTGTCAATGTTCTTTAAGATATAAGGTTCACATTCTGTAATTTCTGTCCATGAAAGGCTTAATCAACAACCTTCCCCAAAACAGCGAAAAACATTTGAACTCTACTTTCAACTTATAATATTTCCTTTCTTTGCTCTAGATGTACAATACAAAACGCAACGTTGATTTCTGTCATTCAACACGCATAATGTGAACATTGCTTGATGCCAGAGGAATGTATCTCAGCTCTAGTTTCCCTCTGCCTAACTAACATGCGCCTATAGCGTGAAACTAAAAATGAAGATTTGGAGAATAAGAAAAGAGTTGAGAACTGTAGCTAAAATATAAGTGACGTTATCATTTAATATAGTAAAAACATATTTTTTGACTATCGTACGTGGTATCTATTGTTTGGTAGTAAATGAGTAATGCTGAAAGCTTCGGCAATGAAAATGTGATTCATAGAATTTTGTTGATCTCAAACTTTATGATGTTAGGCTATGACTGATGTTCATGGCGTTTGGGATAAACCCAAGTATGAACAATGAGTGTTTGTAACTTATGTAATAGAGATTTTATACACAATTGTAGTTTAAATTATTCGTAATTTAAATATTTTTTCTTGTAAAGGTTTTGCCTATCATCGTAGTTAGTGAAACAAAAAAATATAAAACAAATGCTTAGACACTAAAATATTTTTTATAAGGATGTATATTTTGTACGTTGATACTTCTGCAAACACTTAAATAATTATATAATACATCAATAACGCTCAGAGCGGTATTTACGTTTTACCGAATCGAATCTTAAATAAACTATTATATTAAGCCTATTAGAATATTAGAACGGAAATACCTTAGTGATACCATAAATCAACCCACGCAAACAACGTAAAACCACTTACTTCCACCATTCACTCGGATTGTACTGGGTCACTCCGCTGGACGCTCTAAGCCAGTCTGAATTATAGTTTTGGTACAACTGTGGATTGAAGTAATTTGGATTGTAGACGTTTAAATTTCCGTTATTTTGTCTTAATCTTCTATTGTCATAGTCATATTGTTCAGATGGGTTCCAGTATGGGTTGCTATGGAAGCCTTGAAAGCCAAGTTTTGAGTAATTTGATGCTTGATAAGCCTTTATGTTGTATGGCGTTGGTCCAGCTATAGAAGGTGGCTGGAGTGGAGTCTTTTCTGAGTATATGTCTGTAATTATAATTGATAATTTGTTCAAAAAAACACCTAATACCGATAGAATTTAGAATTCAATATTATTTAAAATATTGAAAATAAATAACAATTTTAAGAACAGAAAAAGCGGAACAGCTCTATTCTTTACCAATTTAAAATTCATAAACGTATCAATGAAATGATTTATGTCATAGATAGTATTTTAAAAAGATTCCCACAGTAAAGACGGTAACAAATGACTTTAAAATTTCACTGCAACCTATCGAACTTTACGTATTTACTTTCTAATGGTAAAACCTTTAATCAACTTTTCGTGTTTGCGTTTGCAGAACATTACTTATCACTATGTGTAACTAATGTTTGTGGAAGCTTTTATTAATTAATTTGAGAAATAGAATTAGTATTTATAAAGAAAAAGTGTGCCATAGAAAATATCAGTTTTTCATATTTTAATAAAAATCATAAATTTCTGTTTGATATTTTAATAATAAAAATATATTTAATCTACTTACCATGATTGTATTTTAAATGAATCTTTGTGTTGTAATCCTTGTGGAACAAACTGTCATCAACTAAAGAGATTTGGTCGACATGAGGCAACGAATTTGGACCGTATCCGTACGGGTAGCTGCCTTTCTTGTTCGCATCGAAATCATCCCGACTCTCATCGGATAAAAGAGTTCTGATGTCGTATTGTCCCGCTTCGACTAATTTTCTTATTACTTTTCTGAAAAATAAAAATTTCAGGTATAATTAAGATACAACTGCGTTATAAGGTGAGGAAACTCAGAACAGCACTGGGGATTTGTGACCCTGTGTAAACCTACTCCTGGCCAGTTATGTAATTTATGTTTCCTACATATCTTTGTTATTTTTTTAATAAAACTACAAATTTACTTATTCACTTCTCTATTGAAGTTATATTATATACAAACAAAAACTTCTTGTACAATATTACATCTAGTTACAATGTTTCTTAATAAGTAAGAAATAAAATTATAATGAACTGTATCATACTTCTTTTTATAGTCAATTATTTATGATTAAAAATTTAATAAAATATAAAATTTTACAAGGTAATTTTATAATCAAAACATATCTTACTCAGGGTATGGTTCTGGGTGTAAGCAATACGTTAGACCAGGCTGCGCACACGCAGGCGCTCGGCCTGGCGGCGCTGGCTCGAACGCGCAGTTTTGACCATAGGGGCAGTTGTAGCCTGCACCACCTCTTGCTGCCCAAATTATCTAAGAATATAAAATATTATAATATGATCTTTGATTTTCGCGATTATTACATATTTTACATGACACAATTAAAAAAAAAACTCTCAATATATGCGATTAATTTGGTTAAAATAGTTTCATTGAAATTAAAAAAATATATTTTTAAAGTGTTCTAAATAAGAGTTAATCTTCCTTTTTAAATGAGGAAAGATACATTTTTAATTTCAAAATGTATAAAACGTATTTGAAACGTAGCGGGATTTGAACTTCTTGGATAGATCTTGGATGATTTTGCGCCTCTTGGAATCCGTCCAAGCGCTCTGATCACAAAGCCATACGTTCTCATCAGCCTATGCCGAAACTCTTATACGCTTATTACAGCTTTATATTGTTTATATTGTTAGCATCCCCGTAGTGAGATTTTTATAAATTTATTTTCTTAACATTATTGTTTGGCATGAGAGAATGCAATTTGTAAAATATTTTTCACAATTTTTTTCACAAGTTTTCTAAAAATAAAATTTAAAAATATATAAAATATATCTAGGTAAGTCCTAAAATTATAAATCTTTACAAAAGTAAAATTGAAGATAGTGACATTAAATGTAAATTGATAATTGAAATTGAGACCTGTCGTGGCGCAGAGACGTTGTGTGACTTTAAGCACGACAAGCTGTGGGTTCGATCTCCACTCGAAGATATTTAATATTTTAGATTTACAAATTAAACTGCTAACAAGAAGAGGCAAATCGTGGCGTTGAATGCCGTCGCTCAACTCGCAATTTCTAAAAAAGCCAGTGTAAAACAAATAATTTAATACACCCTAGAAATAAGGGAGAAAACTAGATATAAGTAAGTTAGGTTTGTAATTAATTATATGTCCCATATTCGAAAAACTTTTCATAAATTCATGAAAGCAAAGTATATACAAAAGCTTAAAGTTTGAACCTCATTATAGTTTCTTAAAAATAAAAAGAACCTTTACTATAAATGATCACAGAAGACATAAATGGTATAAAATTTATATAGTCATCAGATTATCCAATAGTCAATGGCAAGGTAAATAATAAATGTAAACGTAGCATGGCCACATCTCTGCCCTGCATTGCTGTAACGCCCACCGGTTTGGATACAAAATACAAATGTCAATGTCATCATTATTCATCGGCAGCAATCTCGAGCAAAAAAACGAAATGATCTTTACCGAATTTTGATATAACATCATATTTGACAGACAAGTATCGTTTTTTGAATAATATACAATATCGATTTTTATAAAATAAAAATCCGATAGGTTGAGCAGGTAGTTGATACTTTGTTCTCACTACTTTTCACTGAAATTCCGCCTTTAAACGAAACTTTAGGTGGTGAATGCCGATACTTAACGCCGCATTGTCCAAAAGAACCAAATAGAAAAACAGTTTACATATAATAATTTCCAAATTTTATTATTCCAAAGTAAGATCGTTTGAACCAAGATTTTAAGAGAAAGTCCTCAATTCCTACGTGATTAATACACAGGTGTAGTTTTTGTTTACATTTGTAGAGGCTAAGACCACGAGTGTGGATATTCAACAGGCGATTCAGATTAGCGCGACACATCGCTTTCGTTTATGTGATACGAATAAGTAATGATTGTGTTGACTCATACGGTATTGGTTAGACAGTTTTGTAACGGAAAACATTAAGGTACTGGATTTCGTTTACTTTATAGTTTTGATTTAAAATAAAAGCGAGCTATCCTAAATTCTGAACTGAGTCAGAAAATGGAGAACGGAGTGTTTTGACCTTAAAAAAACTTATTTTATTACTTTATCTAGTTGGAAAATTGGAAAAGCTTCAAAAGTCAAAGCGCCTAGCTAGTTTAGGTTTAAAAGAAAGTATTTTTTTTATCAAAACACAGATATTGTTCGTTAAAGGATGTAACTATATTTAGTTAAGATAAGAAAATAAAAATAAAATTAATCATATTTAGCTACAAATTTTACTAGCAATAACCTCGTGATTATTCACTAATTCGACAACTCGCTAAATATTAAACACATTCGTCATTATGTTTTGCAAGTAATGAGTAACATCGTTTAAATAGATTTATTAATTTTAATAGAACGTCTCTATCGTCCTTTTCCTTAAAGAAAACCTATATTTAAAACAAATTTAAACTTGGTACTTCGCCCGCGAGATCAATAGGAAATGTACTAATTTACATTGAAACGATTTATGTGATGCATTGGCATTCCTCGATAAATAGAATATATAGAATCAACAAATACTTCAGAAATTACTTGTTCAAATAGAAACGTAATATTATTAGTTTGTCTGCTTGAACGCACTAATCTCAGGAGTTTGGTTTGTTCAAACACACAAACTGTGCAGTTTAATTACGACTACACCCCTTTCTACGTTCCCTACTTTCCCCAGCCGTATTGAGTGCCGTGCCTTGCCTTATTACCAGATTAGAGTAAAGAATATATATTTTACTCGAGTGTTTATCGTACCCACAATCTGTGGCGTATACAGTCGTATCTCGGTCTGTCTTTCACAACCATAATAACTTTATTAACCCACAGTTGATCGTAGGAGCAGTTGCAATAAGGTCTTACAATTAATTCGACTTGTCACTTTAGGGGCAAGGCTATGTAATTTCAGATAATCACGTCGATTTACAACAATGATCATACAAGATTTTATTACTAGGAATTAAAGCTAACAATTGTCAGCGAATTAATCTATTAACGGTGTCAAGATCGAGAGTATCGATATCTATGAGTGGTATAAAAGACTTGAACGGCCTCTTTGGTTAGTCTATCGTATGTGATATTTTTCCTCATTTTAGGCTTTATATATCGCACATAGCGGGGTAAGCATAGGGAATCAATTTTCAAGACATATCACTCTCCGTTTTTCTCCCAGTTTTCGAGAACATAGTGGTGAGTTTCGTTACCAGAGCGTGAATATAATAATAAATTAACTGCCCGAGTATATAAAAAATGCTAAAAAAATGACACTGCGTCTGTAAAAGTGTTTTTTTAATTTTATTTTTCATTTTATAAACTCATTTAAGAGGAATAATAATATTTTGCCTTTTTATGTGTCATCTCACTAAGAAATTGAATAAGTACCTACCATTTTCCACCAGAGACATTTTGCACTCGACGGGGAATAAGCCTTTGTTTTGCTTTAACAGAAAAAAGTAATAAAAGTAGTACAACGCTAAATATGTAAAATACGTAACGTATTTAATATTTCGTGTTTTCGTGTTATTACTTCCCTATACACCTAAATTTCAGCATTCTAGGTAGCGTATTTTCGATTATATGATATCTCTTAATTACTCAATAATGGAAAGATTTATGTATTATATAGCCTCGAGGTGTATCCCGCACAGGATAAATAAATGGAATCTGGGAACCCATTGTTAAGATATTCAGTTCCCATTCTACGAAGAGCAGAGACCGGAAGTGGCTTGATATATTTTTATTAGTACATAATTTTTATTCATTTAGCTGAAATTTTAGCTTTAAATGTACAGATATTGTCTCAAAAGTGATAAAGTTATTAGAACAAGAAAGTAGCTAAGATTTGTAAATAATAATAATAATAACAACTTTATTGGTTTAACAAAAATATCAACTTAAACTTAAATACATATATTTAACAGTAACATGATAGCTAAAAAGCTAAAAAGTAAAAAGATTTATGTTGAAAAATTTCCTCTGTATCCGGACTAGTTGCCCGTATTTCGGTATACAGCGTCAATCCCCGTAAGAAAAAATAGTAATAATAATTAGCTAATCATTAAATATTATTAAATAGATTAGCCATATACCTAAATAAAAGTAAGACGATATCTATTTAAAACTTTTCATTCATTGAACACATTGTCTTTACCAGCAACGTTAGTCTTAGCTTAAGTAGGACGAGACAAGTTTTACGTAATAGAATTTTGAATAGTTTTCCTTTTCAAGTCTCGAAATGTACTTTACATTACCAAATAAGTATGTATGTACAAGGAATTTCATTATTTTAGCCACAATTATGTACAATATTGCTAATATTTACATATTTTCAATATGTTTCCCTTATTGTAAAAAGTACTTGCATGCAAAATATTATATATTATATATAAAAAAGTGACACAAAATAGGTTGAAAAAAATACAAGAACTTGACCTGATTACTGTGTATTAAATACAATTTGTATTTAATTCACTGTACTACTTTACTTCAAATTCTAACATTTTAAAAAAAAAAAGCTTAAAAACTAAATAGCTAAAAGTTAAAAGACTGTTCCGTTCCTCATTTTTCGCTTAATATTCGTGGCACTACATATAATATGTGGAGCGGCGAAAATTTATTTAACAAAAGACATAATGTACATATAATCAATTTACTAAGTGGGGTACGAATCCTAAGCAATCGTGCTTATAGACAAAAACTGTTCCACCGCGCCACAGCGACTTCATTTAACTTAAATAATATTATACTTTACCAACTAAGTACACAGGCGGAGCTCGCTATTAATTTATGTGGAACCAGAACGAATAGAGCGCCATTGTTTAGTTTGTATATCACATTTACATAATATACATATTTTTCTGCTTGAATTACGTTTAAGACAATGGTAAAAATATTTGATTCTCATAATCATTTTCCTGTTTCACTTGCTTCGTAAATATTTTTGACTTATAATATGTAATTTTGAAAAAGTTATAAAGTATAAAGTAATAGAACTTTATTTAACATTTTAAATTGTGATATTTGTTGACTTTGCAACATATTCAGTCTTTAACCAAAGTATATCTTCTAGTTGATCTAGCATAGCGTTTTCTTTCATCATTATACATCTCCTTTAACATACGGAAAAGGCCTTCAGACTACTTCAGCTCTAATCTCTCGTATATACCAATAAATGAGTTTAGAATAATAAGTTATCAACATATTTAACTTTAGACTTTTTATGGAGTTGAATTCCGCCAATTAACAATTATTATTTCAATTTAAGTGAAAAGTGAGCAACAAAATGTCTTAGCCAGATTCTCTTTGCTTATCCCGTTTGAGAAAAAAATGTGTGTTTCTTACAATATATTTAATTCTAATATAATATGAAATGTATACTGTGTCAATGATATCTTTGTCTAGGTTACTTGTATCTAATTATTTATGAATCGTAGCGTAGCACAAGTCACTTAATGATAACAATAAATTACCTTTTGCATAATAAAAGCGTTTACATATAATTACAATATTTTGTCATGGAAATGATCTATTAAGGCCATAATAAATATAAATATGAGTTTTATATGATCTAAAAATAAAATAATAATGAAAGTACTGCTTTCATTATTATTATTTTTTTCTTTCTTTTTTAGTGAATAAATTAGTAATATTTAAACTCATATGTTTATGAATTAAAATATCTATTATCTAAATCAGCTTAAAGACTATTATAGATACATATGTAAAAACGTACGTACCATACTCTAGGAAGTGACCCTAGAGGTCATTATATCATATAAAAGACCTTTTTCAAATAAACTCTAGGTAAAAGACCTTTTATTAACAACTTAATATAATACAAAATATTTTTTAAAGTTTTTAAATAGTTTTTTAAGTTAACATTTTAAAATACCAAACTATATATATCCACATTTAGAAAAGAAAAATACTTATTTACAAAACGTATACAAATTTGAACTTAGCTGAATTCGAACCCGCGCCTCTTGGAATTCTTGGCGCGGGTTCAAATCCCTGTATGTTCAAATATTTATACGTTTTCTATATAAATAATAGAATGCTGTTGATATTATGAAGATTAGTAAATATCTACTATAAATAATTATACACACGTACATTTTCTACAATATGTGAGATTGGCAGAGAGAGAGCGCAATGAAAGAAGAAAATCTTGTGGTTCACTAAATCGAATCATATTTTAATAGATATTTACCAGTTAGGACAGGAGAGAGAGAAATCATTCAAACCATCTCCGTAATTTATATTTTCCTTGTAAAGTTTTTACAAGAAAACCATAAATTTCACTGTTATATCAGTCAGTTACAATATTGTCATATTAATTACGGGAAAAAATCGGAAGTTACGTTAGAATTACGTTAGGCATTGTGTGGTAACCGTACGTGCGTGTACTAGAACGACTCACTTCTGCTTTACAAATGAAGCAAGGCACAAATTAATGACTAAATATTATAAATCAGGAAAAGGTTAAATATTTTTTTGAACTCTGATACAAAATTATTTATTAAAGTTTCCGAGATACTCATTAAAAAAAAACGAACATTTTAAAATACTTTCTAATCAATTATATTTTTAAATCTATAATTAAAACTTACTATTATTGAAGGTGCAGTTAAAAATCCAGAAATTATTTTGTACATCATAGAAAACAACGGGAGAGATATCATTGTAAAATCTACTTATAAAAATCTCCATGTGTTCAAAATAAATACATTTTACATACATGAAAAATTTCAGGATATATATTTTTAGTTCTTACATCTATAATAATTATTAGGACTTGTTGCCCGTAAAAATAAAGAAAAAAATATTATCAGTTGTATACCCATTACTTTTCAAAAGTTTCGTAACTCACTACTTGAGGTAATATATTTTTTATTGTGACAAGTTAGAATCACGTCCTTTATTTTACATAATGTTTATGGCAGAAGCGTTTTGGAAAGCGGCTAAAGCTGGCGATAACTCAGATACTGCGCAACGAAGATAAAATCTGTCTTCACGCTGAATGCTAAATGCCTTCTAATTCAGTTATATGTTTATTTACATTAAGTTTTCTACAATGACTACTGAAGTGGGGAACGGAGTGTTATAACACTAGGTTCCTAAGTTCCCTCTGCCTACCCTGCCATGTGCGGGATACAGCGTGAAGCTGAGTGACTACCGAAGACCCTTAAAGTTGCTTCTGATTTCTTTTTTTTTCCTCAGCTTGACACTGTATCCCGTATATGACTGGATTGGCAGAGGTAACTAAGGTAGCTAGTGTTATGAAACTCCAATCCATTCACAACTTTCCGCCGAATTTGAGGAATTGGGAGTAGACAGAAATGAAACGCCGAAAAAGACGACGTAAAAGATCGTGCAAAGTGGAGTAGGCTTAGTAGGAAGGCAGACCCTGGCACAGCAAGCCGGGATTAATGCCAGGAAGAAGTAGAAGATAAATGAAACGCCTTAAAACCAGTGCGAAAAAAGGAAAATAATGAACGAATCTATTAAAGTTTTTTTTTATTTATTTGTTTAAAATTTAGTAAGACATAAATATAACCGTTCCGTCTTTGTTTAAGCAGTAAGTAATTTTGAACTTGTTTCATTTGTTTTCTCCAGATGTGGAAGAGAAGAGAAGAGAAATGTGGAAACTAACAAGTATTATTACTATATATCTATTTTTTTTTAATAATGAGATATTTTTAATACGTTTTATGTTCTATTATGAAAGACTAGTGTATTTCATAATAGTATTAAGCGACTCTAGTACATAATATAGGAACTAAATGAGTAAACTCTTAAGTCATCCTCGTCCTACATTACGAAATCTGTCAACAAGAAATTATCAGAGTTATAGGTTTGTTCATGTTACTTAGGTCTAAATGCAGAAAATGTGCCTTTGTAATTCACGACAGTAATGATGATACTAATAAAACTTTACCTTGTTACCAGAGAGAAGATATAAAAATATTAAATATTTTATTTGTCGAGTGAGGACCGTTAACTTAAGCTTACGTTTCAATCAATTAGTTTAACAATATTATATTTTCCTTGTTGCAAATTAACACAGTTCCTTGCGGCGCAGTTTAATTGCCTATAGCCACACCCACCTCGTGACAGCGGGCGTTGGTAGCGAAACGAAAGTGCTGTTCAACACAAATCAAGGATAATCGTGTACAACACGCACTGGTGTAACTGTCAATAGATTTACTCGATGTTTGTAAAAGGCCTCAGAATAAAAAATATTTGATTGTTTAACTTTTAAAATTAAACAAATTTAACCAGGAGAATATTGTATGTGGAATATTATACTTTTTGAAATATGACGTTTCGAATCCTTTGCAGAAGTCTCAAGGGGAGAATACACAATTATTTCGATTAAATTTAAATTTCATTTAAAACGTGTAATAATCACGAAAATTACAAATCTTATTATAATTATGGCCATGTCTGCTTTTCGAGACATCGGCATAATATTATTACTATTTTTTAAAGTGTTATTCCACACTTAGCAACATAAATAAGTTGTAACAAGCGTATAAGAATTTCGACGTAGATTGATAAGAACGTATGGCTTAGTTAGGACAGAGCGCTTAGACGGCTTGCAAGAGGCGCGGGTTCAAATCCTGCTACGTTCAAAATTTTTATACGCTTTTTAAATTTAATGTTACTACTGTACATCGTCATAATTTCATGATTTCCATGAAATCAATCGATCCACGAAATCCAATTATTTTTTCGCTCTAGTATAATTAGGGTATAAAGACTAAGGAGTGAACAAAAACAATATTAATAGTATAGTAATATATTAAATGCAAGAAATTTATAAAATAAAAGTGTTTTGTTAAACACTCTTTGTTTTGTTTTAGCTTCACGCTCTATCCCGCACTTGAGATGGCAGACAGAAAGAATTTAGGAATCCAGTGTCAAGATTTTTCGCCAAACGTTCATTCATTTCCTCGAGTGGGGTTCGAACCCACAACCTGTGATGCTTATGCCCGTCAGCCACGACAGGCATCACCTACATCGGATATGCTATTAATAAATTACGCTAATAAAAGGATACTAAAAAATTGTGACTAAACATATCCAATATTATTGACATGACAAAAATACTTAGCATTACCTATACATAGTTAAGTAATTATCTATTGTACCTAAGTGAAAAAACAACACTTCCGTATTAATCAGTGCTCTAAATAGCCTTGTCGCTTAGTCACGACTATCAATATATATCGGATATGTTGTTAAATAGTTGCGATAAGATATAATCTGGTTTTTATTGTGATAGCCTTAATTTAAATAAATTAGGTACAGTATTTTTTTCAGATGATATTATATTAAAAGTTAACACTTGTATGTGATTGCACTCTTAACCATAGCGTAAAAGTAGGTACTATTGTCCTTTTCCATTTTTCTTCGCTAAAATAATATAAAGCTTTGTTGAGTGGCATAGCTCAACGTCACGCTCAAAGCTCCAAGCCTGTCTTGTTACCAGAGCGAAGAAATGAAAAGATAAATATTTAATTTAAAAATATATTATACAAATTATTATAAATGTATAATTTCGTTGAGGGGAGATCGAAACTAAAACTTTTAGTTGAATGAAGCCGCGAATGGAACTTTACTGTATTTTATAACTGAAATAATACCTCGCACATATTGAGACACCTTTGTTCTCCATTTACCGCCGAATTACGGAGGCATTGCGTGTTGAGGCGGAACCCAATGCGAAAGAAGAGCGAAGAAATAAAAATAAGAAATAGTTCATTTGCTCGTATAGGAATCCAATCCACAAACTGTCTACGTTTTACTTTAGTCGTACTATTGCGCCTGAGCCATATCTGGCTTCTTATCCGGATGTTATTTTTTATATTCATATAGTTTTATTTTAATTAAAAATATTATGGGATAATAGTTGATACAATAGGTATTATTATGTTGTTTGTTAATTAGAAAATGTTAATTATTTCAAGTTGAAAATGATAATTAATTTAAGTTGAGTATGGTTTTAACGATCTGTGGTCTAAAAACGCCAATTATAGAATAAATGAGTGACAAGTTAATTTGAAATAGCACATTTTATATACATTTTTATAAAATAATATGTTATACTTATGATAAAATGAAAAAATCGAGCAACTGTCAGTTGCATATATACCTTGAAAGTTCCGTACAAATATATCTAAGCTTACATTTCAATGATCTCAGTCAAGATTTGTGCTTTGAACGAAAAGTGAGTACTCAGATAGAGTTTGATTTTATTTATTTAACGAAAATATTATTACATACAAAATTTACTTTAAATATCAATGATTTATTAACGCGTTCCTGAAAAGCGATGTTTGATCACATACAACAGGTTTTGTTTTTCCCTTGCAAATAAAGAACCCTAATCAAACTGACAGTCAACAGTTTGCGGATATTATACATACATGAGGTATATGAATATGGAATTTGAAACTAGAACACATTTTTTAAAATAATTATTTATAAATTCCACATATTCCTATGAACTAGGATTTATTTTCATTAAATCAAAAGAATGTCTTTATTAATTGCTGTATAAGTTACAAGGCGAAGTAATACAATATACGGTTTTTCTAGGAAATTAAATTTTCCAAGTATTGAAATGCATTTGTTGTTTTCCCCATTATGTACAGTCAAAGCAAACGAAACTTATGGCACATACTTATATTATAGTTTTGTTCAGGAAAATAATACAGAAGAAGAGAAAAAAATCTATTAAGCTCTACATTTTTTTCAGTTTCACAAGTTTCTGTGCAGGCTAGTAGAACCTAATATATAGAAAAATTATTCTCCATTTTCCATTATTTTTTATTAATTTCACACTTGGTTTTTATGTATGTATGTCTATGTACATATTAAGATTAGGAAACTTTGACACTTGCGAGCGCATAGGTACAACCTCGCTCTACATGCATAATATTAGGCTACAATAGAGACCGCATATTAATTATTTGTATAGTGCGATACCATTTGACGGTTACTCATCGTGTGAATATTTCTTAATAATTTGGAAAAACTATATGAGAGAGAAATGTCTTCTCTAAAATACTTAATTTAAAAAATATTTAATAAAAAATATTTAAAAATATTGTTTTTCTTGAAATTCGAGGTTCTCACTCGAGGAAATGAAATATTTCACGTTTTCAATTTAAATATCGTAATATTTTAATTTTTTCGCTATTGTAATAAGGCAAAGCGCGGCGTCGATCTCCGCCACTCAACACGCAATGCCTCCATTTTAGCAGAAAGTGGAGAACAGAGCGAAGTGTATTAACACTAGGTTCCTAAGTTTCCTTTTTCTACCCTGATACGAGCGGGAGTAATACATCGTACCCATATCATATTGATTGTGATTATCTAGTGTGATAAAAAATATTTAGAAGCGTTTAGGCCAAAAATCAAGAATTAAATAAAATAAAAATAGATCATTAAAAAATATAGAAATAGCCTAACCTTGTATATAACTATTTTTATTTAGATTCAAGTATTATACCTTCCATAGCTTCATATGCAGAGGAACCGGTAGTCTCGTTCTTTTACCCAAATACAATTGAGAGATGGAACATGATATTGACTATTGTGTGGTGAAAGTCAAGGGTATTTCATAACAAAATAAATATAACTTATCAGCTTTTGCCGTTAAATAGTATGGTTAAATTTAACCCAAGGATATCGGTATTCGGTTTTAATTAGCATGTAATTGCTTTCAAAATCGTGTATCGATATTATCTTTTCTGTCACGATATTTGATTTGTTATAATCTGATTTCATGTCTTTGATTACAATAATACAGCCTAGAAGGAAATCCTTGAAGTGACAATATAGATAATAATAACAATAAATTAATTTGTATATTTAATTAGATCGACACAATAACAAGCTATTTGAAAGTTTATTTCGCGTCATATTATAAACCCATATAAATTTTTGAAATAATGACTACAAGTAAGGAAAATAGGAAGCAAAATTAAATATTTTTTGAAGTTAGCATTATTATATATAGTACGGCTTTTATAAACAGTCTTTAAAGTTCATTAACACCTCCTGGTTAATATTTCCTTTTTGTTGAATTAACAAGCATTTAATAGGTATAAAAGGCAATGAACTTTACTTTTTAAGCAAAACCGATTAAATAAGCCCTTGATTTGTTAAAAGCTCGTGTTTTATTTTTACGATCCATAGCTAATTTATTTGGTCGAAGCAAAGTTTATCGGCAATTAAGATCGAGATACTACATAATTGTGATTTATTTTCACTAATATTTGAAAATTTTATTTATTTAATTTCAAAATGACAAAAACCATATTAATTATATAAGACTAGCTGACCCGGCAAACGTTGTTTTGCCATAAAAAGGGAAACATGTTAAGTTTGTTCAACCCTTATCACTTAAGGGTTTGAAAAATAGATAGTAGCCTTATTCATTTAAATCGAATGATGTTTAGGGTAATATTGTTTTTAATTAAATATTTGTGATGACGATGATAACGTATTAATTTGGATAAGAATTGTTTATAAAGACACTTTCGCAAATAATGTATTATTTTAGAACAAATTGGTTAGCATAAAAAGCTAACCTTAAAAATAGACATAAGCTGTCGCGGACTTTTTTTAGAACTTTTAAAGGAGAACAATTCTATCATACATGATTTTTGCGAAACTTTAACCGTTTACGCAACGCACGCAGCGGAAGCTCCCGATTAGGAAAAAAATCCCCCGGTTATCAAACATTCTTAATTGGTGCTCCGATCCTATTGGTCTATCGTGATGACATATTGCCTATAGCCTTCGTCGATAAATGGGCTATCTAACACTGAAAGAAATTTTCAAATCGGACCATTAGTTCCTGAGATTAGCGCGTTCAAGCGAACAACCGACTCTTCGGCTTTATAATATTAGTATAGATGTCGTTGTAAGTACTATTCAGAATTGCGTAACGTAATATTTTACTTCTTGAATTCACTAAATTAATCATATCTTTTGATAGAGTGAACCGATTTCGATGAAACAAAAACTAAGTTATGGCTCAAGTTGCGTATAATTTTTATATATAAACATTGTCGTCATTGAATTCGTATATTTTACGTGATGTGCGTACAAACAAACATACAAACAGACAAACAGACAAAAAAATCAAAAATGATGGAAATGGGTCCTGTTACTTATCAAACGTTGGCTATTTTTTTTTTCAATTTCTTCAATGTACAAAAATGACTTTTATACAGATTTATTATATGTATAGATTGCTATTGTACGCCAAATTTCAAAATACCTTCATTATTAACATATACGTATAGTAAGTGGAAATATAGTATAAAATCAAAACAAATTTTACTAGTATAAAATCTACACTGTAACATAAAAAAAAATTAAAATTTCGAAGGCCGTATGATAATCAAATGCAACAAATTGGCAAACCGGAACAAAGCGATTTCATAGTACGTTTTAACATAAAAAATTTAACATGTAATAAAAAAGACTTTAATAAATAGCTTTGGATGAATAAATCTAGACAAATATTCAAATATATCAGGTGGCAACACCGGTGGCGCCTACGACGGAGACAGAAAACAAATGTGGTTGCAACTTTTATGTGACTTATTAATGTCAATGCCTGACTTAAAATCGCGGGGTCAACATTAAAAGCTAATGTAAAATGTAAATGAAGACTAATAAGAAGCTTTATCTATACAATTTTACAAATAAGTTTTAGTTTGATCAATGTGGCACTTTCATATATAATTCAACTTTTATATCAATGATAAAGTATATAAAACATAACATTTTGTTGTAATTGTTTCATAAATAAAATTGTTCTTTATTTCAAGATTAAATTTTAATATATATATTTATATTAACATGAATTATACAAACAAATGACACGCTTTCGTTTTCGCTTTAAAACTTGTAAGCTCATTTCATCCATCAATTTTCTATATTTTATAAATTATTTATTTTAAATTAATTAATAAATATATTCTTAGTGTTTATTTGACTAATTGATAAATTATTTCAACAAATGTTACGAAGCCTATAAATAGGAATAACATGATTACATGATACATCAGCATCATTAGTCAATGTACGTAATTTACAAAAGCCGAGGCGCCATGTGTTTCTTCGCTCCTATTTGGTCTTGTGTATTTCGTCACAATGACCTGTCAAAAGGTTGATTCTGTCGAGATCCTTGGTTCAACATCCAACAGTAGTATCGTAGAAAGTATTTGTTAGGCTTATAATTATAATATGACTACCATAGTTTTCTTAGGATATCGTAGGAGCTTTTATCTGCTTTTATCTTTTTACCCTTGTGATCAAATAAATATTGAAAAATCTGATAGATGGCTTTTTACAATAAATTAACTACGAAATATAAAAAATAAATAAATTACATACTTGTCCCTGAGTTAATCTAAATAAATATATTATAATAAAATAAAATAACTTTACAGTTATTTTATTACTAATGTCTTTGATTTTCGCGATTGTTACGCATTTTAAATGAAACCCTTTTAACCGGATTAATCGCGTATATTGATTGTTAACATATTGTATATTGATTGTTAACATGTGGTCACGGATAGACTGCCTCTACCCGTGACCACGGACTACTGTAAAGTGTTCGAAACGTCGGGTTTCCAAAAAGATGTTTAACAATCAATATACACAATTAATCCGGTTAAAAGTGTTTCATTTAAAATAAAAAAAACTGTATTGTAAATAATAATTAAAGAAGTCTAGAAGTATCAATTTAAGGTCCTTAACTTACTTACATATAGAGTACTTCTTACTTACATATAGAGTAAGGCGAAGAAAAAGAAACAAAATGGTTTAATCTGTAATTGTTCTATGGTTAAAAAATAACTTAAAACTACCAACAGTAGGTGAAATACATAGTGATGCCACTTTTAATCTTTCGATTTGAAAAGTAGTATTGGTCAAATAATAGAAATAATTTATTTTTTTCATTCTTAATATATTATATTTATTAAACACTCAACACGCAATGCCTTAAATTTAGCGGAAAGTGGGAAACGGAATAAAGTGTCTTAACATTAGGTTCCCAAGTTCCCTCTACCATGTGCGGAATACAGCGTGAAGTTAAGTAAAATTATTAATAATATAGTGATGCCACTTTTAAAAATTAAAAAAGGTTTAAAAAAAGCTTTTTATAAAAACCACGATACACAAACGACACATTGATTAAAATAATAAAAACCTACGAAATTATCGAGTAGTATTATAAATAGTGTGTAATGAAAGAGCTTACGACACCAGAAGTAACAGAATTCCTAATTCTATACACAAAATATGAATATATGTGACTAAGCACGACACTCCTTCGCTTAGACAATATGATTGTAAATCATGTATGATATTTTACTGAAATACAGCTTTATTTATATCACATAATGCCACAAAAACATATTGCACATGATTTTATTGATTTACTGTATTTATTTTGTAAGCTTTAGGAAAAGAAAAAAATATCCTTATAGGAACCCTTTATGGTCACTGTATCCCCCGTCTGTCCATCTGTTACCAAAGTTAATTTATTTTTTATTGGCTTACAAAATGTGATGCAAAATTTAGACAATGTATACTTAAATTTTGCAGCATTAGTACATTGTACCTTTCATTTACCACCGATGGATGAATATGACTTGCAATTTGCGGTTGAAGAAGATTCTGCCACACTTTACGCAAGCAATAAAATAAACATGATCATCTACCGTACACCTAAAGCCTAACGTCATTATAATGAACATTAGGTGAGAAGATACTTATTAAGAAAGTAATGAGAATTTGATGTAATTCCATTATTTTTTATGGCCAGTAAATGGTTTTGTATGTAATAAATAATATTCTTGAATTATTTCGGCCAAGGAGACCAGTTTCAATGAAAAAATCGATAATAATAGAGAACATAATATAATTATATGCGAATTTTATCCTATCTGGGCGTTTTCACGGATTTCAACTGAATGGGAATATCCGTATGTCTGTCTTATATATATATATATATATATATATATATATATATATATATATATATATATATATATATATATATATATATATATATATATATATATATACATATATATATATATATATATATATATATATATATATATATATATATATATATATATATATATATATATATATATACATATATATATATATATATATATATATATATATATATATATATACATATATATATATATATATATATATATATATATATATATATATATATATATATATATATATATATAGTAGTGCTATATAGTAGAATATATTAAGTGAATTAGAAACTTAAAATTAAGATTTTATTGAAAAAATAATATGACTAAAACTGAGTACTAGTAATAGTAGGTAACGTTGATATTAATAATATATATGTATATATTTAAGGCCTGTCGTGGCGCAGGATCACATGAACATCTCAACGGGGGCATGTGAACATAACAGGTTGTGGGTTCGATCCTCATTAAATATTTAAATTGAAATCATTAAATGAAACATTTATTTATTTCAATTTAAATATTTAATGTTTCCATGTCTTAGCTCTGGTTGCAAGTTGAGTTCCAGTGTGAAGTTGAGTGAGTGAATGTATATATTCTTTATCCATTACACGGCTTTAGAACTTTTGTGATTCGAATAAAAAACGATAAGATGACGGATATCCAGTTCGTAGTTTTGTGTAATCAAGTTCGAGAGAAACCCATGAATCGACGAAAATGTATAAACATAAATTAAAAAAGATTTATAGCGCCACTGACACTGTAGTTTCTTTTTTAGAAATCCATCAAAGATACTATAGTAATAATTTGTCTGCTTGTCTCTTATCAACGTTTACGAAACCAATGTTTTTAAAGCTTTTTTTTTAATATTTTATGGCTTTAGTCGAAGTTGCACAAAAATGTTTTCAACAAGAAAGCTTTTTTAGAATTTCAATCGCGAAAAACACATACATATAGAATAACGTTTTCAAGTCAACAATTATTGAATAAAGTGACACATTTTGTACAAATTTTTAGTCATTATTTACACTTTAACGAATTTCATAACTTTTACCGCCTAACATATTATACGTAGATGTCCAATGACAACGTCAAATTATATATTATGAACATAATATACATTTGTATTTTACTGCCATACCAACATATAAAAGATAATTATTTTCTTTGTGCAATATGTACTTACTTGTCTATATTTTATAACCAGCAGCTTCACGTTTCTTTCCCGCATCGCAGTGTACGCAATATGTACTCAAAGTTATAAATCTCCGTTCACCTAAATTAGTTTAATTTTCAAGAGTTTTCAATTAATGAATGTAATTATTAAATGTGTCATATCGTCTTTTTAAAGTTACAATCAATTATTTCAGTTCCGACAGATAGATGAAATAGTTTATTGCATATACAAATTAAATTTTACACATATTTACATATATTTTTCGTTTTATTTTCAAAATACTACATTATTAAGGATAAACTTTTCGTATTTCCTTTATCCAAATTGCAAATCGAATTCTAAGAAGCCAGACCTTTAGCAGACAATAGGTCGTCGCGCGCAACGCAAGGGCGGGTGCAACGTCGCTGGGTCACGACTTCAAACACGGTCAAGAACGCAGCTCTCTAAGTAAGAATTTGGCGTCTAGGATCTATATTATACTTGTTTACGTGTTATATAAATACAGCATAGTTTCTTCATCAAAAAAAAAGAACTGGAAGGCTAAAGTGCTAATAACAATTTAAGCTTTCCAGAAGTGCGTGGACCTCAATGTCGCAGTATCGTTTGAAAATATTATAACTTATTTGATTTCTTGTTTGATTTATCCGAAACCGGAAGGGATCATTACAATACGATTTTCGATTCTAAAAAAAATGTGGACAAACATACGGAGCTTGTAAAATTTTAGTGTACGTGCTTGGAAGCCCACATAAATAATACTGAAATATTGACTTTTAAATCTAAAAAATATATTAATATATTTTATACTGATAACCTTCATTGCCAAGATGAAAAAGTATTTTTTAATAAAAGATTTGAAAGTAGATTTGTTTATTTGTGGCTTAGATATTATTTAAAAGCATATTTTCGTCTAACTAACAAATATCCACCCATACTTCGTAAAAACAATTTAGTCACATCATTATGACAATTTTTATTGTTCACTTTAAACAAATGGTTAATATAATGCACAAGTAAAAGAATATTAAATATAACGCAAATAAAGGAATCACTAAAATGTTTAAATACTTTCATCGTACATAAAGCTCTCAAACCACACTCTTTAGATCAAACTTTTCAAACTGGGGTCAAGATCAAGGTTGAAAAATCACTACATGAGCTACCTTATTATCATATATAAGACGTTTACTCATAATATTGAAAACATTTTAAGAATAATATCGAAGTAATCATCCAAATTATATTACTGACCAGTTCTTATGGAAATATGAGCATTTTACATAATTATTATAGCTTAATCGATCTTGATGTCACTTTAAATATAATTTGTTGATAAAATACCTTAAAGTCGTCAATTATTGTAATGAAATAACAAATGATCTTCAATACTAATGCCACTATTCAACATTTTAGTATAATAACTGCCGCTAAAATTTCTAATATATGAATATTTGAGCCATAAAAATTACTAGATGTAATAAATTAAAGTATTATTTTAATAAAAGCGAAATATACATATTTACTCCAGTTAATAGTGATAAGTATGAATAGTTCAAAGCTCGACTCGTTGGCTATTAGTCAAATTACCATTAAACCGAAATAGGATAAAAGTAATGTATAAAAATACACTACATATTTGTGTATTTCATTGAAGTAACAGAAAATCTTTAATCCAATTGTTACTTTACTCAAGAAAGTTATATAAAATTGCTTATTTAGTTGATCAACTATATAATAATAGTTACAGAATTTTTTAATAATTAAAAGCTAATGTATAGGCCTGTCGTAGCGCAGGGGCACAGGCGTGTGACTGTAGACGCGACGAATATATTATATATTTTACGCGACGATTATTATTGAAATTTTAAATAATTAGGCTATGCGCGGTGTTGAGTTCCGCGATACGACAGGAAATGGCTCAAATTCGGCGGAAAGGGGGAACATAGCCGAGTGTCTTTACGATAGGTTCCCAAGTTTCTCCGAATTCCCTACCATCTGTAGTATAGATACAGTGTGAAGCTAAAAAGAATTATAATCTTAAAAAACTTAACACTTTATTTAGTTGAACGCGTTGATCTGTGAAATTACCAACTCAAATTCAACATTTTGTTTGCGTAATCCATTTAAGGGAAGAAAAGAGGAAAGGAAATTTATACGATATATTACACGTTAATCATTTCGATATAACTTAGTTACTTCTGTTTCACCACGAGGGTCACGCTGCAGGTAAAAAATAGAATGGAATGGTTGCATTAAAAAAAACACAAATATTTTTTATCCTAAAGATGATAAGAGAATAATTCTAGATTATATTTCAAACTTTACTCGTTCCTAAGCCAAGAAGATATGTCCATATGATTTTGTCGTACGATGGTATAATAAGATTTTGCTATAAATATTAATATATGTATGGAATAGTGAGTCAATGGGTTACGTAAACATGCGCGGGCGCACGCGCGATTTGGACGTGTGATGTGATAATAATGCAATCGAGTGATTGGTCTGCTCAAATTGTTTATCACGTCCTAACCTCACGATGAAAGAAATCTACAGTATAAAGCTACTGATAGAAAATTATAATTTAACTATAAGTGTTTTTTTTTTTAAATATGTATAGAAACCTAAACACAATAGCCGTAATATTCCTATTTATTGAAGCGTCAAGCTAACTAATATATTATTTATTTTTATTTAAGTATTATATATTTAATAAATATTTGATATTTCCCATTTTTCAGAGCAAGTTACTTTAAAACTCCATCCTCTCTGTATCTTTCTATAAGTAAGTAAGTCTAACAATCATCTAAATTACATTCATTGATTTTATAAATAAGATAAACTACATTAGTAACCATAACAACATTTAGATCCGTAAAATTGTAGCGCTACGATCAGATATGTTTATTTATAATATCAATAACATGTTCAGCAGTCAATTATTCAAGCCTAATTTACTATAAGTCAGTTTTGCACTTTAACTTTACGCAGTGCGCTTTAAGTTCAGTTTGACAGTTGCTGCGATAAAATCTTAAATAAAGACGAGCTTTTCTTAGAAACCATGGTGCTGTTAAATTTAAGTAATCGATTTAAAATATAAAAAAACTTGAAAGAAAAAAGGAAAATATTAAAACTATTTTTTTTAATACTTTCCTTTATAATGAATTAAAAGAATAACCAAAAATTGTTTATTATTTAAAGGCATTCCGTGACGCAAGGGCCAAACATGCGACTGCAAGCGCGACAGGTTGAACTAAGAATTTAAATATTTAATATAAAATATTTATTTTCCTCCTTCTGGTATCGGAAATAAGCGCGGTGTTCATTTTGATTTGGCGGAAGGTTGGGAATGGAAGTGTATTAAAAGGAACGGAGTGTCTTAACACTTGTTTCCCAAGCTCTCTCTGCCATGCTATGTGCCGGATACATCATGAAGCTAAACAAAAATTAGAGTACCCACAATTTTACATTTTACATGAAGCAGTGTAACGAATGAATTTCCCAACGCGGCAATTTGTTTGTAATATAGTAATCATATTCATATTAATTTGAATTCTCTATCATATGCAATTGCCACGAATGACCTTACATTTGGCGAGACACGTGTCAAGTGCGGGTGACGAAACGTTAAACGTTAAGTCTGACTTTGCGGTTGTAAATTAAATTGGATAGTTTATATTTAAATACACAAAAGAGGATGCTTAAAAATATGATAAGAGAAGTTAAGTAAAAACTTGTTAACTTGATATGAAAAATTTTCTTATATGGTCTCAAAATTTTTATTATGTATTTAATTTTTCACCTCATTAGGGTAGAGGAACTATTGACACAAAATAAATTGACGTAGTTGAATTGTAAATGGTCTGTAAGCTTCTGAAAGTATCATAGAAAATATTAGAGATTACAAGTTAACATTAAAATTATTTTTAAGTTCTTGTAGAATTAAGAATAATTTATGATATTAGCATATCTGTAGATATTTAATTTGATAAGAAATTATTACTTAATGGTCTGATTGCTCGGACGGTTTCCAAGAGGCGAGAATTTATATCATGTTAGGTATATTTTTTTATAAACCTAACATGATTTAAACCCTCGCCTCGTGGTCTAAAAACATGAAGTGAATTATGATATATGATAGAAATTGAAGTAAAGATTGATTATTTAATAAAACTGTGTTGTTAGAAATAAATATCTTGTCAATTTCGTATATATACCTTGTACCAGTAAATATATGAAGTTGAAGAAACACACATACGAAAATTTGTTAATAAGCAAGCATGCACTTACACCTAATTATTATTCTTGATTTTTTACTCGGTTACGTTCTACAACTTATATGCTTATCTATTCTTAATATCATCGGCGAACGGAATAGTATTTAAAATAACGGTTACTAAATTGTATAGCTATTTTGAGTATCCACTTGTATTTACATATCTGACCTATAAACCATTGCGTCTTATGTCAAGTGCGACCGTGACGCAATGTAACGGTGAAATAACATGAATGTGACTAAGAATAACGAAATAATGCGATAGAGGCAGTTAACAAAACAACTAAGTAAGAGAACGACAATAGTGATGCGAATTACTTACTTATTGTAGATACATTATACTCGTAATCATATTTATAGCAACTACTGTCTATACTAGTTTTAAATTTCAGTCAAAATAATATATATATATATATATATATATATATATATATATATATATATATATATATATATATATATATATGCATTACACGTGTTTTTTCGTCATAGATTATATTGACAATATATGTACATATTCACACTTTAAAAAAATCATAAGACATACAAAATTAAAAACTAGCTAATAAACGTGGATACTATATGCGTATACTGTCTAGATGATAAAAATACAGCTGATATGGATTTACTAAAAACTTTGTTAACTTCTAACAAGCATGTCATTCATAAAGTAATTTTCTACATAGCTTTAAATGGAAAATATTATTTTACATTAGAAATAATTTAATCTTATATTGCTTACCATCAAAAATGTTCTTAAATGAAGAGTGAGCCTCTTAAACTTCATCGACATGTCGAAGCCTCTTTTATTAACAAATAATCTGAAACAGATAAAAATATATATTAGTAGCCGTTTTGACACACATTACGTGCTGTTGCGATGAATAACGAGACACCGCAACGCATTGTCATAACAAATACGGGAAGCGAGATTTATCTAAGTATGTATATCCTTGTATGCATTTAGCATATACTTCTCTAAATGACCATGTTAGCACATACATATTAGCATTTATTGCATTACTCTGTGACTGAAAGCAACCTACTAGCCCTTAGACCAACTATATTTTTTTCACGCTTCACGTTGTATTCCGCACATGGCAGGGTAGGCAGAGGGAACTTGGGAACCTAATAATAAGGCGCTCCGTTTCGTTTCCCTCTTTCCGCCGAATTTCAGGCATTGCGTGTTGAGTGGCGGTTCTTGCCTTGTCACCAGAGCAAGGAAATGAAAATATTAAATATTTTAATTTAACCCACGATCTGTCGCGTTTACAAAAACTTTAAGTTAATATTATATTTGCTGATAAAAATATTTTGATCCTCCTTTTCTGGAAAAATATTCACACTACATATTCTTATCACACAACTTAACTAATTTAACATATTTCTTCCAAGGTTATAATAATCTAAAACTAAGTAATAAGTCCTTGAAAGGACAAATCATACGAATTACATTATGCATTACACGTGTTTTTTCGTCACTGCCCTTAACTTTGCTGCTGTTACAGCAATAAACCTGTGCTACATTTTTAACGACTAGCTTAATATAAGTTTTGTTTCAAAACTTTTCTCATAGTTTAGCTTTTATGATTGTATTTATATTAGTTGTAGCAAATTAATATAATTTGCTTATTATTTAATTAGCAATTCGATTATTTATCAAATAGTTTATTTATATCAATATTAAAAAAGTGCCTATTTTAAATTAATAAATTTAGCTGGATTAACTATTATTTAACATATTACCTTGTTACCTATATTTTAAATGTTATTTCACACTTAAAAAAGGAAAACATTAATTTTAAAATCGTATAAAAAAAAATATCTTGCAGGAGTTGAACCCGCGCCTTTTGAAATCTGTCCAAGTGCTCTGAATAAATAAGCCGTAGGTTCTCATCAAGTTACATCGAAATTCTTATACGCTTGTTACAAGTTATTTTGTGGTTAGCATCTCTGTAGGGTTTTTTTTTACAAATTTTCGCTATCCAAAGACAATTCGTTAGAATTATCGTTTGGCAAGAGAGAATGCTAACAACACAAATAAATTGTAATAAGCCTATAAGAATTTCAATCAAAAAATCAATTTTAAGAAGTTGGTCAGAACGCTTGGACGGTTTCCAAAAGACGTTGGTTCAAATCCTGCTACGTTCAAATTTTTATACTTCTTTAAAATTAGTATGGATTAACTATTATTCATTATTATTCTATACATTATTGGCTATCCGGTATTACGAACACTTTGCAGTAGTTCTGGCAGATATCTTATTAAGTGCTAAGGTAAGTGCTATTTAAAATAACAAAAGTATTTGTATTATTTTTTGATATAATCAATTCTACTTTGAATCAATGCTTTGTTTTTAATATAGTAAGGGAAGCTTAACATGATTGCAGAATTATATCTCAAACATATTTTTTTATAATTCTATAATTTTACGTATTATTAATATTTTAATTTCTCTTTATTATCTTTTTACTTCTCCTTAAGAATAATACTTATAATAATAGAATATAGAATTATACCTATATCTACATAGATCTAACAGTACTCTGCTTATTGATTTAAATTGCATCATGCGAGTATTTCTTCATATTTACTAAAATTTTGACCTCTTTAAAATGTTATTCCACTTTTGGAAAAACAGTAAATAAAAAGTAACAAAACGTATCAAAAAATAAATAAGTGGGGTTTGAATGCGCCCCCTCTGGACGAATTTCAAGAGGCGCCAGTAAGAATATGCTTACATGCTACGTTCAATTTAAGTATCATACTCTACTTTGAACATTTACAGGTATTTAAAAAATATATTAAATTTATAAAATTAATTTCAAACATATTATCACAAAGCACTCGTTAAAATAATCGTCTTTACTCTACACAGATTTTAACCTTTGAAACTTAATTATAATTAATTAATTAATAAATTAGCGGAATTCATAAAATTATAATTAAAAATATTTTAAAGGTTAACTTTAATACAATAAATTAATAACCAGTAGGGAACTATAATAAGTTTTGGATCATAAAACTAACAATAGGTTCGCAAGGCAGGTCATAAACTCAGAGCAAATATTAAGAAACAATGTATCATATATTTCTCACGCTATTAGCACTTAAATATATACTAATGATTGAGGCCTGTCGTGGCGCAGCGGCACAAGAGTGTGACTGTAACCGACAGGTTCTGAGTTCAATCCCCAGTCGAGGAAATGAAATATTTAATATTTTCCATTTAAATATTTAATGTTTCATTTCTTCGCTCTGGTAGTAAGGCAACGGAGAACGAACGAAAGTGGAACGGAGTGTCTTTACACTAGGTTTCCGAGTTCCCTCTGCCTACCCTGCCTAGTGCGGGATACAGCGTGAAGCTAAAAAAAAAAAAAAAATAAATATATATATATATATATATATATATATATATATATATATATATATATATATATATATATATATATATATATATATATATATATATATATATATATATATATATACTAATTACTCATTATTCATGTTCCATGTATACTTATATTATATTTAAAATGAGGAAAAATAAATTATTTTAACAACATCGTCAATACAAAAGGTAAAATAGCTGATGAAATTCTTACTTCAATTAATTCTTTTCAGTCTTGAAAATCTAAAATATAACATCATTAGATACGGTACTTAATGATAATATCTAATGAATCTGCTTCTGATTACATTAAAAATAATTAAAGTCTTCATTTGACTTTAAAACATGTCATTGACAGTAAAATGAAATAAAAAAAAACATTGTTTAATACATTGTTTAATATTAGATACCAATATTATGATTAAATTTCATTATTTGTTTACTTTATATTATTCCTATTTATAAGGAAATAAAATATTATTTAACAATGCAGCGTAAATATAAAAGTTGAATAAAGGTAATATTACATATTTACACAACCCATAAAAAAAACTATTGTAGTTTGTTACATTCTTATAAAAGACTTCAACGCGCTAGTCTTTATATTATAGCCGTATAAGCTATTTAATAAAATTAAAATTTTGAATCAAATAAATAAAGAAAATAGAATAAAAAAAAACTCAAATAATTCAAATCAAATCGAATAAATTGAATGAAATATATAATTATCTACAGTGAACTGTATACAAACACGCGGATACGAATTTAGTGTACGTTAATTAACGTGTGATTCTTGAGTGTAGATATAAAAACATACGAAATTATAAATAAATCATATTGCCGGATCTAAAATAAATCATAACTAGAAGATTTGTAAAATAATAATATTCATAACAGCTAAAGAATTGAAACGTTAATTAAACGCGGATTGGTATAAACAGAATATAATTACTTAAATATCTAATGCCATAATAAAAATTTAAATGAATATATTATATTTAACCTTACGTTATTTTATTATAAGCACTATAAAGTCTATAAATAGGAAATAATTATATCAACAGAAAAATCCGATATGCTTAAAAGATAAAACAATCGTATCGAAATCCAAACACAAATGTCAAAGATATTTTTAACCATTAAACTATGTTTATCCAAGAAAAAAAAATCATTTATACCTATTTAGACCGAATCTAAGCGTCCACACACTACACAAGCACTTAAATAGAGTTATCAAAAACGTCTAAAACAGATCTTACGAAGTCGAATTTGATAACTGCAAGTTTACGATCGTACATTGCATTTAATTGCCAAGTGAACACGCATGTAACCTCGTCGCGGCCCGCCGCGGTACTAACAAGGCAAGCCAAACAGCAGGTCCATCTAATCGCCGCATAATCATGAGAGAAAGTATTCTCGATGATATATTTTTGTGTGAATTACCTAATAGTGCCTAATTTTTGCAAGAAGAATGCAGATGGGTAAGATTTATAGGCATATGATTGGAGTGTTTTGGCTCGACTATGTCTAAGTTAGGGAAGGTTATGTATTTAACAATTTATTTGTTATATGATTTACTAGCATTATTACTATATAAGATATTGGTATTATTTACTAGGTCTGCTTCAGTGTAAATAAATTTTACGACAATATTTTTCTTTTCTGTTAAATTAAGCAATAAGTAAATTTACAAGTTGTAATATAAATATATTATACTTAATAATGACATTTTATATTTGATTAGTATAATAAATTGCAATTCAAATTATATTTTTAGTTATTTCCACAGTACAATATAAGATAAACCAATATTTAAAATGTTTTATTTGTGTTGTATAAGAGAACAATAATACTATCTTATCCATTATTTATAAGCAAAGCGAAGAGTAAATAAAGATTTTTTTTTTTTTTTTGTTTTTTCATTATTATTTAAGCTATAAAATGATTTTAATATTTCTTAGCTTCAAGCTGTATCCCGTACATGGCAGGGTAGGCAGAGGAAACTTGGGAACCTGGTGTTATGACACTTCTTTCCACTTCCGCTCCCCACTTCCCTCCAAATTTAAGGCATTGCGTGTTGGGTGACGGAATTCAACGTCGTTATATTATTGTGTTCACTTTAATATATTTTAACAAAAAAATAAATTTCTTGTAAAATAAATTTGCTTAAATATATCAAAACCATTTATTAACGTATTTTATTTTTTTTTTAATTTTTTGATGACATTATACTTCTATATATGTACATATGTGCTTCTTAGTCGAATAGTTCTGCGCCTACACTTGACATAACCGGACAACCTACTTACTTACTTGGCAAAGAAAGCATTGTCCTCATGGCTCCTTTATTAATAATATTGTAATTACAAAATATTTGCTATAACAAAATTTATGTAAAACAATTTAATTCAGTTTAATAATACAGTATAATGGTAAAAAAAACGTCTAAAATCACTTAGGGATCACATTTACTATTGATAAATGAATGCTGATTGTATTTCAATTTGATTAAAAAAAATTAACCCTTCCTTTGTTAGATTAGATGATAACGAAGTTTCTGTTAGCACTTCTATATACTTACTTACATTCAATAGTAAAATTATTTAGAAATGAATGAGTAACAAATCAAGTTTCGCCGATTAGTTATCACATTTGCTCATCTCTGCAAAAGTGACGTTACGTAAATACACTAGGTCGTCGGTTCGTTGGTTGGTGTTATTAGACTATTTAACTAGTGTCAAACAGGTATGCTTACAATAATTTATTTATATCCCAACCATTTTTGTAATTATATTTACAATATTTTTAATAAGTTTCTAGAAACATTATTAAGAGGTAAAAAATTGTATGCATATTAATAATTTATAGCAATATTAAATCTTAGATAACATATAAAAGTTACAGCACATGTAGCATGTCATCCATTGTTCAGTTGTCAGCTTCCTGCAGAAGTAACATTCACTATAGTAAATACACATACACATGTAGTTTATGATCACGGCTTTTCACAGTACAACAGTATGTGTTGTAAGCAGGGGCGGATTGTTGAATTTGTGGGGCCCTGGGCTGAAACTACTTAGAGGCCTATATAAGTACTCAACTAATAGCCATGTCAAAAAACTGTTTCTATAATATTATTATTATAATTATAAATATTATTATTATATATTCTTTATTGCACAAAAAGACAATGACAATGAGATTAGGTACAAAAAATATAGGTATATTTTGCGGTTTTTATCGAAACAAAAAACAAAAACAAATGTTGATAATAAAGGTTGAAGTATCCATTCAGTACTACATATAGAGTTTGTTGGTCCTAAAAATAAGTTATTTGATCGATAATATTAAAAATCCTAATATCTTTTTCCCCAGCCTTCTTGAAAAATAAAATCTTAATGATTTTGTTTATATACTAAAACCCCTACGTTTTAACATTTATTTCATACATATATTGACGATTCAAATTAGTGTCACGTAAAGTGAAGTATGGGACTTTGCCATGAATGACCCATTTGCCTATTGTTTTTGGCGGGGTCTGGGGGCCCCTTGTAACCCTTAGGTAGATCCGGCCCTGTATGTAAGTATATGTAAGTTTTATGAAATATAATTAATTTAAATATCAATTTTAAAATGTCATTTCTGCCCATAATTATGAAAGTGGTCTAAGTCAAAATAAAAAAAGACGGTTCTCCACATTATATTAAACTTATTTTATTCATTAATTAGTAATTTTTACAGTATCGCCGAAAATAGAGGAGTTGGCGCAGGGGCACAAGCGTGTGAATGTAAACGCCAAACGTTATAGTTTCGATCTCCACTCGAGGTAACAAAATATATACAAAGAAAAGAAGGGATTATAACAGACAATCTTAACACTAGAATTATGTTAACAAGTTTCCCAAGTTACCCTCTGCTTACGCTACCATCTGAGGAATACTGCATGAAGCTTAAAAATAAATAATAATAATACAGTTAACATTTTTTTGCATGGAAAACCAAGGAAACTAACGAGATTTAAAAAAAGAAACCTCATTTTTTTTTTAGTTTCAATATTGTGACAATAACTATTTATGAAAAATGATTTTATTTTAAAATCATAGACATACACTTAAAGTTTTATTTATTTATATAGATAAATACGCCTGGATATTATATTGGAGATTTAACTATAAGATAATGTCGGTCAAAGCCTTGACATTGATATAGATGATATTGAAAATATTATAGGATTTCTTTAAGATGTTTTCTTACTTTACGCAGAAGCACGAGCGACTGTAAACGTGACAAAAAAATAAACCCTCGAATAAAGACGTGAAGCGCGGCGTTACGTCCTGGTACTCAACACGCAATGCCAAATGTCAATTCATTCGAAAATAGGAAACGGAAGTATTAATGTTTCCTAAATTCCCTTTAAGCATCCCGCTACGGGGACAAAGCGAGAAGAAAAAAACATCTGCGCGGTTTTAATTTTTATGTGTAGATATTATCTTTTTATTCAGTATCTTTTTAATTTGAACAGATATAAAAAAATAAATATCAACACGACGATTCGATATATATATATATATATATATATATATATATATATATATATATATATATATATATATATATATATATATATATATATATATATATATATATATATATATATATATATATATATATATATATATATATATATATATATATATATATATATATATATATTCCTAAAAGAATAGCAATATTACCACTTATGGATAAGTGGATATGTGTTTAGGCATACGCCATAATAGTATTACCTCCATTCTAGGTCTCAAAGTAATAGTGTCTGTAACTTATTAGAGAGGAAATTTGTGAAAATTTTCAAACAAGAGTTAGTTTAACTTGTAGAAATTTGTTAAGTGGTGCGGTAAATATACGTACGTGCAATGTGCACATGTGTATTTAGTTTTATAATAATACTATATTTTCCTGTTTATGTAGTTCAGTAGTTAACGTTGGGGCTGTTTTATATTTGATTTTAATGGGTACAAAGCATGTGAAGGTTAAAGTTTGAATTTTTTTTTGCATGAATTTCAAATACAAACGGTTTCCTTGTATAAAGAGACGAATCAAGCGAGTTGTTTTCAAGGCCATATAAGATAAAGGTATTTGCAGTATAAAAATACACTTGTGGCCCACACGACTCTCTTTACGAAGAGACTTTTTTAGTGTAAAAATATTACTAAAAACGGTAATATCAATAAAAAGTAAATAAAACATGCTTTAATTAGAATGTTACTTTAATGGTATAATTTATAGCTATATAATCGCGAATTGCGAGTATCGATTTTCAGATATCCATTAAAGAGCGGTTGTATATAAAATATTATGATTACAACGCTATGTTAAAAAAAATTACACTTTAGATTTTAATCCTACCGTATACCGAATTTGTGCGGAAAATGTGAGTGTCTTAACACTATGTTTTCTCTGCCCAAACCATTGAATTTCTAAATTTTTATTTTTTTTATTTATAAAAGCGGGTATGTTGGATTTCTTCAGATGTTCTAATAACAAAGTCTATAAAAGGAGTTAAATGACTTTCCCTTTTTATTCAGATCGCAGTCGTATTGACGCGGTGTGAATAATAAATGTATCATCTTTGCAATACTCTTGCATCGAGCAGGTTTCCATTGTTTATAAAATGAAATCTTCGTTATTCATATATACACTTTATTAATTTCCCGTCCTGAGTAACTGACGCATAAAGCTCAACCAGCAGATCGGTGAATTTAGCATATATACATTCTTTGGACGGTTTGGAAGAGGTTATAAGAGTGTCTCGAAATTGTATGAAAGTGGAACGTTACATTTTATAGCTCATACAGACGTAGCTGCGCGCAGTCTCTAGTTATAACTAAAGATTCTATAACCATTTTTAATTAAGTTCTAAGTCATTAAAGTCGTTCTCAATTAAGAGCATATAAATATAAGTTGTTGCATATGCATGCTCAATGCCCATATAAATCTATGTAAAACGTAAAAGAAACCACATTTAAATTCATAAATCCTACTAAATTATTTTGTAAGCTTTATGCTGTATCTGGCACATAGCATGATTGTCAGAGAGAACTTGGGAATCTATTGTTAAGACATCTCGTTCCGTTCTTCACTTTCCCTCGAATTTGATGTATAATCTATGGCGGATATCAACGCCGCTCTTTATCTGGAGTCCAGAGCGAAGAATTGGAAATACATATTTTTTTAATTTATAATCGCATGTTTGTGCTTCTGCGCCAGACCTCATACCAATTTTGTAGAACAAAAAATAATAATATAACATAAAACATTTAATTCATTTAAAATCAAACATTTCCCGTTCAAACGTTCAATAACGACTAGTGACAATTTAAATATTTCATAATACGTGTCTACTAAGTAATGTTGAATGTCTCATCATTCTCATTCTCTGGACCGTAGCATTTGTTTAACATTTAAAAGTAAACATAGATAAATAAAGTGAACTAAAGCTTCAGTAGTTTGCGTAAGTCACAATTACTTTAACTCCATAGGGTTTATCTACATGCATTAAGTTCTACACATGTTCGTAAAATAAGAAAAAATAAAATAATTTGGAGATGTGTTCAAATTTACACATTTATATGGTAATTAAAAATGTTAGTTCCTGTGTAAGTATGTCGATGTGAAGTTGATTTAGTTTTTTCTTGAGAAGTAATTTATTCAAAGTCAAGATTTGATTCGAACTAAGTAAATAAATTATTAAGCAAATTCAGTTAAAAACAATAAAAAAAATTAAATATTATATTGAATAATTAAATTGTAAAAAAAAAAATAAAAAGTTTAAATAGATAAACAAATGTAAAAATTAAATAGTAGGTACTCTCTCTTCTCCTAATATTAAATATAGCATTATATTTTAATACTTATTATAAATACATATTGGGACCTTTGCCATCGCAACGCAGTGACAAAATTAAAGGCAAGGTTGTAAAAATTAGGTACTCACTCTGCTTCACGCTGTACCCCGCACGAGGCTGGGTAAGCAGAGGGAACTTGGGAACCTAGTGTTAAGACACTCCGTTCCTCACTTTCCGCCGAATTTGAGGCATTGCGTGTGTAGTGGCGGAACTTAACGCCGCGCTTTGCCTTATTACCAGAGCGAAGAAATGAAATATTAAATATTTAAATTGAAAATATTAAATATTTCATTTCCTCGACTGGGGATTGAACCTATAACCTGTCGGTTACAGTCACACTCTTGTGCCGCTGCGCCACGACAGGCCTCACGCACGCAAATTAGGTAGAATGTGGGAAACAGTGTTTCCACACTACATTCTCTCTGCATACCCTATTATAAGCGGGATACAGCGTGTAGCTATAATATAATAGAAGCAGTTATTTAAATGCTGTCACATAAAACAACGCTTGAACACGATCTCGTGTCGTATTTAAAAATGTGGACGAACAATACTTATGTAAACTGCGTGGGAACGCATGTACAACAGTACGTTTACATGCAAGAACTAGTCCACCGGAACTACCATCCGACTTATGTATCTAGTGTAACTTGCAGAATATAAACTTTTTTTTTAGATTTTAGAAATCTCTTTATGAATTGTAACAAAGTAATAAATTACTAAAAATATATAAAAAAAAAATAAATCAACAGTACTTAAATAGCGGTATAAACCAACTTAAGATTTGACGCTCCACATACACGTATAGATGAAAATTCTAACAAATGTCTTTACATTAAAATGTTTCGAAAATAAATTAAATTATTCGTCAGGTGGAATTTTTATAGTAATTTTAATAGGTATAAATATTACCATATGTCCAAATATTTCTCGCAACATCTAAAATGAATGAATGATAGAATGAAACAAAAATCTCGATCCCAAATTCTATCTTGACCTTACTCTCTAATATTCCCATTGTTTTCTGACCTCAGCTTTCAATTAGCGTGCTTTATACGGAAATGAGTGAATGGTAAAAATAATCTTTGTTCTATCAAACGTGGCTCATCCGTATATCCGGTATCATGGTGTTTGAGGGTAGTGGCGCGGCGGTTACTGAAATTCGACAGTTGTGGGTTTGATGTCCACTTGAAGTTAACTATTTATATATTTTATTCGTTCTAGTAACAAGACAGCGCGGCTTTGAGTTTCGCTATTCAACAAGTTGTGCGAAAATTAATTACTATTTTTGCATAATTTATGTTCATTTCTCTAATTTCACTTATAGATAATAACGTATACTAGAGGCGTAGTTTATCGTGAGAAATAGTAAAATATAGCATTTGAAATAGTAATATATAGGATTAGTAAATGTATAAAATAGGGAGTATTTTATAAAAATAACAAGTAACGGGTAAGTTAATAATAAAGTGCGGGTTCAAATACCTACAATATATTTTTTATGTGTTTACTAAATAAGCTTTTTTCTAAGTGTAGTTAAAGTGAAATTTAAAATAAGTAAAAACCGATAAGCTATTTGCAATATCATGTGCCCAATAACAAATGTATAAACTAACATAAAAATTTCTCTTTTGAAGTCAATAAACTTAACCTAGTTACAATGATATCTTTTATTTTTTTGTAAATAAAACATGTCAATCAGGAATCATTTATTTATTCGTTTATTACAATACAATAAGTCACAATAAATTAATCTATTAATTAGACACGTATCTAATACTAAAGTAAGGATAGATTGAAATTTCAAATATCAAAAAACATTTTTCGATTTCCATCCGAAATCATCATTTTGCTTAAAATATTTAAGTAGTGTCTTTGTAATATCGATAGAAAAAAATCATATGTCATTATAATATAGATTGAAAAGATTCTTATAATATTTATAAATATATTTTATTTGTGTGTCAATGATGAGAATTTACTAAATTAAAAATATTAAATCCTCATTTTATTTTTATCATAATCGAAAAATGTTTAATGATCGTATATCAGATCTTTATAATAATCATTTAAATTGTACATTTGTGACCAAAAAAGGTTAGAATATAAGCTACCCTTTTACGAAGACATATTCTTATATATTTGAATTTTAATCTAATTACTAATAAAATTTCCACAAGTGCTGCAAAATTTATTGAGACGCGAGTGAAAAGAAATATGTATTCACAACATTTTTTTTAACTGTAGTGCATTTTATGATTTATGGCAACATTTATGTCACAATAAAACAATATACAATCTATCTTAAAAATTTAGCACTCGTCATTCGAACACTACGCTATAAGAACATCGATATAAATACTAACACGACATATAGTTTAAAAGCTCTAGTGAAGGGAAATAATTATTGTAAATAAAATATGTTTTAATATATTAAATATGTAAACTCGACAGCCCTAGCTTTAAGTTTGTTTCTATTCATCAACAACAGCTGTAAAAGTTTTGTGAAGTTGCAACCTTCATAAAATAGTCTAAATGTTTTCTTTAGGTACAAATCCGATTCGAAATTTTATAAATAGTCTATATAAATTTATTTTAGGTTCGAATCTGATTCGAAATATTAATTAAAAAAAAAGAATGTATATGTACCTAGTTAAGAAAATGAAGACAAGAAAAAAATAAAAAGAAGAAATAGAGAATCAACAAACTATACTATAGTTTAAGTAAAATAAAACACCAAACATTTTTAGTAACAATTATTTCACCCCACTAGTTCAGTATCTAACAAATATCGACTAACTTTATATTAACGAGAAATAAATCTTTCGCACGATAAAACTTTAAAATGTTGCATTTTGCAAATAAGTTTAGAGGCTATATTCATTGAATAACAATCAATAAAGAAAAAATGTCCTTAGAATACTATTGAGTAAACAAGGTACATAACGTAAAATATTATATATATATATATATATATATATATATATATATATATATATATCTATATATATATATATATATATTATATATATATATATATATATATATATATATATATATATATATATATATATATATATATATATATATATATATATATATATATATATATATATATATATATATATATATATATATATATATATATATATATATATATCTGTTTATATTATATGAGAGGACGAATATATAGGAATACCAATTTAAGTCAATAAAGCCAATAAGAATTTGAATATATTGAATAAGCAATAAACTTTAATTTTTTTGACATATCGGTCTTTGACTTCGGTTATAAACCAGTAATATTTGTAATAACCAAAAGTTACAAGAGTGATTACAAAAACAAGTATTATATAATTTTTCTAAGCATAAATCTGAGTAAGGATTGTTTCATTTTTATCATTCACTTGTTCTAAAAAAGAAGAAGAAAATCTGGACATATTATATATAATGTTTCGTGTGTCACCTAACTTAATCGAACAATCAAGAAAAAATCAACAAAACATAATTTAAAATCACATAAATAAATCACAACAACTTACATATAATACAAAGTTCTATAATACGAACATCCATTAAAAAAAACCATAAAGAAGTAATAAAATTCAATTTTCACTACTAATTGTTAATTTTAATTTACCCATAGAAACGAAAATATTTTAGTAAATATAATTTTAGATCGATTGTTAAATTTTATAACTCTCAACGGTTTTTTAGTGAACTTTACTAATAAAATTAAGCTATAAAAAAAATATTCTTTACAATTAACTGCCTAACGAACGATGTTCCAAATATTGATTGACAAATTCAAAACAAAAATTATAATTAATAAACAAAATGAGAAAATTTTATAATTCTAATTTAGTGACATATTTTTATTCAAATGATAAAACATTCATTGGAATTTTAACCAAAACTTTAATTAAAATTTACTTCTTAACGATAAAAATGCATAAACGCATATTGTAATAGAATAATAATAACAAATCTAGCAAGTACAATTTATTATTAAATATTTATGAATGCTGTATACTTATTAGTTAAAAAAACATCTCAACCCGTATACCAAAAGCAGATGTGAAAAAATTACATATACTATAAACAATATATAAAGATATTAATAACAAAAATGAACGAATGAATGAATGAATTGTAAACAAATTTCCACAAGAAAGCTTTAAGTAAATTACATAGAAAAATATGTATATAATGTGGAAACATTTAATTAAGCAGTCAATTTTCAGTCTAAATTAGGGGTCATTCATAAATAACGTCACATGAATTAAATGAATATTTAAGCTCGTCCTGGTCACAGTCACCCAAAATATGTTCCATTATTGTCTCATAAACATTGATATATATGAGACAACTACGAGACATATTGTATGAAATTAAAAAAAAACTTTTCTTGAATTCCATTTCGTGGTTTTTTTTGCTTCACGCTGTATTGAGGTAGGCAGAGGGCGTATTGATTGGCACAACTGTTCATTATTTTACTACAGTATATGGATATATTAAATAACTTAACCGACAAGTATCACTTACACGGTCAAACTGCGCTAGATGTCCCCTGTTGAAATGTCATTAATTAATTCATTTTATTCATTTTGGCACTTCAGGCGTGCCAGTTGTGCACATATCACTTCGCCAACGTCACGTTGTATGGAACGAGAGAAATTGATCAGTACAAAAAAGATAACTGTACATAATAATATAATACATGTAAAAAAGAGACTCAGTGAAATTTCAAATTTCACCTATAACGAAATAAACTTTTTGAAATGCCATCAATTACACATTTCGTTCTACTTTGACATGTGACGTCATTGAGGAATGACCCCTTGTAAAAAACAAATGCAAATTCCCTGTTTTAATCCAATTAATCAATTCAACATTTGCAAGAAAAAGTGTATGATAAAACTAACATTAATGTACTACTATAGCCAACATTTAAACAAAAAAAATATGATAAAGTAAAATAATTATGTTTATTATTTTAAATATAGAATTTAAGAATAAATCCTATGAAAAGGCTGAAATATATAATAGTTTTAATATATTTTGATTCAAGAATCTAATGTATCTATTTAGATATTATAATATAGATGTTTTTAAAGATGGATGTAATGAGTACACAATAAGAGACTAGAACGTACCATTCAATGAACAGTATAGGATATGTCACACCATACTGTTAGTGTAGTGTCACACATAATTTATCTATTATACGCATTAATTATTCGGTGGGCATATATTATCTTGAAAATAACTAATTTGTCATTTAATTAAAAAAAAATTGAATATTAACATTTTAATTACAGAGGTATAAATAACAACATTATGGCTGTATAATTGAATACATTTGCTTTAATTGAATAAATTAGTAAGTGTGACACTACATTCACATTATCTGTCAAATGACTGTCATTAGCTGTCAATGTCATAATTGTTGTTTGAAGTTTAAGGTACCGTGTTGAGTATGTTCCTGTTCTCGAGAGACTCTTTCAATGCGTAGAACAGTTGCAGTTGTTGTTCCAGCTTCAAATTGTAAACCTGTGACAAAATGTATATAATAAAAAATATTTATTTACCTTTTTTTAGTTTATATTAGGTTGTGGGTTCGCGCCCCACTTTAGAAAATGAACTATTTAATACTAACATTTGGAGTCACTCAGATACAATGAACGAAACGAAGTATTTTAACTAGATTCACAAGTTCCCTCTCAATATCCTGCGATGTGCGGGATACAGCGTGAAGCTAGATACTATATTGTATATTCAATATAAAAAATAACGAATTAAAATATAAAAGATTAATAATTTTAATATTAAAAAAAATATTAGAGGATTTAATTAGTATTTAAGTTTTGTAATTAAAAAACTTGCACGTTTTGTATTAGACATTACTCATATAATCTATGAGTGACTGTCTTTTTTTAAGTACACGCTCTATCCCGCCTAAGCAGAGAAACCCTAATTTAAAGCTTTGGACCATAGCCATAGCGTGTAGACACTGTTTAACTATTCAGATACCTCTGGCCACCTTCCACTAAACCCATCACTTTTCACTAAATTTGAGACATTTCTTGTTGAGTTCAGAGCTCAACGCTGCACTTTGCCTCATTACCATAGCGAGGGAATAAAAACATCAAATAATTCGTTTTCTCCAATGCAATTGGAATCCACAACCTTCCGCGTTTACAGCCTACAACACGCCTATCAATATAAAGAATGATGTAAAAATCATTCATATATTATATTAAATGTAAACAATATATGTAAATAATGTTTACTATTAAGACATAACAATAAAAACACAAGCTAATTTAACTAATACCATAGCCCCTAATATGGCTACGTAATTTGTTTACACATTTCTACGTTCTATAATAAACAACTATTCAAAGTGTAAAATAATACTTAAAAATATTAAAAACAAACCTGTTGCAACAGCTTCTGCGGTGTGGCCGTACGGATGAAGCTCGTTATGTAAACATTGACGAAGGTAGCCATCAGGAACTGACAGTCGAAACGGTCCATGATGCCGCCGTGGCCGGGGATCACGTCACCAAAGTCCTGGAAACGAGAGAAAAATATGATATTTTGAACAAAAGTTTTCTTGAAACTTGTTAAGCTTTCACTTTGTAGCAGTGGCAGGCGGAGAGAAGAGAGAATGAGTCAAGACACTCTGTTCTTTATTGTCCACCTGAACTTGAGAAATCAGGAGAAATCCATTACCTTGAGTAGGGATTGAAATCATAACTATAATTCTTCTTTCAGCTTCAAGCTATATCCCGCATATGGCAACATAGGCAGAGAGAAATTGGGAATTTAGTGTTAATGCACTCCTTTCCGTTACCCACTTTCTGTTGAATTTGAGGCATTGAGTTGAGAAACTCAACATCGCGATTTACCTTGTTGCCAAAGCGAAGAAATATAAATATGAAATATGTTATTTCCTCAAGTGGGCACCGAACCCACACGTTTTGAGTTTCCAGTCTCCTGCGTCACGACACCCATCAAACTTTTACTATCAAATTTAAGCAAAACTAGCTATTTTACATTAAATATACCTGCCTCAAATGCGTCAACATTCCGCGGAAAGTGGGGAACGGAACGGAGTGGTTAACACTAGGTTCCCAAGTCCCTCTGTCGACTGAATGAGTGAACATTTGTTTACAGTCATTTTTCTAGATACTAATATTGGACCAACTGCATATGTTTATATTTAAATTTTATACATTTAAATACATTTAGCTAGCGTACTTCAACTAAATCGTACATTAAAATATATCACTGTTAACGTGAATGTCATTCACATACGAGTACACAAAACAAATTTAATATTTTAGAATGTTCTATTAAGATATCAGCCGTATTATTTCCTAAACGTTATACTGCATTTTGTATTATATTTTTTAATAAACTTAGTGTTAAAACACTTCGTTCCCCCATATAAACTGGTGAAACAATACCGGTCTTTGTCACATGTAGCACAGCGAATAAATGAAAATAATTCTTTCTTATACTTGTAAATTAAATACAAATTTGTCGCATTCAGAAGCTATATAGAAAAAAACAACAAAAATGGGAAATGGAACGGAGCTGCCATGAGCGGAATACGGTGTGAAGCTGAAGGAAAATACAATTAAACATATTAAAAAATAAAATGATAAAGAAAAATATACGAGGATGCAGCTGTATAACGATGGCCTCAATGCGTACGAACAAACCTTAATTTTGAAAGCCCGTTTGAATCCCGAAGCAAAGAATCCTCCAAACGGTCCAATGACTGAGCTGAAGATACTGAGCGCCAACGAGTGAATCATAAACGGGTACATTATCAATTTGTCGCGGCCAAACTGGAATTAAAAATAGTATAATGTAAACATTTAAATACTAAACTTTAGTTATTAAAGAAAATCTTCTTTTATTTTTTTTTCTAGAAACACTTGTTTTACAATTATTATTTTTTTCATTGAATGATATAAATAAAATTGTTGACATCTGCACTCAGCTGTGAACAATTTTGTTTGAAAAAAAATTTTCAACAAAAAATTTAATTGGAAATGTTTTGAGAGGAGTATATCTTGAAATAAAATCCTTAAAATAATAAATTAGTCTAAAATCTTTTACAAGTTTTCTATATAATTAAGGCAAGACCTATAACATTGCACGATTGCACGATTAATAATATAGCCTTAATAAAGAATCACGCCATCGAGTTAATATGCATAAAAGTGTAAGTTTTAATACCTTGTATAATATTTATTTAGTAAGGTATATCAAACATTTTTTGTTCCCCGTCTTATTATGAAATTGCAAAAAATTCTCATCTTTAAACCTCAAAGATAACGCATAATCTGTATACATTATGTATGAAGAATATTAGCAAAAACGTTCAAAATAAAAAAAAAGCTATAATAACTTACAACTTTCATAACGGAATGCAAGAACTGTGGTGGATTGTACTCCTGAAGGCGGAAGAGGGAGGACGGCTCGCAGTCCATTGTCATACGTCCCAAAGACTCCGAATATTCGATAGGACAAACCAAATATGGGTATTGAGACATCATGTAGGCTAGCTGAAAATTAATGTTTTTTTTTAGTTTTAGACCGTATTATATATATATAGGATCGGTACCGTGCAATGGATAGGCAACTTAGAAACCTAGTGTTAACAACCACTCCCCACTTTCTGTCAAATTCTGCGTTCCTAGATTCAGTTGCTTTTGTCTTGTTCCCAGAGCTAGTTTATGAAAAAATATATATATTTCATTCCCTCGAATGGGTATCGAACTTATAACCTATCCCGTTTACAGTTACACACTTGTGCCACTGCGCTACGACAGGACAATTTTAGTTATTACTTAATGTAGGTGTATAAACGGAAAAGCTCCTGGGACTTTGTCTCCTTCCTTCAAATTTATATGCGTGCTGAATATTCAAGGATTATATTTTATCCAAAAGACTATTATAACTCATTAGGTTACAGTAGAGATTACTATAACGTAAACAATATTAAAAAGTGTATAAGAAAATAATATTAACAATATTTATACATAAGTAATGACTTAGTTTAAATTTTAATTCAATGGTAAAATAGATATAAAAAACGTTAAAAAAATATTAATATAAAAGTTATTTTGACGTTATAATAAAAATAAAAAGGGATGAACATAATTTTGTTTTTTCGTAAATAGTATAGACGTGTTACTTCAGTTTAATTGCGCATAGATATGCCACGCTGCATGAAGGCAATATTTAAATAAATAATCCTAAAGTAGAGAACAAAGTAATTTATAACTTTCTACATTCTCGCTACGCTCAAAATTTAATAATAAGAAGTTTTCCATCGTAAGTGTATTGGGATTAACACTTTAAAAATAGTCGAAATATTTTTTATTCGATTTATTCAATATTTGCACGCACGTTTGAATCTTCAAGTTACATAATAATGTCAATAGTGCCATTGCAACCATCGATGGACCAGTGGTCCATGATAAACAAAGTGAGTAACCAATGATCGACATACCACAAGGCCAAACACAACAGTCGATACACCTCCACCAATAAATCCTTCCCAGGTCTTCTTAGGACTAAGCTTGATAAGGGGAGTCTTGCCGAAGAAGAAACCGAAGACGTAGGCCATAACATCGTTGCAAATGATCATAGACACTGGCACTATGAACCAGATTAGACCTGAAAAAATAATAATGGTTTTGCATAAAAAAAATTTAACATTATAAATAATTTAATGAATGAATAAAAAGATACGAGAATAAACAACTTTTTTTTATGTTTATACCTACAGCATAACATATGTATTTTTTTTGGGTCTTCTTAAACACAATAGAAAAAGATATAATACACTTGATATAAATTTATATTAATTTTTCAAAATCTATCATGACTTCACACAAAATATTTTACTAACACTATTATATTATATTAACATACAATACAGTTGCACGACCCTCTGTTATTTGAAATTTAAATTCAAATTATTTGGCCACATTTTATAACAAACAACAAATAAAAGAGACGGTCGTGGGTTTGATTTCTACTCGGTGGAATGAAGCGTACAGGATTTTTGTTTTCTCCGCTCTGGTAACCAGACAAAACGCGGCGTTAAAATCCACCACTCATCACAAAACGCCTCCCGCAGGCGGCGTTAAGCGGAGAACCTTACATAGAAATAGCTCCAACAAAGAAATACTTAATAGAAGATACGTATTAATTTCAAAGAAGTTTTTGCTTAAACATACATTATATTTTACATACAAAAACAAACACATACAACATTTCAAACGTTATAATAACTAACCGTGACCAAATAACCATTACAAAGACATCCATATCAAAACTCGATAGCTGTAGCGAAGTAATTGACAGTTAAATGAAATGTTCCTATGAATGTATTCTGTTCTTTAGTATTGTAGACTATATATACACCACTATGGATACAGGTTGACTGAAATATGACTACTGTAGGGGATTCGAAACGTTGGTTAAAAAAAAATAATAAATTCGGCTACAACCTAAAGAACTATTTTAATTTTCCTCATAATATTATTTGAAATATGTTACTACTTTTGCTATTATGAATTCACGAATCCTATGCGTTATACCAAATTAATTGTTTTTAACGTATTATTAAAAACACTGTATTTTTATTCGTATTTATACATGAAAATGAATAAATCAGCTGTGAGGTTGATTAATTTACAAAAGGGTGATCTTTATCTGCGATCTGAGTGATGAAATTTCGAATATACAATTATCCCATTTGAAATTAGTCGTTGCTCATTGAGTCACAATGGCATCTACAATCGTGGACTTGGAGTGTAAGCCCCCGTAATTAGAAAATATGAAAAAGAAACCTAAAGTCAACCTTAACTTCATATGGTATAGCTTATATTATACGTATGCTCATAGTTTGAAATAGTTTTTTAATAAAACTGGGGATACCAGAGTCAGAATGGTGATACTTTCATTAATAATTACGGAGAAAATCATACCACATCTAAGATTAGCTTATTGTTTATGAAGCAACGTGTACAGTATGAAAATAAAATATAATGTAAATACGGATGTTCCGATTTAAACTGCTTCATCATCGCTTAAATATGCGGGAAATATTACATCCAAGTACAAGTTACAAATTGAAGTGTTGGCAAAATTCACAGTAAATGTAGGTCATTGGCTTATGGCTATGTATTTTAAGGTACTTTACGTTCATTTATTACTAGCGATACGCTGGCGACTTCGTCCGCTTGAACTACATAAATACACTACATAAATTTAATTTTCAGCGAATTATAAAAAGGAGGAAATTTTATAGTACCAACTTTTTTAAATGGTACAACTGACTCAAAAACACCAAACACTAAATGTGAAACACAGACATTGGCCACGAAATACTACTAAAATAATATAAGAAAGACAGATAAAATAATATAAGAAGAGAAAGACGAATTGATTTATTACTATAATAATTAACTATGACATTTATTAATTGAAGAAATAAATGAAATACATATATTTATTAGCATTTTAATCTCTAGGCGATAACTGTTGTGTAAAACAATATAAAGATTTAAACAATTCTGTTAACTATAACATATTCCGTTAAATATAATCTCTAATAAGTGATTAATAAAAAGTCAGATATATATGTTAAAATCTGTGAATATTCCGTTTTAATTCCTATATAGATTACACAAATAGTTTCAAACCAGGTACCACTGTTGTATTAATTTAGAGAACAAAATTGCAAGTAACGTCCCATTGTATGAAATAATGACATATTACGACCAAATACATGTAATGGTCATACAGCATTTTATTAGGAGCATTAAAATTGCTCATGAAGTTTTAACTATTTTTAAAGTGTTAATCAAAACTTAGAAAAGAAAAATACTTAATGAGAATAGACATATTGGAATGCGTAGCGCGGATTCAAATCCAGCCACGTTAAATTTTTTACGTGTTATATATAAGTATTAATCTTTTTTTTTATGTTAAACGAGAACTAATAACGTAGCGCAGGGGTACAAGCCTACTATAAATTCGACAAGTTGTGGGCTCGGCTGAAATTAAATATTTAACACTTTTATATCCTCACTATAATAACTAGACAAAACAACTCAACACGCAATGCCTCCAGAATTCTTTGGAAAGTGGGTAACGGAGTACCATTAAGTTCCTAGGTAAAAAAAGTAGAGAATAGAAAGGCATACCATAAACTCATTTTTATTTAGCTTAATGCTTCAACCCGCATAGCAAGATAGGCCAGAGAGAAGCTATTGTCTGAACATTGTCTTATTAGATCATAATAAAAGGACACTAATTTATTTAATAAATTATTCATACATCATTCATTTATTCAATACACAGGTTACCGACAAATACGACTATATATCAAAATTAAACATTTATCTTTATAGAAGTCAAAGACTATTGACTCGTTATCAGTGTGAGAACGTAGCTGTGGTTGGCTATTCAGTGTTTATAGTTATTAATATTTTATGTAATGTAAAATAAAATATTTGCAATTTCCTATAATTTAGCATTTTATAAATATACACGTTTATTTATTGAAATAGTAATTTTACTGTATTTAACTTAAGTGTTATAAAAAATACCGAATAAAAAGGTAGCAAGGCACGTAGTAGGAGATTCAGACGGAATTTGGGAATCTAGAGTAAAGATGTTCTTTTCACAACTTTCCGCCCAATTCATTATAAATAAAAAGCTACTGACTAATAATACCAAATCTAATAACACAAAGTAATATTTCTCTGTATAGAGATACTTCATGCTATTAGAGAGAGATATACTATATAAAACTTTATTATTCTTAGGTAAATCTACAAAAATTCAATATGTTTTTAAACAACAACGAGCGAATTTATCTTGCAAACATAAATTTGATATCATAATCAAAATGTTGAAAGAACATCTGAAATTGGTATTTCAGATGTTCTTTCAACAACTACAACAACAAACAAAATAACTTCTCATGAAATGGTTTTCATGAGAAGTTATTTAAATAGGTTCCTATTAATATATTTAAATAGGTAATAATTTCTTATTTTCCCTATTTATTAATTTATTTAAGATTTTTTTCAATTCAATACCAATGTGTCTATATATCTTGAATTGTCTGAGACTCTCAACTCTACCTTCCGATTTAGAAACATTTTGTGCTGGTTATTTTACAATCAATATGAACAAAACTTTAATTTAATGACACACTTACAAGCTATAATAAAAACTTCATAACTTATTCAAAGAAGTCAATAGCATAAAAACTTGTTTAAAAATTAATTCATGCTACTCAATAGGCAGTAACATTTCAGTTATTTTCGTCTAAGTTATAGACGACATGTGTAAAATCATTTATCCTATATCCAGTTACTTTTAATCTATTTATAGGGTTGTGCTCAACTTTTATAAATGTGTAAAATAATAAATAATCTTAAGATAAAAATAGAGTACGACCCTTCACACGATACACTTATTAGAATTATTATACGAAGACATGTCTCAATTTATTGTAACAACAATAATATTGTAACACCAATAAACAAGGAGTTATCAGCAGCTGTGCGATCAAATTTTGTTCATGTGTCTAGTGAAGTCCAAAATATTTGGAACGGTCTTGATATTTTTAATAACCCGCAAGCGGACATAAAGCGCTTTACATTACGATCAGTTTGAGTGTGGACACAAAAAAAATGTACTTGTACGTAATAGTACATATATGAATGTGTATCTTTTAATGGGAATTTCTTATCGAAATCTATTCGTACTATTACACTTTTTAACTAATTTATTATTAAGAAAGTATAGTATTAATAAGATATTAAACATAATGCTCAATAATGCTAAATTTTATAAGAATATTATATTTCTAATAACGATGATTTTATATCAAAATAGTATTTTACACAAAGAATATAAAATAAGAAATTATTACTGACAACCCTAGTAAATGACCCAGTTGAGTCGAGAGGCTTCCCGTCCCTGACAATCAATGTACACGCGGCGACTATGTGTCAGATTATTATCTATAGATAGTAACTGACAATAAATGGTTTATTTGCTATAGGCACGACCGATAAAATACTGCATTTTTTGCATTAAAAACTACATTCAAGTCAATTACATGTAATTAGAGGCCAGTCGTGGCGCAGCGGCACAAGCGTAGCTGTAACCGACAGGTTCTGGGTTCGATCCCCAGTCGAGGAAATTAAATAATTTAAATGTTTAGTGTTTAATTTCTTCGCTCTGGTAATAAGGCAAACGCGACGTTCAGTTCCGACACTCAACATGCAATGCCTCAAATTCGGCGGAAAGTGGAGAACGGAAATGGAGTTAATTAGCAAACAACTTTTGAAATTTATAAAAACTCATAAAAGAATCACTACATACATACTCGCAGCTTGAAAAATGCTTGTAGCTCTTAAACTGCTGTCCGATATTCATAAGACATAGCTAAGAACCACTGCACCACCATAAACAAAAGTTCATCCTGGAATTACAATGCCACAGACAAATAGCACCAAGCCTTGTAATATACCTCTATATATGAGAACAATCAAAACGTTATCTTCCTTCTAATATGGCAGTAGTTGATTACATATAATTAATAGTTATTTATCTAAATCCATTATAACATGTTTGAATTGAAATTTTATATTCTTAAATATACTTTATAATAAAAAAAAAGAATGATAGCATGTTATCTCGCGAGAATGTATATTTTATGTTTCACAAATAGCATGCCGGTCATTGCGCCTAGGAATTATAGCATGCTCATATCCCACTCAAAACTATTATTATCCGAAAAGTATACATGTACCAAGGAGAAAAAGTGTATATTGCAGTTGGTATATGACTATACGCGGTGGTTGTAAATTCGATGCCCACTTGAGAGATAAACATCTTCAAAATATTCTCCACACTGGTCTGATCAAGTAAAATGCGGTATCTAAGAGGAAATAGGTTCTTATATCATAAAAGCTATATAAAAATGTTATTTAGTAAATATTGATGTAAGTTATATTAAATTGTAAATTTTGTTAAGTTATGACTTACAAATATGTATATATCAGTTAAATCTGTCCTTGTTATGTATGATTTATACAAAAATAGATTTTCCTTGTGAACATAACTACGTAATATTATAGTAACGGCACGACGACGGTCTATGAAAAGATAAAGTTCTATACATCCACGTTTATTTTCGAGGATTATTCTGATTTAATAAGGAAATTGTTCACACTATAATGTTAATAGCTAATGATGTTATTTAGTCACTAAAATCATACAAAATTCTATTAAAATCCTGCCTGTCGTGGCGCAGGTGCACAAACGTGTGACTGTAACCGACAGGTTGTGGGTTTGATCCCCACTCGAGGAAATAAAATATTTAATATTTTCAATTTAAATATTTAATGTTTTCATTTCTTCGCTCTGGTAAAAGGCAAAACGCTGCGTTGAATTCCGCAACTCAACACGCGATGCCTCAAATTCGGCGGAAAGTGGGGAACGGAAGTGGAACGGAGTGTCTTAACACTAGGTTCCCTCTGCCTACCCTGCAACCTGTACGCTGTAAACCTTATTTTTGTTGATAAAACTATGAAATATTTGTTTTCTTATTTATAAAACGTCACAAAGTGTGAGAAAACTGAGCGATCTGTTAAAAGAGTTATATACAAAAGATTTATATGGCATACATGTTTATACGTTTTTTTATTTCAATGTAAATAAAACTCTTCCGTTGGGTACTGAATGATTGACAGATGACAGACATTGCACATGAACAATCTACACAGCTGAAATTTTGCACATAAATTATTAAACTGTAGAGGCACTGGGAGAGATTCTAGAAATTCCTACAGAAAGGATACAATTTGACATATAGTCAAAACTATGAAAGAATTATGTTCTTATATAGAAATATTATAGTAAAGGTAAAAAAGACTATGCAAACGATATTAAGACTCAATACAATTACTTATTTATTAACTAGCACCAAAAGGTTGGTAACAGCTTCACGCAGGAAACGTTTCCCACTTTACGCTGAATTTGAGGCATTGCTTGTTTAGTTGCGGAACTAAACGCCGCACTTTTCCCCGGTATCAGAAGAAAAATGAAAATTTAAGTAAGTTTTGTAGTACAGATAAATCTAGAGCTGAGCCGATCAAAGCAATGTTAGAAATAACGTTACTTGTAAAAACGTAATTTTTGTAGGAATTAATTTATTATATTAATAGAAAACAATGTTTACGGAAATAATTAAAACTACGACATAAACAATTCATATTAAAATTCAAGATAACAATAAATATGTAAAAACATTTTTTTGTTTAAGAAGCAATATGTGTTCATACAAACACGTGTTGTGTAAGATTAGCCTTGCTATAACGAAAGAGACCTTATTTTTAACGCACACGTATCAGCCCAACTTTGTTTTCCAACGAAATATCTTCTTAGCTGGTATGAACATTATTTTTCCCGTATCTTAATCTACTGTAAACACAAACAAGCTGGGTAAAAGTTGATTAAATATAAATTTGTGGTTAGAATCTTAACGTTTTAAAGTACTGTCAAATATTCCAAAGACAGTACAAAATTTTGTATGTGTAAGGAATTCTCATTCTATTCGCTTCACCGTAAAGAAACCGAGTGTTTAGTGGCGTGAAGTAATATGCCTTACCTTATTTAAAAAAATCGTATAATAAAAAGGATTGCAATACTAATTTCCTCCCAGTTGAATTGATTGGTTGTTCGTTTCCTCCTTTCAATGTTTCTCTTTCACTATATATACATATAAATTCTCTGCCATTACATGTACATACGTACGTGTTTTTATAAAGAAATGCACATTGTGATGCATCACTTTGTTTCTGTGATGTTTTCCGATGGAAAACATCACAGAATGGGATTACCATTGTAGGTTTCGTAATCAGACACAGACACTAATAACCTTGCATAGCAAGTACTTACATAATTGCTACATTCACTCGTTTACTCGTCTAATAAAAAGTTGTTTACATTTATAATTAAATATCGTTACTTAGCACAATAACTTAAATTAAAAATGTTATATTTAGCACATTTTTATCAGCTTATAAATGAATGCCTCACACGACAGGGTAGGCAGATGGGACTCGGGAAAAATAAGACACTCCGTTGCACATTTTCCGCCGAATTCAAGGTATTGCGTGTTGAGTGGTAAGGAACTTAACGCCGCGCTTAGCAAAATGAAAATATTGAATATTTTATTACGTCGAATGGGAATCGAACCTTCAACCTTTCACGTTTACACTTACACACACTTATGACTTATATTTAGCACATAATAATAGTTAAATGTTATTTGTACATAAGTGGCATATGGCAAAAGTTGAATGATTCATAGTAACAAACAGAAACTTCTGTGACATGTTGAAAGGTATCCATCCGATTAAGTTATTTTAATTTAAAAATCTTTCAGAATTTCAATATAAGTGTTCTATATTGAATTAATTATGAAAAAACACATTTAAAAGTCTGTGAAGATAGCAATGGACAACTTTTAACTAAGCAGGAAATATATAACAATAAACATCAAAAGATTTGCTACTGTGGATCTTTAAATATTTTACGCATCTTTTGCTATAGGAAAAGCGAAAATAATAAAATAATTAATCAATTGACATTAATATTTTACCTTCAAATATATTCTGTATAATCAGGTAGCTCTGAGTGACCACGATAAGTAAAGCGACGTGGGTCCAGGCGAAGAGGCTGAATTGACGCATGTAATATCGTTTCACCAGAGACAGAACAAACCAGACGAATCCCACGCAGTACAAACTGAACGAGATGAAACGATGATAGGTCACTAGGAAGCGGAGATAATCCTACAAAAAAGTAAATTATTTAGTAAAACGTTTATATATAACTTATTAATATATAATGGCACAGGTATGCCTTTTTAAAATGTGTATGTGTTAAATAAATATTAAATATCAGGTTATTTTCGCGCCATTAATAGTGTCGATATAAATTACAATACTATTTTTACTATGTTTTTAAAGTGTTATTCCACACTTAGGACAGAAAATACTAAACTTAAATTTAAAAAGCGTATAAAAATTTTGAACGAAGCAGGATTTGAACCCGCGCCTCTGGAATACCGTTCCAGCGGTCTGACCAACTAAGCCATTCGTTCTCACCGAGCTCCGTCGAAATTCTTATACGCTTGTTACAACTTATTTATGTTGTTAGCATCTCTGTAGGGAGATTTTTACAATTTTTTTTTAACAGAGATGCTCTCCCTCCTGCTTCGTTCAAAATTTTTATACGCTTTTTAAATTTAAGTTTAGTATTTTCTGTCCTAAGTGTGGAATAACACTTTAAAAACATAGTAAAAATATTAAAAAAATAAATAGTATTCTCTCTTGCCAAACGATAATTCTTACGAGTTGTCTTTGGGTAGCGGAAATTTGTAAAAATCTCCCTACAGAGATGCTAACAACATAAATAAGTTGTAACAAGCGTATAAGAATTTCGACGGAGCTCGGTGAGAACGAATGGCTTAGTTGGTCAGAGCGCTGGAACGGTATTCCAGAGGCGCGGGTTCAAATCCTGCTTCGTTCAAAATTTTTATACGCTTTTTAAATTTAAGTTTAGTAATTACAATACTGTTTATGCTGAAATTCTAATTTAATTTTGGAAATGGGTGAATTGATTCCAAAAAAAATGTAGTTTATTTGCTATCTTTTTAAATTATCAAAAGGATTTCGATGAATCGTATAGCACACGTTTTAAGTGAAACATAAGCACACCATAGTTCATACAACTTGACCATTGAGTAACGATATTTTAATTTCTCTTTTCCACTTTGGAAAAAGCAAAAAATAAATAATTTCTGACATATAGTTTCACGCTGCACATGGTAGGGTAGGTATTAACTACTCAATGGTACAGATTCTACATTTTTTTTAATTTATTTATATTTTTTTACTAAAATAACTAAGCAAACTTTATTGTACTTGGACATTTTTAGTATGAATTGAGACATTTTATGACGTTTCTACTTAACATTAAGGTTATCGGATTTGACTCAAATCCCCTTAATTCATTTAACCTCGATTCTTTTATAAAAACAAAGTTAATTTAAGTGACAGCGTTAAGGTCGAAATGTCAACTTTACTTTATTCTCTAGGTAACACATCGAAATTAGATTTTCTTAAATTATATTTGTCCACGAAATGTTATTTTAATATTTTTAAGTCTTGCAAAGAGGAAATAGTATTTATATATTTTAATTTTATTTCTTTACAAATACTGAGTTTATTTTATAGCTAAAACTTAGTTAAATCTTTAGATTTGCGACTTTGAATTAAATTCATAATTTTCATGAATGCGAATGGAATAGTAGCTTAGTTAATATATATATATATATATATATATATATATATATATATATATATATATATATATATATATATATATATATATATATATATATATATATATATATACATATATATATATATATATACATATATATATATATATATATATATATATATATATATATATATATATATATATATATATATATATATATATATATATATATATATATATATATATATATATATATATATATATATATATATACATATATATATATATATATATATATATATATATATATATATATATATATATATATATATGCATTGTACTTTTAACGAACTAAATTGAACAGCATTAAAAAGCGTAATGGAAAACAATTTGTTTGTCATTCAATAGCTACGTATCCAATAAGGTTAATACACTGTCGCAGAAACTTGATTTACTTTTTAGGTCAACTGGTCTATTTACTTCATAAAAATTGACAATAAATTAAGAAATAACGTTTTGGAACCGTCTAATTTCGTTAATGTCCTTTTAATTCTACTTATCATACATATAAATACATTATAAGATTACTTTAAGTAGCCTATTTTAGTTCGGTATTCACGTGATACTTCATAATACTTTGCGACATTATTCATATTAATGGATGATCAATTTTTATATAGACAATTTTAACCAAATTGGTTATTGATGAATTACTAATTATTAATTATTAGATATTGGTTATTATTAGTAGAAAACAGCGAAAAATAAAATGAAATCAAACTGTTTTAAACAGATTAATCACGTTCAATTTAGTATTCAAATAATATATCGATAGATATTAAAAAAAAATACATTTCCAACACTACAGTAGTGCATGGTCACTCGTGAACCTTTACGCTTCATATTTTTTCCGAAATATAGTAATTATTCAATAAATCAATTTAAACTCTGCTTTGCCTACGCAAGGTACAACAATATGTAATATTTATTGTTTTTAACGCGTTGTTTATTAAATTTTACTAAATTTCAAAATAGTACAAATACTCCTTTATGTGTTCACGTTGTATCTTGAATATAGTAGGGTAAACTCTGAGCAGAGGAAACTTGAGAACCTAGTGTAACAGACGGATCTTAAGAATTTTAGTGTTAAGACACTCCGTTATAATTAAGACACTTCCGTTTACCATTTTTCTCCAAATTATTAATACACTGTTGAGCGACGAAGCTCATCGCCGCGCTTCGTTCGTTACTAGAGCGAAATAATCAGACCTGAAGAAAACTACTCAATTTTCAAAAACTTTTAATTTCCATCCTAATTTATTGTTACATGTGTAACTTGACTTGCATTTCCAAGTCAAATTACACATGTAACAATTAGTTTCTAAATCAAGTCATGTACAGATGGAACAAAACTTAAATTTAAATCAGTTTGTACTGCGGAGTCAGAAGACATTATTCAAACAAACACTTCATCATTAATTTAAAAAATATAACAAGACCTTTAAATCTAGCTTAAAGGTGGCAATTAATATTTTTTATTACAAATATACGACAGTAATAAAATAGCTATATTTATTTACTTTTACAGTCGTCTATAAAATAGCGTTCAACTAAATAAAAACCATTGAAATAGATATATGTTTTGAATTTAAGTTTATAGTAATATCGCAAAAAAAACATAATTTTAAGATGACAAATAATATGAGAATATAACGTAATTAATACATTTATTTACCTAGAATAAATATTTTTTTTTGTACTAACAATTTACCGAAAAGAATAGATTATTAGATAGATGCTGAAATTCTATAGCAAATATCAAACAATATCAACTTAAAATTAATTTAGTATAATATTACTGAGATTCTTTAATATTTCTAACTCTGCTAGTCATAAAGTTACGTGCAGTACAAATGTGCGCATAGGGAAAAGCTAACCGAGTTACCGATCAATAGCTATTAGAGCTACGTTTTCGTTTATGAAATAGACTAACCTGTTTGTCAGTACAAATTTGATTATCAAGCAATGTTTAAGCAATAATTTCGAAGAACTATTAATCAAACGTATATGTTTTTGTAAAAAATAATTCTCCATTATCTGCCTATTTTTTCAAAACCTTGCGTAAGTAACGGAACTTAACGCTGTGCATTGTGTACAAAGGTGGGGAAACGAAAGTAATTTATATATCAATCATCTTCCAAAGCGTCTTCAGTATACCTACCTAGTACTTAAAACATAATTTACTTCACGCGTCAAATATCGGATAAACATTAAAATTCAATTAGCATTTTCAATGAACAAAACCTGTACAACGTGCAACATTAAAGATAACAGCCCAGTCCAGACTATATCACGCGATGTTTATTTACGATCTTATTCAATAACAAGTAATAGTAGCGTAGATAACAAAGATGCTATTATGTATTTATCTCTGATATTAAACTATTGTTACTAGACTAGCATCTACTGTAGTAATATATATTTATAAATTGCATTGTAAGTACCATTTAAAAAACAATTGTTTTTACAAATCCCTTCATGTTATATACAAAGAAGTCTAATTAACTATGGCGTACAAAGAAGTGGCGGAATTCAATACTGAGTATAATAGAATATATGTATATTCTCTTACTTAGTAAAATAACTTCGAATAAAAAACAACTATCGCATACATATAATATGTAAAATATATTATATCTACATAATATATATTGTTTCACGCTGTTCCCGCACATGGCAGGATAGGCAGAACTTGGGAACCTTGTGGTTAGGTTAGGTTAGTTCTATTCCTTTTTCGCCGAATATGAGTCATTGCGTTTTGAGTGTCTGAGTTCAACGCAGTTGTTAGCTTTGTTATCAGAATGAGGAAAAAAAAATATTTAATATTTTATTTGAAAATAATGAATATTTTATTTCCGGTAATGGGAATAGAACCCACAACCTGTCGCGTTTACACGCACACGCTTGTGCCCCCGCACCACAGCAGGCCTCATATGTAAATATTTTTTTTTTAGCTTCACGCTGTATCCCGCACGAGGCAGTGTAGGCAGAGGGAACCCGGGAACCTAGTATTAAGACACTCCGTTCCACTTCCGTTCCCCACTTTTCGCCGCATTTGAGGCATTGCGTGTTGAGTGGCGGAACTCAACGCGGCGCTTGGCTTTATAACCTGAGCGAATAAATGAAACATGAAATATTTTGAATTGAAAATATTAAATATTTCATTTCCTCGACTGGGGATCGAATCCAGAATCTGTCGGTTACAGTCACACGCTTGTGCCGCTGCGCAACGACAGGCCTCAATATTTTAAAAATATTTTAGTAAAAAAAATTACATCTATAATAAATGCATCAATTAAATTGTATAGATAAGTAATCTTTAGAGTGTTTATTCCCTCAATCATACAATGTAGATAGTCCTATACTTAGACAGAATGATTATGTGAGAGAAAAAAACATTAAATACCATGGCAGCAGGGTAGCCAAAGCAACCATAGTTTTAAGTCACTTTGTTGTCATCTTACCACTCAAACAACTATCTGAATTTTTATTTTGCAGTTCTATATGGAATGATCCAGGTACTGACTTGTCTTAACAAAGTGGAAAAATAGAAAATAATGCTTTTCACTTATTGAAAATCAAACTCATAACCATTTACAATAAAACACAGTTTCACACACAAAAATGTCAAAATATAATTTATATATATAAGTAAAAAACTATAAACTTACCGTCCTATTAATAACAACACCGAAATAATCAATCAAATTCTCGCCATACAAAAAGTAGTTGGACGTCAATAGGAAGTACCAAGAGAGAGATCGGAACCACGGTAAGCCATGGACTCGGTACACAGCATAACCTATATTGATGATTTCTTCAAAACATTTAACTTGTACACAAAGTACCTAAAACAGGAAAATCTTTTTAAAATTTTTTGGTGTTATTTCACACAAAATATTTTTATTTGTTTGCTTATAGTTATAATATGATAAAAATAATATATTATAATTATCATTATATTGCAAGCATAACATAATACAACGGCTACAGGAAACACTAGTGGGTCTAGATTAACAACTGTTACAATATTAAAAAAATAAAAAAATCAATAATATATAAATTAAATATATTCAATATGAATAGCTATCAAACAATAAGAAAGTAATTATAATAGCAGTTGAATAGAAACAGACATATTAAAATCTTTCAAAATAAGGTATAAAAATTGCTTACCGTTATCATTAGAGCCAATGGACCACCATAAATGAGTAAACAGAATCCACCAATCATCAGCCAAGTAAATATTCCACGAATCACCCAGTTCCGCCATCTAAATAAGATATAATTTTATGTGATCTAAGAATAATTTTAAAAATAACATATATAAAATATTAATTATTTCTAAATTATTAAAATAACATATTTTAAAGAAACTAGCAATATCTTTTATGATACACAAAGTTCAATAGCTTACCGCGAAGATAGACCGGAGAGCGCGGAATCCAGAATCTCAGGAGTTTTGTCAGTACCTTGAGGCAGGGATTTAGCCAGTTCATCCACATATTTCTCTTCTAAAACCTTCTCTTCTTCTGAATCAACCTAATAAAAAAAAAACACCAATAATATTTGTTTTACACACCTACTCAACAAACTAGTTAATAAAATTTATAATTATTTATACATGATCGGATTCTCCAGCAGTTTCCACTTTTTCGTTCCCGTCACCGTCTCCTCGACGATGTCTTAATTCACTCATGTCTTCTTTCAGTAAACTTCAAATTATAATAACTTATAGTATGATAATTACGGATGGAAACAAATTATTCAATCCTTAGAACGAAGCTATGTTCGATGTTTTCCATTTGAAGCTACTTTAGAGCTGTCAAACGAAAAATCAATACATTATTTTTTTATAGAAAATCTTGCCAGTCTAGAGTAATGTTATAAAATTATAATAAGTTTCATGAGGTTTTATAAAAATAATACTAATTATTGTGATTTTTTATTTGGTACAGTTCATAATTATACTTTAATATTAGTGAAATATAAGTAGTTCAGATAATGAGCTAGTTTTGTATGTAGCCATTATCTTTTTTAGCTTCAGTCTTTATGTGGTTATAGCAATATAGGCATGGAACCTGGGAATTTAGTGTTAGGACAGTCCGTTCATTTTTCGTTTTCATTGGTTTTTTGTTCATTTCCATTGGTTTTTTTTATTATTTTTTCTTTTATGACATAATATACTAAAAAAAAATTTTCTAGAAATATTATGTAATGTTATAATTTTGTCAATTCAGTAAATAATATAAAAATCTCAACTTTCAAAAATTTAGCAGCACAGTTAAATTACTTTGCCTTAAAATATTATTTTTAATACATTAGTCTATGGCTATAGCTTAAAAGACTAAGGTGCAAACATTGTCGTTTGCCTTGACATTTCTGTGAAGTTAAAACAAATGTCACAACAACAACAAATATGGCGAGTGATTCAGACGATTTTGAGAAAAATATTGAAAATGTAAGGGTCATTGGCATGTAACTTAAATCTTATGCCTAAAATTATAATAATTGTTTTTAATAATATCTTTGTTTTAGATAAAGGCGACAGTTCGAAAATCTTTTGCTCACATTTATGCGACTTTGAAAGCCAGGGAACTTAAAACATTAAGGCAGCTTGACGCTATTCGAAAACAGTGCGAGGACAACAAAGACTTCCAAAGGAATTGTGTTCAGAACATTAAAATTTGCTATGACCATGAATCCAGTTTACTAGATTATATTAACAATTATGGTGTTATTGATTTTAAGAGACTTAGTTTTGATAATAATACCTTTATATTAGAAGATTATATTAGCCCAAATGATGATCATATGTATTCTTATAAAACAATAGAGGACATAACCGAGAAAGAAGACATACAAGAAATAGAAGCTATAGAAGAGGCTGCTTTAAAACAAATAACAGAAACTAAGGATTGTGTGTGTTATGTTAACATTCAAACACAGGAAGTGTCAAAAAAGTTTCGCGATTTAGATACTAATGTTATTCCTATTGAAAATTCTATATGTAACAATGAAGACTGTATGGATAGTCCTAAAGAACCTGAGTGTGTAGAAACTATTACAGATGAAGAAAAAAGTGAATGTTCTGATTCAGAATCAGATTTAAAAAAAATTAACCCTACCGATGACTGGCTAAATTCTATTAAAAATCAGACTGAGACTGAACCGTCACAATTAAATGATGTTATGGAGCACAGTACTATAACTTGCTCTTAGAATAATATCAGAAAAAAATATCGCTACTTTAGAATGCATTTAATAAATTTACTATTTTATGTAACTTATGCTTAAGAGGATTTTATTTTTTTAATTTTATAAAACTTGATGTCACAAGGTGTAGGAATAAATGAAACAAATAAATTAAAGCATCAACTTATATTGTTAATACATTTTTTACAAATGGCGTTACTGAACTCTTAACCCTAGTATGCATTGACTTCCGATTATATTCTCTAATGAATAAATATTACCCTTTATTCTACTACACTTAAAGTGCAGTACACAAACATAATGGGCGCCAATCTTCCAAAATCATACCACCGGCTTGATTCTTTCATAACATTACAGTTTTATTTATGGCACTTATACATGACATACATTTTACATAACACCCTTATAAATTCCCATCCCTGGATGGAATCTGTTTTTTTTCATAAAGAGATGTATTCTAGTTTGTACTCAACTCTTTCACTGGAAGCTGTGATGGCACAAACAGAAGTGCTTATATGTGGAAAAGGTAAATTCTATGGGTGGGTAATGACTGACATTACAGGGCGTAATGTATCGTTCCTAGTGAGCACTGTAATTATTGTAACATGGTGATTTAATTTGAATTCTGCTCGAACTTTTTCCATACTGACTTCATGCACATGTTCCCATAATATCAGTCAGAACCCACCTTAATGAGGTGAATAGATATGTGCTAAAGGCTACATTTTAGAGTATGCTAGTACTTTGTAGTACATAATGAAGGGTTATAATCTAATATTTGAATAGGCACTAATTTCCTATGTGGATGGGTAATCTTAGGCCACCATTGATTTGCAAGAAGTAATTTATTGTCATACTTATTACTTTTATTCTAGTATCAGTGATTTTGTTTCAAATGTGCTGTGCTTTTTAGGTGTCATAGGACTTTTAATATATTTTCTTGTAATTTTTCAGAATTAAATTGACAAAGTATTATATTTCTTTTGAATACACAAATCCAACTTTTACAGTTTTTTATATATTATATTACTGATACTAGACAATACACTCACAATGAACTACAAACTAAGAATTTACCAAATGTTAATATGAATACTGAATGATATAAATTTCTACGTTAATATCGTGGATAGGTTAGTATACTAAAATTTATTAAAGGGATACATGAAAAAAATTCTAGGACAATTTTAATAAGTTGAGAGTATAAAAATCCCAAATGAGTACAAAATTCGAACTAAGTATAGCGTGTAACTAGTGTTATGAAGTCGTTACAAATAAGTTTTAACTAACTTATATTGATTGATTAATACTACTATTGTACATTTAAACAAAATAAACTGCCTACCCTACTTTATATTATACAAGACCGAAGTCCGTGCATACTGCAGCTACGTCTCTATTATTTTGCTTCTCCGTACCGTTGGCCGCCATATTTAACTCCACCAACGTGTCCACGCTATTTATACTGACCCCTTTTAATATCTTTTGTGCAGCTAAACTAGTAAAATTAAAGCTCAGGTCGGTCAAGCTGGGAAAGTTATAAAAGTCTTGATCTTTCTTGCTGTCCTGGCTGAGGCTGTATCGCTTTTGTTTGTTTTCCAAACAGTTTATTTTCTCGGTCGACATGTTAATATCTTTTATTAATTCTTGGTTTTTCAGCGCGAGGTTCGGCTCCGAGCCCAGCACCGTCGGCTTTTGATCGATACCTTTCGTTAGCAGATTAGCTATCGACTCTGAGCTCATTCTGTTGTGAACATTTGGAAGCCCGTTTAACATTTGCAAAGCTGCTGCTTTCTTCAGCAGGTCGACGCTTTTCAATTCGCTATTCGAATTTATATTCGTGTGTAGACCACTGTTGGCGGATGTGAGGGAGTTTTTTTGATATCTCAAATTGCCCAGAGACCCGATAACGTTATCGTAACTTTTGGTCGGCGTCGACGGATTGCTGTTCGTGCTCGTCTCTATATTGTGGATGTTGTTGTGTATGGCTGGCGAAGCCGGGTTTGAAGCGACTTCATTTGTATTGTTTAACTGATTCTTATATATAAAACTATTATTATTCGCCGCGCCACCTATTTGTAGAGACAATTTTCGATTGTTATTCATCCCCGTGTCATTGATGGAGTTCTTATTGAATTTGTTTTCTTGTACTTTTACAGGTTCTGGCTCTTGGTACATTTGCTTCTTTTTCTCAACGCAGACGTCAAATGAGGTTTCTTGTGGGTTTTTTGAGGTTTGACTGCCAACTCCGTTTTGCGATACCGATACCACCTGCCTGTCGTCGTTGATTATGTAGATATTACTCCCATTAGTGGCTTCGGTTACTTTACCGTTCTCAAAAGTAATTACAGATCGAACGGGAGAGTTTTGCACGTATACTTTGGTGTTAGTTCCGCCATTTTGTGACATCGTGTTAGTAGTTACTTTTAGCGTAATAGAGTTATTGGAATTGGAACTGGCGAGCATTGCTGTGGCAGGGTTCTCAATCTTTGCTCCTAATGCTTTATTTTGCAGAGGCGTTGCTGTTTTCTTAGGTGTGCTTGGGCAGTTTTTTGGTGAAGTCCTAGGAGAGGGGCCTTTGCTGTTTTTCATTTCACCGCCGGCGATGGGAGGTTTGGTTCTATATTTATGCAAACTTTTTGGGGAACTTTGTAAGCTTTGAACTTTGACAAGTGATTGAGCTCTGCTTAAACCCGTTCCATTACTATGACTAGGAGAAGGTTTTAGTGTTCGGTCTGATATGTGCGACTCAAGACTGGAGTGGCCGCTGCTACTCGTTTGATAGCTTCTTTTTATAGTTGAATTTAGATCTATTGGTCCGTTTTTGCTATCTTTCCTCGGTGTTCGATGGGTGGTTGATTCCAAACTGGATGGGCCGCTTGTAGACATTACGTTGTCAGAGTAGTCCACACGTCTTAAACTCCCATTAGGGCTGTCCCTTAACTTGGGCTCGCTGTTTCGTTGCGGAGATCCAAAATGATCTAATATTGTTTTATTTGTGGAACTTCTGCTTATCGATGATCTTGGAAGACTACCAGAACTGGGGCTCGATTGCCTTACGGGCGAGTGATCGTATTGTGTAGATGTTGCTAATCCTGATTCGGTAGAGAGATGTCTTTTGTGCCTCCTTGGTAGTGTCGATGACCGATTGCTGATCTCCGAACCGTCGTAGTACGATGATACTATAGATGTTTGACTCTGCAGAGACTCCTGGAAGAAGACAACAAAAAATATTAATATAAATAATCACAGAATCAAACGAAGGCCGGTACAAAATTTAAATTATCGATTGTTATAACAAGATATGTATAAATATAATCTTAATATCATTAATACTAATTTTAAAAACGTAAAAAAAAATACGTAGTTGAACCCGGCCCTTTGCTCCCTAACCAACGTGAGAAGAGAAAAACATGGCTTGAGTTGAGAGAATAAGAAATATGTTATCGCCAAGCTATATAGCTGAGTTGATCACAGCGCTTGGAAGGTTTCCAATGAGGCGCGGGTTCCAATCCTGCTACATTATTTTTTTTTATACGTTTCTAAATCATTCAACTCAGGGCATAGGTAATTAAATGTAAGTGACATCAAAACCAATGAAATTGTTATTGGTATAAATAATGACCTTAGAGTCTGTTTGCGTTGCGACACAGTGCAGATGTACCGCCTTGGAGTTGAACCACTCAGTGGGCGGAAACTGGGCAGAGAAGGTGCTCATCGCGCGGGTCTGCTTGCTGCGGCCGCTTCGTCTGAATAAGCGGGAGAGCAACGACACTTTCTCTGAAAATATTAATAATGGCTGTTAAAATGGAGGCATTTTAACCAACTGGCAGGTAATTATATTGATTATTAAAATATTGGACAATAGTAACAATGATACAGGGGTATATATAGAGGGTATATATATAAAAAATATTTATATAAAAGAAAAAAAAAACATTTTTCGACTACATCTATTAATAGAATCTAACATTATCAGCGCGATAGCAGCAAAATAAAGAAATATTAAAATAACAAAAATTAAAAAAACAAAAATCATGCAAAACAACTTACTAGGCGATGCAGATTCTACACTTGGTGGGTAATCAGTGGAAGAAGAGCTATCGGTTGTGTTGGCGTGTTTGTGGTGTAAGCTGCGTGTTGAAGCGCATCGCTGCAAGTACTTGCTAGATGAACCGAAGATCCTTAAGGAATGACGGCGGTCCAGAGACCGGGGGGCGGGGAAGGAGGCGCTCCGACGCTTGTTTGGTCTCCCATATAAGATCTTGTCGTTGGGATTTCCTTTAATGGGAAAAAAATATGTATTTTTTAAATATTTGCCAATTATAATAAGCGTTATTTTGACGAATTAATCCATAAGTTATAGGATAAGAGTTGGATATAGAGCAATAGGTAATAGGTGCCTATTATTTAAAAATATGTCAATATTAAAGACATTTTTTATATTTGGAACCCTTAAAAACAGACGACTAATTTTTAAAAACCATTACAAATTCAAAAGAAAATGTTTTTTTTATTTAATTTATCAATTGCTTCATAACCAAAATACGTATTATATAAAAGCTGACAGGATTTTTTTAAAGTAATGTTTATTTACAAAAACAATTTTAACTTTTAATGAAGGTGGGCTTAACTTTACATTATTTAACGCTTATTGTATCAGAAATAAGCAATTCACATTTGCCATCTATTAATTTCTAACGCGAAAAGTGTTTAAGACAAAAAATCTACTTATAATAATGCAAATAGTTAGATACTAAAAAATCCAGTTACCAATTACCATTAGAATCAAAGTTAATAAATGATCGATTTGATTGTGTAGTATTATCGTTATAAATTAAAATTATTGCAATATTTTATTATTCACGATTCATATCGAACAAGGCTAAGTAAGTAAATATTTATTCTACGTGTGCAAATGCAATATGCACTGTGTATTGTATAAAGGTGGGGAAATTCCGCACTGGCACATAAAGATTTACACTTTATGGGCCGAGCCAGAGGTTTACATTATTGGATTTCGTACCAGAGCATGTGAAACATGTAGTTATTGATTGCAATATTGCTTGGCTTTTAATTTCCACCACAGCAAATAAACAATCGGTATTCTATAAACGCTACTGTGGAGTAATAGTGCAGTCGTCGATTATTTTATAGTATTCCATTATATATAAGGTTCATTTCTTATATAACTTATTTTTTATTTTATAAAAAAGGAAAGAGCCCATAGTGGCACAGTAGTACATCGAATGATTGGAAGTGCAACGGTTTTAGATTCGATTCCGATTTAGGAAAATGAATATTTACACATAGGTACTCGTTCTGGTAGCACTATAGCGCGGCGATGCGTCCCGCTACGTAAATTTTATATATAACGAATATTTATACCTATTGAAGATTACGAGTCCTGTCATGCACAAGCACAAGAGTGTGACTGTAACCGACAGGTTGTGGATTCAATCCCCGCTGAGGACCGAGGGACTGAAATATTCAATACTTTCTATTTAAATATTTAATGTTTTACACGAAAAAAACCAATGTTGCGGTAGTATGAAAAGCTGACTTATAAGCTTATAATCATAACATATCTGTACCCGATAGGATATATACCCTGCTCGCGCCAATATTTATGTTGACGCATATCGCACAATGCCTCCTTATAATCCTACAATAAACAAAATACTTGCAAAACTTTCAAAGCTCAATACCGATTAAAATCAAATTTTAGTACTTCCAAAAATACTCCAAACCAAAAGCAGCTGATGCATCTCACGCGTGACTCACAAAGAGCCGCAGATGCTCATATAAATCACCCGTGAACTTGACAGTCGATGCGAAGTATTGTTGTAGTTTATTTGCTATGTGTAAATAATAAAGTAAGCATGAAATGAGTGTAACGTCAGGGTAACATTTAAATTTAATACACATACACAATATTTATAAGTAGGACGAAATATACAAAGAAGGATGAAACTTTTTCAGAGCATAGGTATATGATAAATGTTTCTTACATCTAGTCTTTAATCATTTGATACATTAAAGTTACGAGAAATAATGTCTTTAACTTTAATATTTAATGTACCTATGACCTACCCGAAAAAAGAACTATTTTTTTCATAAATATAATGGTATGACTAAAATCAATAAATAATGCTGATATCAAATCTAACCACGAGACTAAATGGATGTACGAAAAAAAAATATACTTAATTTTCACAAAACGTATCTAATATAGTCAATATGCAATTTAAGCAAACAACAAATCGTAATTCGAATGGAATCCTTCTCCATTAAAATAACGTTCTGCGTTCCGTTACACTTACAGAAATAGACCGGTATGTCACACGCCGGTTTGCAGTTGAAGCAAAATAACTAATGAATATTTGACTTTTCGCAAAGTATTATGTTTTAAAATATCTACGAAAATGTGACGATGAAGATGGTACATCACAAACAAAGCTGATGAACAATGAGACTTAAAAATAAATATTTCTTGTTATTCTTGTAATGAAACAATGATATTTTAGACTTTTTTTTACCTCAAAGGTATTGAGAGGCTACCGCTTATTTAATGTTACAAAAGATATTTTAGTAATAAGGAAAAAAAGACAGATTTACATAAAAAGGACCCACTCATAAGAATTAAGTTCCCATTAAAAATAAAGGTACACCGTATCGGTATTTTTGTAGGAACTCAAACTAATATTATAAATAGTATTGAATCGTGATTTTTTGTTTAAGTACATATCGCTACTCAATTAATATAAAATAATAAAAAGCATGTAGTTAAAAACAAAAAATCCTTTTTTATATTATTATACAATCAAATCTATCTTTCTTTTCTGATAAATCTCTTTTATAATTTCTTTTTTGATTGATTATGTGCGGGATACAATGCAAAATCACTTTTTTTTAGTTTTTTCACATTATATCCCGTACATACTAGGGTAGGTAGATGGAGCTTTGTGTTAAGTCACTCCGTAGGACACTTATGTTCTCCATTTTTTTTTTCTACTATAACAATTCTAAAAGCATTTCGCGATTCAATAAATAATTAATCTCAGTACGTACCGTATAATATAAAGCAAAAACTAGAAACACAATGTTAGCCCTACACACTACACTTAGATAACATTTTCTCTACGTATACTAGAGCCAGAGTCAATAAGCTGTCAACATCAACTATTGACAGTCGTGTCGTTGCCATTTCTCTAGTGAGAGTCCTCCACAATGCTGTGAAGTGTTTTGATCGACTCCAGTCCCTATAATATTGACATTCCCTTTAGCTTTTCAGACAAACTAATGCATTTTGCTTTTTGTGCATGTTGTTATGTGATAGGTGTGCATTGAAAATTTTCTAATATAATAATATAGATTTTTAAACTGTAACTACAAAAGCAAAGTGTTTTATCATTGGAATTTATGATATGTGGACGGACAACTCCGTTATAAACGATACACGATATACATATTTACATAAAAACATATTTTAATATAATCTAAAAGACAAAAAAAGATGTAGGTACATATGTTGAAATGATTATTATTATTATTTAAGTAATCTCAAAATATAAAAGAGTTAAATACAATAACACGATTCACATAAAACTTAATCAGGTCAACGACATACTCGTAATAAAAGTCACACGGTGATTGGTTCCTATTTTATTATAAATATTTTAACATTCAATAATTACATATTTTATAAAACTCTACATATCAATTAGATTAGCACTGTATCTATATTATCTCTCAATAGCTGCAATAAAGATTTTTAATTTAATATGATATATAGTAATAAAATCGTACTTATATTAATAAAATCATACTTACTTTAGATTTACCTAACACTTTTTTTGTGTTGCAACTTCGCAAGTTTCTTTTCAAATTTCAATAAAAACGTGGCGCCAAAGTCACTTCTTATGAAGGTTAATTGATAATATAAATAAATTAAATAAAGACTGGATTTAAAATTATTATTGTTTACATTAACCACCTCATTAGGAGACAATATTACCTTATAGAGGTACACAATAACGATAAAGATTTTATTTAAAAAAAAATGTACGCAACTTTGCGACCTTCCTACCTTTAATATAAGGAAAAGGCCTAGAGGTTAACAACCCAGCAAGCATTTTATACCAAAGAACAGAGTAAGAAGCATCGACATTGTTTACAATAATAAAACTTTTAATTAAATATTTGTTTGCTTTAAGTATGTTTATTCGGGTTATAGGTATTAAACTATAATGATACAGTGACATCTGATAGTAAATACCTTAAGTGCAAGTTAAGTATTGCCACGGTTCTTCTTTCCACTGACGCACTCTATTGCGTGCTCAAATTAGACGTCTAGTAAGCAAACCTAGGAACGACATGTTTTAATACAAAGATTTCTCTGCCTACGCTGTGGTATGGATTAATTAAGCGCGGTAGATTTTAGATTTTAAAAATACAAACCTGACATTGTCGTTTGATATCAAGTTTAAACATTTTTTCAGCTTCACGCTGTATTCCTATCAACACGGTATCTCTGTCAGAGTAGATATACGGAGCTTGTGAATTAGTTTCTAAAACACTCCATTAAATTACAGGCGTTGTGGGTTGAGTGACAGGCACTCAACGCCACTCTTTGCTTTGCCACTAGAGCAAAGAAATGTAAAAATTAAATATTTTATTTCAAAATATTTCATTTGAAAATAAATAATTAAATATTTCATTTGAAAATATTTAATATTTCACTTCTTCGAATGGGGATCGAACCCACATCCTCCCGCGTTTATATTCACACGATTGCACCCCTGCGCCTCGACAGGCCCCAAACATTAAACTTGACGTCATTTTTTTATTTTGCGGAATTTTAGTTAAATTCATTAAGAATATAAATTCAACATAAGCCTATTCCAGTACAGTCAGAGCTTAAGGTAAATACATAAACAGAATGCACATGTATTTATCCAAGTTTAGCCTAAAAATAAACGTTACGTTATAAAATCACTGTTTCGACTTCGACGGGTGGGGTAAAATAAGATGATTATTTTCTTATTAATACCTACTATCTGAACTAATGAATACTTATTATCAGTGTAAATGATTCTGTTGTTGTGTTTATTAACGTTCTTAATTTTATGTGGTGCCTTAATTTTTTTATTTTAATGGTATATTAGTGATATCTTGATGTTTTAAAATATTCTGCTTGACTATAGTATGAACATTATTTTAAAAGCAAAAATATTAAATGACAACTTTCAATGACAATCAGTTATATAAAATGTATTTGAATACGTAGAAAAAAATAACAGAAAATTGTAAAAATGTACATTAAAAAAGTATAACTTTAACAATTTGAACAGACTTCTAACACGCGTCTTGGTAACTATCTTATACTGCTAAAACATATGAGAGATAACGAAAGATTCCCTACAAAAAAGTTACATCTCTAAATGTGTATATGGTATGCTTTAAAGAAGCTCACCAAAAGCTATTAAAAGCTCAAAACTGAACGTCGTAAATATCTCAAATCATTCATACAGTGGCTCGTATCAAACATACATCGCTTCCAATCATAACAGCGCTTAAGTGCATAAATAGAAACACATTATGACATTTTCGGTATAAATATACTTTAATGCATTCTTGCAATGTAATGGATCTGCCTGAGTGAAAAGCTAAGTGCGAATATCTCAATTTTTTTAAATAAAATAACGGTTAAAAAGTCTTTGCAAAATATTTATCCCGTATCTGCTTTTTTCGAATAAAAAAATCAATCTCCTATTTTACCCCTTATCAAGAGGAACATTAAAAAACATGAGCTATCAACTTATAAACTCAACAATTTTCATGCTATATAGTTTTATAAAACGTTATCACTTTAAAAAATATTACTAAAAAAGCTTGCATACGCTTGTTTTCCGCGGTGCTTTTATATATTCATATTTAATTACGATCTATCCCAAAATGGCGTGGATGTTATGTTTTTGTTATGGTTTAACTATTAAAGTAACGCAAAACTCAACTCGCTTGTTGCCAGAGCGAAGTAATCAATAAAAACATAAAATATTTAGTTTGAATATAATAAATATTTCATTTCCTCGATTGAAGAGTTGTGTAGTAATAATAAAGTATGTGTTTAAATTTATATTCGTTAAGTAAATTACTGTGTATATGGCACTAACTAGAGTTGTTAAATGATATATATGCTTCCTTAGACCTTAATATATATATATACATGAAATTTTTAAGTAATAATTGAACTTTTTTCAAATTAAGCACTTTAGAAGCTAAGTAGTTAGCATTTATAAATAAACTACTTATAAGCTCGGCACGTGTTTGCACTTCAAATAATCGCATTTCGCTGCATCGCTGACCTACAAGCAGAACAGTCGTATCCGTTCAATTAAAAATAACGTACACATTTAAGAATAAGCCTTATTTAAAGCTATAATTACTGTATTGAGTAATATATATGAGTAAGTATGCAATACACGTTTTAATCAACGTTCTTTCAGCCGCTAAGCTTTCAATAGTTGTGTGACCTTAGTAAATATTTTACCTTGGACATTACAAGTATGGCATAATTGTCTTTAAATTTAGTAAAATATCAATAATTGAATAAATAGCTCTCATGGAAACGTTTAATACAATGCTAAAAAAAATGCTGTCGTGATCCAGCGGCATATAAAAGCGACAATTGTAGGCTTAATTCCCACTAGAAAAATAAAATTATTTTCATTTACTTGGTTTGATGTCGCGGAGATATACTGTCCTAACACTAAGGTCTAGAAAGAAGCTTGAAGGTAAAATTGATTATAAATCGATAAGTCAATCTCCATTTTAAAATAACTTTATTATACCAAAGCATTAATCATATTCTACAGTACAAAAATTAACGTCAATAAGTATCTATTGATAGATATACCTATTGATAGATGTTACTCTGAAGCAAATAGTTCCACGGATGTCATAAAGACTTCCGTGTTACGGATGTGCCTCGCACAGGATTTATTAATTAAAGTTGTAAAAATTGCTATCAAATGTCATAACAGAGGCTCAAAAATATTATAATATTGTAATTATATTATTTTATAATAGAAAAAAGCGCTGTTCACACGCTTATAATTATAAATATTATATAAAAATTGTAATTTCCATATAGAAAACATTGGAACGGAATGTGAACGGATAACGTCAAAGGTCTTGAACTTGTTATTCAGGAAGTGTGAGATCAAATTCGTGTAAACATTTTATAAATATTTATCGATGTGCTCATGAAATTAATTTCACATAGTGTCAACTATGTGAAATTAATTTCATGAGCACATCGATAAATATTTATTGTGAGATGATTAACGGTGTAGTACAAATATGAAACATTTATAATTTTAAGTAAAATCGATATTTTATAAATAGTTGCATACAATGCAAATAATAAGTAAAAGTTTTCGTTTGTATTTTTATTGCCAAAATGGTAAATTTTTTTTTAAATTAATATTTCTAATATATTATTAATAAAAAAGACAAATAAAGATAAATGTAAAATATGTTATTTATAATAACATGGCATGTTTTTTTGCGCAATATTCATATTTACCATATCATACCAAAATAAGTATATTATATGTAAAGATATATGTATTATAAGTAAAGGATTTTACTTAATATTATAAAGCTGATGAGTTTGTTTGGTTGAAAGTGGTAGTCTCAGGAGCTACTGGTTAAAATTGAAATATGTACTATAGTTTACTATTCAAAAAAGCTAATATTGTTTTCTTACTGAGGCGTAAGTAAGCTTACGAAATTTTGCACAAATGTCACCCACTAAGCCGTTGAGATATACGACATAATACGATTAATGATCAATTAGTTTGACAAAGTATCAGTTTCGATAAATACTTACCATAAATTATAATTCCTGTTATAATCAAAGCGGAATTTAACATCCAAGTCTTTTGTAGAGAAAGTTTTTAAGATGTATCGTTTACGCATTTTTAGGTTAATCTTAGCTGTGGCTTATTATAATTTGGACAGGAAATTGGATTATGCCCTTCCTACACTTTGATCTGCCATCTTTATTTACAGGGTAATAAAATTAGTTGACGTTCGTTGTCCAATTTGGGATGATATTTTTTTAATTTTACGGACAGAGATGTATTGGACGAGGACTGTAATATATTCATCCGCATTTTAATAATAAAAAAACAAATAATCTTAAGTTTTTGCTATTTTATACTTTCTCTTCTATTGTGTAACAATTTTTGGTAAATAATATAAATAAATAAATGTGTGGAACAAACATACCAACACAAAAAATATTTAATAAAAAATATGCACCAACGGTGGGCTTAAGAAAAAACCCCTAATTAGATCGATATCAATTACCGCTAGAATAATTTCTTCTTATTAAATTTACTAATTTATTATCTTAAAATAAAAATAGAAACTTTAACTTAAAATTAACTTAAACTTAACTTAAAATTTATTAACTTAAAAGAAACGTTAAATAATATTATTGCTTGGCGCGTAACTCATTACCATATTTTGGTTGTATGTTAATGTGTAATTTGCCCAAACCACGAACTGTCAAGGTGACTCTCAATTTTTCAATCATCGTAAATTACTTTGCGGTTTTTTGAAAAAGTCATCATGTTAATTGAGGGACAAAAAACTTAATTTAGAGTTCCATATCCAAAGGATAAAACGAGTTCCTATTACTAAGAAAAAAATATGTTTATCTCCGTCTGTCACCAAGCCGTATCTCATGAAGCATGATAGACAGTTGCAATTGTTACAGATAATGTATTTCTGTACAGATAATATACACTGACTAAGACTTAAAGAAAGAATAAAATAAATATTTAAAGGGACTTTCATACAATAAACTTACTCATACTCAGCTTCACGCTGTAGGTAGGTAGACGGAACTTCAGAACCTAGTATTAAGACACTCCGTTCCACTTTCGTTCTCCACTTTCCGCCGAATTTGAGGCATTGCGTGTTGAGTCAATCAATTAATCACATGATGTTTCGGAATATACTATATAGGTTAAACATGATTTGGTACGGAACGCTTGCGTGATTTTGCGAGAAATAATGGTATCACTTTTCCATGGAATATACCTTAATATAATTTGTATGTAAGTACAAATCTAACGAAGTAGCTATAATTTTAAACTAAAAATTTACAATATTTTAAATTGAAAGTACTCACAAATACAACTGAATACCAGCAAATCAGCACAACATTCTTGCTTAACAAGATGTTGCGTTTACATCGCATTAGATACCATGTCACTGGTTTAGTTCACTGGGTCCTTACTTCAATTCCAGGTCAGATACAGCTAAATATGGTGCGGCGCCAAGCTAAGAGATAGTCTATGTACGTTTTACAAGTACGTACATCAACGCCCAAATTTCTATATATGGAAAGAGTTAAAAAGTCTACATATGAAATTTGTCCGCTTGTATGCAATTGACAAGGCCATTATAGAGCAATGTAGAAATACCTATAAGAGCGACAGTTGTGAGTTCAATTTCACTTGAAAGAACGTTTCTTTCTTTTTAGTATTTTTTTTTTATGGAAAAGACGACAAGCGAGCGTACGGGTCACCTGATCGTAAGTGTTCACCGTCGTCCACGGCCCGTGTATCTCCAGAGGAGCTATAGGAGTGTGCCGGCGCACAGAAGCACAACTCAAAATCGCACTTTGCCTTGTTCAGAGCGAAGAAATAGAAACATTAAATATTTAATTACTTTGAATTCCCACTCGCATCCACAATGTCTCATTTACAGTCACACGGTTGTGTCCCTGCGCCTCGACAGGCCTCTTATGTTTAATTTTGTAATAAATGTTTAATTGCATGTTCTAGTAAATTTATATATTATTTTCATATTTATATTTTGTATACATATTTATTACTGTTTAGTATATAGGTATATTTTTTCATGATTTTAGATTGAATTTTTAACAGATTGCCTTATTATTATTAATGGATATTTTTTATAATAACCTTGAATAGATATCCAAATCCAATGTCAATAAGAAAAAACATTCTAAAAACTTCTTAATAATTTCGGTTACTTAACCAGAAGGCGTTTAGTTTTTTGTAAAACTTCCGCCACCAGTGAGAATTAAATTAAATTATTTTTTTGCTTCATTTTTACGTTTTCTTACAGTTAGGTAAGATTAATAGCGTTTATATATATCTAAATATTTATATAAAAAACCTATGAAAACAAATATTTTACATACTACAATTTCAAGATGTAAATTATTTTTTGTTGTATAAGTACAAGTGTATTCTAAACAAAAATAGTTAACAATATATTTATTCGATAATATATAAATATCAGTTATTTTTATCTGGCAATAATAAACTGTATGTAATACAATTTTTTTTTGTACTAAGTGGCGGATCTTAACGTCGCATTATATTACTAATTTTTTTTTAATTATCTTACTCTGTTCTTATAGTTTAGACTTAGGTTTTCCTAATATATGGACGAGCCCTATATCGCAAATTCTACTTTATACATACATATATACTTATAATCTATACAAGAGAGCGGCAAAGTTTAAAACAGTAATCTGACAGATAAATAATTAATTTAACGATTATAACGGAACATGCAAAAACCATTGATGTATATTATATCTAATAGCATTATTTCAATTACATTTATACTTTTGAATTGCTAACGAGTCGCATCGTTGTCGATTTACGTAGAAATTTAAATTGTACATAAAATCTGTAGAGATATCAATGTGCCACATTTGTTATATTATACTATATAGTCATCGTTACAAATGATTTTTAAAGTTTTATATTTTGCTTTCGTTAACTTTCATTTCTCCTACGCTTTCCTAGATTTAGACTGATTTGGTGTCATCGGTTTTAATATAATGACACACATGTCAATATTTTATTTATAATATGCACAATAACCTACATACATAAGTTTGAATAATTACATGTTATTGGAAAGACAAAATGAAACAGATTGTTTTTAGTAGTATTTGTAGAGAACTCGAAGACCTGAGTATACCCGCTCATCTTGTAGCGGAAGAGACGGATATTTTTACTTGTACGCTGTGTGAATTTACAAGGATAGCTTTATATGTTATTTGTTTTGCAAATTAATCTATGTGTGCTTTGCTGTCGAATTGGGTTTCACCTGTAATGATAGTTTTAAGTTTTGATTAAATAAAATAAATAAATAAATAAAATAAATATAAAACAACCAAATATTAAGCATCTAATTGACACTTATTTAAATATTTTCGTTCATTATACGTTTCTTATGTAAAAATTAAGTAAGAACAATTTCAGTGAAAAATTGTGCATTAAAAACAGCATTTTTTCCATTATACGAATAATCTATAGAGAGAAGTAATGTCACTTATATATATTTTGCCTAATTGATAGACCATTGTAGGTTTGGCACTAAAAATGTTATTGAAGCTGTCTAAGTGCACGGAGTGTCATACGCGAAGGGTGTGGCTTCGACTCCCAATCACATGGAAGTGAATTATTTTCACTCTTCTCACTCTGATAACAAGACAAAGCGCTGCGTTGAAGTAAAATATGTAGTGTATTTTAAATATGTCCATTAATTCGAAACAATTTAATCCATCTTAATAATTTATTAAATTACAAAAATGTTAGTTGCATTTTTTTAAATTTAGATTAGGCAGAAGGAACCGTGGAAAGTAGTGCTTAGAAACAACCTTTCCGTTAAGACACTTCCGTTTCCTACTTTCCGCTAATTATACGGTGCGAGTTCTGTGGCGGAATTTCCTCGAGTGGGAATTGAATCCACAAACAGTCATCTTTACAGATGCATGCTTTACCACTGACTGGCATAAAAAAGATTTAGATAATATATAAAAACATGAGAATTAACTCAGCTTTACCCTGTATCCACACATGGCAGGGTAGGCAGAGGGAATTTTGGGAACCTAGTGTTAAGACACTTTGTTCCATTACCCACTTTCCAACGAATTTTAGGCATAGCGTGTGGAGTGGCGGAACTCAACGCCGCGCTTTGCCTTGTAACCATAGCGAAGAAATGAAAATATTAAATATTTAAATACAAAATATTAAATATTTCATTTCCTCGAGTGGGGATCGAACCCACAACCTGTCGTCATAGTGGCATAATCATGTGATTATGCCGCTATGGTACGACATGCCTCCATAAGAAATAAACAATAAATTAAAAAATTAATTAAAAAAGAAACAACCAAAAACAGTAACAAAGTTTCTTATATACGAGCAAGTGCTAGCATTACCCTAATAAGTAATTATACTATCTAGACCTAAACACATTAAGCGTACTATTAGCCTGGATTACTCTGATATAGTCTACATTTAATTACTGTCCCAGGCTATTTGCCTTGCAGTTCTAGTTCCATTCTCGATAAGCTATTGAACAAAACCAATCAGTCTGAATACCTACATAAAATCCTCAATTTAGATTAAAAAGCTGTAAAGCTTTTAAAGTTTTATTATAGACATTATTATACGGAAAACGAACATAACGCCTTAATATATCATATTAAGACGTAATAATAGTTTTATCTGTTCTATGTGACGCGGAGGTGACTGAATGTAAATGTGGCAATCGTGGATTCGATTCTCAATCAGGGAAATTTCAACTTAACAAGACAAATCGCGTTGGTTAATATACTGGTTGCCTCTGACCATGGCATCCTTAGGTGTATCCTCTGACAATGCTATGTTTTTTACGGTTTATAGCGTGAAGACAAATAACAGCTAGGTATATTCTTCTGGCGGTTATTGAAAGTAAAATATTGTAAGACTATTACTCAGTTTCACGCTGTATCCCGCACATGACAGGGTAAGCATTGGGAACCTGGGAACCTAGTATTAAGAACCTCCGTTCCCTACTCTCCGGCAAGTTTAAAGCACTGCGTGTTTAGTGGCGAAATTCAACGCCGCTCTTTGACTTGTTACGCTTGTTAAATATTAAATTTTTAGTTTATAAATATAAAATTCTTTATTTCCTCGAGTGGGAATCGAATCCAAAAGCTACCCTTTACAGTAACACGCTTATGCCACGACAGGTTTTATACTTATATAAATATAAAAATTATAATACGATTGAAATGTTGACACCGTCATGGCGCAGTGGCAGCAACATGCGAATGTAAATGTGACGAATCCAATTCGAGAGAATTAAACATTTAATTTTGGTTACATTAAGGAAGAAAAGCACGGTTTTGAGTTTCGTCACACTCATTGCCTTAACAATGCAGCGGAAAGTTAGGAATGAAACAGAGGAAGCATCGCGACACGAGAATGGACTGTCTTAACACTAGGTTAAGAAGTTACCTTTGCTTACCCTTTTAAGTGGGTAAAGCTAAAAAAATGCTTTATAGTTTAATTCGAAAACATTTCGTTAGTACTAGAATCTGTTGAATTTAATAAACGATAAATTACGTAGCACAGTAAATTGTTAGTACCTGACAGACAAATCGCTAAATGAGCCTAACGTTGATTACAGGCAACGAGTATCTCATTTAATGATTACATGAATTTTGTCACTGTTTATTGAATCAAAATATTGTGATTTATAGCTTTATATCTATTGAAAAGGAGTACAAAGTCGTACATGTCACAGGTTCAGTTACCAGAAATGTAGAATTTGCAACAAATGTGCGTGGTAGACGATTCTAGATTTCCTTAAAATGTTTTGTATAAACTTCTTTACATAAATTATTTATATATATCACACATCGTCTAACCACTAATACTAAGTTAGAAGAAGCTGTGGTTAACCCACCAAGTGTGTAAACACTTTAGAAAATTACGTGCAGGGTCATTTTTATTACTCTTTTTATTACTCTAGGAAAATCTTTTTAAACATCCTGTAGTAAATTTGTTTTATTATTATTTTATTTTAAAAACACTTAAGCATTCGATTTTATTGAATTCACAAAACAGAAATATAAATAATTAAATATTAATTTAGAGGCATTCATTGCGCAGAGGCACAAATTTTAGGTTTGATTTCTACTCGACGATATGAAATATTTAATTTTTTCTTCGCTCCGGCAAACCGCGACAGTGACACCATTCATAATGATTTAAATTAGGCCGATAATGAAAAACTTGCCTCTGCCTGCTCTGTAATTATTATTTTTTAAATTTTACAATAAAACATTTTTCTTTATTTATGGTACCTGTTAAGAAAATTGATTATTCGTTTTTTACTCATCCACTTCAGTAGTTTTGATAATCAATTTAAAATATTTTCTTATAATTATAAATGCACATAGTATAATTGTCAACCATAGAGCTAAAATCTGGAGTTGACTAGACAAATCACATAAAAACGTAGATACAATGTTAATGAAAGAAACGTGTGGAAATCTACGATTTCCAGATTAACTAAATACAATTGACAATGAATTAATGTTTTAACAGGATCTAGATTGTGAAAGGCTCTTAACAAAATTAAGTATACACACACTTTCTAGGCTCGAAGTGACATACTTATCGACAGCTATTATCTGCTGTTTTACTCACACCTAGTGTTTGAAATAATGTTCATTAGAAAAGTAATTACACGTATATTTTAAATATAAAAAATAATGTAAAATATTATCATTTATTTTAATTCGAAAATCAGTTAATAATATTAAATAAGCATACACTTAAGCAGAAAATAATATTAAAAAAAATACAGGAAACATAATATTATCAGCGAGAGTTTTGTATAATTATTTTACATACAAACATACTACTAAGCAACGCAGCTAGCTGTCCTTTTTAAACATAAAAATAATAAATCTCACGGCCTAGACCTTGTCATAGAGGTATAGGTGATTAAACGTACGCATTTTCTTGTTCACATGGAAAGTAATCTAATGTCAGGAAAGACGCCTCACTTTCATATAGCTGTCACTGTCTTTAATCTGACAGTAACGACATATCATTAGCGTTGCTCATCAAAGGCGATTTTCGCTGTATTGAATCAATCAGAAAGGAAAACTATATCATATTAATTGTAGAGAAATAATTACAGTGTCGTTAATTTTTTTGTAAACAAGCAACGGTATATAAGTAGAAAGTTATTATAAAGTTTTTTATGATTATCTTCCGTTTTTAAAGGAAGTATTAATATTTAAAAGCTGCATATGATGCAGAAGATTAGAAAATTAATGAAAATATAAAGCGATATATGTAGCTTTCTATAAATTAGAGTACCTACTGTGAAAGTTTCGTTGAAATTAATCTAGGCCGGAAAAAGGTACAAAAAACAAACTATTTACACATGTTTGTATATGTGTATTATTTAATTTTGCATAGGGATTTACTTTTTTGTTCTATTTTCGTACACTGTAAACATTAAATCAATGTCATATATTAATATTTTTATCACTATCTCTCTCTCTCAGTTTTACACTGTATCACGCACATGGCAGGGTAGGCAATGTTAAAACACTAGGTTCCGTTCTTCACTTTCCGCCAAATTTAAGGCATTGCGTGTTAAATGTCGGAGCTCAACGCCGCTCTTTGCGTTATTACCGGTGCTGAAAATGTTAAATATTTACTCACTCACACTCACTTAGCTTTACCCTGTATCCCGCACATGGCAAGGCGAGTAGAGGAAACTTGGAAACTTAGTATTAAGACTCTCCGTTCCACTTCTGTTCCTCACTTTGCGCCGAATTTGAGGCGTTGTGTACTGAGTGGCGGAATTCAACGCCGCCTTTGCCTTGTTACCAGTGCGAAGAATTGAAAACATTAAATATTTAAAAAATATTAAGATATTTTTGAATGACTATTTAGTGGGCATCGAAACCACAATCTTTTGTCTATAGATAATTGGATTTGAAAATTTATAATATTATTGACTAACGATAAAATCTACAATAATTCACCATAATATTTTATTTATTAGACACATACGAGTATAAATTGCATCATTAGACAATTGAAGATAGTAGACAATAATATACGCTATCTTTAGACAAAAACGTGTCTAATTGCAAATGAACTTTGAGTACGAGTATATAGTACTGCCCTTTGGTTTCACTATCTTTAGGTAGATCCTGCTAGCGGCATTAGGTCAGCAGTGAGATATATATTTGTTAGTGACATTGTTCCATATCAGTCCCAGCCTCAAAGGTCGCCGCGGTCACACGAGTTCGTGACTCCGCCAATTTGTTTAGGAAACTTAGCGGTATTGTGAAATATGTACAGAACGGAACCGCCGCAATAAAATAAATCCGATTATTTACTGTTAGATTGTCCGATTAGCATTGATTGTTGACCGAAAATTATTGATAGGCATAAACTATTTAGTTGTACAAAGTCATGTTTTTAAGACTAACTGTATTTGTTTTTCAGTCATCTTTTTTGAATGTTTGAGAAATATTGTATTTTTCTGTTTATTGGATTTGTTTGACGCAATTTTACTGATTTAATTTAAAAATCATCGCTTTTTGTAATATTAGGCAATAATTTGACGTGATTGATGTTGTCAAATTTTAAATTTTAATTCCATTTCTATAAAAATGGTGTTCCTTACATCATTTCAACAAAAAAAGTTTTTGTCAATTCAACAAAAAAAGTCTCTGTCAATTTAATGTCAGAAAGAATAACTCATTATTTTTTTAATATTATTAGTTTACATTCAAGAAAAGATACATAAATCAATTTTTTTACCAGAGGACATACATACGTCCGGGACTTCAATTATAAGGCGAAATGGTAACATGCCCACTAAAAAAACCTGACGGAAATTGAGACGATCACTTATATTAAATATATTTCCTGTATTTTATGATAAACATTATACTGTTTCTTAAATCTGAATACTGTAATAATTCATCGTATTTACTTGTCCATATCTAATAGTGGTTTTAACCTACCAAGGCCACACACATCTACTACAAATTAGCCTTGATTACGGTGCCAAAGAAATTGAACACCAATTGCTAAGTAACAAGGACAAATTTGAGTGCAACATAAATTTGTCATATAAAACCAGCACGTAAGTAAAGAGATCAGTGGAAAGCCAATCCGCAAAGCACAGGAAACGACTCTAATCAATCTTGTACTGTACATTTATGTGACATGCAATTATCGCCTCTAAAAGTTCGTAATAAGAGCTATAAAGATAAGCGCTAGGTACCAATAACACGTTTGACTTGATAGATGTGTTAAGGCGCGTGGTGCAAAAACATAGGGTTTGATACTTCGTTTGGCAGATAAGGTGACTTGAATGTCCACAAGATTTACTGTCCATACATTATGCACTTGCATCTAATTGTAAAACGTATAGCAAACAACATAAGGACTAAAATACGTGTTACGTCAGACACAAATATTTGTAGTCTTTCTAATATACGTGAAAGATAATATGGTAAAATGCAGCACTCGACCTCATTCATCATTTTTATTAAATACAATCAGTGGTTAAACCCGATATTGTACTAAAGCACTGATAAGATCTAGTGACCTTACATTAATTTGATACAATGAATTCCTCTGAGACGTTGATATGAATTCGATGAACTAAATATACAACGTCCAATTATTCAAATAAAAACGTAAGCTTATTGCAACGGTAATGAGATTGCAAAATCTAATTTTATCTTCTTTGCTGATAAGCGTAAAAAGATACAATGTCAGTGCCGTCCTCCATAGAAGGATGGAGTAACGGGTATAAAGTGATCCACATACCCTAATTGGCAACTAGTTATAATGTAATACGTGCATACGATTATCATCTTCAAGTTCAAAGACGTTGTGCCTACAATTGCTTGATGGAATCACAAGGACTTGTTTAATCGGACATCAGAAGCATATCTGCGCTATTTCAAAGTAATGTTTATCGTTTAATATTGTCAATGTAGCCGCTTTGTTTGTTCCCAGGCTCTGAGATTTGTTAGTACCTTAAGGCATGTGAAATATTATTGTTGATTTGTATATATGTTTTTTTATATATGTGTAGAGGTCTGTCATGGCGCAGTGGCACAAGTGTGTGTTTATAAACGCGACAAGTTGTGGGTTCGATGTTCGATTTTCAAATTTGAAATTAAATTATATTAATATTTAAAAATTGAAATTATTTTTTTTTCGATCTGGTAACAAAACAAAGTTCGACGTTGAGTTTCGCCACTCTGATCGCAATGGCTCAAATTCGGTGGAAAGTGGAGAACGGAAAAGAGTGTCTTAGGATCCCTAGTGCTCTTTGCCTACCCTGCCGTGTGCAGGATACAACGTTAAATTGAGTGAGTGAGTAAATATATATGTATATGTAATTATACAGTAGTTTTTATTTATAATAGTAATAATAAAAAAAAAGAATCTTCTTCTTTCTTAGTCTCTCTCATTTCTACTAGATACAATAAAAAATGTTTTAGCTATTTTCAATTTATTATTCAAAGTTGATTTCCGGTTTTCACGAAAAGAAGACGTGGTAAAGTTTACAAGGTACAAGCTTACAACGTTGGTAACAACTGATAGTTTCCAAAGAATTTTACTATCTGTCGACTATTTTTCGCTTTGTATCCAGGTATAAGTTTAGAAGGATGATGAGAAAAGAATACTGGTCTCAGTAGATTTACCAGGAAGAAGACTGATGATAAATTCCATGAAAATACATGTTTTTTCAATTAATTAAAGTAAAGCTTTCATTCTTCATGTTAGTAATGAATCAATTAAAAATTTTACTAGTAGTATAAATTGTACAATGAAAATTGTGGACGCCCAAAAATGTCAAGACAGTGAATCAGGGCACTGCAGGCCGTCCTACATTCTGTTATTTCAGCGGATGTAAAGGATTTTAGCCCTTATCTATTTCAATACTGGAAGCTTTCAGGAAACTATTCGCTGCAGTTATGAGATTTGCGGATTTATGGATCTGCCAGACCGTTTTACACAATAATAGTCGTTAGTTTGAGTTTTTAAATTTAAATTTACTAAGTATAAGTCTTGAAAATAAGTATCAAGGTGATATCTTTTAACGTTTAATTAAAAGAGTTGTAACAAGTAATTGTAAGCGCATGACACCAAAATAATATTTTTTTCTTGAAAAATGAGTGAAAAAAATAACTAATATTATAGATAATCTAATATACCATACTGACCTCCACAAATAACATCGGCTAAGTTGGTCTGCACACACTGGTGCGTGATCGCGCCGTCTCTTACAGTCGTTATCTCGCCGTAGAGCTGATGAAGAGCTTCTTGATCTGACATGAGGATAGTTCTGGGTGAACTGCATTCATCTTCTGTGGAGTGGTGTCGAGAGGAAGATCGAGAGCGAGACCGACGACGTCTGTTGATCAAGAATATCTATTGTATAACAATTTACAGCACAAAATTGCTACTATAAACTTATGTTAAGTGTAATTATATGACGCCTTATAATTAAAATTTACGATCACCACAGTAATTGGGAAATAGATCGCGTACATTGTAAAAGCTATAAGGCTACAGGTACATAGAACTTTAATAGATAATTTTATAAATGTATATCAGATGGCATCGATTTTTTTATTTAGATTTAGTGGCAACCTAACACATTTTTTTTGTTACTGCTGGATCCAATCCACAGCTATCAAGTGTAGTTATGCATATTAAAATTGCACCATGACGGAGTTATAAATATTAAAATATATTTAAATTATAATTCGCAAAGACGACGGTAGCTAGACCGTAAAAATATCGCTTAAACATTTTACTGCACTGGTGGACATCTTTTTTGCGCTACCAAGTTCACGTTATACTTATGACCTCTAGAGTGGCCTAAGTCAGTTTCACTTATTAAAATGTATTAAATTTCTTATTTACACTTTTTTATCGTATATCCCAACCGGACTCTACTGCACTATCCACCAAGTAACATAAAGTTTTGCCCAGCAACAACTGTCAATTATAACAATAGAAGATTTTTTATAATGGCAACATATTTACCAAGCTAGTAATTTAAAACAAAAAAGAAGCCTTTTCTTAATCTATTGCAAGACTGTACACTAAAATGTTTAAGAAAATCTTATAAACTTAGAATATTTAATTCTGTCAAATACCTAATTCCTTTCAACTACTTTAAATCCTATCCCCTTTTGTTCTTTAAACAACAGGGGAACAGTGTATTTTAAATATAGGTTCCCCTGTTAAATGAGAAACAAGCTTGAGAAGTATATATATATATATATATATATATATATATATATATATATATATATATATATATATATATATATATATATATATATATATATATATATATATATATATATATATATATATATATATATATATATATATCCCAGCCAGCAAGTAAGTTAAATTAGTCAAAATATTTAAACTTCCCATGAACATCCAAATCGGCCTTTAAAGAATCTAAAACTAGAAAATTTGTAACGACGAAAATCAACAATTATCCTATAGTAACTTCAATCCACGAACAACGCTTTCAATTACTCTATACAAAAATCCTGTTTGCGCAATAAATACAGGTAAAAATAAAAACCAGTTACGATTATTAATATTGAAAACATTATAATCGTATTATTTAATGATGCAATTTACAACATCATGCTCATGATACAGCCATGTAAAAATTTCATAATTTATGAGATAAAATTGAACCGATAGTACCCTACGTATTTATCATTACATTACGAAAGCAATGTTTTATACACACTGTAATTCTTACAAGAGTTACATTGACCAAGCTTTGCAAAGACTTATCTCTACAATCTTTACTAACAATGTATGAACGGACAGAATAAATAATATAACGTAATATTGGTTATGAATTGATTTGACCTTACTATTTGATAAACTTAATTCACATGTCATATTTCATTTGGCCTGCCTTTATTTTATGTTATGGTAACTAGATGAGAAATGTTTCAAGGATTTCATTTTTAGGGTACCGTTTTATGTAAAAATAATTTTAAAATATTGACTTTTTAGACTTAGTATTTGCTGAGAATATGGAATGGGTTACAATTTGGATAAATTGAACGTATTAGCGGTGTCTGGTGGTTTGGTTAGATTTTTAGTTTAATAGTTTCAGTGTACAATATGTTTCCTCAGCCTACGCTGGTTGTATTCGAAATACAGCGTGAAGCTAAAAAAATATCGAATCAAAATATATGTCGGATAAGATAATCGGATAGCTATGTTATCAGAGCTATATTTGCAATTTTGATATGGAAATCTAAGGATGGGCGTTGTAGCGATAATAGCAATATACCTACGTAATTAAGTGAAACGAAAAATATCTAAAGCAGTAACTCATCGTTAGGTTATCTTTGTTTTTTAAGTTTCTCCTTTATATCGATCAGAATGTGCGTCATAAATAAAACTGTAGTATCTCGTATGTATCTTGATATTGTCTATATACTATTATATACGTTGTGTTAACTCATATTCTTGGAATCTTAACTAATTTAAATCAAAATTGACTAATAACGTTATATAATAAAACTACGGTACAGCCAGTGGGTATTGCATTATCATTTACATGAACCGCCCACAAGCCAATTAACGCGAGTTCCGTCGCGTTAACAGTGATGTTAAGGATTATCATAGGATCTTGATACCGTACCATTTAATAGCGAGCACTTAGGTTATTCAAAGTGTAAAGTGATTTGATACTATCTCACTTGAAAGGAAAATGCTTAGTTAAGATATCGATACAGATGTTTTACTAAGGAGATAACGTATACAAATACGTTATACGTAACGTAAATTATAAAAACCAAGAGTCCAGTTCAATCAAGGCCAGTCGTTAAATCGTTTCCCACTCCAGGAAATGAAATATACAACAGTGTAAAATAACGATAATGTTCTGGGAAAGTAACGGAAAACTATAAGGACTTCTCGGAGAGTATAGTATTAAATAAGAAATTAAATTAAAAAAATAATATAATAGGGAAAATTACTGAAGTGTTAATACTTGATTAGTTTTTCATGAAAATATATGCAAAATCGGGAAAAAAAATCTAATTGTAATCATAGATAAATTCAGCTGAGTAAAACAAAACGTAGGTAATTTATCCTATAAGTTTATAGGGTATAAAGTAAATACACTTTCCACCTTATTAAGAAAAATGTTTTTCTTATTAATAAAATAAAATTTTAACTTTATGACACGTATATAGATATCTACAGGAACCTAATTATACAATAAAGCTTAAATTATTTATTATTACAGTGAACACTACGTATAGCTACCGTCAAAAAAACCAATATCTAATACCCTAACAGAAATATTTCTAAGAGTCATATTAAAAACCGACAAAGGTTATCAAAGGTTGCATCGAACCAAAGTAGTGTGAAGTTATGTGCACTCCGAGTTCGAATTCGCCTGATAATATAAAAATGTACATCACATACATATAAGCTATTCTTAGAATAAGGACAGCGGTATTTCTCAACTTTTACACGTTTTGAATTAAATATTTTGGGTTTTTATTCTACACTGGGCGATGTTTTACATTATTTATAACCTTTTTTAACTTATCACTTGGTAGCTTTTGCTTTTCGTCATATGTTCGTCATATGTTAAATTTAAAGCCAATAAATCAAATACTTCAGATTGATTGTAGCATTATTTGAACGTGAATGTAATTTATATAAGTAAATAAATAAAGAAATAGTTCAAGCGGACAAATTCGCGAGCGTTGACTAAATGTTAAAGTAATAAAAAATATTACATTACTTTTATATATACGTAATATATATGTCATAAAATAAGTCATTAGCGATAAGTTATTAATATATTTTTACTTTGTATGTTCTTGCAGTAACAGTAGTTAAATTAACATTTTACCTGTATTTACTTTGCGTAAGATTAATTATGAATTTATTTTATGCTTATACCTACATACATACATTAATCAAAATATCGGACACGTGCCTAACGCAATCACTACACTCTGTAGGGTAGACAGCCAGTGTTCTCGTACCAGGCCAAAGCTTAAACCATTAATTAATATTATTGATGAAATATTCTGACAAAAATATGTGTTATTTCATAATTGATAACAGGATTTCTGAACTTAAGAAAGTAACCCATGGATGTATGTATGTTGCGAAGACAAGGCCTTGTGAGTGATAATAACAGCCAATATCTCAGTACATAACTCTTTGAAAAATAATTACGTTCAAATAAACATAACTGCGTGAAATTCACTTGTTCAGTATTTTAAAACGACATTTTATATAATTATAAAGTTATACATGCAATTCTTTGCACATATTCTTAATAATTTAACTAAATATATACTCTTCTTTTTATTTGTACAAAATATTCAATTTAATTTCTTTAAACTCAAAATTAGATATTCTGCGAAAATTATCTAGTTGTCCGTAAAGTAAATTTAGGGACGATAATTTGAGGTGATTACGTTCTAATTATTAAATATATTACGCCATTAATGACAAATTATATCAAATATACTTTGCTTAAAATTTGCATTTAAAAGATAATATATTTCTAATATTCAAACTTACTCAGGTGTAACAATAAAGAATCCTCGCGACGTTTGGTAGATCTTATGTTCCTGCATCAGCTGGGCCAGCGTGTCGTAGACGACTTCGTGGGAGGGTGTTTGCATCGACGGGAACTTTGCTGATAGCGACGTTCTTATGCTTTCCAGTGTAGCGGATTGCCCCTGTAAAAAATAAATTTGTGTAATTTAATAAATCTCGAACTGTATAACTACTGTACTAATTATAATATAGGTAATTAACAAGTGTCTGTTACTTTTTTCAAGTGGACATGATTAGGCGCTCTATTTACAACATCTATTAATTTTTTTATTACACTTAAAATTCTTTCAGACACTTATATTTTGTAAAGTATTTTTTTACGTAGCAATATTGATAATGGAGAATCGGTAATACAGTACGTAGAGTCCTAACTACTAAGTTTCCTCTGCCGACCATGTGACAAAAGCTAAGAAGGAAAATTTAATTGGTTAAGTTTCACATAGTTTCGCTGCATCTTTATACCGTGCATATACTCGTAGCAGATTATTCAAACAAAACATAATAATGGCGCCTTTAGACGTGCCTGACACAATGTGATAGCAGCTCCAAAAGTTCTGTAAGAGAATTAATTTTCAGCTTCACGCTGTAACCCGCACATGACACTCAGTTTAGTTCCTCACATTCCACGAAATTAAAGGCAATGCGTGTTGCTTGGCGGAATTTAACGCCGCGTCTCAAAGAACATGTTATATAATAATATAATATTATAACAAAAAATATTATCAAAGAAACCAATAACCAAATAAGTTAATTTATAAAATGCTCTGGGTAGATTTAAAAAAAGAAATTATATAAAATTTGATAATATTTTTGTTATAAATATGCTAATTATAAAATAGACCTTTTTTTCTCATTATCTAGAGATAAGATCACTAATGCTTTATTAAATTGTAAATGTAAATTTATTTCCTGTTAGTCGTTAGTTTGAACCGTAAGATTAAACTAAGGCTCAATGGTATATTCTTTTATTATAAAACATACAATAAATTAAATTAAAAATTATATAAAATATGTTAATGTTTGTGAAATTCTCAGTAGGAGGGTCCAACTGCGAATTATTAATAAGTAATATTAAAAATAATTAGACTACATTTTTTTTAGTTTTTGCGTGCGTATTGTGTGTAAAAATATTACTATTTTAATAAAACTTTTTGAACTAGTGAATATTTCAATATTTTTTTACGTTAATGTTTCCTTTTGTTTCAAGCTCTTCGCATATGGCTGAGTAGGCAAAGAAAACCTAGTGTTAAAATACTCTAATCTTAGCTTTTGGTTCGAATTAAAGATATGACCTGGTGTTGTTCTATTATTATTAATTTATTTTTATTTGTCTATTATTATTAATTGATTTGTCTATATGTGTAATAAACCACTGCGCCATGAGAGCTAAAACCAAATACTATAAAAAGAAATAAAAGATTCACAAGTCTGAGCAAATATTTATTTTTCACTCATTCACTTCTTCCATAATTGAGGCAATTTGCTATGCTGCTTACCCTCATTATCTCTTTTAATTAAGCCTTTTTAGTTCAAAAGAATTTAACGTAAATCCGGAATCATTGTTAAAGAATTCCAGGTTTCATACAGCTCTTATTGTAAATATAAAATATTTGAAGGAATAAGGAAGGATTTATATAGCGTTTTTATTTTGTTTGTATTTCTTTTTTGATTAGCTATAAAAATATTTTTGTGTTTTTTTTATTTATTTCGTGTGCCTAATTAATTGTTATTTTTTATTTAGGAAACGTGTATAAATAAAGAAATAATTTCAAGGGTAGAAGAATATACAATAGTTTTTACTTATGTTTATGCGTTTATAAAACACAAGTATTAAATTTAATTCTGACGGAAGCTCAATTATCTTAAGTGTTTTTACGAATAAAATTTTATTTATAAGGTAAAACATTGCGTATTTAAGAATTATGTAAATGTATTACATAACGGCATTATTAAAATAATAAATATCAAGATATCAGGATAGGCCATAAGTTAGCCGATAGGCCGGTTGGTCTATATTATATATTAAATTTGACATTTTAGTCGGTCAAGAGAAACACACGTGTGTGACTATAATCGCTAGAGGTAGAGAGTTCAATTCTCATTCAAGGCAATGAAATATTTTAATTTTCCTCGTTCTCGGAACGAGGAAAACGAGTTAAGTTCCGCAATTCCTCAGTAAGTAGTACGGTATAACATACAAGATATAGCATATAAAGTTAAAGAGTTTAAAATATTCGTACAAAATATTATATATACAGCCAATACATCAAGCTATTTATTTAAAAACACATTCTACATTGTAAAAAACCTTTTATGTTTCAACATATAAAATGGGTAATACCGAAAAAAAAAAAATTCTTTATCATATGGATTTCTTGACATTTCCACGGAATAATAATACAAACACACAAATATAAAATTGGTTTTAATTATTATTTATCTAAAGTCAAGTCAATAAATAAACTCTAGCAAATCTTTGTTTAATTGATCATTTTCTGAACCAGAAAGTGAATATATTTTAATAAATTCAAAATAGCACAGAACTGGTTTACATCCTTATTTTATTTTAAAAAATATACTTATTAAGTTTCCATGTCATCGTCTAGACTTGACTTTGTTCAGAATTGTGAACGATATATGACACATTCTACAAATACTGATCGCAGTATTCTTAACTACCGCGTTAAATCAGAGAATTTTGCAGCTATATATCGGTAGATAGATTTATAATTTAATGATATTTAATAATCAGAAATATAATATAAACTTAACATTGAGAAAATTATATAAAATGTTAAAGTCAATGAGAAGTCAAGAGAATGAGATATATTATATATCTTATAATATATTGTCACATAAGGCTTTTAGTTTATTTTTGTTTGAGAAGCTAAGGCCCAAAAGTAAAGGAAAAATATTTTTTACGATATTTGAACAGGTATTTCTTGCTTATGTTATTTAAAATTCAGTCAGATTAATTATAACTAAATTTAAGTCATATCTTCCTATTTTACACAATTTACAAAAGGTTTCCATGTATATAAATGTTGCAATAAGAAAGTAGAATATATCTAATATCGATAGATAAAATAGACAAATGCTAAGGCGATACTATCTGATAGTACTTAATACCAACACATGCGTTAATTAACGCGCTTAAAGCTGTTACTATAAGCCAGGGGCCGTCAAGCATTTTGCTTTAAATATAACTAACTGTACATAACACTAATTTAAATTGACCTAGTGATATTTTTGACATTTACTGTTACTAATCTAGAAAAGTAATATGTGGGCGTAAAATTTATGCCTACTGATTTAATTTTTATTTATACCTATATTGTGAATGTGAATGTAATTTTGGTTACTTTTCTCACTACGTTGGTTTTTTTTTTTATGGAAAAGGCAAGGCAAACGAGCGTACGGGTCACCTGATGGTGAGTGATCACCGTCGCCCACGGCCCCATGTAACACCAGGGGAGCTACAGGTGCGTTGCCGGCCTTTGAGGTGTAGGTAGACGCGCTTTTTGAAGGTACCCATGTCGTATCGACCTGGAAATACTGCCGCGGGTAGGCCGTTCCAGAGATGTATGGTGCGTGGAAGGAAATTCCTACGAAACCGCACAGTAGTAGAGTGCCACGTATCCAGATGTTGTGGATGGTATAGTAACTTGTGGTTTAGAATGATTTTTCAATGGCTAACTTTAGTGATATGATATACAATCTACTGTAAGCGTAACAGGATGTGGGTTTGATTCCCATTTGAAGAAATTAAATATTTGATATTTTCTTTTCCTCACTCTAGTAACGAGGCACAGTCACAGTATAAAGTTTCGCCATTTAACACGCAACGCCAGAATTCGAGGGCAAAAGCGGAGAATGGGATTGGAGAGTCTCATACTAGATTCCCAAGTTGTCTCTGCGTGTCCTGTTATGAAGCTAAAAATAATAATAATAATATGTTTTCTAAGCTTTATGGAAGATTATTAAATCCTTACGTCGGCAATTTTTCAAGTATATATCATATTGCCCTATTAATATTAATAAAAATAAGTTTTCAATTAAAATGTTGAATGTACTCGTACATGTTTAAATTAATGTTTTATTTAAATTTTTCAAATAATAAAATTGGCAAGGAAAGTAGTATCTATGTACGAACAGACCTGCATTGTATCTTGATCAAAAGTTCTGAGATAAATTCAAATGATAAACTATATAGCGAATTTCTGGGAAAGGTGCGTGGATACATATCGGTCGTGTATATAATTAAATGAGAAACGACGTCTAAGCAGCTTGCCTTAGTTAAAACAAACCGGTTGTGATTTACTTGTTGCCATACTTGTATACATTAATTTATTGAAGTCTAGTATTTTGCTCTTATTTTGTGCATTTATTAATGTCCCATAAACTTTCTCTGCTGATTTCTTTTATATCCTTTATTTCCCTTTTGTGATTTGACAAAGTGAAGTTTAGGACTGCGTTGCTGTAGAACGAACAATAACCAAATATACGTAAGTCTAAAAAAAGCCTTACAGTCTTACGCATATTCTACTGCATTCTAGAGGCATTGACTAGCAAAACTTAACATCGCGTTTTGTTTAGTTAATAGAACGAAGATAAAAACATAAAATAATTAATTTCTACGAGTGGGAATCGAACCCTAGTCATATTTACAGTTGCACGCCCGCCCTGATACACGACGGCTCCACTAACATTTTTCTTTAATAAAATTTAAACATTTATAAAACATTGTTGATAATTGCATATTTATGCAAAAACTTTAATTATAAGAACACAAATTGAATTGAAATTACATAATATAAATGCCTCATTAGATTTAAAATTCCTGCCCACATTTGGTATTTAGAGTGCGAGTTACGGATTGCAAACGACATTCTACGCAGATGCTCTCAATATCGGGCCGCAAGATTAAATGATATATTCGATTAAAAACAATATTTTAAGTTTTTTTTATCAAAAAAGTATAAACTTTAGGAAAAGTACAAATAAAAAAATATAAAAAATAATCATGAGTTTTTTTTCATATACAGAAATGTATATGTGATACAGTTTAATTGTATATATATTTGATTTTAAAATATTACATGTGTTTACATACACGCGATTAAAATTGTTTAAAGTTTTAACACTTTCTCTCCTAACATATATTGTCTATATGGACAAAAACTATACAGTAAATCGCTGCTTACCTCGTGAAATACGAAAAATATTATGCAGATTGTAAGCAGAGACTTGACACGGGGAATTTCTCTAAGAGCACAGTTACGGTGTTTGGACACCGCTGGATTATTATGACAATTGTAATACTCGCTTGTGAAAGAGCCCGACAAATTTACAAAGTTATGAATCAGAATAGCCGATAGATACAGCCAATAGATAACATTTAGAAACCAACGTTAGTTCCAGATTTTGTAATAAAAATTTATAAAAACAATATAAATTAATTAGAGTATCCACAAATCTTTTGAAAACGCTATTAATAGTAGATTTATATTTTGTTAGCTGTTTAATATATTATCTTGTCATTTGCAAAAAATCCCTTCATCATGACATTATAAAAAAAACAATAGCAGAATGTAGCGTATAAGATATTAAACGTCTTTAGTATAAACTTTTCTGTCCCACGGAGTAGAATTTTACGTCATCTTATAAACAAAAATGACAATTTGTAAAATTCTAAATATATCAAAATTGCGGTGTTTAGTTCTGTTACACAGTTATTTTAGGAGATAAGTGCAGAGCAGTGTGACTCGTGATATATGCGATGAAAAATAAGAAAAATATTTTCTTTATTCTAATAACCATTCTATTCTTGACTTCGTCTCCCCTTGTGATTAATATTCTGCACACTAAGGCATATATAAAGTTTTATAATAGAGAATAGCCCCATATAACGCGGCGAGCACAAAAGCTGACCTCACAGCATCGTTATTTAGGGATGCCTTGTGAAAAAGACGACGATTGCAATTGTATGGTACAAGATTTTAAAAAAATCTGTTCATAAGTTTCTCAGTTTTAGCGTCCGTCGTCAGTTTTCTATGCATTAAACTAATAACTACTGATTATTAGCTTGCTATAAAAATAAATCAAATAAAAAAAGCTCGATAAGTTCGTAAGACTTTATTTTCTGGAGTGCTTGGACGCCGTGGATTCGAGTCCTTTTACGTTATTTTTTTATATGATTTTAAATAATTGTTTTAACCTGTACTAATTTATGAATATCTCTTTATTTTATTTGGAAAGTATCTCAAATTTTAGTTACTACTAATTTAAATTAATTTACTTGTAATTTTAATGTCAATTGTCCTATACGTATAATTTAAAATATATATATATATATATATATATATATATATATATATATATATATATATATATATATATATATATATATATATATATATATATATATATATATATATATATATATATAAAATTTATTTCTGTTAAATTTTAAAAGACGAATAAAAAAATCTTTTTCAACATTTTTGTTCGATTCGCGATTGAAGTAACTATACATTGCATTGTCACAGAATTAGGTGCTTAAACTTGGACCAGAGTATAAAATATGCGGCGGGGCAGGTTGGCACAAAAACCGGACTGGTATTTTTATTTTCCACATTTCACGGCCACCTCATCATTCTGGTATTAGGTGCTCAACGAAATTGGAATGCAAAAATCCTGTTATAACTGAATATAGCACTCGATATTCAATATGCAAATTGCTTACAGCTTACATCATTTGAATAATGGGTAACGTATAATTTAATAAGGGCCTGCCCTTAGGTTGTAAGGCTGCAGCTCTTATAATTATTGAAGCCGAAGTTTAGTTTCAGATAAAAGGTATTTACGAATAATATTATTATTATTAATTATAATGTTAACTTCTTACATAAAATAATTCTAATTTTATAAAAGGATCTATTACAATATGAAATAATATATGGAACAGGCCATATATAAATATAAAATAATATATATGACCTGTATATAAATAATATGTATATTTGAGGCCTGATAACAACGCAAAGCGCGGCGTTGAGCTCCGCCACTCAACACGCAATACCGCAATTTCGGCAGAAAATGGAAAACGGAACGGCCTCTTAACACTAGGTTCCCAAGTTCCTACTTTGCCACTGATGAGATACACGGACGGTAAGGTGAATATGTATATAGTAAAGCATAGTAAAGATTTACTTACCTGTGACGTAAGGTCCATAATACAATCGCATAGCGCCTCTGGCAGCGGCGTAAACTGTCCCTGATATGCTGGCGTTACAATGCAATCTTCAATGTCACCTGAAAATAAAGAATCATATTAATATTTAAATTATTTAAAGTACAACTTAGAACAAACTTAATATATTGAATGAATAATATTTATTATATGAAATATTTTTATTAAAGAATATTAATGTTTTTCAACTCGACCGAACGTTAACGGTCGTGGCGAAAGGGCGACAGGTCCAATATCCATTTGAGAAAATGAAATATTTATTATTTGTATCCAAAGCGCAGCGTTGAGTTTCGACACTCAACACTTAATTCTTCAAATTCGGTGGAAAGTATAAAACGGAAGTGTCTTAGCACTAAGTTAACTAGTTTCCTCTACCTACCCTGCTTTGTGCCGGATATATATTTCAAATTAGGTTATTCATAATAACATTGAAATAATCTTATTTTTAATCCTGTAGTTACATGTAAATAGTAATAAGTATTTAGAATCTCCAAAATGTCGATGAACAGTTTAAAATTAGTAAAGATCTATACATGTAACAAAAGTACTGAAAGTTTGCTTACTGAACTTGTTCACATAGGCAAAGTTGCAGCTTACAGGTGAACTATCGATTTTCACGTTACTGGTGCAAGACTAAAGTTGTTGAAAGCTTTCATGGCTAAGTCTTAGTCAAATATTGGAATGCTTGAAACCAATTAAAAGTTTAATTTTGAGATATTGGGAAACTGTGTAGTGTACTAATTGAAGAGTTACTCGTATAGAACGTTTCTTATAAATTTTGTACTAGAAATAGAATGCAATACTTAAGAGCTTTCAATTTAGTCCATGTAAAATGTACAATTGTAAATTTTTATATCCATTTTGTATAGTATCTGCATAAAAATGTCAAAAATCTATTGACTCTACCGATACTCGTAGGTACATTTGTTTCTGTTGTAGCGATAAGTTATAATAAATTAAAAATAATTTCAAAAGATTTAAATTAAATGACGAAGTGTACGATCTCGATAGACTGTTCCCTATATAAAATAAGTGCTATAATAATAAAAAGTTAAGGTCCAGTGAATTTTAGCTTAATAGTAAGTCAAATAACCAGTTTACTTACAATAACTGTATATTAAATAAAAATTTCAGCAAAAAAGTTGTAATAATACCTCCTTGTCAAAGACAAGCAAGTAAATTCGACAATACGTCTCTATTATGACTTTTCTTTCTTTAAGTAATTTCAGTTATTTTCGTCGTAGCATATAAGCTATGACGAATAAAGTAATGTTTCGTTAAGTTTCGCCACTCAACACGCAATGCCTTAAATTCGGGCAGAGCGGCAGTCAGTGAGGAACGGAAGTGGAACGAAGTGTCTTAACACTAGGTTCCCAAGTTCCCTCAGCCTACGCTGCCATGTGCGGGAGCTGAGTAATGTTTCGAAGTCATTCGCGTTCTTGCCTGAACCAAAAAAATGCAGAAATCTTCACATACTGTCAAGTTTTCCCTACAATTACAGAAATATATTACATATATACATCAAAGTCTTCTTTTAAATCATTTTGTTTAGAAGTTAAAGGCGTAATGAATTCCTTTTGTCCGTTATTTTGAAAGATATAAGCGTACATACGCTGAAGTTTTGTTTTATATGTAGATACTATGTACATTGAACTATTGACAATAATATTGAATCTCAAAACCATTATCAGACAGACGAACCCAAGTACATTACATAAAAAACAATATTTACTTATACAATTTAGCTTATAAACTAGTTATCTATAATATCTACATGTTATCTAAATGATAGTTGGTAATATAATCCCATTGCATCCATAAACATCGGTGCTTTATTAAACTATTCATGTAATGCGCATATCCTGTAAAGGGGAAGTATGCGGAAGTGAAGATGTCGTGGAAATGGTATTGGAGTATACCCCAATTGTAAATTGAACTAAAATTTATATATCTCAATATATTGAGATATATAAATTTTAAATAAAATTACATTACAAATAATAAACACGAATATATGTATATTGATTTTTTTCAACGAACTTACAGTAGATGTAGGGAAACCAATGTTGAGATACATCGTTTTCAACTTTTTCCCATTTACGAGATATGGCACAATGAATAACGAAATTTAACGTCGAGTTTTTATCTTGTTACCATAGTGAAGAAATAAAAGCAATTCATTGTGTCAAGTGGGAAATTGATAGGGAAATGTACCGCCTCGAGTCTCTTTTATGCACTGCACTATGCAATTATAAAACATAATTGACAACAAAATGAATAAAAAGAAACAGATAAATTTTATTATTTCGTTTTCATACACAAATGTAAACTATTTTTTATTTATTATTTAGATCATTAATTAATCTGTTCTTTCTTTTAAATGAAACACTTTGTGAACAACTTTGTAAACACTTTGAAACAAAAAATGTTTTCCATTCAATATACGCGATTAATCCGTTTAAAAGTGTTTCATTTAAAATGTGTAACAATCGCGAAAATCAAAGACATCATTAATTAATCTGTTCTTTCCAAATAATAGAGCAACAGATGTCACTTCTACTAAGCTTTTAATTTCTATGGGAGTTAGTGCGGACGTCCATAAATTGCGCTCACAATGCAGCCACTGCCACTGCGGACTTGCCACGCTTTGGACTCGTGCCAAAGTAGTATCAGGTACAGGCGATAGCGATTTAAACCGAGGTATCTTCCTGATATCTAAAGTATGTTACGTAAAACGTGTTGGTTTAATTGTTTTTTTTTTCTTTTTTTAAAAGGATTATATTGTATTGTATTCGACGACATAAAAAATTAATGATATATGAAAGCATCTGATTGGAACGCGATGATTGTGGATATGATCCTCATTCGAGAATTTATTTAATTTGATTTCCTCGCTCAGGCAAGACTAAGAGCGGTGCTGAGTTACGAAAGTTAGTGTCTTAACAGTAGATTAGTTCTTTTAACGACTCTGGTATACGGCAGAAAGCGTTACTTATTGTAAATTACATGTATAATTAGAGACAAAGTAATGATTTTGATAAAATTATGTAATTAATATGTTAATGTTAATATTATATATTTTAAATATTTAATGAATTATCCATTTAGATAATTTAAACTTTTATATTAATTACAAGAAAAAAATCATAGTGAAAGTTCCAATAAAGATAACAGGTTCAAATATTTTAAGGTGTGTATGTCTGTATTAGAAATACTTAAATTTATCTGATTTAGTTAAGATAAACGACATCGTTAAATATCAAGGTTAAAAAAATTATCTATGATTAGATCTATAAGTGATAAATTACATGATAAATTTTGTTATATATATATATATATATATATATATATATATATATATATATATATATATATATATAGTATTTTGTATACGACACAGCCTTTGTTTTGCTAATACAGCTGAAAATGTCAGAGATATATTTATAAAACTAGCAACCCGCCCGCGGCTTCGCCCACTTGAATTACATTATTTTATTTACTAATCTCAATTACTTTTTTGTTCTTATAATATTAATACTTTTATGACAATATTTTTACATAGAAAGCTAAAATTTCAGTCAAACGAGTTAAAGCTAAAATTTCAGTCAAACGAGTTAAATTTTTTGTAGCAATTTTGTTGCACTAAATATTTTGAATTGACATAACTCTTTTATATATTAACTGATTTAAATAAAACTATAAGAATGTAAAAAATGGATTTTATTTCTGGTTAGCCGATTAGCGTATACAAACTCACAAAAACAGAGGAAACTGGTCAAAAAAATTGGCCCCTTTTATATTAATAAATTTTCCCTTTAAGTTTTTTAGGCCTGTTGTGGCGCAGGGGCACGAGCGTGTGACTGTAACCGACAGGTCGTGGGTTCGATCCCCATTTAACAAAGGGAAAAGACGGCGTTGATTTCCGCCACTCAACACGCAATGCCTCAAATTCGGCGGGAACGGAGTGTGTTAATACTAGGTTCCAAAGTTCCCTCTGCCTTCTCTTCCATGTGCAGGACACATCGTAAATCTGAGTGAGTAAGTGTAAGACTTTTTTTATATATTTTCCATCTACAGGCAATGATCGGGTATAGCTTTGAAGTGTAGACTAGCAGATTGAATTTGCTATAATTGTGGAGGAAAGTGGTTGTGGGTCTGATAACCACTCAGGTATGTAGGACACGAGGAAGAAGAGAAAAATAATTCCCTTTTTTTTTTGAAATCATAGCAACCACGCAATGCATTTTAAGCCAATATTGCGCAACTGAACTTCGACTGTTATTTCTGTACTTTTTATTGTAACACTATAAGTTTTATGTCACTGCTGGTATATAATAAATTAAATTATTAAGCTTTATACGATGTCGTTAGTGAAGCTATAAAAGAAAAGTAATATTCAAAATTTTAACACCCAATCAAAAGTTTTTTGCAAATTTGATACTTGTGGTGATAAATATAAAATTAATTATATTAATTATACGTACCTTTAAGTGCAAAAACGATTTATTTAAAATATTTCAATTAATAAAAATAATAAAGATGACATAATAATTAATCTATTTGTCAAATATGTAGGCACTTATATAAAAAATATATCTCTAATGCTTATAATATCGATTTATTGCTGTAATAGAGCTTTATTGCGTACAAGGATATGCTTTCTTTAGAAAATTAAGCGTCGAGGCTCATAAGGTTTATAAATAAGTATGTATTCATATTCACTAAACATGCGTGTACTCCAGTAAATTGAGCGTATCGTGCGTTCAGCGACGGTATATTAGTTGGTATTTCCTTGTTAATTTAGTTTTTGCACCCGACTTCATCCTTTATACTTCCTACATAAGGATGTATGTCATTTAAAAAACATGAATATGGTATTACACCCTTTTATCCAAGTACTGAGGATTTATTCCAAAACGGAAGATTATATGTTTTATAACTTTATATATATATATATATATATATATATATATATATATATATATATATATATATATATATATATATATATATATATATATATATATATATATATATTACTTTCATCTCTTATCTTCGCTCTGGTAACTACAACGCGCGGCGTTGAGTTCTGTAACTCAACACGCAATGCCAAAATTCTGCGGAAAGTGGGGAATGGGGAGTGTCTTAATACTAGGTTCCCAAATTCCTTCTACCTTCACTTTCATGTGCGGGATACAGCGTGAACATGAGATAAGGAGAGAAAGAGAACTTCATATTACTTTTTCACTGGCTTCATAAATCTTAAACTTTTAATGCTTATTTTCAAAATTTGTACATTAGCTTTTTTTACTATAGCAAATGGTGTCCTATGGACACGGTATTGTTTAAAACAATAGATCCAAGAAAATATTGAGAAACCTATATCATTAATAAACATATAAAATTTCTTTTGACAGCAACTACCCATTTAATATGTTGAATTGTTAATAAAAATTTTATTACAGTGATTGTAACAGACTTTTATATTTTATTTATCGAATTTTAACGGACAAATTATCGACAAAAATATTAAAATGGTTGATGTATTAGTTTAATATAAGCGCTATAGTGTCAATATTTTTAATATTTATTTTTAACTTCACGCTGTATTTCGCAAGTAGCAGAGTAGGCAGTTGGAACTTGGGAATCTGGTATTAAGCGACTCCGTTCCCAGTATACCTCCACGCTCCAGTGGCCGAACTCAGCGTCGCCTTTTGTTTTGTTTTACCAGAGCATAAAATTAAATTATAAAATAATACATCTCTTCGATTAGGAATCGATGACAGGTGAAAAATAAATAACCATAAATACTGTGATATTAAATGTCCATTTTTAGTCGTGAAAATTTTAATTACTACCATTTAACTGACAACCTGTTAATTTTCCACCAATGTGGTATATTTCAACTAAACTTTTAATACAGTTATAATATATTTTCTAGTAGAATTTGACACGCCACCACTAAAATTTGGGAATTACAACATGAGCTGCTAACACAACATAAATGTGACAAGAACAAGTGACTAATACACATTATGAAACAGACATTATGAAACTAAACAGTTAAAACTAAATGGAAATGTTCGGTCAACATTAGCCTCAATAGGAAATTTCTTACGCCGCTAAGATCCTTGAAGTGTTCTTGAATCTAACGAGCATGTCAGAGCCACTCAGGTAACCTAAATCTGGCTTATACGAGCACTAGATGCGTCGAGTGTACGCGACGTGCCAGAAAAGTTAAGTAGTGAATTGCCAAATTCAATTACATTTTTCCATTAGCACGAAGAATTGAGATTTTTTTTTTTGTTTTAAAGTACATTTTATTTTGATTTCAGTACTGCCTCATGGTAATATTATTTTTAAATAATATTAATAAAAATTTCAGATGCTTGTTTTATTGGTATGTGTTTTTCTTATCATTTGTAGTTCAAACAAGAACATTAATGTTTACAATAAAGTTTTAAATGAGTTTCGAACTTGTTACAACCAATAAAAATCTATAAAAATCTTATTAATATGCTAATATTAAGTAAAGTTTTATTGAGTCAGAATTACTTGCACTATGTCATACTTTGTCATATATTGCTAATATACAATAAATAATTTGCGATAGTTTAATAAAACTTAACTGTTGCGTGGGTGTAAAGGTGCCGATCGACTTTGGATATTCATTTATGGGCATGGTATGTGTGGGATTGCTGAAGGTTGGTTAACACAAACGCCGTTTTACATTATCCTTTGAAAATTTGAAATTTTGTTACATTATACCACTGATATTAAACTACAAATACTAATATTAAGCCAACAGATCGTCATAGATATATTTGAAAGAAGCCGACGTGTCGCCAACCGATCGTCATAGATATATTTGAAAGATTGATAATTATGATGATGCTAAGTATCATAATTAAATTTAATTAAAATATATATATACATACACATATATATTGATTAAAAATATTAGAGGCCAATCGTGGCGCAGCGCAAAGCGTGCAACTGTACACGCGACAGGTTGTGCGTTCCATCCATTCAAGCAAAATATTTAATATTTTTTTCGCTTTGGTGATAAAGCATAGCGCGGCGTCGAGTACCGTCACTTAACACGTAATGCCTCCAATTTGGCGGAAAGTTGAGAACAGAAGCCTTAATACTAGGTTCCCACGTTCCCTTTGAAGCTGACATTAGACATTGACATTGATGTAATAAGAATCAACGGTTATCGTTCATACTATCCCAAAAAGCCTATCCAAAAAATAAAATTCGTTATATATAGAAGTTACTGAAAGTATTCTATAACTAAGTAAAAATACAGTATGTTTACAATCTTGTAATGAGCACGTCGTGGGAGTCCACTCAAGATCGTAAATACTATTTTACGAGCGTACTCGTTACAAAAAAATAAACCTAATAAGCTTTAATGAATGTGCTTTTAAGTAGCGTTGTAGCACAAGTTGTGTCATCATTGTCTTTAAATAAATTTACAACATTATACAAGGTTGAATTCTTTTAACTTCTTGAAACTGGTTATATGGTACTGGTCTATTGCTATTAGGCTAATATAAAGAAAAACTTTTACCCCATATAGAAAGGCAAGGAAAGGAAAACTAATGACAAGACACTACTTTCCTAAGTTTTCGTAAGGCATTGCATTGCGTGCCGTGTGGAGGTACTTAAGGTGGCTTAAGAGCCGAGAAAAAGGCCTACTAGAGTATATATAGGTAGATAAAAATAATTATTGTCTAGAGTGGGAACTGAAGTCACAACCAACGCGTTTACAGGCAGTTCTTACGCTACGACAGTCTTTTCTCTATTTACTTAACGCCAATGTTAAAAAACACCACACATACGATAAGAACGCGCTTTGCATTTTTCCCAGAGCGAAGAAACGAAGACATTAAATATTTAATTTGAAAATATTAAACATTTCACTTCCTCGAGTGGGGTTAGAACTAACAGTATGTCCTGTTTACAATCACACGTTTATGCTACTGCGCCACGACCGATCTCAAGGATGTCTCTTCATTACAAAATTAGTAAATGATAAAATTGATTACAAAGAGTTTGGTTCAAAATCGAGATTCGAGCCAAGGTCTAGCAAGCGGGTCATTTTGACAATTAAATTTATAAAATTAATGACACGCCTACAACAAACGTTAATCAATATTACCCAGCTTAATAACTTGATCGGCTGTATAAATGATTGTTACGCCTCATTACGATATATTGTAAATTGAATTAAGCAAGTTTCACTTATCATTTAAAATTTAATTTATTTTGATTACGTATCATCAGAAAGGCATACAAGAAACGCAAAGAGTGTAAGTACTTTAGATTAGTGAGTACTTACTTACCTAATTAAAGTAAAACTTGTGAAAGCTCAGTTCATAATGAATTTATACAAAATTTTAAATAATAAGGCAGGTAATACGTCAATGTAGTTTTTATATGAGGTCTATGATGTTTCTAGAGATACATTTTTATACATAATTTATTATGTAACTTTTTTGTAATTAATCATATTTTTTTAGGTTCACGCTTTATTCCGCGTATAGCAGAGTAAGCAGAAGCTGAGGTGTTTGTGGTTTGCCTTGTTACCAGAGCGAGGAAATATAAATATTAAAAAAATCACGAGGACCCTTTTGGGAATCGAACCCACAACTGTAGTAGCACTGCGCCACAACTGCTTAAAAAACAACTTTCTTTAAAAAACTTAAATAATGTCCATGAACATTCCACCAAGCTTTCGGGTAAGCTTTTTTATTTTTTATATTTACATTTTCAGCATATCTTTATCGTTATTCTTCCATAGCAAGGATTTCGCGGTAATCTTTTTATTAACTGACATGCACGCGATAGGTCGTTTAAAAGTTTAATTTAAATTTTTCATACTTAAAGACTTTTGTTTATTTTATAATTTTGAATTTTAAATACGTTTTTCTAGCTTCATGACTTGACAGGATAGGAAGCGGGAACCTAAGAAGTTGTTGTATAGACGATGCATTCTATATTAACACTCTTTTCTCCACTTTCCACAGAATTCTTGAGGTATTCCACTGAATTCTTGAGGTAGAGGTGAGGCAAATTCTTTAAGTAAAATGAGTAAATGAAAATATTAAATATTTTATTCCCCCATTGGATATCAAATCCAATGTTTGCGAACCTGGGCTACATTGGACTACTATACCGATTTTGCAGTAGTTTTTAACATATAGCTTATAATTGAATTACATATGAAAATGTAATTTTTTCAGGTTTGCATTGTGTTTCGCATAAAGCGCGGTCGGCTAAAAACCGTCCACCAGAAAAAACCAATCTGTTCATTATCTTTTTACCTTCAATTAAGATGTTGCATTATTGAGGCCTGTCGTGGCGCAGTTGCACCAGCGTGTGATTGTAACCGACAGGTTCTGGGTTCGATCCCCACTCGAGGAAATGAAATGTTTTAATATTTTCAATTGAAATATTTTATATTTTCATTTCTTCGCTCTGGTACAAAACAAAACGCGGCGTTGAGTTCCTCCACTCAACACGCCATGCCTCTAAATTCGGCGGAAAGCGGCAAAGTGGAACGGAGTGTCTTTACACTACGTTCCCAAGTTCCCTCTGCCTACCCTGCCATGTGCGGGATACAGCGTGAAGCTGAGTATGAGTATTAATGATATTGTTGAGTGGGGACACAACGCTGCACTTTCACATAAATATCACAACAGAATGAAAATAATTAAAAGTGGCGATCGAATCCACACCATCCGGTTTACAATCACATTTTATACCAATGTACTATAAAATAAGACTATAAGTTAAGAATACCTTTAAAATATATTCCTGTACAGCTTTTACCTATACAAAATTATTATTACAAATACTAAATATTGCTAGTCATGGCTACGTTATTTTCACACATTTTAATTTTAAATTAGTAAAGTTTTTAAGAAAGGAAGGTTTTTGTCTAGACGATGTCAAGCTGTATAATGCACTATGCATTATTTTAATTATTAATTAATTGTTATGGTACTTTGTTTAAAGTAAGAAATAATAAAATGAAACAATGACGTGACGTATACAGTAACATAAGTAAAAGCTTTTAGTGTACAGACAAAAGTATCCTGATTTTATTTTTCAAAAATAAATAAAATCTTGTTTTGAGCTTTTGATATATTTTTTTATTTAAAGAGTTCTTTTTATGAAAAAGTGTTTTGTTATTAAAACAAACTGTTCTTTTATACTTTAACGGAACCCCTCCTTTAACCTTTAGCCCTTTAACCCCACTAGCTTTTCCTGCAACCAAGAAAACAAAGCTTTTTATCTAGACTACATATACGTATATAATATATATATGAATACTATAAATTTTATATAATTATGACATATAACTGTCTTATATTAAAATGATTAAAGTGTTAATATAGCGAATAATGTTTCTTGCAAAATGGACTATCCTATAGGAAAGGAGAGGAGGAGGAGGAAGGAAGAGGAATTTTACAACGACCACGATAATTTCTGAGATATGTGTGTTCAACCTAATAAACACTTTCTCTTTATATTCATAGAAGACTGTTATATGTAATTTCAACATAATGCAATAGTAATTTATGTAAAACAATTTAGATTTATAAAGAAAAAGTGAGTAATAAGAGAGGAAGGGGGAAGCTTCGGTTCTTCGAAAACATTATATGTGATACTGGAGGAGGGTCATGTAAAAAGCGTGAGGACCTCCCGGAACTTGTCTGAAGAGCTTGACGTAAGGAAGACGTAGTGTGACGCTCTTTTCTCTCCAGCTAACCCAGTAGGGATACAGCGTAGTAAGTAGTTAGGCGTGAAGTACGTGAAACAAGTTCAATAATTAAGGGCCCTTGCAATAGAAGCGGATTTAATCCTATCAATGTATGATAATTTATTAACTATTATATTTTTAGATTCTTTTCTAAAAATATATATCTTATACGAAATATCTAAAAATAATTACGTTACAGTTTTCACAAGTTAAATATACGCTTCCAAACTTGTAACATATACTTAAAAATAGGCAATTGAATTTATGATCATTATTTACGCAGTATACGTATAACACAAACAATTATCACTTCAATAAATAATTTACAAACAAAGAGTATCGTGGGTTCAAATTCGTATATATCATTAAGCTGTCTTGTAAATCATTAGCGCGTAGCATTACAGTGAAGCGCCGTTTGACGCCTCTGTTATTTATATAATTATAAATGATCGTCAGACGTAATTTTGGTGTTGTTTATATGTTTGAATGAATACATGAATAATTAAGTAAAATTGATTTAAGTTTTTGTGGTACAGTGGAACAGTATCTTATTGTGACGGGTTCGATTCCCTCTCAGTGGAATGACTGAATGATATTGAGAGGTGAGACTAGACACGCAATATTTCCAAAGTTGGGCGGAAAAAGGGGTCGGAGTGTTTTATACAAGGTTCCCAGTGGCTAGCTTCCTTTTGGTTCATTGTGCTATATACACAAACTTGTATTGTTAGTAATAGAAAATAATACAAAAATCATTCAGCATTAAAAATTACTCTGATTTTATATTGGTATGCAGTATTAAATCAAGTTTTCAATAATTGAACCTATGACACATCAAATAGTTTCTATAGCATTTTTGTCATTTTTAAAGTGTTTAACACTTATAAAAGAAAGATATATAGTAAGAAAACGTATAAAACTTGAACGTAACGGGATTTGAACCCACGTCTTATGGAATTCGTCCAAACGCTCTAACCACTAAGCCATACCTTCATGGAGAACGTATAGCACTAAGCTATACGTTCTTTACGATTTTTAAATAAGGTCCTACAGCAGTCACAAGCCAAATATCCAAATTTTTTTTCGATATATCCCATCCCATAAGCGAATATAAAAATATAACGAAGTTTTCAATTTATAATATTCTAGTTACTACTTCACGTACATTTATAAGTCAAGCCAATTAAGATTAACTACGCTATAAAGGAAACAAACACAGGTGAGTTATAAGTGACTTCATTTTCTGCCTTTCCTCATACGATACGGCTATAAACATTACATCGGTCATCATCATTACCCCACTAGCGTTTCCTGCAACCAAGAAAACAAAGCTTTTTATCTAGACTACATATACGTATATAATGTATATGAATACTATAAATTTCAAAGAATTTTAAAATCTTATAACAATGTACGTGTCAATTGCTTCTAATAACTGAACATTATTATAATAAAGTAAGTATGTTTACTGAAAATATTTTTTTAATATTTTTTTTTGTAAAGAAGTAAAAATATTTAAATTACTTATCGATTACACATTTGGCGTCAAAAATTGTATAGCAGTAAATAATTTCGTATCAACATTTTTATCAACAACATTTTTTTTTTTACTGAAGAAAAGTCAACCAAGTTTGAAGTTAGTTTGTACAAAATTTCTAAAAAAAGAATGAAAAATAAACCTAAATTTTCAAATGTACTACAGGCAAATTTCCAGCACATCCTTGAGACAATTTCAAGCAACACTTTTAGGCGAGTAAAAACCAGAAGAAAACTACTACACTCGCGTCTCAAAAACTACCGTCTTCGCGTTTCGCGTCCCCACTTGTAAATTATTTTGCTTCATCTGACTGACAGATTTTTTTTTAATTAAAAGTTATTTAATAGAACTTTGTTCTTTACGTAGTGAGCATAACAATTTGTTCAGTTTAATAAAATATATATTTTTAATAATACATAGAATTGATTAAATAAAATTACAAAGTAATATAAAAATTTTATGATTTGAATACGTAAAATATTTTAAAAATAATCGTTATCGACCTAAGGAAATTAGGTATATAACAATCGATGACGGTTAATGATATAGGGTACATATTATATGGTCAAAAGCTTCTTAAATTCGATTCACAGTGAGAATTTCTCATTTTAGTGTTCCGTACGCAATGGATAAAACTTTCTATTAATCAAAATAGTATATATTTTCATCCAATTATATAAGACAGACTACAGAAAAAGCTTAAAAATTATTTCTCAAGAATTTTACGTAACATATAAAATACTTTAATCTTCTTATATACACAATACACAGAAGATAAAGTTTAATTAAAATGAATTCTCAAAAATTTTGCGCAACTTTTATTTCACATTTTGTACCAAAAAGCTGTGATACAACTTGATACTTTTACGTTAACGTAACGTAACGTAACAAGCCACAGTACCTCGTATTTACCATAGATATACAATCTTGCCCATAGGCGCTATAATTCTAACGCTAATCGGTATTTACTTAAAAACACAACGGAAAGTGTTAACGTTTTCGCCGCAGGTAGAGAAATTGATTCTCATCTCATTAAGCGGTGTGACCTTTCTCTAATTGCGAATTGTTTAAGGAGAAACCGAAGGTCAGTTTATATAACGGTTTAATATCGTTGAACTTTGTTTTAAATGCAAATCAATCACATATAGAATAGGTGAATATTTAAGGAGATGGGTGATGATTAATTAACAAGAAAAAAACTAAAAAGATAATCATTTAAATAAAAAATTATAGGAAACAATTAAAACTATATTATGTAATGATGTAGATTTAAACTAAAGATTTATTTCCTCGATCAAGTTAAAGATGAAAATTAAATGAAAATGTCAATGTAGCCAGAGAGAACTATGGAAAGGAGTACGGAGTTTTAGGACAGTCCGTTCCATTCCCTACTTTCAACAACAACAAGATTCAACAACTAGAGGCATTACGTGATGACTCGCGTAACTCTTTGCCTTGTTACCAGAGCGAATTAATGAAAACAATAAATATTTAAATTGAAAATATTAGATATATCATTTCCTCGAGTGAGGATCGAACTCACAACCTGTCATTTACACGTGGCGACACCTGTCGCCACTGCGCCACAACAGGCCTCAATTTTTACTAACCGGTTCCGTGAAATCCAACCATCAAATTTATTTGCATTAAATGGACAAAATGTTGACTTTACGATATTTGGGATAACCATTAATATAAAAAAAAAAATAAACAACGAATAAAGTATGACAAAATAATATGAACGCTGAATTGCCAAAGTAATTACACACAATCTTCTTAAAGCAACATAATCACAGGATGCGATTAATTTCAATCTTTACTTAGTCATGAGTTTTACTATCAAGCATTGTTTGAATAATCACAGCCAGATAGATAAATGCGTGTCATTAAAAAAACTTATTAAGTAGTCAAGTCATAGTCAAGCAGTCAATTAATGACTGCAAATCATTCTTCAGATATGAAATGAAACATCATTTGTCGTTTTGTCCCATTTATAGCCTAGTTCACGTCTAATTTTCAAGATAATATTTTGATTAAAACGAAAATCGTCTTTACATTCAGACGGTGTTCCAATACTACACGAAGACTATTATATCGTCCTTGAAATAACATATGTATATAAAAACCCCACTTTTTTATTAATTTAGGATATTTAAGTAAATATTTATATAAATAAGTTCATTCATTTTTATATACAAATAGTTAAAAAGAACTGAATTACAAAAAAGTTTAATAATAAACATGTATAAATGGCTTACATTTAAACGTGATATAAAAATCTTTATAACGGACACAACAAAAAGTGACGAGTGAGAAATAAATCAATTACTCCAAGTAATAACGATACTAAAAATGAAAAAAAAAAGGTTGTATTATCAACTTTTTACTTAAGAATCTTTTAATGCACGGAAGTTCGCGAGAGACTTTTACTTTTAGATACCAATATAGTAGTTAATTGCAGCCGTGGGTGTTCTAGTTTGTACGTTTAATCGCTCGAAGAATATCAAGTTCTGTTGCGTTCATTGATATACAAAGACGTTAGAAGAAAAAATAACTGAAAAATAACGTGTAAAATAATTGAATTCCGTAAGTAGCCTCATAACAACGGAATACTACACTTAAGCCAAATGTTTAGAAGTGAAATTGCAAGTCAAAACAAGAGCAATATCAATTACCTAATATACGCATGAGATGCGCCAGCCTTGAATCTTGATAACCTTTGCTGCCAATATCAAAATTATTCACGGCGGTACGAGATGCCGTGAGACAAGCTTCGTGAAATTGTATCGTGATGCCACATCGTGAGTCAACGTGAGGAGACCTTACAGATGGCCGGCGACAGATCTTTGACCCGGGTCGCGGAAACTACGTACAATGGGATTACTTTCGTTTCTTCTATCAACACGGTCAACGCTCGAACTATTTACCGCCTTTAACGTTTACGTTTGTATATATTGCAAATAATAACTATCAGGCGAAAGCATCGGAGTATGAAATCAGATATTTCTATTTCATACACAAACAGTCATTCATTCAATATCGAATGAAGACAGATTGACGGTTCCTTTATATCATTGTTCCAGTTACTTATCAACTTGTTAATATTATTACGAAATAACTTTTTAAAACTAAATATTCTAGTTCAGGATCGGTGTTTGATATACCTTACTTGATCAATACGACAGTAGAAAGTGAATTTAGTAATCGAGCAATCAAAATCTCTATTTATTTCCTGTATGAGTTAATACACATTAAGCTAATACGTTTCTTTCCGCGTGTCAAGTTAAACGTTATTATTTATCTCGGTTCAGTTGATTGATAGACTTCTTTGCGCACCATTATAGTTTCATAGTATTTAAGGTGAAGTTGTCGATTCTTTGGAAGATTTTTTGGGATTTTTTTAATCTGTCCCACATTTTGAAGGCCGAAAAGAAGCACAGCAGCATTCATGTTAGGCCACTGCTCCGTACTCTTTGCTTTATTTTCAAGGCATTGTATGTTGAGCGGCATAACTCAAAGACGTGTTTTGTCCTAATTCCTAAGTGGTAATTGATCCCACTAATGACAACGATCACTAAACAAATAAATATTGGAAAGAAACAATTTTAATTATTATGTTGTTTTAACTTAAACTATTATTACACCTTTAGTGCAAAAAAATATAATTACCGACAAGTGTTTACTCGAGTGTGTGAATATGGTACACTCATTATGTTTTGGGATTAGAAAATTTTCAATGGGAATTGGAGCGAGATGGTCGATTCTATTGTTAGCTGTATTCGTTCGTTATCATTTCTTTCACCCTAATAGAAATTTCTTCCTATTTTTTATTGCTCTCACTTTCTATGTACCATCAATACTGTCTATCGCGTGATTTAAGCGTTCTTTTTGTCTGTATATTAATACGTGTAGCAAAAACTCTGTACCCCTTTGATTTTTTTTTTAGGAAATTCTTTGCACAGAGGAGTACGATAATTGACACAGTTATAGTTTATATAGATATAGAGTGCAGAACACATATATTTTAAAATAAATAAAGCGAGATAGCGCATAAAATGTATTAAATTAATAAAATAGATATGACACTCACTGCCGTATGTGTGTTTGAAAATGACTTCTGTATAATGACATGTGTACAAGTTGTTATGGCAACGCTTACTGTACGTCAATTGGTTTTCTAGTATTTTTATTTAGTATACAATATAAATGCTGAGAATTTTCATGAACGATATTTCCTTTTTAATGACAATTTATTGCACAGTTTTATTTGCATGCCTTATGAATTATGTTACGTTCCAACTTTCACTAAAACAATTAAAAATAAGTTTACGATTTTTTTCTGTGAGAATCACTTCTTTGTCTTTAGTGTGGGTTAAGTTTAATGATTTCGAGCTATTTTACATATAAAAACTAATGTTTTGAAAGTGACAAATGTCGGTTAGCCAATATACTCATAAACATACGTGTGGGTGTCAGTTACGGCGATTTTTAGAAAGAGAAAACTTATAAGAAACTATATTTTAAGTACAATGTTAGCTTAATCTTTATATGGAGACACTCAGTGGGTTTTGCACTTTTAGCACGTTACGGCAATGATTTTGCAATTCCAAAATCCTCAACCTAAATACCTAAATCGATTCGTTTAGCGTTTATTTTTGAATACAAAATTTTATTCAATTTAATAGTTGTATTTATATTTTTTCAATAATCTATTAAGTATTTGCACAGTCAGATGTATTTAAATTAAATATAAGTAACGAGTATTAATTTATTAAAGACAAAATAAATGATTGGGGCTCGCCACGGTGCGGGGCACAACTATTGTCAGTTCGATTCCTACTTAAGGAAATGAAAGGTTCCGAAGTTTCCTCGAGAGAGTGAGAAAAATGTAAAGCTATATAAAATCTTCTAATATTGATTGGTTTTTTATATTTAAAAACATTACATTAACATTACTTTAATAATTAATTTAATGATAATTATGTGATGTTTGTTCAACACGCTAGAATTATCACAAATAAATAATTATTAGGTAATATACATATAATTAATACAACCGGAAACAGTGACACTTAACGGCAAATTATAAACAAATAATTAGATTCTAACTGGTTATTTGGGAATCAGGTTGATGAAAGTCAATGCCAAGGTTTAAGTCTCACAGTTTTTAGTTAATTATAAGTTTTAAGTTATCGTTGAAAAGCTTATTAAGGAAATAATATGAGAGCAAAGTAAAAGTTACAGTACAAGTATAACCACATTAGTATAACTGGAACGGTTTTCCAGAAGCGCAGGTTCAAATCCTGCTTCGTTCAAAATTTTTATACGCTTTTTAAATTTAAGTTTAGTAAGTATAACCACATTTAGGAAATGGAGTTAAGAGACGGCAAAATATACCTGAGTATTAATTTTGCGCCTAACGTATATTATTTCTACGCTCGGGTGACAAGGCAAAGCGCGGCGTTGAGTTCCACCACTCAACTCGCAATGTCGCAAATTATATACTCGATATTTTACAATAAATGTATTTTCTTTCATATTCAACTTTTCCTTGATAAATACAATCTGCAATCTTGCAAAATAGGCAGAAGGAGCTCAGTGCTATACTTTCGGTTGTTTAGTACACTATTGGCCCTAACGGCCTCTACATCGTCACCGGATTTTGCGGAAGGCCAAACTGGAAAAGCTTTGATCTTGGCCTGGTCACCAGATTGAGTGCGCTAGGACAATTCGTTCTTAAATTCTGGTTCAATTTTCGAGGCGTTACATTTTTTGGTAGAAATCAAGCGCCGTTTTGCTTGTTAGAGCTAGGAAATGCAAACAAATTATTGTGGGGAGCGAGAAAAAATATTATTACTGTACAAAAGAATCAGCCAGCTATCGAGAAGAGCAACTGTTGTTAGTCTAGAGACTAGTACTACGCTGAATGCACATAATGTATTGAATTCGAAGCTTCACCTATTACGTATAAAGACCACTAAGCATATGTAAATTTTAAAAATTACATAAATAACTAGTTCCTAGCAATTTTAGTTAATTTAATATTGGATGCATATTCCGAAACGATGAATGAAGTTGTAACATAAACCTTGACCCCGCCGACCCATATCTCATGTGTCTTGCATCGATTGAGGAGTAAGAGCGTGTTCATGATATCTTTTGCGGTTGTAATACAATACAAGGCCACGCTGGCTGATTCTAAGTGTATGCTCACTGAACTGTGTACGACCTAAATAAAACAATAAGCAACAAAGGAATGACAGGTGCTCATCTTGTCAGTTCCCATAGTGAAGAAATCGTAGATAGCCTTAGATCTTATTTTGTAATTTTATATGCAGTGTAATGTTTTAGCTCTGATGTAAGTATTTGAGATATTTTTTTAGTAGTTTATGTGAGTTGTTATGGCTTTTTTTCAATTTAAATGTAGAAAGTAGAATGTTTTGCGTTATTTAAAAATAAATCTAACATAAGTGTATGTCAAAACAAAAAAAAAATACAAAACGAATAATTTAATATACAACATTAAAAACACAAATATGTATATATAATTAAAAGTTAAAGTAACATTTCAATTATTGCTATGCTTTTGTTTAATGTCAGGAAACAGTAACAAATTTAATTTCATAAGAAATTCGAGAGAAAGTATGAGAGCGATTTTACACAAAAGATTCAAAATTAGATACGATTGTTAACTGTTAATTGTGCTACGTATGTGACCAGACAAAGAAAGGCACGGGTCAATGATACAGAGCTAACGGTGTCCGGATGTCAACCTCAAGAAACACGTTCATATCTACCAACTACTGTACTACTCATAAAATATATCTCAATCTTCACGTTTGAAATAAAATATTTCGCAGAAAAACTTTTTATCGGCTTCTATTATGTCCCGTTTCTTAAGGAAATAATATTTGTCTACCTTTTCTGTGCCAGCATTTTGTATGAGACATTTCAAGCGTTTTAACAGCAGGTTGAAGCTCACGTGCATCTTTATTGCCGTAATGGTTAACCTTTGCTTTCTTTAGTCAAGCGAATTTCACATTCACTTTCGTAAATATCGATTACGGCTGTCTCTACGTCAGATCGATAACGATCAAAATCAATTCGGTGTTCGTCAACTACTGTTCTGTTCTAATGATACATTTGCATTTGAGTTAGTTTACCTTATTGATAGTGAATGGAGTATTCAAAATCGAAAGTAAAACTTCTTTATTCATTATTACTCACATTTTATCATATTAAAAATTGAATTATTCATTTACTTCCTCTGTCTCGGGTTGTCGTGGCGCAGCGACACAAGCGTGTGATTGTAACCGACAGGTTGTTGGTTTTCCTCGAGTGTAAGACTTGAGAAAATGAAATATTTAATAATTTGCATTTAAATATTTAATGTTTTCATTTCCCGCTCTGGTACGAGGCAAGACGCGGCGTTGACATCCACCAATCAACACGCAATACCTCAAATCAGGCGGAAAGTGGGAAATGAAAGTGAGACGGTATGTCATAACACTAGGTTCCCAAGTTTCCTCTGTCCACCCTGCCAAGTGCGGTATACAGCGTGAATATGAGTGAGAGTACTTCAACAGAGAGATACCGGGAAACAGACTGTGTAAATGGCATATTTCAGATACATTGTAATTGCTTATCATATAAAAATATTCTTGTACCACAATTTTTGTGAATTAATTATTACTAATTAATTTAATTTATTTTTTAATTAGAACTGTGAGTCAATGATCGTTTCTATAACTGACAGCTGAAAATGCGAATAAATTAGCCCTATTTACGTGTAACGTATATAGTATAGAATTAACATTATAAATATTATGGTGAACACTAGTTCTAACTTCTAGTTCCCAAGCTCCAACTGCCTACTTTGCCAGGAAAAATTATAAATAATTCTTATTTGTAGCACAGGAAAAACCTATGTCATACAAGGAAAACGTTCGATGAAGTTATGAAATCATTCACTTTGCTTCAGGCAGTTGTTAATAACTTTTCGGCCACAAGGATCTATAACGAATAATAAATTTAACATGTAACTGTAATAAACTATCATATTACTTTGTTTGTAAGCTTCACACCAACTATGCGAATCATTGCCACCGCTGTGTGACAGGCTCTATGAGCTACGACCCTATGAGCTAAGCTTCGCTAAAAATAAATGTTGGAAATAGTTCTAAGATGCACTTTTAAAAACAAAATAACTTCTCCATTCCCATTTATAAAAAAAGACAATACCCTTTTTTAACTCCAAAAAATTTATGTTTTCAACTTAATTGGAGTACATCACTAGTCTTTATGATCGTAGGTATGTTCAAATTATTCTTAAAAGACTATCAAATTAAAAGTTCTACATATACTGTAAAGGTTAATAATAAGTATATTGAATGTATGTGCATAGACTTTTTTACTTAGTAAAATCGTTTTCATATCATATATGTCTATATAAATATACTTAATACAATACGTATATAAATCCAAAAAGCGAAATAAAAAAGTTTTAAATATAAGGCATACTTATGTGTATTTAATTATCAATTTGGAGGAATGTTATTATTTTGGGTGTAAGTGATTTTTGCACAATTACTGCGCTTTCTCGTCGGAACTTTCAGCGAGATGTTTGTATACAGACTGAGCCCGGGGTCATGTGCACTGTCGTGATGGTCTCATACTTTTATGGAAGTTGCTATTTATTGTTTATGGTTATTGTGGGAAATCAGGCTAATGCATTCAAGTCTTAATATTTTACCCAAACTTGAGTATAATAGCTTTCTTGAGAAATGTGTTTTTACTTATCGTACATATATTCATTATCATTTTAATGAATGATCTTTCTTGATTCTCTAGATCATTCCACGTTTTATCAGTAAAGATTATAATAAAAATAAATGTGTTTTCTAATGTGAAAGTTGTTATCGTCAACAAAAACAATTTTTTCTACAATGTGTTGTCGATTAAAGAAAGTTTCACTAGTTAACAAACATTGAGTAACAACCTGGTCATATCGCTATACAATCCCATTCATATAAGATCAAATGAACTGTTTAATTGAACACTACGTCTGGTTCCTTATCTGGACTCTTTCAATCACGCATCACAGTTAATACGTCTAAACTAGACAAAAGAATTGGCTAATTTGCTTGTCAGTACAAAATAATCAACAGTGATCTAACTCGCTTGTGTACGCACAATTGTCTCAAACGACAGACGATAGTGAACCCTAGCGTAGATCTATTACCACTTCCGACGTTCACATGTTATTCTAAATATTTCTTTATTCTTTGAACAGCAAGGTGCTTTTTCTAATAACAAACGTTAACATTTAAATACAAGAGTGTCAAATGAGCGTCAATTTGATGTTTGGAAGTCAGTGGTGTATGTGTGTAACGCCTGAGGTGTAATTCATTAAGAACACTTTCGCTTTACTCAGTGCAATACTTGTTATTTTACCATTATATTTGATATCAGGTCTACCTTTGATTGGGAAACCGCGTCGTACGCCGTCGCTTTTGCCTAACCAAATTATCGATCGGAATTATTAGAAAGATACCGGATAAAGTTATCAATTACATTAATACAGGTTATAATCAAGTTTAATATATGCAATTATAAGTGAAGCGACGTTTGAAATTAATATACCTATACGTTGTAAGCACTGTGAATTAATAAGAAGCGTATTTATTAAAATGTATTTTATTTTACATTTAAAAATTATTATAGTATCAGAAATTTTAAAATAATTCTCCTTTCTTTCTCTTATCAACGTCAAAACGTAAACACGATTGTCGTGGGTACGATCTCTATTCGGAAGAATGAATTATCTCATTTTTTTGCCACTGACAAAACACGGCGTTAAATTCCGTCACTCGATTAACAATGCACACAATATTGGACACAAAGTGAAAAATGGAATGTCTTAATTAGATTGTATCTGACTACAAACCTACTTCACTTAGGTAAATGTATATTTAAGCTTTGTGACTTGTATGTCAACGTTTCTAATATGGTTAAAAATATATATTTTTCCCTCTGTTACAGCAATAATATAAAGTTAAATGAACTTCATGCAAAAAACTTGCTATGAACGTGAATGTTAAGAAAGCGAACTTATCGTACTTAATAATGTCGTATTCTTATTGCAGGAAGTATTACCGCGAGATGTTTAAAGAACCTTGAAAGTCCGATCACCTGATGTTGTGAAGAGCCAATTTATTACTTACTTTATTTCCGCTAATGACTTCGGTACGGCGTATAATTCGGAATAGAGAATTGACGCTCGCACCAAAGATCAAAGAGGCTTTTGCGACCAGAAGTCACGATTCGATACTATCGCGGTGTAATAAAAATGACACGAGCACATCTACTGTAGCCAGCGTATGATTACTTAAGCTTCTTTTAATTACTATTATGAACTTTATATAAATGTACTTAAAGCATTATTATATTTTATTTTTAAGTATCAAATTGATTGATTGGTTTTCTATACAGACGACAACAGGTGATTGGTGATTTAAGAGATAGTATTGATGGCCTAGCTATTCTGATACTTGTCAGTAACATTTGTGTGGGGGCTTTTAAGCAATAATTGCTACATAATGAAGTATCCTCTCGTGTTTGAAACATCTGTCACTAATTGTTAAATTTACGGTAGTATGAGTTTATATGACGAGTGAATTATGAAATAGGAACCGGATGTTGCTATATGTAATACTGTTGGTTATGTTAACAACGAATGATTGTAATTGTGTTTTTAACTCTAAACAGATTTTATTATTTAATTGGTCTCCATTTTGTAAAATAGTATTTATATATATATATATATATATATATATATATATATATATATATATATATATATATATATAAATACATTCCGTTCCCCGCTTTCCGCTGAATATATATTTATATATATAAACATATATTCAGCGGAAAGCGGGGAACGGAAGTGGAACATAGTGTCTTAACACTAGGTTCTCAAGTTCCCTCTGCCTCCTCTGCCTTGTGCGGGATGTAATGTGAAGCCGAGTATATATATTCAGCTTCACACTTTATCTCTCATACAGCACATTTTAGGGTAGGCAAAAGTAACTTGGAAATTTGGTGTTGAGAGACATATAGTAAAATTATTACTGATAATATTTTAGTATTATGTACACAGCGGAAACTACGCGGCTAACGCTTCTTAGGTCAACAATTAAAAAAACCTGGATATTCTGTATTCTATGCTATTGGAATTGCACTTACTTACTTACTTACTTAGCTTCACACTATATCCCTAGCGGGGTAGGCAGAGAGAACTATTGGAATTGCAGGCTACAATTAATTTATTTTCTATAAATTATTGTATGTAGAGCATCTTGATCAGAATCCAATTTATAATTTCATTAATAATACCTACTTGCGAAATTTGTTTAACACGTATTCTCATTACTACTCAAACATGCAACATTACAAAAAGAAAGTGCATATTAAAATGAACAAGAAATCGAAATGAACTTCCATTCAAAAAATTAAATTATCTACTTAATTCGACAATAACGGTTCAAAATACATTTAAACTTTATACCGCTTGTAATTTGAAAACGTAAATTGTAGCACATATTAATGAACTCTGTAAAGAAATGACATCGTTTTGTACTAGAGATGAGTATTGTAGGAAATAAGAACATCACCTATTTTGAGAAAATAATTGTTAATCAACCTTTAACCGAAGAAAATATGCCTTGAAATTATTTATTCAATTGCTATAACAGCAATATAAGATATTGTATTATATATAGGTAATGTATATTAGTATTATAGCTTCGCCTGCCGTGGCGCAGAGACAGAAGCGTGAATAGAAGACAGGTTGTGGGCTCGATCCTTAATCGCGGAAATGTAATATTAAAGATATTCATTTCTTCGCTCTAGTAATAAAACAAGCACTTACGTCAAATTCGGCGGAAAGTGAGGAACGAAAATACCTTAACGGTAACGGAGTGTCTTAACACTAGGTTTTTAAGTTACCTATGCCGACCCTACCACGAGCGAGATATATCGTGAAGCTGGATATTTTATACTATAGGGCTGCATAAATAGAAAACATTTTATAGGTAGAAGATGCATTAAAAATTTAGTTTATTTTTATGTGAGTCATAAAGCTAATCTAATATGTAAATTGACCTTTAACAAAGCACCACACCTCGTCCTATCCGGATTTATATACACGTTCTGGTTTGTTTGACATAAACAGTATGAAACACTGAAGGTCACGCGCTGTCACGACACACTAGTGATTTGTGTGGAATGGTCATATTCTTAAGAAAACGTCTAATGACATTAACCGCTAATATTAATTATTTTAATGTAATAAAATGTGTGTATGTTGTTTTGTGGAACTCATTGTTTTTTCTTAACTTTTACGTTATAGAATTTAGTGATACATATCAAAATAATAAAAGAAATATCTGTTATTGAGATGGTCGTTTTGTGGATTTCCATTTCCAGTCCAGACAATAATTTTAATAATGTTTGTTGTTCAGTGCAGTTTTTTATAGCAAGCGAGTACATATGCTGGTGCGTAATCACCATCGACCATCACCGGTCTCATGTAACACCAGAGAAGCTACAGGTGCGTTGCTGGCCTTTAAAGTGAAGGTAGAAAAGACTGAGCATAACAGTGGACTACTAAGAAGAAGAATCTACAGTACCTACCTTCTTTTTCTAAAGTAGGTACATCAAAATTATTATAAAAAGAACTTGAGCTCGTTTCAAGCTTATTTTAACATGATCATAAAAGCGTAACTAGAGGATACTGATAGTTAAACGGCAGACATTTGCAATTCAAATGCGACAGCAAATTCATTTCTAGAGTCATGTTTTACGTGCCTGTAATATCGGGTATTATAACAAGATCATGTTCTATTATTAAATAGCTTACATGATATGACTTTACTAGACGATTATAGTTACTTTAAATTTGTATTTAAAGTTGACAGATCATAAGAGGACATCTTACATTTTTTTAATAATATTTGTCTTTATGTTATAAAAAGTACTAAATTTAAATTATATAAATAGACTTTTGGAAGCAATTTTTAAATGAACCTCCACGAATTAAATGAACCACCGGGTTGCAAGACAGTTTAGGCGAGAAGAGTCTGCAAGAAATTAGTTCAAAAGGCTATTAGGTATCTAAAAAGGATGACATCGAGAAATAGGTATATTATTTGTATATGTTTATTATTTGTATTTGTTGTTATACTTATATTGAAATCATAAAAATTAATGAGCGGTAAGAAGAAATATGAAGACTTTTGTCGACAACAACAATGTAGATATCGATAATACTGAAAGAGTACAAAGCATGAACGGTGTTTGAAGAGGTTAATGACGATGTATGTATGAAACGAAAGTGGTGTGTCGTAACCAAAGAGATTGGCGCTAAGTTCTTCCTATGATAATGTCTAAATGATGAGACTGGGGTTATTAAGGTTTTTACCCTCTAGTTTATGAGCATTCTACAAACATTCTAAATAAAATTTGACCTAACTATTAACAAAGAAACCTTAAAAAAAAAAATATATATTATTTGAAAGATTTTATTGTATATCTACTTTATTTAAAAGTAGTGCATCATCTTGTTATGCAATTCATTAGCGAATTTTATTACAATAAAACTTAAAAGTATTATATAAGTGCGATCAATGATAGTGCATCCGCATTTGGGGCGCGAGATTAGGCGCGCAAGGTCCATGAAGGTCGTTATAGTGAAAGTAATGAGCATTAAATTAGTGATTCTAGGTGTTATTTTACGTAATTTTGGTAGTAATATAGCTTTATTAAATTCCTTCTTGACGAATATATTGTTATTGGAAAATGAAAAGATTTTTAGATTTTTGTAATACATAGGTATATAACTAACGACCTGAACGCGGCTTCGCCGTTTTACATGCTTCTTATCGTTATTGTGGTGCATAAGCTGTATTACAGTAAACATTTATAAAAATTCGTTTAGTTTTGGCTAAGATTGGAAAAACACTATTCTCACAACTTTCACATTCATACATTTTCATAATAGATTGAGATTAACTGTATATCTATACACATATTACAATTGTAACTGATGCATGCAAGATATATAAGGAAATATTTAGCGGGCGAAGCCGCGAGCAGATCGTTGATATATAATATTTCCCCACTTTCAATCGTTATTTTGAATAGAGAAATAGGATTATTTGCTGTGTAGAACTACACTTTTGCAGGTCCGAATGATTAATGCGTAGCGTTAGCCAACTTATCCTCAGGTTTACATGCAAATAAATAAACTATCAATATCTATTCAAAACAATTACTTTTCAATCGTGAACGTGTCGATATTTCTATCAGAAGATTGATTATCAGAATTACAATATAAGTAGTCCTATGGTAATGATGCCTGTCGTTAGCAAACGCACAAGCTTGCGACTGTACACGGGATAGTTTATGGGTTCAAATCGTAAAGGAGGAAATTAAATACGTATTAAATATTTTCATTCGCCCCGCTCTGGTAACGAGACAAACGTGATGTGCCGCCATTCCACACGCAAGCTTAAAATTCGGCGGAAATTGGGAAACGGTTATGTCTTAAATACCCTGTTACATGTGGGATACAGCATGAAGATAAAAATTGTATGAGTAAATAGTTAAAGGACTTATAAGCTGTTTTCAAGGCAACCGGCCATTCGATCAACGTTATTTACATAATCGTCTACGACACTTCATTACTGACAACGCTATTTCACGGCAATAAATCGCTAGTTGATGATTTTCCCACACGATGTCAGCATATATCACAGTCATGGCCAACAAATACCAGCCATTAGTACAGCACGTACTGTAATAAGTACATAGCAAGTATCGTGGCTGCTTAATTTGCAATAACATTGTTTTAGCCCTGAGCCTAACATGAGTTTGTGTTTTGTAATCTAGGTTAATCTAAGATGTCGATAAGAAAGATGGTGACTCCTATTTGGGTAAAGCTATAGAAGTATAGGCAGTAAAGCCAGTTAGGATATATTTAATTTTTCGTAATCGTAATTATTTCGGCCTAGTTAAATTTAAAAAAAAATCTTCACTACTTACATTATCTATATTATCTATACTACTTATACTTATACTACTTATTACATTATATTTAAATAAAAAAAATATGTATTATATTATAAAAACAAGAAAAAGTACAGAAAACATCTCATCCACCTCAAATCTAACCAGTCTTCTAGGTCATTTCTAAGACTACCTCATTTCCCACTAGAGCTACTACATCTTGACCTTCTTAAAACACATTTCTACAAAGTAATTTTTATTCATTTAAGTACATTTAATTATATTAGTAAGTTTTAATTAGAAATTTGAAATTTTATATTTAAAATATTGCATTATTCATATTTATATTGACCGAGTGACGTGAAATTAACCCAATTCTCATTTAAAATTCTTTATTCATCAACAATAATTCTTCACCACATATAAAACAACGGCGTCCTTTCTTGATTTATGCTTCCTTCGTAGGACGGATGTCTGTCTTACTCGAGCAGATCAGCTCTACATAACGAGTTTGCTATAATTTATATGTATTTACTTTACGTTGAGATTTATTCCGCCTTATGATCATAGTTTACTTTAGAATTTCAATTTTGCTATGGAGCTCACCTAAGCACTAGTATTACTTATGTAATCTCCTTATACTGACATCAACGAGACTTATCTACTAACTGTTCCTATATTTTAGTTTTAGCGATAGGGATGTACCATGTCATCTTTAATAACTATCTGTTACAAAAATAATTTGATAAAAACTATAGTATATTAAAAACAGTTACGTTTTTTAGAGTAATTTTATGATAAGAATAGGTTAAAATAATTTTGGCGATCAAACATTTATCAGGTTATTTAATTGCAACTAATTTTTATTTATTGTTCTTAGCTTCACGTTGAATCCACCTTACTTTCTGCCAAATTCTGGAAGCATTACATATTTACTGGCGGAACTTAACGCGGCTTGCCTGATTCACAGAGCCAGGAAATTGAAATATTAAATATTTCTTTACCTCAAGTGGAGATCGCATCTACAACAAGGCGCACGTTGTACTAATGGCTGGAGCGCTTGAACCGGCGAGTTCAAGATCCAATAATATTGTTTTTTTTTTTTAATAATTTTAAATATAGTGTTTAACATTCTCCAATTACCTCACATTCGAAAACTAAATAGATAATACATTTTAACTGATAAGTAACTACTGTGTACTTATCAGTTAAAACATTACAAAGTTACATAATTCCATTTCTAACGAATAGAGTAATAAAAAGCGAATGCGCAAACTTTGAATTTATTAAATTAGATAGTTTACGATAACTACAGTTTCCATTCACAGCTTATCAGGACAGTCGATTGCGATCTCCGTCATTGTTTGGATCTTGATCTTTAACGCGATATCTTTAACACGGATGTATTTTATTATTGGTGTGATTCCCATGCTTTCTTTGATAAACACATAATTATTATTATTGTTCTCACTTAACTTGGATTATGACTAATTGAATATAGATAGTTTTTATGACGTATTTTTTTTCACATTCTCTCTGTGTCCCGTATTCGCCGAATTTGAGTGTTGAGTGTCAGAACTCAACGTTGCGCTTTGCGACTAAATTAAGCCATTAAATATTTGATTTGAAAATATTAAAATAAAATATTTCATTTCCTTGAGATGGGTTCAATTCCACCCATAACCTCTGTATTATTATTATTTTAATTATAACATTATTATAAAAGAAATATATGTTTTTAGTAATAATCTTTCTCAACATCAACACAAATTTAGACAGCACTAATATGTTTCACATACATTTCACTACTATCCAATAATTGCCTAGATAATAATTATAAAATTCCTTCGACAATCAACAGCGTTTCCCGACTTTGAAATTGAAAGATTGAAGTGCTGCCAACGTTTTCCTAGTTTCAACTAAATTATAATATCCGCTGTACAACTTATTTAATAAGAAAAACAAATCACGAATCGAAATGTAGCAAATTAACCAGATTACTCGACGTAATCCAATTAGTTCAATGTGATAAGTATAATTTTCTTGTGCCAATAAACCTGCAATAAAAGTGTCAATTATCTAAGTACACTTTATAGTGATACAGCCTCGTCATTATCATCGGTAAGGCCAGGAAGTTATGATTGACAGTGGAATATTTAGTATGGTTTTGAAAGGTACAGCCAGTTATAAGCAGGATGTGACGATCTTAGTCGATGATTATTCATTCAAATTGATATTATTACGAAATTGTTAATTTATTTATTAACAGGTGTAATCTTTTACGTTACAGAGATTGTTAGTCACCGTATAGATGAACCTAAGATACTCACACAAAAATGCTTTAATATGGCATGTAGGTTAAGTACTGTGGGGAACAGAAGTGGAACGGAGTGTCTTAAAACTAGGTTCCCAAGGTCCCTCTGCCTACCCTGCCACGTGCAGGCGTTAAGCTAAGTTAAGTAGCTTTGGTTAGGGAGAAATCCTAATACTTCCTGAATTTCTTCAGGATTTCTCGAAATTCCTGTAGACATGGAAAAAAGCGGCACGTTCCATTTTACGCCTATAATACAACACAAACAAAACTGCGGGTGATGCCATGGTAATACAGATATATGATATATTAAAGTATCTATTTATTATTTCTATATTTATAATACAAAAATAATAATGTAACGTTTTTTTTTATTACAAGTAAGAAACCTGTCGTGGCGCAGTGGCACAAACGTGTGACTGTGAGCTTGATCCCCACTCGAAGTAAGTGAAATATTGAATTTTTAGTTCCGCCAAAACGGGGAATGGAACGGAGTGTTTTAAAGTAAACGAAAATGATAAATAAATATTAAATGTTCGCAGCATCTTCATTTAGTGTTATGAAATTTAATTTCCACATATCATATATACTGATTAAACTTTTCTCTTTTGATTTATTATAAAAACTTACAGCAAGTCAAGTTTTTTTATGTATGTAGGTATATGAAGCATACATCATGTTGTAAAAAAAATGATTGTAATTATGGTTGTAGGCCACAATCATATGTTTATAATAGTTTTTATCTGTAATATAATTGACAGATCGAAAACATAATGATCCTATAAGTGTTTTTCTTTTCACCCTTTACTGAATACGATCCTCTAAAATACAGGTTCAAGTTTTTACCTGCTGTGTTAAAACAATTCTATAATTATAGTATTAAGTAATTTCGTTCCTCATATAGTACTATATATGTATATATTATAGTGAAATATATTACATCAAAACGTAACATGTTTGTGCTTTTGTGAATCAGGAAACACAGTTCAATCGCAACAATTTCTTATATCATATTGTCAGTGTTTTTATGTTTACATAAATCTTATGGCTTACCTAACAATCCATTGGTGGCATAGCGAATTTCTTATAATGTATATAAATATGACGTCCTTCCAGAAGGGAAAAAAACATTTTTTATTAGGACAGCCCAAGCTTTCTCATAAAAATATCTGTTATGTCTTCTAAAAGGAGTCACTATGGAGCTTTAGTAAAGGATACTTTAGCTTTGTTTATTTCAATATAGGTGGTAATGTGAAATTGTAATAGATTTAATGTTTATATTTAATTTCCTTACTATTTGTGAAAGTTTGTACTCTGTAGTCTGTCTGTCAGTTAGGTAACTGACAATACAGGCAGATAATGCTGAAACACATTGATATCTTAAATACGTTTGATAGCCAAATATAGAAAATGCTTTTATTTTATTATAATTTTCTAGAGCAGTATTTATGTTAAAGAACAATCTTTGAACATTATCGCCTGTCAAGGGAAATTTAATACTTTATATATTTAAACCGGTAAATAACTATCAATTACGTTATACTTTATACTTTATTAAATATGAACTTCAATATATGTATTGTAAATTAAGTAAAAATAATTGTGTACTTAGTGAAGACTAGCATTTTATTAATATGTATGCGTGTGTGTGTGTATTAATTTAATTATTAATATTTGTTCCATACTATGCCTGTAAAGATTTTTATCAATAGAGACTATTTAATTCAGGTTCTTAGAAAACAGTAATCAAATAAATTATAATGCGAAAGAGATTAGAAAACAAAAATCATAGTGATAAAATATTGATATATAGCATTTACAATTTTAAGCTTTATGTTTATATATTTTTTAGAGAGCCTAAATCCCAAATTCTAAATTAGGTATGGATTTCAGAGTAACAGACAAATTATAATAGGAGTTAGTTAAACCCCTAGAGAAACGTTATGCACTACGCCAATGTATACGCTGAGTGAAAAAATTAAAAAGGAGATTGATTCATTCAAAACGCAATTCCTCCGGGATTTGGCCGAAAATCGGGAACGGAAATGTTATAATATAACGCGGACGGAGTGTCTTAACATTAAGTCCTCCGGTTAAAATAGAAATAACTCTCATCATATTAACGACAATTAATCTAACTCAAGTAAGCTTCACGCTGTATTCCGCACACGGCAGGGTAGGCAAAGGAAACTTGGGAACTTAGTGTAAGACACCCCGTTTCACTTCCATTCCCCACTTTCCGTCGAAATTGACGCATTGGGTGAGTGGCGGAACTCAACACCGCGCATATTACCAGAACGAAGAAATTAAAACATCAAAATATTTAATTAGAAAATATTAAATATTTCATTCTTCGAGTGGGGATCGAACCCACAACCAGTCGTTTACAGTCACACGCTTGTGCCGCTGCGCCACAAAAGGCCCCAAATTAGTCTAAAAATATATAATTATTACCATTTATGATATAACATTATGTATAAGGTTTATTTTATTATGTTTAAAAGTTATTAAATATATGTACACGATTGTAATATTGACATAGTCAAAACAATAGTGATCAATTTTCGATATGTCACATGCTATCTACAACTAGAATGGATCACATTTATCTGGTTGTATATCTCACACGGATATTTCAATGGCTGAAGGATAATATAATACTTTGTTTGCATTTGTGAAACTAATACTGGCAATACTGTTAAGATTATATCGGAATTGAAATTTTATTCATGAGGCGCTCTTTGTTCTTAATAATAAATCTTGTAATAATAATTCTAATAAATCTTACAAACGTACGGTTCCTTGTGAGGTCAACAATATTTTTCTGTGTCTTCATTTTTTTAAGCAATATATAGCGACAGGTTGTGGGTTCGATCTCCACTCGAGGAAATTAATATTTAATATTTTTATTTTGTTTGCCCTGTTAATAAGTTCTGCTGTCACTCAAAACAATGCCTCAAATTCAGCGGAAAGTGGGTAAATGGAATGGAGTGTCTTAACATTAGGTTCCCAAACAAAAAAATGAATATCTATTATATTTACTGATATATAATAAACTACACGTTAAAATACTTGAAAGTTACTGCTCCGGGGCAATATAAAGTATCTTGTATTATGGAAGTAAACACTTGCTTTGTTTAACGAACGAGGATTAACATGAAAACTCTACAACATCAATTCCGTTTAGCCGCTCCAAGCGAAAATCCGTTCATAAATCTTTAGTAGAAACCGAAGAAAGGTGTTACAGTATTATGAAATGTAAATTATTTAGGTTCAAAACGCACGCGACCGCTTTTATATGGTAGTATATCGCGACTCTATTTACAGAAACATAAGGTCGAAGGTTTTGTGTAGCCAATACTTATGTCCCGCTGGGCTTCTCTACTATATTTGTGATGGAAGTTTTCAGCCATTGTAAATTGTCGTCAGATAAATTGATTTCAATATAATATTAAATGATAAACCCATCGTGGGTGTCGGCGAACTGAGATGTAACAATATGAATAGTACGTGTCGGTTTGTAAAATAAGCTATAATATGCGGATTATTATTTCGTTCATACCCACTCACGTGTCAGATTTAGCTATAAATAATACCAAAATTTATACGTTTAAGCCGTAAGTCACATTAATGGCGTTTATAACAAATTACTGACCGTTACAGCCTATCCATTTGAACTTAACGTATTGCGATTTTTCATTTTATGTTGGGATTTAACCTGAATAATGACATAACATGGAGTAGATTTTTCATTTTATAAAAGGATTATTGAAATATTTTTCTTGTTATTTTACGATAACGATCGTAAATGCGTTAACGTCCTTTCATAGTGCTATAGTTAATTTATATTAAATATACATATGACACAACATAAAATTAAGTTATTCCGAGTTATAAATAGAAATACTTAGTACATGTTAATTGTACTTGGCCCGATTTCAAAGAACAAGCTTGATTTCAATATGGAATTTCGATTGCTTTCCATTTCATTATATTTAAGTTGAACCGATTTCTTTTACCGCTCTATAGGAGATATTAAGTATAAATATATATATTTTAATCTCTTGCGGAACATAAGGGCCTTAAATATCGAAGAAAGTAAATGTAAATATTCACAACCAGTTCAAAGAAGCTATGCAGTTCCGCTCCACATCAATAACACTAAAATATACATGATCAAATATCATAATGATGAATAAATACATGATCTTTCCATTCTTTATGGAAATGTACAAAAATCAATTATTTAAATAGCCTTAAATGATTAAAAGATACTGTTACATTTTTATTGTTTATATTTTAATATCTTGTAATTTTTAAGCTTATATATATATATATATATATAAAGCTTAAAAATTTATCATTAAAAGCTATAATATAATAATATACATTATATATAATAAAGTTATAATATAAAATACTTAAACATAGGATTTAGTATTACATATAACAATGATAGGTGATTCAACAAATATTTTATACCGTCAAAAAATATACCTTTTTGTTTGTTAACGTAGGTACTGCAAGAATAAAAAATAAACATCAATTTACTTTACAAACTGCAAATATAGGTAGTACTGGAAGTTGAGACCAGTCAGCGGGTCATGAACTTTAAACGAAGATTTATTTGGAAACTTGTCTACTACAATGCGACATTGCGGTTAACAGTCATTTCCGTAGCACTGTTTGTTAAAACTTATCATACCTTGCTATAAAGATGTGTGTTCATTATATATATATTTTTTTATTTTCTAAATAAATAGTAGATCCTTTTTTGTCTAACTGCCTTTTTTAATTTTATTTTTTGACTTAATATTTTATTTTGTTTATATTATTCTACAAAATAGGCTTTAATGTTCTATTCTTAATTAAATTATCATTTGATTTAATTATTAATTTTCAAATATATCGTATATTAATCAATAATAAATTGAATTGATTTTCAATCATATCTTGATAATTATCAAGTAGATTAACTATTTTTTTTTTATTGTACGTTATATCCCGTCCATACCAGTGCACTTAGAACCTGTGAACTTTGTGTTGCTTTGTTAATTCCTTTCAATTTCTTTCCCGCCGAATTAGGTCATAGCGTGATGGCTGGCTGAACTCAACGCAGCGCTTTGCTTTAGTACCAGAGCGAAGAATATAAGAATGTTAAAAAAACATCTTTTTTCAGGCTTGTGCCTTTACACAACGACTGGCCTCAACTGTATTTAAAATTCCTTTGACAATAATATGAAAAAAAAAAACACAAAAGAGTCCTATGAGCACGTAACTTTATATTTCTTTACCTAGTTCGGAACAATATGTTTGTCAAACAAGTGCTTTAAGGTATTTGCAGTTGCTGGCTTTCCTGTTAGAGATTTACGGTTTTCAATTTGCAATAACGGCTTTAAATTTAGGTTAAGTTAAACTTAAACTACATTTTAAACTTACTTTATCTGTTTATAGTTTTGCGTCGATCTGTTTTGATTTGATGTTTTGCCAAAAATGTTGGAAAACTTAGCAGATACGATTCAATGGACTGTGCGACAAACAACACGTGGCGCTTTAAAGTTAGTGAATTATTGGAGATGTCTTTTTATAAAGTTGTTCTTATAGTTACATATGTTCTTATAAAATACTTCTTTCTTTTTCTTTTTTAAACGTACGTACTCAATACAATTTTCTCTTTAATAAAAGAAAAAATAGACAGTACATAATTGGGATGAACAACTCAACATCTTTTATTGTGTATCTATAGTATTTAAAAGATCTTAATTATAAAATAAATTTTGACCGTCGCATAATATATTTAGAAACGTTTGAAAACTTTTGATTTTGTTTTCAAGAGTCTTGGTAAATTTTACAACCTTAGTATGCAAAATATTTATGAAAGTGAAACTTTTATATTTTAAATATATATACACAGATACACATATTTACGATTATGTACAATCTACATAGAGTCAAGGAAAACCAGTTAACTAAATATATAACTAAAATACAAAACGTTTACCGGTTCCATGGTTTGAGACAAAGCGGTTATTACAATAGGATGTCCTTGCAAGGCCGTGGGCCGACGCGTAGGATGCACTTAGCTTTGCTTTGTAGGCCGTGAGAATAGTGGATAAATAACTTGACCTTACTTGGTAAGTGTGTACTAATGTTACATTTTAATGTTGTGCTAACATTCCGTATTATTTGGAATAGAATAAATTAGTAGTAATTTTTATTAGGGGCCAATCTTTATAGAAATATTCTATGTTAGAAATCTTTTCAATGAAAATGTAAGGCAACTTTGTTAAGCTAATGTTAATATAATCATCTAAAAACGCACTTTGTACGTATATTGTATTGCATATATATTGTAGAACTGCCAACACGAACACGGCTTTGCCCGCAGCTTTTGTAAAATCTTTACATTGATTGAGTAGTCCAGTCGTTTACGCGTCAACAATAATATAAGTAGGATATGCTTTCAAATTTAATGTACGTATCTAAGACACAAAAAAAATGTCCACAATAATTGGAATTTACAGGAAAGACGTTAGACGTTTATCTGAATTTTTCATCTGAAAGGTTCTCCAAATTTATGACGGGTATTTAAACACAGATTACAACCCCTTTCTATAATCCCTCACTGAAAAATCACATATGCGTAAATGCTTTACTTAGAGATATTTTATACGTATACAAAATATATGTAGGATTATACTCGAACCTGAACTTTCATTTGAATGATCTCAACGAAAAATTATTTTAAGTAAGATACTATACTATATATTCGATAGGATTTTATTTACTTTCAAATTACTACATGTATATATGTATGTATGTATATATAGTATGCTATACCTAGCAAATTAGATATAGGGAATCTTGCTTTCCCATTTTCCGCCTAATATTCGAACCGATTGGGTTTCTAGAATTGTTATAAAAATAAGTACATACCAAGTCCACATATCAAATAAGTAGGCGGAGGCTTCAGCACAGATCGCGAGTAGGCACCTCGAACAGTCTCTAAGGCGCGTGGAGCCCCCGCTACTAGCAGCACCCCGGGCGACACGTAGCCGGCGTAGCGAAGCTCTGCAGTAGCAGCGGCGAGGGCCCCCGCCCACCAGCACTTGGCATTCGCTGCTAAGAAACTCTGTAACAAAATTGAATTGTATTTAGTTAATTTTATATTTAATTATAGAGTCAATAAAATTTAAATCTAAAATATATTGAAAAAACGAAAAAAAATTAGAAGAATTGAATATACGGAAGGTCACGTAAAAAGCATGAGGACCCCCCGGAGGGCATGTATGGAGAGGTTGATGACAGTGGACGAGGCGAAAGAGGTATGCCGAGACCGTAGCGTTTGGCGCTCCGTTCTCTCTGCCTACCCCGCTAGAGATATAGCGTTTAGCTAAGAAAGAAGAAAGAAAGAATATATGAAGTTATAACGTTTGTGAATTAGTAAGTTTCAGTTTCTAGTAAATATTACAAGTAAATGCCAAGTAATAGCAAGTATCGTATAATGGTGTGGTCTTAAAAAAAACGCTATTTTAAAAATAGCAGATACTTCAATTATATATGAAGATGTAGATGACTTAAAACATTAAAAGATTAAAAGAAAGCAGCAAACAGATTAAGATTTTTGTACAACATATAAATTGTGTTAACGTCAGTCATAACAAGCACTATTTAGCATAATACATAACAATGTGACATCTCACGAGAGTGTACAATCGACGATGCGTGAACAACCCGCGTGCGAGCACATGTCACGAAATACTAAATAATAAAGATGTGAAAGTATGTATGTTCAGATGTGTATTACTCAATCACGAAAAAAAATTCTCAAATTACCTAAAAGATTTTCTGGATTTTAGTGAAGAATGAAGGTCAATTCAAGGCGATTAAAATACCTACTCGTATAACTTGAATCGGACAAACGACGAGACAAGTCAAAAATATTATTTATATTTATTTATTTGTCTTTATTGCACGTGAAGAACAATCAATAAAAACAAAACAACAAAAAAACAAGAAAAAAGGGCAAAGGCGGCCTATCAAGCAATCTGTAACAGTCAACCTCTTAGAATAAAAATATTTGAAATTACTATTTTTAGAGTTAGTTTTAAAGTTTAAATTCACACTCAAGAAAGGCGGATTCTAAGAGGCACGTGTTCGAATCCCACTACTGTAAATAAAAATAAAGCTTCTAAAAAAGTATATTTAAATAGTTGTTTATACGATAGTTTGTTCAGAAATTGAATTTCAATTTCTCTATATTATACGATATTGGTTATTCGCCTTGACCTGCAACCGTTTGGCATTTCGTGTTGCGTAATATATGCACTTCGCTCTGCACTCAAATAGGAATTACATTTTATGTTGAACAACTCAATTATAATACCTTATATCATTTTGTAGTGCTTTGGTAAGAAGTTCTGGATATTTCTGACATAACCAAACTAAAATTTAAGATTGAGAGAATATTCGTAGAATTCTAGGGTTTTACTAAAGAAAATCACTATGAACACACGTTAGTGTATTAAATTAGTTAGTGCACGTTAGTGTAATAATACTACACTAAATATATAAATATTATCTGTTATTAAATATGTGTTCTGCAGTTCTCACATGCCATTTTTTTGTGGCAAAAGTCACAAGAAATGCATTGATGAGACCACATCGCGTGTGAAACAATTATTAGTAATATTTCTAAGACAAGAGAGTAAAATACGGTACTTTCTTCACATTACAGTTTAACGCTAATCGGCACGAATGAATTTTGTAAATCTATAAGACGTTCTATATACAAGGATTAAGACTAACGTCAAAAAATGTTTAAAAAACGGAAAAGTATACCGTTTCCTATAAATAGAACGTTATTACGAATTATTAATAAGAATTGTTGATTTCTTAAATATTAAGGTAAATTTATAAGTAACCTTATGACGCCTTTCGCGACACTCAGACACAAGCGTACGATTGTAAACGTGGGAGGTTATGAGTTCGACACGAGGAAATAAAATATTTAATATAATAATGTCTTTAATTGTTATACATTTTAAATGAAATACTTTTAACCGGATTAATTGCGTATATCGATTGATAAGCATTTACAGTAGTCCGTGGTTACGGGTAGACCTACCCGTGACCACGGACTACTGTAACGTGTTCGAAACGTTGAGTTTCCAAAAATGCTTATCAATCAATATACGTGATTAATCTGGTTAAAAATGTTTCATTTAAAAATATTTAATATTTTTATTTACTTGATTTAATAAATAACTTGTTCAAACCACGTCCAAAATATAGGTCCACCTATAGAATATTGATACTCTAGCAAAATCGCACCCAGTTCATCACTTTCTGCGGCTAAATCAAAATAATTTACCAGCGAAAACCAAACCCTAAACTATCGTCGTAACATTTATACGCTATCGTTAAAATTAAATAATAATCAATAACATACTTGTTGTAGGTAATTATCTAGTTATTTTAAACAGCATATCTGACACCATTTACTTCAACAAACATAACATGTTAATATTAGGACAAGGTTTAACTACATATCTAACACATCAGTATTTATAGCAGTATTGTCTGCTTAAAATATTAAAATTTGAATTATATAGTTGGGTATATAAAAAAGCAGCTCAGTAAATATTAAACAGCATTCTCCACATGACGTCCATATTGTTGCCGGAACGCAATACCGCAATATACTTTTTAATTTGTCATTATAGTAATAATTATCATCATCACTTTATTCTTCATCAAGTTTTTTTATTCAGTCTTATTTTACTTAAACGCTTACTCAACCACAACACTTGTTGCAAAAAGTGACATCATAAGTACAAGAAATAAAACGGACATGTCTAGAGTTTTTAAACAAGACATGTAAATTTCAACTCAAAATTTACGCTGTCTATAGAAATATATTGTTTAATAGTTATACAAAAAAGGCCAAATTGGTCTGTACGTATTAAAAATATAATACTTCACCTCTCTAACATAAATGTTTTAACTTGATGTCATCGTGTGATACATCCAATTTTGTATGATGTCATGCAGTAGGTTTTAGTTTCTTGTGCGTGTAGTTAAAAGGTCATTCACATAACTGCGAGGTGAAAACAGCCTCATAATTCACTTGAATAATCTCTTCATATTATAATAATTTTAGGTAACATACTGGCAAATTGGCAAAAGAGTTCAAGATTTAAATTTTCAATGTATTTGAAATCCACAAAGTTATATCAGTGGCAAGTTGTAAAGTGGTCGAAAATCCATATACAAATTGTGTACAAGGTTGGTGTTTATACACTTGACCACTTATTGAAAAAAAGTTGACTTGTTTTTATTAATTAGAATAATGCTTGGAAAATTTCAGCTGATTATAATAAAATTAAAAATAGTGAAATAATAAAGTATGATTTAAGAGACATCTAATGAGATGACACGTAAGAATCTTCCTTAAGAAGTGTGAATTATATACTACATGTAATAAATAATACATAATATATAATGAATTGCATAATTTTTGTCAACTGTTTGAGGAAGCGAAAAGTTACCAATTTTATGATTCTGTTCGAATATAGAGATCATAGGTCACAGGCGCGTTTAACATTATTTTGTGTGGAGTCATATTAGCTAAACATACTTGTTCCTAGCAAGTTTTTTAATATAATACTAAAATAATCAAAAAGTAAGGTGACATTGTCATTTAAAATTTTTAATGGGAAGGGTGGCCATTTTTCGTTGGATGGTCAGATTATCTATACCATTTGCCAAGTGCCTGTTTGTCAAACGGTTTAATTATCTCCGAGGTACACATGTTTCTGTAAACAACCACAACCAATAATTTTGTCGGGCAAAAAACTTTACAACAAATTTTGTTTGATGCTCTTGTGTGAACACGTTAAAAATATTGTGGAAGGTTTAAATGTTTAAATGTGGTACAACGAATTCAAAAAGGGCCGAGAACGCATTGAAAACGATCCGCGCTCTGGACGACCAGCAACGTCTGCTTACGAGGGCTTACGTCCAAAGAATCTAAGATTTGGTGCTTGAAAATCTTCGGTCGACAATAAAACACCTCGGCTTTTGACTCAGCGCAAACCACCTTGAAGGATGTTTCTAGTATGTCATACTGCCTTGATTCTTGGCGACTTTTTCGATAGTATACTCGTAGTTTGAAAACATCTTAATTTAAAGAAGTTTTTCTCATGGTCTATCAGCCAATGGAGACAAACAAAAGAACTTATTGAATAAAGAAAAAGACAGAAAAGTTAATTCTTGTTGTTTATTACTAATAATTACAAATTACTTAAACTAAGTACAGTATTTTTTTAATTTGCAAAAAAATAAAAGAGTACTCATAAGAAATTCAAAACGTTTCCAGACTGGTATTTAATATGTCTATATAATTTTTCTATAAGAACTTGTATGATAATGATATAAAAGTCGTCTAGTCTAGGAGCTCACACGGGAACCGCGGCGATGCATGACGTGCACAATGTTTGTTTGTGCAGTAAAAGTCTCAAGATGAAGATAACAGTGGCTATTCATTTCCGAGTTACACGGTTAATTAAGCGAATTATTTTCTAATTAACATTTACAAGTGTTTATGAAACTGATGAATAAAAACTAAGATTAATTACTTTTTGTTTACTAGTACGGGCTGGAAATTTATCAAAGCAATTCTCGTGCAGTTAATTTTTTTGTTGTTTTTTTTTTATTTTAATGTTTTTACTTTACATCTTACATATGTGGAATATATATTGGAATGAAATTTAAGAACATGTGTCCTTAACTAGTATCTACTCTATGGAATCATGTTTCAAGAAACCTACTTTTATTTTAGTAAAAAATATCCCCTTCAGTAAATACATGTAAAAATATCCACATTTTGGAAAACTGATTTTCATAAAACACAGGTAGGACCACCGCGACAAACAAGGCTGTCAATTAAAAACCCGCACTCTCATCGATTCATTCAAGAACTACGGTGCCACCGACAGACACTCAGAAACTAATATCACCCCTTTTTAGTGTGGTTGGTTAAAAATTATAAAACAACTTTTTGCTTCTATTGGAGTTTTAATCTTAAACTTTCGTCTTAGTAAAGCTATCTAGTACTTAGAGACAATTTTATTATTTAAGTACATTATTTATTATAACAGAGACGAGTAATATTAAATGTCTGTTTAAACAACTGCTACTATAATACCCGTGCTCATTGTGATTGAGATTTATGTATCTTGATCGTTGTTCAGTACAGATTTTATACTATCAATTTTATACATTGGTAATAGAAATTTATGACACAGCTCTTAGATCGATTCTTAATTTTCTTATTTATACTTTTAATGCAATGTAATAAATTAAAACAAGTGATTTATAAATTGCCAGCCAGTCACGTTACAGCTATTTTTTCCTTTAATACCTACAATTCTAAACTTATTTTTTTTCTTTGGGTTAGTGTTAAGACACTCTGTTCCCCTACCAATTTTTAAGATTTTTCATATTGAGTGATAGGAAGTAATTGCTGCAAGTTGTCCCATTACCATAATTAAGTATTCATAATATTTTTTCCCGAAGAAGAATATATTTAATTATTTAGAAATTAGTTTATTATTATTGTTTTTACTTTAAAATCGCAGTGACTCATCAGTTAACATAATCAATATTTAAATTGTTGTTACTAAAGCACTATGTGAAATGCAAGGTAAATGTGCACTTAACAGGAAATAATTCATTAGAAAAACTTTTTGCGTGCGATATAAACCGTACAGTTTACACAAAAAGCTCGATTCCCATTACCGACAGTATGAAGGACACGTGTGAGAATGTTCAATAAAAGGAATATTCTTTCACGCCGTGTGAAATTTCTAACAATAAGCGTATATATTGCATATAAATATCAACTTTGTTATTGGAATAGCGTACTGTCCTTACAAGATATGATATAAATATAAAAAATGAATGTAATTTGACGAATGAACGCATTTAATGTGAATCTGAAATTGTAAAAGGGTGAAAAATGTTTTACATAATTAATAATCTTAGTACGTAATTAATATCAATCTATACGTATCCGGTCTTGCTAGAACCAAATATAATTATTACAAAACAACTTCACCATAAATAGGAGGGAAAGCTTATTGAAAATATATCAATGAGAGTATGAATGGGCTTAGAACATGTTTAAATATGACTGACCAAGTACAGTTTAGACATTTATGTAATTGTTATTTTATAACATTAAAGGTCTGTATATACTGTAGTATCAATAATAATTTGAAAATAATATAAATATAGTTTTATAGGCTGCCTTGGCGAAGTGGACCTGCGTCGGGCAATTAAAGTGTTGGTTGAACCCATTCAATCCTCACTCAAAGGAGTGATTATATGAAATTTAATTTTATTTTTTATCTCTGGTAGACAAAACGCGGCCTAGAGTTCCGCAATTGAACAGGCAATGTCTAGAAAAATGAGGAGTTAAACGCTGCATTCTGTACATAGCAAAGTGAGCAGAGGGAGCCAGGGAGTGTTAAGACACTCCATTTCCATGGTTCTGTTCGTTACTTTCTGCCGGATTCTGTAGGTACTGTGTGCTGACTGGCGGAATTTAATGCTGCGCCTAGCAACAACGACCGAAAAAACGTGAACGTGCTTATTAAAAAATCTCAAAAACATTAAATATTTATATTTATATATGAAAAAAAATAATGCAAGAAATGAAAAAGTTAATATCATTAGCTAAGTAATATGGCCCACTACATTGCACTTTAAGCAAAAAAAGATTACAAATTCAACACTTATACGCGTCTGTAACAGCCAAATTAGTTGCAAATCTCGGGCGCTGACTCAGACTTGTTGTTCGAGCTTTTTTTAACTTTATATAAAAGCTTTACAATGTTGAAAAATGTAGTTCATCCACAACACAAGCTTGCCTAGCATTTTTATATTTTTTTTATTTATTCGCTAGTTTATTTTTATAATTAATTTATTACGTCCGTGATTGTAAGTTCAATTTCCTTGATAAACGATATTTTTTCATAACCCTATACCATATAATTTAGCCAAAATATCGCAAGCGATAGCGTGGAAACAGCAGTACTTGTATAGTTCTATAAAATAAAAACTTTTACTCTCACATGTTCAGTTCAAGTAGAAGTATTGTAGAATGCAGTTGTTATCAACAAATATAGATCTGTTACGATATGAGAAAACAGCGTCCGGTATAAGGTTTAGGTCAAAGTAACATTTCTATGATAATATATCATTTTTATTTCCGTTGATATTGTTGAACTGGTTGTTGTTGTTTCATGTGCTATAGTTGTAGTGACTATTTATTAGAAGACTTATATAACATTATTTTCTTCTTTTTTTCAGCTTTACGCTGTATCCGGCACATTGCAGTGTAGGTAGAAGGAACCAGGGCACCTGGCGTTGTGACACTCCCCGTTATTTTTCCTCATTTCGAATCTGACGCAGTGCGTGTTAAGAAGTAGCGAGACTTAACGCCGCTATGTATTAGAATTATAACGTGTTATTAATAATCATATATCTGTCTATATGATAATGAGAATAGGTCAGTAACCATTTAATGACTTTAATGTATCTATGGATAGTGATATCTTAAGCGGTTTTAAATGTTCATATCTATAAAATGATTATTTTTAAATTAAAATATCTTATTAGAACTATCTAACTAAAGTTGTTGGATATTTTTCCTTTTTTATACGTTTTAGTGTACAAAAATTCTCTCCTCTCTCTTAGAAACCTTTCGAGGTCTTATTCAGTCAAGATTCCTAAGTACTGCATAATATTTTTAAATATTATGGATATTTTTTCAACACAACCTGTTATTAATTTCATAACTAGTATTTAGACTAATTTCGCCTATTGATTTACTATAACTAAGTATATTTAATAAAGGAATTGGACTCTCAACTGACACAATTTACTGTATCTAGTTAGTAGCTTTGTTAACAGCATTGAAAAAGCTAACAACACTCACTGGAGCAATTTGGAAGCACGAGAGAAGTGTGAAATTGTTTAATTCCGCCATTTCATTTGTAGTGTAGCGCATCGCTTAATCGAATGAGTATTTCAAATAAATTCTCATTCCCCCAATAGCACTACGTGTCACAGTAACAAATGAAAGACGCACGAGCTCAATTGTTCAATAATCTATTGCCTACGAACTGTCTTTGTATTGAAAAGGTTTTTGGACTTGACTTTACGATTCATCCAGTTGTAAAATTAAGATGAATCTTGGATAACTTTTTTAGCAGAACTACCCTCAAAGCCTAGTATTATTTTGTAGGATGATGATACTACTAATATTGCTATATAACTAGACTCTTTAAAAAAGTGCTTGTTAAAATAACCTACTTAAATAAATATTTTAGTTTTTGTTCAAACTGTAGTTCAGCCTTCGTTTTGATAGCCTATATATAAATTATATACTTCATACCTTGAAGGTTCTACCAATTGTCGAGCGCTATAAATCTTAATTTCAGGGGGCCAATAGAATTTTTTAAGTATTTTTAAATATTTGAGAAATAATATGAAAATTTATAGGTTGATCGATATACAAAATGGTAATTTTAATTCCCATTAAACTTACTATTTTTCATATTGGGAACCGAGTGTCTTATACTAGGTTCCTTTTGCCTTCCCTGCCGTACGTGGGATACAACGGAGAACTATTAAAATACAAATTAGTACTGAGTATACAGAGTAAATAAATAATAAACGCTATTTTAAATTATACAGCTAACTTTGACAAATGATTTATTTAAAATATATCGCAACGCAAAAACCTGTGACATTCAAAATTAAAGTTTAAAGGTGGCAATATTCACGAAATGAATTATTTATTAGAGTACTTTCATGGCCTTTGGCAAGTGTACTGCAATACTTATTGGTAATTTGAATGTTTATCTATAAGGATCACAAGTATTATACACTTTATATATAAATACTTATTTGTTTCTTTATTACTATGAACTTTTATATATCTTAAGTTTGTAAGTCCGTCGCGTTGTAAGGGCATAAGTGTAAATGCGACTGTATTTCTAATTAGGGAAATTAACAACTAATATTTATATTTCCTCTCTCCGGTAACGAGACTAACGGCGGCGTTGAGTTCCGCCACTAAACACGACAATGTTTAAGTGCGTTCCGTTCCCAACGGAATGTCTTTACTAAATTCCTAATCTCCCTCTGCCCACCCTGCTACATTCGAGATACGTGAAGCTATAAAAACAAAATCTTTTTATAATATATTTCGACAAAATCTTTATATATACCTATCGCAATGAAAACGCAGTAATTGGTTGGGTTAAACGTTAAGAAGCTTTCTTTAAAAATTCAAATTGATAGGAAATTACTATCGTCCTCAGCTACATTCTTTTTTAAGAGTTATACAATTTTTTTCTAAAAAAATGTCTTAGTATTTATGTTTCTATAAAGAATAAAATTAAATTTTATTGATAACTATATTAGATACAATGATGGGCGCAATAATTTTAAATTATTAAAATTATTTTTAATAATGTTATATTTTACGCGTATCTAAGGAAAATACATAAATATTAAACGTGTAGATATGGTAAGATATTAGTTACAAACAAGGTCCATGTACCTATCGGTAAGAAGAAGGGCTCTCAGCATGAGCAAGTTAACTAAATTATCGGACCCCACATACCTGTCTTCAAAATAGATTTAGTATAGGCAGAGTGGATAATCCTAGTAAAAAATATTAAATACAAAAAATATACAAAATTTATGTTTATATAATAAAATGAAAGAAACATATATTGTAAAATAAACAAAAAGTATTTTATTCTTAGCTTAACGACACACTATAAACTAATATGAGTCGGAAGTCCAGTGTTAATAAGCGTAAAAAAACACAAGCGGACATTCCAAAGACCATTCCGGGCCAACAAACATAAATCTCGTCTTAACAAGAAAAATTACTCAACGCATCTATTTTCACGCGATGTATTTTTATATTACGGAAATTCTACTCTAATACGGTGCCATTCCTTATTTCGATTTGATGACATCACAACGCAGTGGTTCTATTATACATGCAACAGTACAACCGTTTTGACCAATCAATATCAATTTGAAAAAACTATATATTTATATATATTTTTTAGTAAATGTTTGTTTCATTTATTAGCATTTTCATACTTTGTCCAGGGTACGTAGAGAATAACAGTGATGAGTGAAAAATACTGTGGTTTTTCGCTTACCGCCCGTATTAAACCTACAGCGCGGATGTAACAATATTGATAGTTTAACTAGCCCATATCTCTTTATTCCACCAACTTTAATTACCCTTAGTTGGTACAACACTAACGTTATTACATTATTAAAAATAAATAAGATACTAATATCAGGGCGACGATTTTGTATTGATTTTTACTACCTCTTTTTTTCCACTGGTAATATAAAATCAAAAAAATAAATACCAAATCACAAAACACTGTTATATCCACTATAATCTATCGTGCGTCCTAAGAGCCTAGTAAATACTTCCGGAACACCAGCATATAATGAACTCTCCTTGTTTGATCAACGTCTAATAACGTTCGAGTGGCTGCAGTAAACAAATATCCTCAATCTTAATAAGCTTCTACCCTGCGCCGATAAAGTTTTTAATATTTTTACTTCTCAAAAACTTTCTTTTACAAAAACACTGAACTTTTAATGAAGCAAAAAGTTATCTAAAATAAAAAAATAAAAGCAGCAAGTATTAAATATACGTTTTTTACCTTTTGTTTAAGTTTAGTTATTAGTATTAATGCTCGATGCTTATTACTACTCTTTTTTTTTTGTTTTGTGGATTATTCTTTTCTTATTACTTAGTACTTCTCTATTTTCTTATTACTACTCAGTCATATATATAAGAAAGAAAAATAATAAATGTGTCATTAAGAAAAAACAAAAAAAATAATTAACGCGAATGGGAACCGAACCAATAACCATTACACTCTCACTCTTGTATTCCTGCGAATCGACGGCTTCCATATTCTTTTGTTAAATAAAAATAAAACTGAAGCTTATACTAAGAATCAATATTCTCCTTAAATTCCTACCAACATACAATAAAATGATACAGATATCAAACAAAATATCAAACACAGAAATTATTTATGGTCTAAAAATTTATAAGTATGAGTTGATGTGCATCGTGGAACTGCAAACGCGACAGGTTGTGGGTTCGATTCCCACTCGAGGAAACAAAATATTCAATATTTTTAAACTAAATATATATATTTTTTATATCTTCGCTCTAATAAGGCAAACTGCAGCGTTGAGTTCCGCCACTCAACACGCAATAATTCATATTCGGTAGAGTAAGGAACGGAACGGAGTCTTAACACTAGGTTCTCAAGTGCTCTCTGTTTTCCCTGCCGTGTTGGGGATACAGCGTGAAGCTGAAAATTTACAAGTAAGTAATCCAAGTATGATGTATTGAGCTATCGAAACCAGATACAAGTAAGCGGGTACCATGACATATTGGTTATGTTAGTAAGGACACCCCTTATGTCAAACACACACTGAGACTAATGCATGTGCCCTTCGAGTTGGAGTATGAGTTTCCCCTAAATCCCGCTTTCGATCTACTGTTTTACAAACTATAACGTATTTGTTTGAATGTAGTTTGAAAATCTTTTAAATATTTCTACAAAAATATTTTTTATATAAAAAATAATAGCACTGAAATTATAATTTCTATTTTTGTGATGAGTACTTAAGACTTATAAGAAAATCATTGTACAGCGTTTGTTTGTTACATATCATCACATCTTTATTTTTTTTTCGTTACACATATTTTTTTTCTGTTTTTCTCTGAAATAATATGTCAGCCAAGGTGCCAAGAAAAAAAGAAATGCAGTTCTCCTGTCCTACAATATAATGCTATTTATCCTAGATGGACTGAAGTAGAACATGTATCGGCGTTTCAGTAGTGAAGAGCCAAGTCAAAACGGTTTAAGCATGTATTGTATATCAATCAATCCTATCAAAGTTGTTGGTTGGTTTTCTTTGATATATCTATATGTTAGACTTTTAGCAAATCGACCTAAAAGCACTGTTGATTACAAGTGAAAATTAGATAAAATAATATCATTATTTATAAGGCCTGTCGTAGCGTGTGACTGTAAATGCGACAGGTCCAAATTAAATATTCAATGTTTTCATTTCTTCGCTAAGATAAGAAGAATAAAACGCAGCGTCGAGTTCCGGCTTTCAATACGCAAGGCCTCAACTTCAGTGGAAAATCAGGAAAGGACCGGAGAGTCTTAACGCTAGATTTCCAAATGCTCTCTGACTCCCTGCCATGTGCGAGATAAAGCGAGAAGCTGAAAAAAAACTATTTATAATAAGTTTTTCTATTTCCAGTACTTAACAGCTTTTGTAAATGCATAGTGAAGTAAGAAACAACTCAACTATATGTGTAACATAGTGGCTCATAAAAACTGACAGCCGTCAAGTGGCTACCAGCAGCACCTGCGCTAAAACCAATGCACTTTCACTGTACTCCTGCCAATAAAACAACCATTAATGGCTTAGATAAAAATAAACTTAAGCAGAGAAAGTACACATATACTTTTTAATTAAGATTGTAATTATGGATTTTTTGTATGTATTATTTGTATTGTGTATATTATATAAACGCGTTTAATATAGTATGTATATAAAATAAAAAGGATTAATAGTGTTTCTCTCTATTTAACACAACTTCTGAATGACATTTTACTTGGCATGAATTGTCAATGAATAATTAACCTCAGAAAAATTTATGTTACATTTATGTAAATAAATAAAATAAGAAGTAATATTTAAAATTAATGTGTCTTTACTGTTAATTTTTATTCAGCTTTACACAGTATAGCGCAGATATAAGGAAACCTGGGAACCTAGCGTTAAGACACTCTATTGCCATTGGCAGTTCTCCATTTTCTGCCAAATTCTCGCGTTACTTGTGAAGTGGAAAACATTCAATACTACGCTTTGCCACGAGGCAACGACACCAGGTACTGATACCAGGGCGAGGAAATGAAAATATGAATTATTTTATTTCCCCTGTGGAAATCGAACCCACAATCATAGCATTACAGCAGCAGACTTATGTTTCAGTGCCACGACTCCAACTTAATTATTAATTTTATATTCAATACGTACTTTATTTTTTCTATTGTTTTCAGGTAAGTGTCATGTAAATGTTTTATTGAGAATAAATATATTTAAATCTATTAAATTTATTTTAGTAGGTACATATACTTACTGAAATTATATATAATAAAAAAAAATATTAAAGAAAAGCCATTTTAAATTGTATGTATATTACAAAGAATTTATTCAACTGGATGCACGGCGAATTGACCACAATGTAAGCACGTACTGTTCAATATTGTTCTATGCAAATGTTCCCAGATTTACTTTCTTTGTGGCCCAACAGGTATATTTAAAACAAACTACTTTTCCTAACAACCAGTAGCTATGTAAACGTGAAACATTATAACGACATTTTGTATTGAACTGGTAGAAAGTGTGAGTTTGTATGAAAAGCTCCAGCGTATTATGATATAATTTTTGTATGCTTTATGGCTTTAAATTAATGTAAAATTGTAATATTGATTTAAGAATTTTGCGACTTCATATATATTAAATAAATATAAATACTAAGCTTCTCTCATGCTAAGCTTTACGATGTAACCCGCACATACAAGGGTAGGCAGCGAGAACTTAGGAACCTAGTGTTAGGACACACCTTTCAATTTTATTCTGAATTTTATCTTTACATATTTTAGGTTTTACGTCTCTAGTGGTGAACGGGTCGCGTTATATCTTGTTAACAGTGTAAAAAATTAAAAATATTAAATGCACAACATCAGACTGTCGAATCACAGTAATTAATTATTTTCACTTGCTGAATTCAGCGACACCACCCACTAAAATTAGACAAAGAAGGGGAAACAGATTGATCTCTATTGCGCGGACATATATTTAAGCCTGCTGCTGCTTAAGCAAAAAATCAAAAAAGACATTGTTTAAGGAAGATTTAAGGAAGAGACAAAAAGCATTCTCACACATATATTTACCATATAAAATATTTTAAAGCCATACATTACCATAAAGGACACTACTAGCCAATTTCTAGTTTCAACATGAAACGCGTTTTGTCGTTTATGAATTTTGTTATATAAATCCTAGCACCATAATAAATTACGTCACTTTTCATAACATAGTATTTTACTTTAAACAACTGTAATTAAATGAACAAGACTATTACTTTAATATGAAATATATTAGATAGACAATTTACTTACAATAGACAAGGCGCTCATAGCATAATCGAATAATAATATATTGCATGCACTTTATCTACTACCACAGTAATTTAAATACATTAAATTTAGCAAATATCTACTGTTATATTACGGTTTACGTGAAATCACTTAAAATAGATTGGAAATCTGTACACCATATACTGGATAAAATATTTTGAATAATATAATATTAAACTATATCAATCCATAGTGTTGATATAGGATATCAATCCATAGTATAGAGGCCTGTCGTGGCGCAGCGGCACAAGTGTGTGACTGTAACCGACAGGTTCTGGGTACGATCCCCAGTCGAGGAATTGAAATATTTAATATTTTCAATTTAAATATTTAATGTTTCATTTCTTCGCTCTGGTAATAAGGCAAAGCGCGGCGTTGAGTTCCGCCACTCAACACGCAATGCCTCAAATTTGGCGGAAAGTGGGGAACGGAGTGTCTTTACACTAGGTTCCCGGGTTCCCTCTGCCTACCCTGCCTCGTGCGGGATACAGCGTGAAGCTGAACAAACAAATCCAGTGAACAAGCGAGTGTCGCAGGTGAACAAGCGAGTGTATTGTTTTTTTTTTTTTTCATTTTTTATTTTGGTAACAAATGCAAAATGCAGCGTTGAGTTTCGTTACTCAACAGGCAATGCCCCAAAAATTCAGCATCTCAAGAAAATTATACTATCTATATTAATTAACAGAGTTATACACAAAAAGACTGAGAATATTGTATACAAAATGCGTAAAACGTTTTATACTTTTTAATAAAGTAGACAAGAAAAATATTTTTAAGACAAATATCAAACTGACATAACATAAATCAAGTGGCAATTTCGTATGTACATACATTACAGAAAAGATGAAAGCTGTGATTGACGAAACAACTCTGCATGTCAATTTATCACCTACAAAACTTGTCCTTGTGACTTGCAATATTGCACTGTACCATATAGATAAATACTGGTTTCTTACAGTAGCATTACCTCAAAATATCTATATATAATAAATTTATTTTTACTTCTTGTATACGTAACTGTATTTGATCAATAAGTATTGATTATCTTATTGAAATTAGGTTGAAACAAACTACATTTCGTAGTATTTCTAAATATTTGTGATATAAAATCTGAAAATTGGTATTGTTTGTATAATTTTTCAATTATAATTACTAGCAACTTTATGTTTAAAAAATATATATTTTTGTTCCATAATATAAAAAGTAATAAAAAATATATTTATTTCTTATTTTACAATAAAAAAAATGTAAAAATCATCGTGTGAATAATTTAATAAGCATCTCCGAAGCAAGTTAGCAAATGAGCGACATTTCGCCGAGGCCCGAGCAGTAATTAACGCTGTCACTCAACTTGAGTTCCAACACCCTCCGGTTAAACAATTATGTAAGACGGCACACTTAGTTAATTTTTTCACGTACAGTACGACAAAAACTTCTAATTATTAAAATAAATAATATCATTATAAAGGAAATAAAATCTTACACCGTTTTTAATTATAAGTGAGTCTTTTTCATAAAAAAAAAAAAAGTGAGGTCGTCGTAACGCAGAAGTTCAGTGTTTAATTGTAAACTCGCATAGCGTGGCGTTAAGTCCAGCCACTCAATACATCAAATCTTGGAGATCGGGCGGTGCGTTGAGACCGGGTTGTCTAAATTCTTTAGTGACAATGGGACCTATCCCCTCAGTCTATACTCCTATATGTGGTAAACATCGTGAAGCTATAAAATATACTTAAACAAAATAAATAATATATCATAACATTCACTTTGAAACGTAGCGCGTTTGGTTCGCTTGGGTGAATATTTACGTTTCCAATAATTGTTTTAATTTTACAGATCCAGTTAGAAAACATATATGTAATTATTTACTTACAATAAAATAATGATAGATTTTGACGACGACGTGATTTTTCACAAAGATAGCACATTGTTATTTATATCTTTAGTCCTTTGAAAAAGAAGTACTGTTATACGTTAACTAAATATAATATATTTTATGTTAACTAAGTATAAAATTATCCATATAGTTTCTAGGCAAGTAGAAATCTAAATATACCTGTATCTTCTGCCTAATTCTTGCAAAACAAGTTTAAATCAATTTTCCCAATTATACAAATAATTTACTACTGCATCGTTTTCTCCATAAATTACTTGAAAATTTCTGCTTTTTCTATCCTCGCTAAGTATAGGGGTTAGATTTGGAGCCCCTCTAAATGGCTGACTTGTCAAATTCTATAATAATTGCAAGGGACGCAAATTTGGGGTAATGGTTTATTCGCTGGAAAGAGTCCGTTCATATTATATATTAAATAATGGTAATCACTCAAGCAAACACGTAATAATAAATTATAATGATATACCTGAAATCGAGTAAAAAAATAAATAAAATACGGACAATATAGATTTTTTAACAATACTACTGAATTTCTTACTGATACGAGCTTTTTGATGTAAGGTGTTCAATTATTTTTATGTATTTTGCATTATTGGTAGAGCAAGAGTACGTTTTTTCGAAGTTGAGTTTCGCCACCAACCAACAATAACTGAAAAATTCGATGAAAAGATTTTTCGGCGAATTCGGCGAAGACATTCCGATCACTATCGGAAGTGTCTTAATGAGAACAGGATGTCTTAACACCAAGTTCCTGTTTACTCTCTGTAGTCTGCGCTATGCGGGGACACAGCGAGCAGTTAAAACACCTTCTGCCTATTAATACACGTACAAGAGAATTTATAATTTTGATAAACTTATTCTACTTCGATCTGGCAACACTTATCTTATAAAAACATTCCCTAAATGATATAAGAAACTCCCAACTGCGCTACAAATGTGATACTTAACGTAATTATATTTTTATAACTGGTTTCAATCAACTGACGACGTTTTTGCTCTATTTCTAATATGTACTCGGTTAATTATTATATGGTAGGTGTATTACAACCTTTTTTATAGAAACTTGTGTGGAGCTTTCACGATTATTGCCATTAGAAAATCATATTTCTGAGATAATTAAGTTATAATTGTATACATTATTTTATCATTACAATATACGTACAATTCAAAGTTAAATCTAGAAATTTATCAAAAAATACGAGATGACTTAACTTGACTGAGACTTAACTCACTTTGCTACGTTATTACGTGCAAGAAATTTGTGAAGCTACACTAAAATATGTGTAGCTTCACAATTTCTTGCACGATATATATATATATATATATATATATATATATATATATATATATATATATATATATATATATATATATATATATATATATATATATATATATTAAAAAATATATATTAAAAAATAAATGTTAGCAAAACAACTCTGCAGATCATAATTTACTATTAGCTAAGTCTTCTTAGATTAATGTTTTAGTTATCCAAAGTAATTGCTTTCGATAAAATTCTTCCATATTTTCCAATTTTAATTTAATTTAAGAAATGAATTCGAAGTAGAAACGACCTTTTTTTATCTGACAAAAAAACCGGAAATCTAATTGACGAGAATATTTATTTATACCCTGATACGCGGAGTAAACGCAAAATTAATCTTTTATATGAATATATTCTATAATGATACTAATGAAAGCATTAGAGTGGTGTCTGGCAAAGGCAGACAAACTTGGTTTATTGGTAATTTGCTACTGTCTGGGATCCTTGTCTATGGTAGTAATAAAAGTGAGACAATAAAAGTTAGTTAAGAAGTTATAAATCTTGTTAGCTTAGTTTGCAGTGACTTACTGTATTTTTTAATCTTAAGTTCCTATACCTCGTATTATTAGAAAAAATCTAAATAAAAAAAGTTTTAATTGAAAAAATAAAACATTTATAAATCAGCAGCAATATAATTTGTCTGAAAGAATTTCATTGTTGTAGATTCGATAGGTTTAAATTTCAATAGAATTTAAATAAATATAATATAGTATAATATAGTATAATATATAGATAGGAAAAAATAAAACATCAAAAAATCAAACAGCACCAATAAAACAAGAACAGAAAAGGGGAAGACAAAAAATAAGGCAAACAGAATAAGTTAGTACCTTCAAATGTAAATGTCACTGACACATTGTCTATACTCTGTTTAGCTTCAAATAATAAATCGTTTCTGATATGCACTTGGAGCCAGTCCAGCAAAAAGGCCGAACTTTATTGAGCTCAGTAAATCAAGCCAAACGTTTATTGTGGATGACTGTATATCCCCCAGCCACATGAATACATTACTTTTATATAGTGATAAATGTTATTTATATTTTTAAGTTTTATGACAGGGTAGAGAGAACTTGGGAACCTAGTGTTTAAACACTCCGTTGTGTTTCCCACTTTCCGCTGAATTTGTGGGTTGAACTCAATCATCAATATATAATTCTATCCATTGTAAATAGCTTCCATATTAAGATCAGAAAGATCTACACTAACTACAATTTTTAAAAGTCTAATTTCGTATATATTATTAGGTCCTTGAAATATCTCTCTATCTAGTGGTGCGTTAATTAATTAGTTTACTTCCTACGCAAATTCGACTCGATAGCGCGTTGAATGGCGGAACTAAAGGCCATTTTTTTTATCAGAACGGGGATATAAAATAAATGCTCTATTCCAGTACTCTTAGAAGGAGACAGGTTAAATATGCTAAATACTTAAGAAATATATTACAGTGTACTTTTTGTGTTTAAACTATTTGGTCTAATCAAGCTTTTATTTATCAGATAATATTGTTGCATTATTACCATTTTATTTTTTATTTTTTTTACTTTTTTTTAGGGTATTTAGTTGGTTGAAAAATGAATCAAAGTTATAAACAAAAAACTTATTATAGTTAATGTACTTGTAAAACTGCTATGATTGCGTTGACGTAATATAATAGTCTGAAGCGAATACTTTCAAAAGGCTTTTAATGCCTTGAGGTGTAAAGATGACTCACTTATGTGAGATATTAATTCGATTATTACATAAACTATATAAGGAAAGTTAGTTTATTGTTTGTTGCATCTTCAAGTGTTATTTCTCGTTGTTAATATATTATCTGTACAAGATTTTTTTTTTTTTCAGTTTATATGAAACTTATTTCAATCTTTTTTATACAGCAGGATTTACACAAAGTTTTCTAGCTACTGCGTATTTGGGAAAATCTATCAGTGGGGCATTCATCAATATAATATATCCAAAACAGTGATTTTTAATTTTGTGCACGCAATTTTCAGAAAAGTCTTACGTGAAATAACTGTATCAATTACATACCTATACGTTAGGATTGCGCGTATTGTATTGAAATCAACACAAAAATCCTTTAGATCTACAATACAAATAGTGTCTGTCTTATTTAATAGAACATAAAAGTTAATCTTTTTTTTAGTAAAAGTTAATCTTTTTGATTTTTATTAATAAAATAAGTTTCAAATAATTTCAAAAACATTTTTTAACACGCCGTAAGTCCTGTTTTTCCGAGCCGTTCAAATATTATTCAACGTTTACGATCTGCTTGAATATTCAATATAGCAAGCTTTCACATCGATAGTATTATGTCTTACATATTTGTGAACATTATATGAGCTTTAATGTCATAAAATAATAATGATAAAACCGTTTTTAATTATCATTTATCATCACATTTCTAATCGCTAAAATTCAATTCAACCGCATATAAACCGCTTATAGGATTAGATTATTTATAGCACCTCAGTCAGCCTCAGGTACCTCACCTGGGTACCTATGTGTATGAAATGAATATTGTTATAGTGCTGTATCCCGCATATGGCAGGACAGACAGAGAACTTGAGAAAATAGTGTTAAGACACTCCGTTTCGTTCCCCATTTCCCGCGCATTGTCTTGTTACCAAAGTGAACAAATGAAAATATTAAATATTTCATTTCCTCAAGCGGGGATCGAATCAACAACCTGTCGTGTGTCATACAGTCATACTATAGTGTCCCTGCACTACGACAGGCCTCTATACAATATTTCTTGAAGATTTTTTTAATATCAACCTAATTAATGATTTTTCACACGTAGCAAGAAAGTACGCAGAAAGAACCGAGACATTGCGTGTTAAGTGGCGGAACCATGCGCCGCATTTTGCCCTCCACAATGGGGAAATGACATGTAAAAAATTAAATCATACATCTACTTATTACTATTTATGATTAAGCCTTCTAAAATTACAAAGGCAGTTAATGATGTCACAGTTCGCCCGAGCAGCGTCTACATGCAATTATCTTTAGCAATTTGTTGCGCGATTTTCCCGCGGCGTGTCGTGACTCGCCCTGCGCTTTCTATCACGGGCCTGTCCTCGGTACATTATGACGTATTAGATTTAATGATATGGAATATCAAACTAATAATATCCTGAAGGAAATGGTTACGAGAAAACGTTCAAGTTGAAGTTACTCTACCGGTAACTTGGTTTACGCGTTACGCGTCTAAAGATGTCTATCTAGTTGGAAATTATTACATGGAATTGCCATAACAATTCTTCTCTTTTTCTTTTATATATTTTAATACTAATAACGTCAATGTATAAAAAGTTATCCAATTTAGTATGGAATAAACTCTTGGAGAGATATTTTAAGTTAATACGCCATTTTTTAGACGGGCACCGTCTAAACAAAAGCGTCCGCGTTTGTTATTATTTTAAAAATTTATTATTTATTAACTTTTGCTCATTACAACGACAGACGAAGAAGATTTACAAGGCCGTCATGACGTAGTGAAACTCCGCGGAGCCGTGATGGTAATGAGTTCGATCCATTCTTAGGAAAATAGATTGTTTCATAATCCCGCTCTGGCAGACAATTCTAAAGCGGCGTTCTGTTGTTCAATTGAAATGTTTCGAGATTTTTTTTTAAAAAAAGAGGAAGTGGTACGGTTCTCGGGTTATCTAAATATACGGGAAAAAACGTTAACATCATTTGCAAAATATGATATTTAAAAAGAACTTTAATACTAAGTCTATCATAAACATTGCAATAAGAAAACTTATATTTGATAATAAACTAGTGTTATTAAAGTATTATAACTTTAATAACACTAGTTTATAATCAAATATTTATATTTTAATAGGTTTTAGATCATTGTAAAGATAACATTTATTTATCTCAGAATCGAATCTGCAATATCCAAATTGCAAGACAACCTTCATATTGCAGCGTTGGAACTATCGATGCTTGTTTACTGATTTTAAGAAAGTGGGTCGGTCTGTTTAATTATACTGTTTAAAGCTTAACTTTATTGATTCCATTATGTTGCTTATAATTAAAACTAATCGAATGGTATAATCCATTACAAGTCTCAAGGGCGTTTATTTTGAAATCATACTGTACAGCGTAACTTTTTAACCCGCTGTTAGGAACTCAATGTAAAATTTTGCGTCACGCAACTCCATACTTTAATTATCAAAATGATATGAAATTAATACAAATAAAATAATTTCCCTAATTGGGCATCGAACCCACCTCCACCGTGTATACAAACAAACGCTGTTTCCTTGAGCAACGTAAGCCTTTCGATCTTATTCTCTATCTAGAAATTTTATTTTTAATATAAAAACATTTATAAATGCTGTTTGTACTTGTTATGAATAAGTTTAAGCTGTCATGGTTATTTATATTTGGTGCGGAAGTATTAATTATATTATCAGTATTGTTTAAACGGAAATTTAAGCGCTCATAAATAATCTCATTCAATATTCCTTTCGTGGGAAATAAAAATAACAGTGTAAATGCTAAAAAACTGAACAATGGAAACGTTGTTTTTAAAGCGAAAAATATATAATTGTAACATAAATATTGACTTTTATTGACAAATTACACAATTTGAATGCATTTATAAGTATAAAATATTGTATTTAAGCTGCTAATATTATTTCCTGAAAAAGAAAAAGAGACTGTAGACACCTCTCTCTCTTTTGCAGGAAAAATTGTACCTTATGTTAAGACGTTCTTTTCTCCACTTTCTGTATATTGTTCGAAGCGCTTTATAAGAAAAGCAGAGAAAAAAAAATAATGTTTATATATTCCCCAGTGGGAATTGACCCGAAAACCATCACATTTACAGTGAATACCTACAACTTTACCATAGATGAGAATCGACCTTGCTCCCATCTTAACAACGCCAGATAATCTAGCTCGTGATAGTACTCAAAGAATCATCATAAGCCGTATTGTTAAAACATCTTTTGCAATTTATATATAGAAAGGCTGAGTAAGTTGTTTGTCCTTGATCAGATACGCAGTGGCAAAAGGTTACTGACCGTACTTGCGATTATGATACGACGACGTATTAATTGGTAGGTAACATTTAAGTTTAGTAAAGGCGACCGTTAAGGATTATCTTAATCGAGTGGAGACCGCTCCACTCGAAGCAATGAATGGCTCGACCCGGCAAATCCGCCATTAACAAAAACCCGAAAGACAGAGTGGCTTGCTGCTAGGATCTTTCTGGCTAACCTGGTGGGAATAAGTTGTGAATGAAATAGTGAATGTTAATGTACGTACATGCAACGCATATTACATGTGACTACTACATACAGTGTCATCCAATAGCGTTCCATTGAGAGAATAAAGTGTATAACAAGAGAAATCATAATATTGTTATATTTACCCCAGATGTTTCACTTCACAAAAGCTTTTACGCATCACTCATTGAATTAGACATCACGTCGGCACAAAAGTAAGTTGTTCTACATGAAACCAGGGCAGCAGTGTACGCGAGGTAAATTAAAACATACTGTCGATAGTTTGATAGGTGTAGTAAAACTGGCATAGCAATACCATCCTTGTCTATCTTTGATTATAGATTTTGTGTTAATATGTGTTTGCTTGCTTAGCACACATGGCTGAATAGGTAGAGGGAACTGTTAATCTGGGCTTAATACAATTCCAAAAATATCGAAAATATGTATGTAATTTATTCAAATGTATATTTCAAAATTAATAGAGAGATTAGAAATTTTAGAAATGATTAATTGAATATTAAAGTAAAATATAAGAATTGTATATTTTGTTAAAGATTAAAAGCCATACATTATTGATTCTGAAATACTATCACTAGCTAAGTCCATTTATTTCGGTTTCTCGGTATTATATGAACATGTATTTTCTCTAAGTTAATGTCAATACTAATCTCACCAATCCATACTAAAACTAAGCAGCTCAATTATCGAAATAACGGTTATCCTGCCTATATATAATACGATTTCTTCGAACTATAATGATAACTGTACAGCTGTATCCAGTTTCCTTTTAAGACATACTCGTATGAACGTTAAACGACCTTCTAATAATAAATTAATAAAAAAGGCTAGAATTGTTTTTTAACACGTCCGTTGACTCATTAATGTGGTATTGCTTACTTAGCCTATATTTTTTTCTTCATGCACGCACTTCCTGTCGCTTTTAAAGGACGGAAGAGGAATCCTGCTATTGTATCATCTAGGCGAGGTTTTTGAAAACTAATATATGTATTTTAAAAGAATTCTGGGTAAGTACCTAGACTGGAATATAATAAATTACATTATAATGAAATAATATTTGTAAATAAATTATTAAAATACTTGATATTAAAATGATATTTAACTTATATTTAACTTATATTCAAATAAAAGTAATAGTTATAAGGTTAAGAACAGAAAAATATAAATGAAAAATGCGTAAATTAAAAAGAGCGCTTGTGCCACAGATAAATGAATTTCGATTAAACGAAAATAACGTATCGATATCAATATCAATTTTAAATGTAATCGAGTATCAATAGTGAATGAGAATTTCGTTATATTTGATTAATAACCAATATTCCTACGTCAACTTTGTCACTCGAACAAAAATAATTAAAATCGATTGGTTCAACTTGACACCGGTTTTATAGTTGATATGATATACGCATTGTGAATTTAAATGAATGAGAGCATTGCAACAATTCTATTACAATGGTCAAGTCAAAGTCAAAGTAGTGAGTTCAAATTTGAAATAATATTCATAGTTAGTTCAAATTTGAAATATATCCCGCACATGACAGGGTAGGCAAAGGGAATATGGGAACTTAGTGTAAAGATATTCCGTTTCTGTAAATTTGTTCCGTTTCTTTATGTAGAATGAAAAATGAAGGCTCTGGAGGTTTTGAGACCATGTTCAAACGGGATAAACGTTACACAAAAAAATACTAACATATATTAAGCAAACATTTTTTTAAGCTTCACTCTGTATCCCGCACATGGCAGGGTAGTAAGAGGCTTGGTCTTCTAGGCTTAAGACACTCGAAATTGAGGCATTATGTGTTGAGTGGCGAAACTCACCGCCGCGCTTTGCCTTGTTAACAGAGCGAAGAAATGAAACATTATATATTTAATTTCAAAATTTTAAACATTTCATTTCCTCGAATGGGGAACAAAGCCACACTCTGTGGCTTTTACCGTCACATCTTGTGCTTGTGCGCCACGAAGGGGCTAAGCAAACATGTAGTATAAAATATCAAATAAGCGGGAAATTAGGCATTGTAGATATCTCTGCCTCACTCACTAAAAACCAGTATCTATTCGTGAAAAATAAAATAAAATAAAGTTGAGGCCTGTCGTGGCGCAGCGGCACAAAACGTGTGACTGTAACCGATGGGTTGTGGGTTCGATCCCCACTCGAGGAAACGAAATATTTAATATTTTCAAATTAATATTTTCGTTTTATCGCTCTGGTACAAGGCAAAACGTAGAGTCACTCAACACGCTATGCCTCTAAATTCGGCGGAAAGTGGGGAACAGAAGTGGAACGGAGGGTCTTAACACTAGGTTCCTAAGTTCCCTCTGCCTACCCTGCCATGTGCGGGATACAGCGTGAAGCTGAGTGAGTGAGTGAGTAAAATAAAGTAAGAAATCTTTTTCTGTAAATAGTGTTATTAAATTAAGAAAATAAATTAAATTTGCTCACTCCTTGTACAAGTTCAATAGTGATATAATTTGTTTCGATTACAATAGGAAAATTAGTTTGCTACCGCATATTGGTTTAACATAACTTTCTTTAAAGCTATTTAATTATTTTTTTCACAAAGACATATTTTGTAAGAAGAACAAAACCGAACAATGTAAAGGTAAGTACCATAATAGAACAGACTAATTGTGAAATTAGTTAGTAATATTTTGTATATCGTATCGTAATTGTGTTTTTAATATGCGAAAATGAAATAAAACAATGTTTGTTCATACTACTATTACATTTTGTATAAACATTAATGAGAAATGATGAAAATCTATTAGAGTCTTTGTATTGTATTTAGTTTTAACTGTGTTATACAATATTAGCACATAAATATTTTTTGCTACATTTTGATAGACAAGCCTCTTATATCATCTCAATTTTAGTGTTATTTTTTTCTTTTTTACTAGCTTTAATATTAATATGAGGCTGTCGGCACCCGACAGCCTCATATTAATATTAAAAGCTAGTAACACAGCGTATGATTGTAAAAGTGATGGTTTGCACTTGACAAGCAATGGTATGAAAATGGCATAAGACACGCAGTGTTAACACTAGGTTGTACGCTGCAAATAGCAGGATAAGCAGAGAGAACTTAAGAACCTAGGGCTAAGACACTCCGTTGTTATTCCATACATACGTTTTACACAAGCAAAATATATCGTAAAGGTAAAAAGTATATATATGGTACCTATACATATTGACGCGATAAATAAAAATAATCTTACTCTACTCCATATGCAGTTGAACTAAGGATGAAATATTAATTACCTGTAAAAAAATACACATATGTTAATTAAAATTGTTATTAAAGTTTTCTAGTAACCCAAAAAAGTATTGCGAAATATTTAAAAGAATATTTCGCAAATCACAATTTGAAATAAATTTTATTTTTGTATAAAAATCATATTTATTTCAAAGTACCAGTGGACAGCCGTAAAGCAGGAGTAAAAGCTTGCGAATGTTGACGTGACATGTTGTCATATATTTTTATTTTATGGCTTTTACGGCGTAGAGTTCCGTTACTTGAATTGATATATACCTTCAGAATTCGATGAAAAAAAAAAGGTGGTGTCTTAATGAGTAAGGAGTGTCCTCACACTATTTTCCTTCTGCCTACCTTGCTAGCTACGGGATATGACGTGTTGAAAAAAAAAATCAAAATAGATACGTTCTTTATACGAATATTTAAATAAAATATTTATTCCTCCAAAAAATTTTGTTATCAATATGAAAATATTTTTAGCAATACTCCTCCAAATCCGATTTTGCAAATGTCAACGGAATGTCAAGAAAATAATATCTGAGAAAATGAGATGCGGTAAAGCAATTTATATCAATGAATGAAGATGTACGTTTTCACAGTTTGGGCAACACCACTGCCACTTGTTCCACAGTTTAGTAATCTCTCGATTACTTAATCTTATAACGTGCAAAAAACAATAGAACAACCGTTATTGTGGAAAAATCTCATGAAGTTAGTAACCGCGTGCGAATGTTCAGTATTGTCCATTATATCTCGGAATCATACAAGAAAATCGATTTTAATTTGTTTTGATTAAAAGTCATATTTGTATTAATTTGTTACAATTTACATAATATTATATAATGATTAAAAAAATATTAAGACGGTAAGTTTGCCATTATCATTTCAATTTTACAAGAAATATTTATAGCAAAACTGGAATATCCGTAAGAACTATAATTTGCAGTATCATTTTTAAAGATCATTTGAATACACGTGTGTTAAATACTTCGACATTCCCATAATCTAAGAAATAACTGCGGATAAATATATTTGTAAAACATCGTAACATAATATTTCAATCTGTTCATAAAAAATACCGTTTTAACTATTCTCATGCCAATCAATTCTTAAATTCATAATTCAGATTCAACAAGGTACATCATTCGTCTTTACAATATCGTGTTACTATAAATGTTATTGAACTTTAAGCGTTCATATATATCGAACTATTTAAAGTATATTTTATAAAATGACTTCTCCTTACTTTATTTTCATTAGACAAACCGCGGCGTTAAAATTCAAAACGAATGTCTTGAATTTAAATGAAGTAGAGAAAGTAGTGTCTTGACATTACGTTCTCTCGGTATTAAAACATATTTTGTTTTTTTCTTAGTCTAAATTTGGAATCTTATGCTTATGATTCTGTTCGTAAATCTATTCACGAGCAAAACTTTTATGGAATAGGACCCATTAAATATATTTTTAGGATAAACACATTAAATATGCTGTGTTCACAAATTTAAAAACACATATATAAAAATGTAATGCCAAAACAAAACAAATTGATGCACAAAGAAAGTCACAATTGAAAGTTCATTTTGACAATGGAAAGTTTATCTTAATTCGATTTTTATTTTAATTTTCCCATATAATATTTGCAAGTAAATAATATGGTCATCAATCAGCCTTTCGGAATTTGCGTGCAGACTCCTACCGAGAAATTGTACCAGAATCGGAAAGATCCAAATCTTTAACAACGTACACAGCGCAATATAAGACCTCTATAGCAATTTGAATAAGTGTTATAACAGAATGCTTACAACCGCTTAATAGGTCGTGACTTATTGTTTAATTCAATTTAGAGAAAACATATTGTGAGTGGAAAGTGTAAGGTCGGTAATTGCTTGAAATGATATCGGACATTTGAACGGAACGTGGTAAAGTAATATCTATCATTGATAGACAAAAACGTGTTTTATTGCGGTTGAATTTGATATATTGTTTCAAAGTGCATCCGGTCGCTATATTCGCGTGTTAAATGAATTTAGGCGTTAGTGGTGTTGCATTCTTTAGAGATAAGTGAATAATTTTTTGACTTATGTTTTGCATCATGAACACATTTATAATGTATAAACCATATTTTTGTATGTCAAAAAAAATATGTAAATTCTTATTAAATCTATACTTGTCTATTTTGATCACATTCTTATAAGAGCGCTTTAATGATAAATGAAATTATGACATAACATTAATTATTAGAAATCTTAAAAAATTAACAATTACATCTTGTGTATAATTCATAGCTACATTTAATATAACTAGGAGGATTTATAGATATTCGATATAAGAATCATTTACAATACTCTACTAATTTACAATAATCTTTTGATTGTGAAATTCATCATGTGTCAACCAATCCCTTTTCATATTGTCCTAAATATGGATATCGAAATCAGACGTAAGCATTTTTGATTCTAAACTGAAACGAGTAAGGAAATACAATTAAGACCGACCAGAGATAACTCGGTCGTGCCAAGGTTCAAAGGATTGAGATTAAATTTAATAACGTCAATATGATTACACAACGTCAAGAGAATGCACTTTACCGTTGAGGAAAAAAATAACAATCGTGCAGTTAGCTTTTTATGGCGCATACTTGGCTGTGTAAAAATAAATTCGGAGTATAACAAAATGTTACAAATTAAAGTAATAAACGAATCGTAAAAATTTAAGTTCGTAAATCAAATATGTATGTGATAATAAAATAGGCTAATAAAATTGTGAATGTACAAAATAAAAATCAATATAAGTTTTAAAATTGAAAAAAAATAGAAAGGTCAAAAGGTGGTGATATAAGGGAGATGCAATTACTGTATGACCAAATTCTAATTTTTAATTACAAAGAAATGATCACTAGTTAATATACTATATCTTACAGCTTGCAAACCGTTTAACATCTTTTAATACAGTTTCCAAGAGAAGCTGGTTCAAATCCCGCTACGTTAAAATTTTGTAAACGTTTTTACTATGTTTTAAGTTTTATTCCACACTTAGGAAAGAAAAATATTAATTTTAAAAACGCATAAAAAAATCGTTTCCCGATTTGAATCCGCGTCCGCGCCTCTTGGAAACTCTTTTACTTTTTTTACTTCACTCACTTTTGTAAATTATGTTAAAAATTATCAGCACTAGTTTCCTTATCTAATATTTAACGAAAGCGACATAGTATAACTCCCTCCTTAATTGTTCATCTTTGCACTTTGTATGAAAAAGGCACTATTAAAATTGACCTTTCCTATAATAATGCTCGTCTAAGCGCTTATTACGTACACGTAATGCTGGTAACACGTTACAGTATAACATATCGTACATGTATGTATATAACGGTATTTAAACAATGGAGTGGTTTTTGCGATTTTACAAATTACTTGTGCCGTTATTCTTGCTTTGTAACATTTTTATATGTGAACTATATGTTAATTTTGAACGTATGCGGGCTTAAGATCATTTTTAATTTATTTCCTAGTTACTAGGAGAATATTTCTCTTTTAATATTACGGGGCAATGACTAGCTTATCTATGCTTACCTTGCCATTCCTATGCTATAATAGCTACAAAAGTACTTTCTTGTCACTGGAATAATAAGATAATAGTTTATTGTACATTATAAAATGTATTGAACAAAATTTTTTCAGCTTTACACTGTATCCCACATATAGCAAGGAAACTTGGAAACCTGGTGGTAGGATACAGTGTCCATCAAGACACTTTCGCTTCCCGCTTTCGGCTGGATTTGAGGCTATGCGTTTAGTGTGGCAGAATTCAACACCGCGTGTTGTCTTGATATCAGAGCTTCAAATGAAAATACTAAATATTTATTTTACTCGAGTGGAGCTCAAACTGACAATCTTTCGCATCAACAGTCGCACGTTTGTGCCCCAGAGCCACAGCAAGCCATATCATTAATATTTCCTACTGTACAAAATGAATTTAATAATAAACCAATTTGGAAATGCTATACTAAGTAGATTGTATCTCGTCCCGGAAGCACTACTATGTCCGTAAAAATTTTAACGATAACCTCGTGAAGTGTATTTTGTACGACAAATATCTGAATTTAAAATTTAGCTTAGCTCATTTGGAATGTTTCTCATTTATGCTATCTAATTTCTGACAATGACATTTAATTTCTTTTCACCTCACGCTTTATTCCGCAGGTAGGGTACGGTAGGCATAATATTTGGACCAGGTGTTAAGACACTCTTTTCTGTTTCTCAATTTCCGCCAAATTTGAAGCAATGCTTGTTGAGTATCAAACTTTAAATTATTTTATTAAAATAGTAAAAATATCAATATAATGATTTAGTCTTATTAAAATAAATTAAGAAATTGACAATATTTTTAAATGTAAACACCGTTTGGGAAAGTGAAGTAGAATCCATCGCTTAAGTAACTATACTTATATATAGTTTTTTTGTGTGATCATTTAAAGTTTAGCTTACTATTTAATTATTTTTTTTTAGTAACCCGTGATTCTGTGGTATGTTTTAAAAGGCGCTGTACTAGCGTATCTCTGGTATATCAAATTATTTACACGTGTATTAAAATATTTTTCCTTCCTTTATATAAATTTACACATAACATTTTCTATAGAATAACATATAAAAGAAATAATGCTTGCTCGTACAAATCGAAGAATCTAAAAGGAAAAGTTTTGAAACACTCTTCTCCTTTTTTACAAATCAAATTACACGTAAAATTGGCGTCGAAAGTCTACAAAAGTTAGATTGCAGGCACGAAGCTCCGGGACTCCCTTCGCCTAATTTAACTTCGTGGAGGAGAATCTCAATTTTATTGCCAAACGTGTAGACACAAAACGATTGTGAAATAATATGCATGTATTATATAAATGAAAATCTTATATATTTGATGCCTTTGTGGCGCAGCGTCTGACTGCGAAGGTAATTAATTGTTTCCATTTCCTAGCTCTGGTAAATAAAATGTAGCGTTGAGAACGTTGAAAATCAGAATATTCAACAAAAAATATTTTAAAAATTCGGGAACGGAACGTCTAAAAACAAGGCATCTTATAACTTACTGCATGCGAGATGTGCTTTAAGCTAAAAAAAATTAAAAGCTATTTTGAAATATTACTAAACAACTTTACTTATACAAAGTACAAGTACAGTAGAGAAAGACACTGTTCAATTTAATTTATCATTGCTATTACGAGATACAACTTTTCTTATTAAATTATCTGTTTTACAATAAAAATTAAGCAATAAATTTTAAACAGATTAAGTTTTTTGAAATAAGAATTTAATATAAAAGTTAGCGTGTCATTGTTTAATAACGCAAACAATAGTCGGAGTACAATAGTTCATAAACAATAGTGTAGAATATATTTCTACAAATACACTTTCATTTATTGCGCTTAAACATTGAAATATTCCCTATTTATATATATATACATATATATATATATATATATATATATATATATATATATATATATATATATATATATATATATATATATATATATATATATATATATACATATATATATATATATATATATATATATATATATATATATATATATATATATATATATATATATATATATATATATATATATATATATATATATATATATATATATAAGTCATCGTGTTATTTTCAGTTTAAGGAGAGCCTGAAGGTGAAAATTGTTAAAGCAAAATCAAGCAATACAAAATTGTTTAATCCTTGTGACGTTATATGTGATTAAACAATTTTGTATTGCTTGATTTTGCTTTAACAATTTTCACCTTCAGGCTCTCCTTAAACTGAAAATAACACGATGACTTCACAATTTTTCCCCCCCCGCTCAGTATATTAAAGAAAAGCTGACTGCATCATGAACGAAAGATGAAAAATATATTAATTACTGCTATATGTACGTATTCGTAATCTACTATGTAATATTTTTTTCAGCTTTACTCTGTATCTCGTGCACGACGAGGTACACAGAGGGAATTTGAGAACCTAGTGTTAAGACACTCCGTATAGCTCCTCGATTCCCGTCGAAACTTAAAATATTAAATAATTAATTTGGTCGAATGAAGATCGACCCTACCACCTGAGCCACGACGGGCCTCAAATTTATATCTATTAACTAGTACTAAACTACTAGTGCTACTTCGTAATAAAATGATACGTCAAAACTCCAAGCATACATAACGCTTGCATCAAAGAGAGAAAAGGCAACATATAAATGTGAACGATATAATTATATTACAAAGTCAACGTTATAAAAACTTTAATTTATATACCTGATATCCTATGGAGATTACAGCACACGCGGAAATAGGCTATTAAATAATTTCCCTATATACAACCGCAACCGACGCGACGCTCATATTACACTCAACGGTAAGCACTCTAAGTTACATATAATGGAATGGACAATTCAACTAACCAAAGATATGATATGTTCCCACGTGAGCTTACTAGGTGATTTCATTGTGGTCTGAAACAGGAATATCCAGATTCTTTCATAGACCTAAATAGTAAAATATTTTATATTGTTTGTTAATATATATAGTGTTATATAAAAGTATAAAGAGGCAGCAGTGTTAATGAGCCACGTACAATTCAAAAGTTGTATCTTAGTTTGTATTCCGTTACTCACTAAGGGGAGTGAATTATTTTCATTGGTCAAGTAATACGACGAAGCGCAGCGTTGAGTTCCGCCACTCAACTTGCAATGTTACTAGATTTGACCGTTACGCAGAAAACGGAGTGTCTAAAAATTACTTTCTTCTTCCAGTTTATACTGTTTTACCAAATATTAACTTAAGAAAGTGATTGGTTGTAGACAATAGATTGTCAGTTCAAGTAAAGGGATAATTTATTTTATAAAGAAGTTGTATTTATATATTAAAAAATGTTAACGGTTTAGTAAATAAATATTAGAACACCATATATATTAGTTATATAAGAATTACTCGGGCTCTACGCCTCTTTTAACTCCGCAAGATATCAGTGCTGCGGTATGTATATATCTTGTGTCAAAATATTCCATTTTCCCTAAGTAGGTATAGAACTCACAACTGTCAAGTTTACAGTTTACCACTGCACCACGACGAACTATGACAACTGCTTCCAATAAAAAAAAGTTTGTTATTATTTGTGAAGCTACTTTCTTATAGACTAAAAAAAACATCTCAATAAAAAAAAACGTTTTATTTTTACAATGGCAATGACGTAACATTTTACATAAAATATTCTAACTGCTATTATTTCTAAAGTTCTTTGTAACGTAACATATGAACTTTAAAAGATACAAACATAATGATGATATTAAAGTGTATTGATTGGCTTCTGCTTGTAGTCATTATTTGTCGACATCATCTTAAACATCTTTTATACAGACGAAAATGATTTATTAATAAAAATGACGTAGGTATTTAAAATAAATTGAATTAACAAAATGAAAAATGCACTACCAACATATAGATACTTAAATACCCAATTTATTTTATATACTCTAAATTAGGCCACACACATTTTGTATAACGCCATAGTACCTCAGTAGTGCAACGTCTGACTGCATACGCCACAAATGTGAGTTTACTCCTCCTTTAGCTAATTAATTTTCTTGTATCTGCTCTTTTCAAATAATATGTAAAATACCTAGGATCTAGGAAATATAGATAACGGATTGACTTATCACTAATGGTTTTTTTTACCTATTACTAGATAAGAATAAAATATTTTACCATTTTAAAATGAAAATTAAATAAGATTACTTAAGTTAATTTAACATATAATTCTAGGAATGTGATTTAAACTGAGTTTTTTTTTTATTCAAACTGAATTTTGCTATAATTTTTTTTAGCTTCACGCTGTATCCCGCACGAGGCAAGGTAGGCAGAGGGAGCCCGGGAACCTAGTGTTAAGACACTCTGTTCCACTTCCGTTCTCCACTTCCGCCGAATTTGAGACATTGGGTGTAGAGTGGCGGAACTCAACGCCGCGCTTTGCCTTAGTACCAGAGCGAAGAAATGAAACATTAAATATAAAAATTGAAAATATTAAAAATTTCATTTCCTCGACTGGGGATCGAACCCAGAACCAGTCGGTTACAGTCACACGCTTGTGCCGCTGCGCCACGACAGGCCTCTTTAATTTTTATTTTTTAAAGCTTGGGGATGGATAATTTAAATTATATTTTCTGTTTAAAATATATAGTAGTTCATTCATCTCTATATTTTTCGCTCAATCACAAATCACGATCGCTTCAAGGAAAGTTTAGATATAAACCACTACTGGTTTTAACCTATTCTCCAATAGAAAGGGCTTATTTACGTAACGTATATTACGATTTCTATTATCGTATCAATAGAATTAAATTAAGTTAAAACGATAACGAGCTGTGTAATTGACGCGTGAATATTATAAATTATGCATATGTACGAGTATACCTATATACGCAAATTTATGGTGTATTGATATGTATATAGTTTTATTAAAAACTAGTAAAAAGCCTATTGAAACATTCAATTCAACCTTATAATGATAGGGGTTGTTTTTATAGCTTCACGCTGTATCCCGCAATTATTAAGACACTTCGCTTGCAATTATATACACTTTCATTCTCTTCATTGCATTGCGTGTTAAGAGACGAAACTTAACGCCGCGCTTCGCCTCATTACCAGAGCGTCGAGAATAAGCAAATTTAATACTTCATTTCCTCGAAAGGAAATCGTAACAATCGCCACCTATCGTAACAATCGCCACGCGGCTATTTTACTTTATTATTTTTATTTAAAAATATTTGTCCACATTTTGGCTATTTTCTTTAACAAAATAAATGAGATGCTAAGCCCACTTAAAAAAGGTCATTAAAAACTTGTGTATAATTTCACTAGTAACTGTATGTAATTAATAATTAGTACTTATATTAGTGCTAATAATAAGCAAAATGTCTTACACACTTTGCATCAGTACACGTTTACGACTCGACTGTTATTAGAAAATCACATTTCGCATATATTAAATAGTATATATGTATAATAAAATATTACCTTCCTAGTGTTACTACACACATATAATATATACTAAAATATGTTTTTTAAACTCAATTTTTGTGCATTGGACGTCACATTATTTAGCTTCACACTGTATTCCGCACTTGGCTGGGTATGCCGAGGGAACTTAGGAGCCTAGTGATAAAACACTCTTGTTATTATTACGACACTTCTCTTCTTTCCGTACAATTGCGCCTTTTTACTAGAGCGAAGAAATGAAAATAATAAATATTTACTCACCCCGAGTGAATCAGGACTCGGGATCGAATCGACAACCTGTAACGTGGGAACGTTTGTACGCTTCTGTAGTCGACACGCCTCGCCAAAAAATGAAAATAAAAAAAAGACATGCATTGAACCCTCTTATATCACAAGGTTCCTTCTGCTTTTCTTGCAATATGTGACAAAAACTTCAACATTTTGTACAAAATGGGATTTGAAGCCACAATCAACGTGCACACGTTGATTGTGGCTCGGAATCAACCACGGTACCAGAACTCCATACAACAAATTAGCAAAACAATAATAAAGAACTGCGATTCTTATCTCATGATTGGCATGTTAAAGAAAGTAAGAGCTGTTATATCCTCCAAGTACCAACGAGTTATCAATTAAAAATCTTCATAACATAACGAAGTCGATTTATATGGTTAATCAAAAGCCCTTTAACATCTTTGCTTCGGGCTACGTACTAATAGTCACGTGTAGCTTTTAGCTTACATAACATTATATCGATGTCTATGGCTCTTATCGACCGCCTAAAGTAAAGGCAGATGATAGTTTACAGCGGGGAACGAAGTGTGAGAGAGAGTGTCTTACCATTAGGTTCCTAAGTTCACTTTGCCTAACCTGCCTGGGACTCAGTTAGTTTATAGGTTACACGAACAGTTTTTAGTCCCCGGCGCGTTAAAAGAGCAGTGCCATAAGTTTCACCTGTCTGTGTGTATGTGTGCCTGTCTGTGATCCTGTCTTTTATTATTGGAAGCCTTATAAGCCTAAGTGGTTCTGAAAGAAGTGTGTGTGTGTGTGTGTGTGTGTGTGTGTGTGAAGAAGTGGTTCTGAAGTGGAAGTATGTTTTATGACGGTTTTGGATGGGATTTTTTTTTAAAACGTTATTTGCTATTGTTTCAATAATAAAAAAACTTTTGTAGTATATTTGCTTCTTTTTTACTAAATACCGAATAGTGGATTCGAATAGAATATTTTGAAAGAAAAATAAAATGTGAATGTGAAAAGGACTTTCATCATAGAATACGAAAAATATAATTATAAAAAACTTTTGCTATTCATAGATGATCATGTCATCATGATATAAATATGAACCTTGAATAGTACTTAAAAACACAAGCCTTAATAATCTAACACAACGATTCTGCGTTTAGATACTGTGCGAAGAAATTTTCGTACTTATAGTAATATCGTTTATCAGCCGATTTAAAAACCAACGGCTTCTGCTTGGCTTATAAATGTTATAGGCAAAAAATGGTTATTTATATAGTAAAATGTGAGAACAAAGTAAAGGCAACAAATACAAATAATTTCATTTTAAGCATTAGAAAATAATTAAAAAATAAACACGGCCTTTTCAATTGTTCCCTTTTTGTAATGGTCTTTAAACAATAAAGTGATTTGTAAAAACCTTAAGCAACAAAAGCCAAAACAACCGTAACAAAATTTCGTTGTTTTGGGATGCGGAATGGTTCAGTTACTTGTGCACTTGGACGTGCTGTTCAATATCGCTTGTATTCAATTTTGTTTATAATTTCTAATTTTCAGTTAATATGGCTAGTAAACATAAAGCGTTAAAGTATATATAGCATACCTTTTATAACATTGATTGGAAATATAATATATGAAAAATTTATATTTTTTAATAGATGATGATAATAAAACAAATGTGTAAATGTTCTTAAAATCTTAGACATATCCTAAGTGTATAATTAAAAATAGGATGAAATATATTGTTATAACATACATAATGTTTCCAGTTCAAGTTTCGGAAAACAATCTCAAAATTTAATTTCTAACTCCTTTATAAGAAATTGTTTTTATGTAACTACTATATCTCCGCACTAATTAAATTTTCATGGATCTTTCTGTTCTAAGGCTCACGTAAGTTACGCCTCAGTTACTTTAAACTATGACAAATTAAACTCAACACTAAAATAAATTCGAAACCACTCGAACGTAGATTACGATCGCAATTTACAAAAGCTTTTATATCGAATAAAAGTTTACTAGAAAAACGAAAGGTTTTAAGCCGTCACGTGTGAAGAGATATGCGATAGCAAAACTTTCAATTAATTTTAGATAATAGCATTATTGCACAGATTTTCCACGTTGTTCCGTAATCAGCGTTGATGAAGCGTTAAGGAAAACCATACTGTCTTATTTAAACGATGAGCAATTCTTTGTTATTTGCACATTTCTATTTTTTATTTCAATTTGTATTACAATAAGGAATCACTTAAACTTATTAGAAATAAGACAAACCTTCTGCATTTTTCACGTTAAATGTGGTAAAAGTTAGAAGTGTTGTAAGCATTAGGATGCGGCATGAAAAATTTCCAAATTTCAATTAACCTTTTTATGAGACAGTTGGTGGAAGAACAAAGAAAATATTGTAGAACGGAAAGTAAACATTTCGGCAATATCTACCGGAGTGGTACAAAAACACTACTTTGTAGTTACAAAAATAAACTAGTAGAGTAGACGATGACAGCTTATGTTGACCCTTTTAAGAATGCAATTTAAATGGATCAAAGAAATGAATATTGATAATTTCAGTAGTACTTCCACTGGCACAGTGGATGCTTGTACTGTATAAGGCGTTATGTTTTAAGCTCAATTCACTATAAAAATAAGGTAAAATAATTGCTTAAATTACATTTGTTTATAATCTTAAGGAAATAATATTATTGATATTATAATAATTAAAGTAATTAAAACCAATCATCTCTGAAGCAAAGTAAAGACCAGTTTATATACAAAGTGAATATTCCGACAAGCTATTCAATTGGAATATTAATATTATTACAGAAACGCTGCGCACGATGAAATTTACAAAAAGTTTTTATAAAACGTGATCATAATATGCCTATTCAAATAGTGATTATATTTTAATATTTATTTCTTTTTTCAAGTTAATGTAGAGCACTAACGCAATAAAGACATTCAACGAGGAAGTGGTCGACACAATGTTCTACTTTACAGAAGCGTACACATCTTAGCATAACATGACAACCTCAAACGATCTTATATTTCCCCCTTATAGCAATACTAGATGCATGACCGAATTTACCTGTTTTCTCTATGTTTATTTTCTTTTAAACGCATATTTTGTTTATTTAACATTTTAAAATAAGGCTATTGCCATTACCATACATGCCTCGCGGCATAGTGGGGCGTTGCCTGAGTTTAAAGCAACATTAATAGGTTAGATTCCCAACTCGTGAAATAAATATTTTAATAAATATTTTCATTTGCGTCGATATGGTGATATGACAAAGAAAGGTTTTTAATTACAACGGTTTTTTAGGAACGGAACATGTAGGTACCCAAAGATAACAAAGTATTGCATTACTACTTTCCGAACTATAAATCAAATGGCTAGATTGCTAATTCCATTTCAACCCTAAAAACATTATCAATAAATATTTTAAATATATATCTTGAAGACACTTAAAAAATAATGTTATTTTCTTATTTATTTGCATGTTGTACAAACAAGCATCACTATTTATTATTTATATATTATATCAAGAGCTTAGCACCAAATAGTTGCTGTAAGCACTTAAAAGCTGTTGTGAAATACATAAACCACGAGACAATAACGTTTTAAGGTAATTCCTTGTCAGAATAAACATTGGTGTGAGACCGAAACCGCAATCAAAATTAAATACTATCCGCAGACCAATAAAACTGTTCTAAAACAATTTTATCACAGCGCTTTAATATAAAAGCATTGGAGCACGCTCATCTAATCATAATAGAAACTTGATCCTCTCCTATAATACTATTTTTGTTCACAAGTGTCCCGGATTCGTCTGCAGAGGAAATTACGTCGCGACGCCCCAGGGATTCCAGTTGTGAAGAAAATCTGAGATTTTTGAAAACATTTTGAAGTTTACATTTTTGAATCTACGTATATCTTAAAAGATAAATGGCAATATATCATTTATATGTTGAAATGTATAAACTGATCAAGTTTAACGTTTAAGTTAAATATGTAATAATAGTCGCGTTTGTGATCATCGTATGTTTATTTTTTTATCAGGAAGTAAAAAGTTAAAAATAGTTAATCAAAAAATATTATAGTAATAGTAATCCAAGAAAAGAAAAAACTGTTAAGTTTTTGTTAATGGTAGCTATTTTATAAACATGTATAGTATAAACTCTTTATAACGAAACTCAAGGGACTGAACATTTATGTCGTTATAGAGAATTATCGTTATATGGAACGTACAATCAATATGAGGGTATTAACGCAAACAAATAAAATTGTGCTCACTTCTGTTTTATAAGGAGTTTATCGTTCTAAAGGATAACGTTATAAAAAGTTTACACTGTATTTCAAATATTCCGTATAATATCAGTGTAAAAAGGAAAAAAGTGATACCTTATATATTTAATTCATTTGTCCATACATATATATGTCCAAGAATTGTCTCACAACCTAGTGTCTCTACAGAGAATGATAAAATCGGCGAACAAACAAAAGTGACCGAGAGATCCATTGTTTGAACTAAATTGAAAATAACGATCCATTCAGTTCTGTTGCAATACTTTTGTATTCTTTATAACACTTTTACATTAATACATTCATTTTTATCTTTCCGCATTATAGAATGATATTACATTTATTTACTTGTGCTATATTTCACTATAAACAATTTTTAAGTCAGTCATAGAATATTATTGACCACGAGCAATACAATATCCTTTGGGGGTTCTGTATGAAAAGTAAAGAACTAAATGAAGAATTCAACGTAAACGTTCTCAGTCTCTGAAAGTAAGCTAGACTCCCACTCGAGATGACAAAACAGCCATCAAATAGATATTTTTTTTGTCGAGTTCCGCCACTCAACACCGCATCTCGTTGCGCGGAAAATGGGGGCCAGTGTCTTAATATAAGGTTAGCTCTGGTTACCCTGATATAAGGGCGATACAACGAGAAACTAAATATGATTAAGATAAATTATTAAATAAATTTAGTGGATTTTTATCACATTTTCTTAAATACAGTACAAAGAAATTTTATAGACATTTGATTTAGGACTTCACGCACCACATAGCAGGATAAGTAGAGTAAATTTCAGTTTTAATACACTGTGTTCCTCAATTCCAGCCAAATTTTCACAACATTACATGTCGCTTAACTCAACGCCGTGGCCAAATGACACGATGACGCAATTGTTCTAAATTTTGTTATTCTGTTATTATTCTACAGTAAGTATACAAAGGGCTGTTTTATTCCCGTTCAGTACAAAATTTTACGATAAAGCCCATTTATTTTGAATGAAAAGATGACGCGCAACAACGTACGTATAAGATTTATTAGGGCCCGAATGACCTGCGCTTACTTTCTAATACAGTAAAGTGCAGAGTATATTTAGCAAATATGCTTGTATTTTAATGTTACATAGTAGAAATTGCGAAAATTTGTCACTCTCAGAAATCAGCCACTAATAGTGGCAAGCTGAATTGAATTTAAATAATTTGCCGTAGCAAATGTTTATATAAATGATACAAAGTTAAATTTCAGATAGTGTCATTTTAGTTTTAATTTCAGCTTTACGGTATGTCCTACCTACCAGGGTAGGCAGAGGGAGCTTTAGAACCTAATGTTAAGACCAACCGTTACGTTCGGTGGAAGTCAACGCCGCGTTGCACCTTGTTACCAGAGCGAAGGAAAGAAAATATTAAATATTTTAATTGAAATATGAAATATTTAATTTACTCCAGCGGGGATCGAATCACAACCTGTTATATTAACAGTATAAGTTTGTGCCACAACAGTTCTAAATCTTTTTGCTACGAAATAATGTCAAGCTAGAAAATTATCGCAAATTATAATGCAAAAGGAAATTATTACATATTTACTTTTATTTCTACGTAAAATGACATTTACAAAAAACAAACAAACGTAAGAAAGAAACTATCAAAGTCACATCACAGTGACGACGCGGTAGCATTACGTTCGTGATCTCACGTAACGCGTGGGTTCAATTTTATTGAGCTTCTGCAAATGTAATAGACATAAATATAATTTCTGCAATCATCTGTCTAACTTAACTGCGTTAAGTAACACACACCTTATTTATCTCTCTCTCAACTTCACGCTGTATCTCGCACATGGCAGGGTAGACAGGGAACTTGGGAACCTAGTGTTAAGACACTCCGTTCCACTTCCGTTCCCTACTTTCAGCAAATTTGAAGCATTGTGTTGGGTGGCGGAACTCAACGTCGCGCTTTGCCTTTAGAACCAAAGAGAAGAAATGAAAATATTATAAATGGAAGGCCTGTCGTGGCGCAGAGTCACAAGAGTGTGACTGTAACCGACAGGTTCTGGGTTCGATCCCCAGTCGAGGAAATGAAATATTTAATATTTTCAATTTAAATATTTAATGTTTCATTTCTTCGCTTTGGTATTAAGGCAAAGCGCGGCGTTGAGTTCCTCCACTCAACACGCAATGCCTCAAATTCGGCGGAAAGTGGGGAACGGAAGTGGAACGGAGTGTCTTTACACTAGGTTCCCGGGTTCCCTCTGCCTACCCTGCCTCGTGCGTAATTATAAATTGAAATTGAAAATATTAAATATTTCATTTTTTCGAGTGGATATCGAATCCACAACCTATCGGTTACAGTCCCACGCCAGTTCCGCCGCGACACGACAGACTTACACAATTTATATTTCTTAAATATTTTTATATAATAACCATCGATGATGTGGGATTATTTTAAAAATATTTTTTTAAATGTCGTGTCTTAAGAAAACGAGGCGACAGTCTTTTCATGTATATATTATGATAACCACGCCATTTTTATGTTTTGCATAAAACATATAGGTAAGTAGGAGTGAGTACCTGTAAGTACCAATGATTTTCTTCCCACCTACAACATAACGTTTGACTATTTATATACAATATATATACTAATAATAAATCCGTAACTCATCAATGTACATGGAATATAATATATATATTATTAATGTATAATAGTATCCAAAATAGTGATTTTTAAAATTGTTGTCTGTTTGTTTATGAGTTTGTACGCGCTAATCTTAGAAGCGGCCAATTAGGTTTAAACGTAATTACATATTATATTTTGGCAACAACATTCATGTAATATTTATTATGTGTTATTTAATTTAGTATATTTGTATAAAAAAAAAAAGTTACTCCAATTTAAAATAGAGGGCTCGACAAAATAGTTACAAAATTCGATTTATTCATATAACTGAAAATTTAGTTTCCAACTAATCTCAACTATCGTTGAAGTTAGTAAAAAGAGTGTAATTCAAGCGGGCGGGTCGCTTGTTGTATATAAATATACATACAGTAAGATATATTTGTACTCGTGTTAACCAACATACACTATATTGTAGTAATCATCCTAGCCCATCTTTGAGGCCTGTCGAGGTGCAGCGGCACAAGCGTGTGACTGTAACCGACAGGTTCTGGGTTCGATCCCCAGTCGAGGAAATGAAATATTAAATATTTTCAATTTAAATATTTAATGTTTCATTTCTTCGCTCTGGTACTAGGGCAAAGTGCGGCGTTGAGTTCCGGCACTCAACACGCAATGCCTCAAATTCGGAAAGCGGAACGTGGAACGGAGTGTCTTAACACTAGGTCCCCGGGTTCCCCCTGCCTACCCTACCTCGTGCGGGATACAGCGTGAAGCCAAGAAAGAAAGAAAGAACCATCCTAATAAGTATAATATAATAATAAAGTTTTTCCTTTAAATAAAATTAACCCAGATGTCAGAAAACAGTGCGGTAGCGGCAACTTAATATTTGTGTCGACCCTGCGTGCGGTAGTTACGTTTTCAAGCATTATAGTATGGTTGTAAAGACGTTAAAAATATCACCCCAACACGCAATAACTAACCGAAATGCATTTTTTCCGTGTATTATACAAGGGCTATATATTGTATGATGTAATATTACACTAACGATATTTTAAAAATAGGCATTTTACTATATAACACTATTAATTAACATAATATTATTTTAAATAACTTCATTTATTTCGTTTATAAGAAATAATAAATTTATAATTTTTATATTACAATTCTATAAATAAAAACTATAAAATATCTACATTATTAAAACACAATTATTTAATTACCAAACTATAAAGAATATTATTTTTTCATTGGGCCAAAAATAAAAAGACGACTACTTTATTGAATGATCCTTATAATTTTAAATGTTTTTTTAACCTTTTCAAAAAAAGCAAACTCTTCTTACACCTCCTTCCAGAGGGTCCTCATGCTTTTTAAATGACCTTACTCCAGTATTGTAGATACTGTGTTATCGACGACCAACGGAAATCTACCCTTCCCTCTCTTACCTGTCACTTTTCCATTAACATATACGGCTTTTAATAAAATATCAAAGAATGAACTCTTTATTCTTTATAAACTTTAAGTTTTTAACGTGAAGCTGTATGAGGCGGACAAGTCTAGACGTGGCATCTGTGGCTTTGCTATCTATAGTAAGACGAATGATGAATGTGGTTTTAATCAGAATCTCTATAAATGCAGCTGCTAACTCTCAGACACAACTCTCAGTGATTGAGGTATCATCGTAACTAGATAAAGGGTGGCAACGTTTGTGGACAAGTATTCCTTTTAAAGTGAATGTATTCATCAAATTGACTGCACAGTAGAATTTATCCATTATTTGTATTTATTTTTACTATTTTACCTAAGCTCTAACCGTCCAAATATCATTAATTTAAAATTTCAGTTTAGGTAATAGAAAATTGACTTAGCCATCAAACTTGCTGCAGGATTGCTGTTGATAAAAGGCAGATCGTAATCTTAACTAAGTTTCATACGAAAGCCAGTTTTTTCGTACAAAATATTCTAAAGAAATATTTGGTACCATATTATGTAAAGCTTTTAAATTTATTGCGTGACATAAATATTTAGACTGATTAAACTCATATTTTAAATCTATTAATGTTGTCTGTTATAAATATAAATTACAATCGATCTGTAATTCATTAATTTACTGAGTACTGTATACAAGTCCACATGTATCGAAAAACGAAAGCGCAATAAAACATGATAGAAACGTGTAGCTCATGTGTACTTTTTATGACTGAGCAGTCATATAATTTCATTTCCTTTTCTTTCGCACGCACTCCGATAATTAAGAACATAATTATTGTTAATTATCTCAGAAGATTTATGTTAACTAAGAGGCTTGCCGTGGCGCAGGAGGACAAGCGTGCGACTGCGAAACGCGACAAGTTCACTGTGGTAACGAGGCAAGGATGAGAAGTGCCTTAACGTTAAATTCAAAAGACGCAAATAATCTATATATTTAATTAAGTTTAACAGTTGAAGATCGCTGTTGATTTCTATTCTTCTTATTACTATATTATTACTTGCCTGTGCATACTAATCTTAAAAAAAGGTCTAACAGATTCAATAGTTTTCAGCAATGTATTTTGGGAAACTTAACAAAATCTGTAATAAATAAATAATTTCAATCTACATAAACCAAATTATTATTTTAATAAATTGACTGACATTTTAGTATAATATGAATATTGAGTTTAAAAATTTTGAGCTTTCGGTCCTTAGGACGTTGCTCTCCTTTTCACACAGTTAATATAAAGACAAAGTAGACATATAAATCCATATATTTGATTACTCAAAATAATATTCAATACTAAATACAAAGAAAAAGAAACACATATTTCAGCATATAATTGTATAAATCGGTATATCAGTTAAAATATTTCGTAAATAAACATAACTAAACCTTAAACTTGAGAAAAAACATGTGGTATACAAACCTGGAACAGTAGATAACCAGAATCGTACATCCAGAAGTCATCTGGCGCGTTGCCCGGCTTGGTGAGATGGATCGCGAGGCAACGCTGCAAGATAAGCTGGCAGCGCTGCCCCCCCGCTCCGCGCCCACTCATGCCTTAGGCGGGCGGTGGCATGCTCTGAAACAAAAAAATATAGGTTATGTAAATTTATAAGAATTGTAAAAAAAAGAAATGTTAAAATTTTATTGAAATAAAAATTACATAATTTTGTATGATTATAAGTTAACTGTGTATCAAGTAGAATTAATCAGTCTCATTTCTCCTGTCCAGTTCCACAGAGAACGGCGTTGAGTTCCACACTGCGTGGAAAGCAGAGAGTGGAATGTCTTAACACTGGGCAAAGAGACTGCTCAGCATTATATGTGTGGAATAAAGCGTGAAGCCTAACTATGAAAAATAACATGCTTCGTAAAAAAACAATAAACAAACATTTCGATAGCGACTTTCATGTAATGTTTTCATTCCCTTAATAAGTATTTAGTGCCGGTCGCTGATTCGGGTAACACGCGAGTAAATCATATTACAACGATTGTATAATTTTATAGATTAACCTATTTGATAGGAATACTTTTAGTTATACAATAAATAAACAATCTAACGAAAATATGGGCATAAATGACAAAACACAACTATTTAATAGGACAGCACCGTAAATAACCAGTTAGTAGTAAAGTACAAGTTCTCCCGAGTAACGAGAAAATAATTGGACTATTTATATGAAAATACGCATAGATTTCGATCACACTTCAATATAATAATCTGATAATTTACACGGTGTTGTAATAAAGCCTTTAACGTATAATTCAGAATTGTTGATACATATTAAATATAGTATTTTAAAGGATTAATGAGGCAAAAGCACCATACTTTTATTTTATATTTTGCTTTTAAAAGAATGTTTTAATTATATTTCATGTAGTTAGTTCTTATTTTATTTTCTCTGCTTATACCAAATGAATATGAATTAAACAAAAAAAAATACATAATTTATAATAAGCATATCGATTCATAAAAACAGCTAAACTGCCTTTTCTATACAAATATAATTATCAACACTAAAGTGCAATACCGAAAACTATTTCACAAATAAGTTATGTTTATTCACAAACAAGACGTGCAACGTGTAGCGTGACCAAGCTTACGTAAGCACGGAGGTGGACGCAGGAATTATTCCATTTGTCATTGGATTATAGGGACACCTGAATCAATAAAGTGTATGGCCACAATTTATATCACATCTTAGAGTATTGTGTAACACTTGCGACAGTAAGAGCCGCATTCTCGGCCAGTTGCGGGGAAATATGGCGATTTAACCGATTTGTGAGAAATAAGAGTTCCCGAGTTAGTGGATTTAAATAGTAAATACTTTTTAGTGTATTTAAATAGTAATCAATTATTTATCCAAGGTCACTTTTTCACTTGTAGTGAAAGTAAAAAGCTTAAATATTCGGAGATTCTGTAAATATGTTTACAATTCACTTACCTTTAAATAATTTTTGATGTTAAAACGATTTATCTATTTTAAAATAATACAAAATAACGCTAATAAAATTAAAATAATAATATATATATATATATATATATATATATATATATATATATATATATATATATATATATATATATATATATATATATATATATATATATATATATATATATATATATATATATATATATATATATATATATATATATATAAATATATATATATATATATATATATATATATATATATATATATATATATATATATATATATATATATATATATATATATTTTGTTTTTTTTTTTTTTTTTATGGAAAAGGCAAGGCAAACGAGCGTACGGGTCACCTGATGGTAAGTGATCACCGTCGCCCACGGCCCCGTGTAACACCAGGGGAGCTACAGGTGCGTTGCCGGCCTTTGAGGTGTACGTAGACGCGCTTTTTGAAGGTACCCATGTCGTATCGACCTGGAAATACTGCCGCGGGTAGGCCGTTCCAGAGATGTATGGTGCGTGGAAGGAAATTCCTACGAAACCGCACAGTAGTAGATTGCCACGTATCCAGATGTTGTGGATGGTATAGTAACTTGTGGCGGACTGTGCGGTTAGAAAATTCGGCGGCAGGTACCAAGTCAAACAGTTCTCCAGAACACTCCCCGTGATAAATGCGGTAGAGAACGCACAGTGAAGATACGTCTCTACGCAAAGCCAAAGTGTCAAGCCCCTTACAGATCATTGGGTCCCCAACGATTCGAACGGCTCTACGTTGTACGCGATCAAATGGTTCAAGCTGATACTGGGGTGCACCAGCCCAGAGGTGAGAACAGTATTCCATATGAGGCCGAACCTGGGCCCTATACAGGGCCAGACGGTGTTTTGGCGTGAAATACTGTCTCGCTCTGCTGATGACCCCCAGTTTCTTCGAGGCCAACTTGGCCTTGCTGTCCAGATGATCGCGATACTGGCAGTCGTTCGAAAAGCTGAGGCCCAATATACTGATACAGGGCGCGGCTTTAAGGGGAGTGATCTCGAAAACTGGAGATATATAATTTAAATATTCCGTCCACTTTTGTTTAAGAAACTAAAACTTAAAAATATTGTCACGTCAACATTTAACTTAACGTATGTTAAACAGAAAAGCCTTGGTAATATAAGACAATGTTTTACGTAAATACCTTGTGTACACCATGAAATGCTAAACAAATAGGTTTTTCAACAGGTAAAGCCCTTGACACGATGGTTTGAGACCGAGGCGACAGACTAATAACCATACCGTGTCCTTTCACGCAATACTCCGCAGTTAAACTGTTTACACTGATAGATTTCCAAAGATGGAGTAATAAGTAAATTCGGTTTTATTTTTAGCTTCACGCTGTATCCCGCATATGGCAGGGAAGGCAGAGTGAACTTGAGAACTTAGTGTTAAGACATTTCGTTCTCATTAAGACACATCTGTTCGCTTTTTTCCGCCGAACTTAAGGCATTGCATGTTGGGTGGCGGAAGACAACGCCGAGCTTAGTCTTGTTTCCAGAGCGAAGTCATTGAGTGGGGATCGAACCCACAACCTGTCGAGTTGACCCAAAAATATACTTAAAATTGTTCTATTTAGGTAGTAATACCCTAAATAAAATATATTGACAATCAAAAAATCCATCTAAATTACAGCCCATTGTGTGGAATTCACAGGTAACAAATTCATATCGGTGTTAAGCAACACGCGGTAATTGGATTAATAACTTCCGTCAACAGCTCAGTTAATAACCTGTCGACAAGATATCGCGCGAAATATGGTAAAAGGTTTGGAAAATCAGCTTAAGTGAGCAAATAAACTATGAATTAGGATAAGCTACTTAACGCTTAGTTAAACATAATCGATTATTTAACATTTAACAAAAATCTAGACTTTGCTCAGCGATCATCGATTAAAATAACAGCAAAATCTGCCAGTCTGTGAGACACGCCGTTGTTACTTGAAGAAACATTTATTTTTTAGGTCTCAGCATTCTCATAATTCTGAAGCTTCTAAGATTCGAACCCCATTCGAGGAAATGAAATATTTAATATTTTTTAATTAAATATTTAATGTTATTATTTCACCGCTCTGCCCCAAATTCGGAAAAAATCATTCTCAGACTCTACATACACACAGATTAATTCAAAAAGTACTCAAACATACAGATCATTTTTAATATATCTACTGCAGTGTAACAGTGAATTTTTTTTTTTTAATACAACGTATTAAATGTGCAAATTTGTATAATGTGAAGTATATGACTTGTCATAATAAAAACAATACTAAATATGCAAACAAATTTACTGGACTATAATAATACGATAAGATCAATAAAGCCATAGATATTTTGATAATAGAGCCTAATAATAAGCTAATATCTAATTAACAAACATCTATTAGCCTTTTAAATGAATTACTCATTACATACAGACAAGGAAATAATTGAATACATTAATTTATCCTTAGATCGACGAATAGGGCATTCAAATTGCACACTAAACATCATAGCGGAAGTCGAATAATTATATAAAGCGACATAATTTCAGTGTCTCAGTAACGGTTCTTAGACAACGCATTTCCATAATCGGAAATTTTACCTCACTTTGCATCCCTTTGATGATTTTCTACATACGAAAATTAACTTTAAATTAATTACAGTAGAATCTATTTTCTAATGTGTACCAAATAAGCGAGTTAAAAGACAAATGCTCACGTTATGGACACTACAAGTTAACAGCCACTATGTATAATGCTGTCTGAATCATGTTACACAACATTTTGTTGATTTATTCTTCTTCGTGAAGAGATTTTACTGTAATCACTGTACAAATGAACATTTATTATCAAATTGTTTAAATTAAATATTTCGTTGGTGCAAGTTTAAAGCAGAAATGGATTATTCCATTAGTGGGATAAGTAATGAGTCGTAACCGTCGACTGTTAAATGTATTCTGCAACATTCTTGGTAAGAAACGTTTACATTTCAAATAATAATTGTTGTTTATGATTAAAATCTTGTTTATTGTGTTAGTAGTATAATTTAGATAGAAATTATTAATAAATAAACAGAGTGGAAAGCGAGGTGAAGTCTTGAATAGCATACCAAGTTCTGTTAGGTTAAAAGTGTAAGGACCCGACGAGATTTATAGTAATTACGACTTTTGAGGTGGCGAAATATCTGATAAGATTGTATCTTTTAGAAATTCATCATATTGAATACCACTACATTCATTTTGAATACTGTTTTTACATATCTTATAAAATATTATAATAAAAGATTTATTATTAGGCACAATATAACATTTTGGGCTCTTCCACTTCTACTCGTAATAATATGTAACTAAACTTTTTATCTTTAAAATAAAACTGATAACAACAATTACTATGAATAAAAACGTGTCCCGTATAATACAATTCCATATTAAGCATTCCTGAAATCACAGGAATTAAATGAATACTAATTCAAGGTTTTGCTCCAACACGGAATGAAACGGGCGATACGATCCAATTATAAAATCAACAATCGCAAATTTATTTATTATTGCCTCGGAATGCTGGATTTGACTTAAATGGTCAGAGCTCGCTTCCTTCTGTTATTAAATAGCTACTAGAAAACAATTGCAGTTCTGCCACATTGTTATCAAGGGTTAAATGATTTGACCTGTGATAAGCGTAAGGTAATCTGATACTCTTTAAGATATCTATATGCAAAAAATATACTTATATTAAAAAATGTAGGGAACGTTTATCTCGTTTTTAATAGTGATAAATAATATAAAAATTCGGTATAGTTAACAAGTGCAGACTTGGTGTCCTAAGTAAGTAAGTATATAGTAAGTAAGTATCTTTAAAAATAGTTTCTTGTCTATACAATGACAAAAAAATACTTTTTAAGATTTAGAATAATTCTGCATTTTAAAAAAATACATTTATAAAAAATACATTTATAAATTTTATATTATCTACAATTTACTGTATAAATATTGTCCGGACGGTGAGACAAGTATTTATTTTACTTACCAATAAGTAGATACTATAATTTTAAATAATTCTGTACTACCTATACGCTGCAATGATAAACGACGTCTAAATGTTCCGCGGAAAGGACGATAGATCAATTGAGCTCATTTTTCATCCCACGGCGCGGCGTAATAAAAACGTCATTTTTCTTATCCGGTTAGCAAAATTTTTAAACTTTAAAAATTACTTGAGATTGTAATATTTTAATATTTATGGTATTCTACTCAATATTTATAGCAACTACTTACTATGGCTAGTGAGTGTTGGAGTGAGGTCAAAAAAAATGTTTTATTTTTCCAACGTTTTTATTCTTATTGTAATAATATATTTTAAATACTTATGACGATTCAGATTTCGTATACAAGATAATATTACTGGGAAAATGTGTTATTACATTTTGAACATAGTATAAGAAGTAATAATAAAAGCAAGTGCAGCTATCTCCGACACTAATCAAAATAATCTTAAATAGGTAGCAAATTGATATCAAACTGATAACCTTTATCATCATGTTTGATATAATCAAATATAAGCCATAATAATACAGTAAAATAATCTCTCTGTACAAAAAAATATATCGGATATAGCTGCCATAGGAGAATATTATATATTTATTATACGAAGGTAAAATATTTACTTCATGTTGTATCTACCACAGGACAGAGAAACTGCTGCTAACATACAGAGGCAGACAGGCAGAACTAAACGCCGCGTTATGCCAAAGCGAAAAAAAAAATTAAAAATGTTAACTATTTCATCTGTAGCATTAAAAGTATCACGCTTGTACCCCTGCGCCACGCATGTAGGTAAGCGAATCGCATTTTTGGCATCGCGTGTCCAGTTCACAAATTGCTGCACTCCATTTTAAGAATTAAGGCCGTGGCACACCGGAGCTGTCTATTGTCGGTCATTATAACGGCATCACCCATTCTGGTTGTGTAACCATTGCGAATAGTGCTTTACATCACCGATTGAATCGTCTCCTCGTTCAATTCAGGAAACTATCACTTATTAGGTGTTAGAAAATTGCAGACATTCAGAAAGAAGTAGATTTAAAGACCTCTAATATGAAGCCCAAATATTTATACAACTTTTTTTTATAAAATGTATAAAATATGATCGTGTCAGCAAATCCGCTACTCGGTGGCGGACTCAACGCCGCGCTCTTGTCTTGTTACCAGAGCGAACACATGAAAATATAATAAATATTTAATTTGAATGTGTGTAGTGTGGGGATCGAACTCACAACCTGTCTTTTACAGTTACACGCTTGTGCCGCTGCGCCACGACAGGCTTCATACTTTACCAAACAACACAAGCATATTATTTTTATTTTAAGTATATAAACATTATACTAAAACTTGTAAAAACGGTACGCACTATTAAAGTATAATTAACAAAAGAAAACGTAGCTCGTAAGCAGTTTTCTTATTTTCGTTTCTACATTATAAATATACAATAAAGTTAATGTGCCTAGTTACCTAGTTTCTAGACACGATCGAACTTTCATCACTTTTTGCATCGTTCATACCATAAAGATGTTCGAAGAAAGTAATCACGCGGGAAAGCCTGATTGTACAAGGCCTAAGTTTTACCGACACGTGTAAACATAGGTTAGTAATGCAATTTATTTATGAACGACATCTTGTTACCCCATATAAAGCGTTGGGTGTAGGTAAAATAAATATAAAAATGTTAGGAAAAATAGGTTTATCAACCGCGCTAGCTATGGCAAAAAGGTTTCGCTATAAACTCGACTGTTGTGGATAGAATTAATTAATTTCATTCTCTAGCTCTGGTAAGTAGACGAAGTACGGCGTTGAGTTCCACCACTTAACACGCTGCGTCGCGAAAATTGAAGTGTGTGTAGAGAACAGTGTCTTAAAACTTAATTTCGAAAAATGAAGAACGAAATTAACGTAACGAACGTAATACAACATTTTTTTTCCGCCTACACAGTATGACATGTCGGATGCGTAAAGAGGATTTTTTAAATAAGAAGTCACGGCAGAGCAAACACTATAACGTTCTTTAAAATTAATTATCCACTCACATTTTATTTTATTACTATTAAAATAAATATCTCCAAATATTTTAACATAAAATCTCATTAACTAGGTAAAAAAATAACCTCAAATTAAATACGAGTAACGTAATATTCATGTACCTTGCAAAATTATGTAAAGTTTACATCAGAAATTATTATAAATCTGGTCAAAACATTGCAACAAGAGATTTCAAATGCCACATACGCTACATAAATAATTGAACTTGACATTAAGTACGCCAGTGTGCGGAAGCGTGAGTTACGCAGGCTTTGGGGATTAGCGCGTAACCTGTGCGTGCCGGTTGAAAATAGTTTACAACGGGCACGACGGGCAAACGGGCATATATTCACTAAGATGCATTTGCGCATATTTTTATTATTGTTCCCTTTAAGTACACAACGTATAAGTTCACATTTTAACTTAAAAGATGACAAACTTAGATTGGTATACGTCCGTTAATGAAGAACGCGTGTGCTTTTTGTAAGAAAAGTTCGCGAAAATATCCTATGTGTTTTAACTACAAAACCGACAAAATTAAATTCGATGGGGTAAGCAATCATTTTGTGAGAATAGGACTTCAAATATAAGTTTGCAATGTTTTTCTTTCTACCAAATAACTTAAAATATTCACGATCCGGACTTATTCCTTTATTGTTTGTATGTCCAGATGAAGTTCTTTAGAGATTGTCTTTACTCGACATATTTTATAAAAAAAAGCACCGCTAATGTATACGAGCTCGTCTCTTTTGATTTCGTTGACTTGGACGCTTGCTTTTTTTGCGCTCTAAGGGACCGTATACTTGAATATTTGATAATATTTTCAGTCTGATTTTTCAACGCTATCTCGGAATAAATGGTGTTGACAAAGGGAGAGGCAGACAACACTGTAACCCGGTAAGCGTTCCGTTTTCTAGTTATGAGGTTCAGAACCCGAAACAAAATTGTTACTAGAAAACACCAATGAGCAACTTTCTTTAGTAACGAAATAAAATTTAGAAATAACAATTTGAAGTCACTGAACTTGTATAAATATATAACATATAACGTATCTGTGTCAGAAACAGTTACATTTAATTCACCGGCCCCTACAGAATGCTAAATAAATTATTATGATAACATTGTCTATATATGCTCTAGTTGATCGTTTGCATATCCGTTGTAAGTTATATAAAGATAGTTTTCTTTCCTACTTATTATGGTAGTAAAGATAATCGTTTTCTTATACTGGCTGACCTATTGGTTAATAGTTATAAGCTGATTTATATTATAGACCTAGATATTCAAATACATATATAATTATGTAATAATGTTAATACATATAAAAGTCACTTGATACCTAATAGATTCACCCATATTCGTATATATTACGATAAAAATATTTTTTTTTTCAGCTTCACGCTGTATCCCGCACTAGGCAGGGTAGGCAGAGGGAACGAAAGTGAAACCTAGTGTTATGACACTCCGTTCCACTTCCGTTCCCCACTTTCCGCCGAATTTGAGGCATTGCGTGTTGAGTGGCGGAACTCAACGCCGCGCTTTGCCTTATTACCAGAGCGAAGAAATGAAACATTAAATATTTAAATTGAAAATATTAAATATTTCATTTCCTCGACTGGGGATCGAACCCAGAACCTGTCGGTTACAGTCACACACTTGTGCCGCTGCGCCACGACAGGCCTCTATATATTAGTAACTTTAAAAAAAAATATATTAGTAACTTTAATATAATTTTCATATAACTCCAACAACACAAAAATTCTACATCTTGTTATACGAACTTTAAATATTCGATAGAACTCCAAAACAAGGACCTTAATTATTACTTGGTTAAACTAAGCCGTAAACTCTTTGCAATAAAGACGTAATTAAATTTCAATTACACATAAATAAGTCACATCTTATAGGGCAATTCACAGTTACTGCCTTACCATTTAACTTAAATTAGTCATATTACCTTCTTTGCCAAACAATTGCTACTACAATATCACGATGTCATAGTAAATTTAATTTAATCGCTTGAAACTTGGCTCGATTTCTTTTAGAATAACAAAATTACGACACTTATTACGGACAATCTTGTCCTCTGGGTAATTGGCTGTATTAAGTTCTGCATTTATTTTTTTATTTTTTTATAAGCTTTACGGTGTATTTCACATATATTATGTAGGTTAAAGACACACCGTTCTCTACCTAATGGAATTCGAGGAATTGATTAGATATTGCACTTTTCACTTAAAGGTAGATATATCAATACTGTCATTGTAAGTGAATTTTAGATGGTTAATTATTTTTCATATAAGAATATATGAGAAGTCATGATTAAAATTTTGGTCCAATAGAGCGGGATCCTGAAAATGGCAGAGAGCGATTTTTTTATGCACCCCATAATAGGGTCTAATAAAGCGCAAATAAAAAAAGAATCTTCAAACTAAATTTTCCCTTACACGTTACAAGCTTTTAAACACTTAGTTCAGCCTTTTCACAAAATATAATTTTAATTTTTATTTAGTAACAAAAGAAATATATATCATAAATTACGAGTACATTTAATATCTACCCATCTATATTACTCACAAAATATATATTGAATTTTATAAAAAAAAAACATGTTAAGCGCAAAATTTGCTATTATCATGATAGATATATTTATCAAGTAAAACCTAAAGAATTTCTGAACTCTTAATTTTCTGCACATCCACATCTGTTTTCCTAAAATTCGAACCATTTCGTCTCGCCTGCATTGAACCAATTCCTAAACACTAGTGGTGGGCGGGCATTGACACAACTATGTCGAGCGACATCTGATCTATCCAGATCTCGTAGGCATACCTGTTATATTTCTTCAAATATTCCAATCTACTCTGTTGCAACTCTTGTTTATGATTTGATTTAAATATGGATTATACTAAATAACGGTTAAGTTTACCGCTGACAATTTCAATACTTGAAAATATTTGGTGCTAAATCTACTTTATACGATAACTGACTTAGGGATTCTATAAAATAATATTTACATGTAAAATTATCCAAGATTTTTTATTAATTTTTTACGAACCTAAATAATTTAAAACAATCAACAACGAATGATCCTCTAGAAAGATTATTGTCATATTTTGCAATAAAATACCTATTAATAATTATTTTAAACTATAGAATTGTATATTCAATAATTCCAATTACAACTCAAATATTTGTAAATCGGCAAATAACATAGAAATTAAACGACAATTATTATTACATAATTTTGTCATAAATTTCAAAATAATATGATAACAGTGACATTATATTACGATAATAAATAATAAGGCGTCTATTACTAATTTGCATTTACTCATCCTATAATTTGCACTATAATATCTGAAAGCACGGTAATAAAAACTGATATTAGAAGAACTTTAGCTTACGCTGTATCCCGTACATGGTGGGGTAGACAGAGGGAACCTGGGAACCTAACGTTAATATACTCCATTACGTTTCCCCACTTTTGGCTGAATTTCATGCCTTGCGTGTGGAGTGGCAAATCTCAATCATCATCTTTTCCTTGATACTAAAGCGAAATAATGAAAATATTATATATTTCATTTTAAAAATAATCAATATAACATTTTTATAGTGGTAATCGAACCCAGAACTGCGTTCAATTTCTATTAAATTCAGCTAACTATTTAGATAAACTCAATCCATAAACGATTTGAATAAAGTTGACATTTATTAAGAAACCGAATACTGTTTCTTAGTTCGTAATTTACACAATCGTCACGGTCACTCGGACTTAAGTAATTTTTATGTATACGCTAAACGCGTTGGCGTAAATACGCAAGTGTGGTTTTGTTTGGTGGTGTATGAAAATTATCAGTTTGGCACTCTCAACGAAATAATAATAAACAATATATAAAACGAAATAAGTATACGCGAGCTACATAGGCTGATAAATGATAAGTAACAGCAATGTAAAAATAGTTTGTCTACTTATTATATAAACAAGATATAGTTGTTCTAATATGTCATGTCATTGTCGCACAAGACCACGACTGTAAACGTGATCGGTTGTGGATTCAATCCCCGCTCGAGATAATGAAATATTTCATATTTTCTTGGGTGTGGTAAGAAGACAAAGTAAAGTTCCGCCACTCAATGCGAAATGTTACATATGCAGCAGAAAGTGGGAAATGGAATGGAGTGTTGAGACACTAGGTTTTCAAATTTCCTCTACCTAATACAATGCTATTACAGTCTTTTAGCTGCATGCTGCAGGGTGCAATGTGATTTTGTAATCATTAGTCAACAACAATTAAAAAGTTTATTTTTTACCTTAATTCTTTGCATCTGCTTCTAAAATGCAAGAATATAAAAAGTATGCGTTATAAATAGAAATGTATTTATTATACGTGGGTAAATCCCCCGCTATTATAGGAAAACAGTAATTTTAAAAGTCAAACATTATAACTAAATATTATTTTACTCAATTTCTATCTCTGTTTTCATTATTCGCTGAGGACCACTATACAGTGCGTTATCGATTTAATGCCACCATAAAATTGGTAATAAACAAAATTAGTTCAGACAGGAGCGACGGAAGTTTTTAATTACGTTATTATGCACTGGAGGTTTATAGCTTGTTATTTGGCAAGTTCAAATTATTTTTTAAAAGGTATGCATTGTGGTGTAGCATTTAGTTTCGTGAACAGGTTACGTACATTATATATTGTAGGTAACCTGTTCACGGAAATAAACGCTGGAATTTAATAAAGCCTCTCAATAGCCTGAAAATACAACTACCTAAAAGTACATTTAATAGTTGTATTATCTATACTCTTCACTTTGCACTTTAAAAAAATAAAAAAGGAATCCTTATATTGGCTCTTTGTTATGCGTCTGTTCGTCAAAACATGTAGTGTACTTTTTGTGAAATTGAAAATAACATTATAAATGGAAAATATCATTATAAATTTATAATTGTAGTTCGTTTCAAATTTCATACAGAAGATAGCCAATTTTTAGAAGTTGTTCTTTTCTTTGTCCTACATTAGTGCGGAAATCTGTGGAACCCCTGGCAAATTTCTCGCACTTGACTGGTTGTTCATTAAAAGAAATCGAAATAATAATTACTTTTTTACCTCAAAGTAATTTAGGCTAACTAAGCTCGTAGCCTAAGCAAGGAACCGTTAACTCTTTAATTTGGTGTGTATATAACGATTTTACAATACGCACATCGACATCTTTTAAAGTGAATGTACATACATATATACCTACACCGTGGGAACACACTTACAAAATAAATTACGCATAAAGTCACGGATTCGATTGTGAAAAAGAATACAGTATTATATAAAATAATATGGAGCGGAAAGGTGGTGATATGAATTGGATGTAATGCTGATTCTCATTAAAAGTATCAGTTATTGGTTGGTTTAATATATCTACCATTACTCAATAACGGTAAATACAATGCAATGTGTAAAACTATTGAATATAATACCTTAGGCTTTTCGTAACATACTTAAAATATATAATTGGTAAAATATTATGATATTTTAAGGCCTTATCGCACACACATACATGATTTATATTTAAATATTATATAAAGATTAAACTTTACAAGAGCAGCATCTCTATTGCAAAAACATATTATTAGATATTAGCCAGGACGATATGTGCTTAATAAATTAATATATAAATTAAATTAATATTTGAAAAGCACACTTACGCAGACTTGAAATTTAATTATGAATTACTGAGATGTAATATTTTAAAAAAATGGTTGAATACATTTGGTGAACGCCCTTAATGTTTCTTATCACTAAGTGACTGGCGTAATTTTAATATTGTCTAACATTTTCTATTTCACTATCGTAAAAAAAAGGCAACGTTTTGATGAAAATGGTTTTTATAAAAAAATACATTCAATTAAACAATGAAAACATCTACAGTACTATAGATTGATAGCAATTTAGTTTTGCAATTTCACATAATGGGTAACTTAAAAGAAGCTACGAAATATCAGTTTACTTCATCTCAGTTGAAGTGCAGACGTGCGTACAATTAGTCGCGTGAATCAGTCACGCGACAATCGTCCGTCAAGGACGCAAGCGACGCGCGACAGTCCATTGTTTTAATGTTACCGCTTAGTTTTTCTAAGTCGTACTACTTAAGAGGCCTACGTGAGTTTATGTACCTTTTCTAAGTACTAAAAGAACAACCTTTGCATAGGAACGTATAAGAATTTATTTCCCATTGAACTTTGATTTGTTTCTTTTAGCTTCCAGAATGTCCTGTCTATTTTCTACCAGAGCTAGCCTTGTGCTATTTTTGAGTTTCATGTTAATTGGCGAAACTCAACGTCGCGCCTTCTCTTGTTACTACAGCAGAGAAATACAAATAATATTTTTTCTGAACTGGAATGAAACTCACATCCCTCTTGTTTAAAGCCAGAAGCAGTGCCATTGCGCCACGATGCTAAAATATAAAATACTATATTTTTATTAAAAAACTAGAAAATCGTTTCAATAAAAACAAAAAATGTATGCTAGTAATTCAAAAAAGTATTCTTTAAAATAAATAATTATTCATTCTCTAATTTGAAACTACGCAACATATGTACTGTTGTATAGATATATCGCGCGTTTAAAGCACAAAATCAAATTAAAAATTAAATATCTAACAGTAAATCAAAACAACGCAAACTATAATTAGATAGGTAGTCAGTAATTATATAATATACGACATCTTAGCCACTTTACCACCTATTTCCTTGATTATACATAAATACCGACAAACGCTTATAGCCCTTTGACCTTGCATAAATATGGCAGCTATACCATAAATAATAATGCAATTTTTACTCCTCCGTTTCCAATTTTGTAATGTCTTCCGCCTAACTGCGGCTAATTTCTGCTCGCCTACAAGGATGTCAACAATGCCACATAAACGATTTACGTGGGTATTCTGTACTTATATAAATAAGGACTATAATTTTATAAATAGTGTTATTATTTAGTCTAGTACTCAGCTTCCTGTACGTGACCTCCGTTCTGAACTAGTCTAAGCAATGTTTATCTTTTTTGCATATCTGAATGTGATACTTGACCTATATGGTCTGCGGAACTGTTCGGCCCGTTGACCGTTTAAAGAAGTAATAAAATTCGTGCGATAATATCCGTTGATAATCTCAGTTGAAAATTTCAATAAATTTTATGTTTATATTGGAATTTTAAAAGTGTTTATGGTAGATATGCGAAAACTAACGGTATTAAAGAAACGGTGTGTGAAGTATCCTTCAAGAGTTCAAAGCTGTAGATTATAGAATTTATTAGACTTTATATTTAAATGTGACGTTACTCTTTTGTTGGACAGACGTAACGGTTTTATAATAAATACTTATTTATTAAACGTAAATCAACTCATTGTTATAGAACTTGATAGATGCATGATGCCCACAAAATTTCAACATGAAATATTAATAAGGCGTGACATTTAAAATAATATTCTAAATGTATGTAAATTTTGATATAATTACATATATTACACAGTTTTATGTAATATTATTTATATTTTTAAAAGCATACGCTTTTATACGCTAGGTTAAGAATATATTATATATAATAATTATTTATATGTTTATCTTTATTATTTATACATTTCAAGGTGCAAATTTAATTATGTGTTTATTTATTTATTTTTTAGTTTAACGAAAACAAGTTAACTTAAACAATATTTAATTGTTGCTTGGTTAGTATAATTAATATAACACGCCTTTAATTCCAAATGAAAGTCTAAAAAATAAGTATATTACTTACTATAATATACTTATTTTTTAGACTTTCATTTAGAAATAAAATAAATGTTTTATTTCGACGTTGTATTGAACAAATGGTATTGGTTTAATAAAAAGGCACATAAATGAAGTCGTTTCGAACTTGCTTAGCAATGAAGTTAGCATAAGAAAAGAATATAAGTGTAATAAAACGGCAACTCTTGCCAAAAAATACTTGTGCAAGTGTTTTCAAAATATAACTACACATGGGAATTCGACTTGAATATGTCTATTTGTGCTGTAACACAACATTTTAATTGTCAAATAAAGTTGCAAAGAATACTGTGATCGTAAGAGAAGCTCTGTATTATAAAATAGTTAAAACAGTTAATGATATCATCGAAAGAAACCGACTCGTTATCTAGATTACCTGCTCCACTTTACCTGCATGCCAACATAATTGTGTTATATCACAGTATTTCGGCATTGCCGCCGCGAATTCAACTGCATTTAATTATTAATTATTATTTATTATGTATAATTATACTTAATACAATAAAAACTTACTTCGTATTGGGTATGAGTAGTTAGTAGAATTATGGGCAACTTTGCGTTTGGACAATAGTTTACTTACTCTAATAGGTGTAGTAAATTACTATTTAAGTATAAGTTATGTAGATCTTCCTAACGTGACGAAATATGGTTTAAGTACGTTATATCATATACTATTACTTAATTATTATAAATATTCGGTTTGTAGAAATTAAATCAAATACATTAGGAACTAGAGCAAAGTACATTATTTTTTGGAGCAGATAAATGGTATGTTAATGATGATAGTTATAATGATAAATATTAGCAATTGAAAAACAAAGGGAAAATTTAAATAATAGTAACACAATAATGTATAATGAAATATTTAAATTTAATTTTCATATAAAAACACTAAGACGCCCTGACATTATCTTAATTTGTACTAAATAATTTAATAAAATATATGATTTTAAATATTATAGTTCAAAAATGAAGTCTTAACAGGAAGTTAGATTTCATTGCACACACAACCCGGGTACAAGGTCAGCCCGCAGTGCAGAGCAGACGAGGGTATCGATCGACGAACGCGTCTGCAACGCACACACCACCCGCATTAGGGTTGTTACGAGTTTGGAATTTTAAAATATTTACTTATTCAATTTAGATACCAGCTTGTCTTTGCAATTCTTCTTGGAAAAAAATTCTGTTTACTTCTAATGAAATTTAGTTAAAGATAATAAAATGTTTTGTAATTCTATAATTACGAAATTATTCCGAGGTAACTAATCGATATTAATTAATTTAAATATTTTAAACCTTTTACTTCCTAAATTTAAAAATCTACTATTTTTCTTTAACAGAGTGATAAAAGGATATTTAAAAAGATTTAAATTTGCAGCCCTATCAAAGGCATCGTCTTTATACTGCACGGACGCGGACGGTGCGATATTGGCCCGTTAAAGCTCTAGTATTAAGGGAGCCGACTGCTCTTTAGACTACCAGTATCTGTATTGAATTTTAAACGGGCAGACACCTAAATTTGAGGCTTACGCTAACTGCTTTTGCTTTTCCCATGTGGCTTTGTCTGGTATATTGTTATTCTTTGTTTCTATTATGTACATTTATTAGTTATTAAATTTTTTTATACATTTATTACAGTTTATTTAAGGTAGAAGTCAAATTGGTCTAAGTCGTATTTTAATGACAATTCTTATTATACAAATAGGGAATACGATTATAACATAATTACAGAGAAAAAAATCCAAGAAATACTCTTGTAAATATTTTATAGTCTTTGTTGTTTAAGGAAATTTAATTCGCTTAAGGATATTTACTCTGGTTTTGTCTCAACCGCATTCCAAACTTCTCGTTGAAAAACATAAGAATTTGTATGGCAATATTAAGAAATTTTATTTTTATTAAATTGTTAAAAATATTTCAAGCTGGATTTATAACTTACGTAACTTAGTACAGATAGATATAAGTGATAATCAGATCATCGTGTCCGTAGTATAATTAATTCTTATACAGGTAAGGTTTTTATTTAACAAAAACCATTCACTCGATCTTTGTATACAAAAAGGTTTGTCTCTTTATAACCAGGAAAGAAGAGAACAACACTTACTTTAGTTCTCATTGATAAGCTCGCATTACGCAGAATAAAAAAGAAACTATAAAATATTTTAATCACTTTGTACTAACCAGTAGCCAATATTTATATAATGAATATTCAATATAATAAATATTTATCAAGATACAAATAAGGAATGCATGAATTATTTATAGCGGACTAAGCCTCTTGATGGATTGCGTAAGTGTTATGACGTTTGATGTAATTTGACAAATAAACAGAGTGACATTGACATCTATTGTCTTCCTTTTTCCGATACATCACGTAGATACTGCCTTATTAACATTGACACGATATCATATGTCAGATAACATTTTATGGGATACGATTTAAGATTTACATGCTTATCTCATACTTCGACGTTATCGATTTATACGATAAATGTGCAATACAAGAAATATATGCTATACGCATCTTAAATATATTAAAAATAATCAGAAAGTTGATTTTTCAGCTTCAAGGATTAGCTACAATATTATTTCTTCTGAATAATAGGCATATTTATATGTTTATCAGTAAAGATAAGAATAGTTTCAGAACTAAACCTAAAATAAATGTTTTAGGAATAGGCGAGTAAAGTTATAGTAATAATAAAAATTATTGTAATAAGTATTGTGGAGCAGTGGAAGATCTAAGAGCACCACAATACTATAATATTACAATATCTTTACTTATTACAATAAAAATTGTAAATAGAAGTTTGCGAGTTTTCGATATTTATATTCATAATGTTATGATTTATAAATAAATGGACTCTTCAAATCTAAATCACAGGTTATCGTAAGTTAGACGAATTCTCTAAATAATGACAACTAAGACATACGATAGTCGTGTCGTATAAACCTTTGTATGATGTAAACGGTCGTTTAGTAATCCCACTACCGATCGGGGTGTTCAACGTAAATGAGAAATGGGTGTTTGCTGTCAAGGTCGGTGGCTGGGTTGATAGGTATTAGTCCATCCTAGTGTGCTTTTATTTACGAACAAATGATTCCGAACTTATATTGCAGTTAGATAAAAGAGACACTTCGCTCATGATTTAATCCGTTTTGCTACTTTTACGAGTATGTCTATAGTACTTATTAACGCAAACTATTGTATAACATATATAAAAAAAACTTTTTCAATTAAGTGAAATCACATAAGCAAACGATGTTAGCATATGCATATAAATTTAACGTAAAAGTTTTAGATGACGTATTATAATTTTGGAAGGTATGATTTTTTTTAAATGAAACTTATTTTTTTTAACTTATTGTAAAATTATTGAGTCTCAATTCATTTCAATTTTAGTAATGTTAGTAATTAAAATCAAATGGAAACGGATCACGCACGAATTACGGAAGCTTTACCACTTGTCCATCCGTTATATTTTAAAGTTACATATTGATCAATGTATTGTATAGATATATTCAAGCTTTAATTTTTTCACACAGTATCCCGTATGTAGATGGGTAGACGAAGAGAACATTCCGTTAATATTACTTGTAGAGTAATGGAACTCAATGCCGCGCTGGGTCTTTTACCACAGAAAAGAAACCAAAATAGTTTACCCCCTTGAGTGATATTGAATTCACAGCCGTCACACTTCTAGGCGATGTGCCGCTGCACCGCAACGATTTTGAAAGGATGGGCACAATTCTTTCTAATACTGAAAATCATAAATTTTATAAGACATAATTTAATCTAATCTTAATTTTTTTATCAAGTATGTAGAATATATTGTTCTGATATACTTATAAATGTATAAAATTTATATTCTGATTGACATCTTTCTAAATCATCTCGGAATATGAAGTATTATGCATGAATCGCGCATGGAATACGAGATGAAGTTTTCTTTGGGAAAATATTCGTATATCCTTGTACATGACCCAGACTGTGAGAGTGCCAAGTTTTGTACACGCTAATCAAGATAAAACATACTGCGGTTTCAAACACACTACATTTACATTTCATTTTAGGGCACTTTTTGTAAATAATTCTTAGTAGGTACGTAGTAACATTTTTAAAAGGTAAAGCATTTTGAATGTTAATAGGATGTCAAGGCTATTATAATTAAATTTATGTTAGACAGCTGTTACTTTTAATGAGTCTTCTGACATTAAACTTAAATTTTTATTTCATTATATTGGAATATTAAAAAATTGTGGCAAACGATCAAATAATATCACTAAAAGGTTTTTGAATATTACAAATTATTTCCCATTTTAATATGTATTAACGTTAATTAGTGTTTATTTGCAGTTTAACCTTTCGTTACACAATCTTATGATTAGCTAATAACATTAGTAAACATTAAAAGAGATTTAATTGGTTGTGGCGTAAAGTACCGGGTTCTGTTCTAGGGTCAAATGAGGCACGTTTGACTTTTCTAAATAAGGTGTCAATAGACGTTAATATACGCCAATTACTGACCATTGTTCATTTCAATGTAACTTGTATACTATTTTGGAATTCTTAAGGTTACAGAGATCAAGTGATTGTAACTTTACTACAAGAAACAATGAATATTTCTTAATAATTACATAAAATAGCTAATATTTTTGGCGTTTTTAAGTATAAGTGCATATACATATAATGCTAAGTTGAAACTAATATTAAACAGCCATTTGATAAACATTTTAACTTACAAATTCTTATTTAAAAACAACATAATAACAGTAGATCCATATTTAGATACGTAACATTTCTGATTGTCCTTACACAGTTTCAAGGCTGACAATGAAGCGTAACAATAAAATATTTTCACACTAACGCAACAAAACGCAGTTATAATAAGTTATTATAAAAATATGACAATACATTTGTGGTTATTAATTAAAAATAAAGAGGAATTGACACAATATTCATATTTTTTAATTTGATCTTTGATTTGGTCATTAAAATATTAATTAATTCATCTTACTGTGATAAGTTAAGATAGTCAAAGAACACGTCACTTTTAACCTTGTCAGCCTAGTAGGCCATCCGTATATAATTATAACAGTTTAAATATACATATTATTAAAATCAATGAGGTAATATATATTTTTTGATTTTTTTATTCAGTGTCACTATTTTTTGGCTCGTGTTCAGGGTTTATATAAGGCAACATTCTCACCATTTGTACACTAAAGAACCAAATCAGGGAAGAGTGTACTTCTATATGTATATTACAGATATACTTTTTCTTTAGAATTTTCAGTTTCCCCGTACAATTGAAGCACTCATTCTGGCAAACCCTAAGTGGGGGCAACCCAAACCATTAGTTATGACATATTCTATAATTCTATAATAATACTAATATTGCATAACTAAAAAAAAACTAATTCTATTTAAAAAAAACATTTTCTATTGAACAATCTATTTATCGGGATTATGTAAAAGTCATATGTCATACACAATTCTCAGTTATTTCCATTTGACGCGGGCGAAGCTGCAGGTGTAGCTAGTAATATATAAAATATCTGAACATTTATTCATTTCCTACATAATGTTTTATATTAAAATATCGTTAAGACTGTTTGAACACGCTCGATAAATACTATACGTCCTCAATAATAAAAACTCATAAAAGATAACATCTACTCAAGTGTAGTTAACACATTTAGTATTTACTCAATATTCAATATTTATTTTATCCATTTGCGCTACAATCTAATGTATCTGTTATCGTATTGTATGAATTTAAACAAAAACGTAAGTATGTACACTTACATGTTAAAAACAATCCTGTATTTTTTTTCTGCAACGAACATAGAACTACTTCTTCAATCTTCTCTGTTCTCTTCCACTATATAAACTAATGAATTGGTATACATTTGTCACTAATGTAATTTTTTTACGTAAAATAAAATTTCTCTACATTTTTTTCACCAGTTACACACTATCTGCTACTTATAGTAGTGTAATTATTTCCGCCATAATTCTAGATGTTGCGTGATTAATAACCTATACTACTCAGATTGGGAGTGATACCTACAACCGTAAAAAATCTAACTCTGTTCCACGACATTCCCAAGTAGTATCAGTTTATATTGTATATAATAAACTAAACTAATGTGAAGAATACACAAACACTATTAAATTTTACTGTTGACAAAAGAAGAATTCCATATATAAGTTTCAAGGTATCTACAATGTCATAAGTTGACGTAATTTAGGCGTGATGTTTAATAGTTTTTTTTATAAACGTTATAGCAGATTCTTGACCAAATATGGCAGTTATAGTCAAGTGACCGTTGCGTCGTGACCAGTCTTCAAGGCTATGTAACGATATTAATAACTTGGGCCAAAACATTTGTAAACTGTTACTTTTAATATTCCTAATCTATAGATCTTGAAGTTTGAAGTAAAATGTTACCAAAATATTTTTTTATTAAATTAAGCTTTACATTACGGCACTTCTGTGAAGTGCCGTAATGTTAATGGAGAGTTGTTCCCTCAGTTTAATCTGCTATGTGTAGGACACTATATATCCTAAAGCTTAAAAAAATAAAAAAAAATAGTGTAAGGAGTAAAACTTTTACTTAATATTTTAAAATGTTTTGTAGTTACTGAGATAGACAGCTTCTTCTATTTTAAGAGAGTGGCTTAAGTGTTACTACATAGTTCTTTGCGTATTGGCAAGTTTGACATACTCCAGATGTCCTTAGAAAAAATATTGTATTTCCTATGCGATGCAATGTGGACAGATGTCGAATGAACACTGCCTAATTTGCACAGAGACAGGATTACAGCATGACAGGAACATATAATTTAAAAAATTCGTATGATTAGAATTTGGAAAAATCTCGACTGGGATTTTAACCCTCAAGTACCTACTGGATTTTGTAGATATTTCTTTGTTGTTTGAATATAGCTATCAGTTAACAAGAACATATATTTATAATTATACTATAATTTATTTTAAAATGTTGAATGCTTGATTGTAGAACAGTAGTAGATCCTCTTATTTATGAAATATATTAATATAGCACCTTAATAAAAGGTCATGGACACTTTTTGGTAATTTAAAAAAAAAAACTAAGGTCTGATGTGGGACTTTTGATTTTTTTTATATCTATGCAATATGATTTTTTTTATATATGTATGTATGTTATCTAGTATGGTAAGTGTTAGAATGTCCATGCAATTAAAATTGGGGCAGGCAACTATTTATATATATTTTTCTCATCAAAACTGCCTTTAGCATTATGGTCATTCAACTTTCTATTACATATAATATTAATATTTTTAATTATTGTATTAAACAGTTACTATTAGCTAAGTTTAACGCGTAATCCAGGAAGTGTATTTATTTAGTAGCCTGCCCTTTTTGATCATTTTCATACTAATTCCATTGTAGTGTGTATAACGTAAGTAGATGTGCAATAAGCGCGATGAGAAATTACTACAATTACGTTTGATTTAATGTTATGATAAGTGATTTTAGCTTCCTGTCATAATAATATCTTACAATAAAAACAAAACGTTCAAGTGTAATAAAATATGAACAATTCAGTTCAGAGTCCAGTTCAGTTGTTGATACATTCAACAACTGAACTGGACTCTATATAACTATATATCTGTATAAAATTCAGTTGTTGTATGTACTTATATAATGTACATACAACAACTGAATTTTATATAGATATATAGTTTTTCATTCGCTCAAATGTTTTAATTAAAAGAAAAGGGGAAGGAATTTCGATGACATGTTTGACGGAACTGGCGAAGAAACATTATAATCCCTTACTACCTTACTTATATTAATTACCTTACTTATAATACAGTACTAAATATTTAACGATAATATTTTGCGTTCATTTAAATTATTACGTACGCGAATAAGCGGCGTCCAACAAAGATATTTAAATAACGCACTGGACACATTTACATAAAGACTACTAACTCAAATTCTGATCAATGCTATAACGGACCAGTCTAAGCTTACAGATTCGTTGTTAAGCTTAGATCAGCCATATAATTATATGATTTTCTTAATATATTTTTTGTATTTTATATTTATAAAACAGTATTACCCATACTGTTACACAGAGTTTATGGAAGTGTTTCTAATATCTTCTTATACTTGTTGTGGAGGTGAAGGACCACACATGACTGTAGTAGCATATAATATTTTCAATTCTTTGATTTGGTAAACAAGTAATTCGTGTCGCGTAGAGTTACGCGTGGATGCCTATATCACAAAAATCCAAAACTGATTTTGGTAAAACAGTAAAAAAAGTAAGCCTCTTATTGAAACGTTCAACATCTGCATATGACTTTTAGTTTCAAAGATATTTATGATTATATATACTCAGAAGCCCTTATATGTAGGGCTACATACTTAAATATTTCACTGCAACAATATCACATACACACACACACATGACGATCGATTAACTTCCTTATTTTTTCCGGTATAAAATACTAAGTATACTTATTTGGTTATAGAGGTAGAAGGAGATCTCGGTGGACCTTCGAAAACACAGTATCTATAATACTGGAAACATGCCACGTAAGAAGTATGAATAGGTACATGAGGTACGTATGAAGACGTTGATGACGCAAGACGAAAGAAGTATGCCTAGACTGTAGCGTTGTGCACTCCGTTCTCTCTAGCTACTCCTCGAGGAATACAGCTTGAAGCTAAGTTAAGTTGAAAATACTAAATATATCTAGTTTTTAATATTTTTCTGCTTGTGACTTATATATTTGTTGATAAAAATATTTGAAATATTTGCATGATAATATCGTTCGATATATATCACATTGTAATTTATTTTTATTCGAAAAAAATGTAAAATATTTTTTTTGTGAAAATTTAAAATGTATTTGTTAATATAAATATACGGACACATTTATTAATTATTTGTTTAGTAAAAGTGATATGAGAGAGAATCGATTTGGAAACTGAGCAAAAACTTATCTAACCATAACGGTTTACTTTTTCCATTTAATTCCAATACTAGCAAGTCTAGTTTAGACTAGGTTTAAATGGGCGCTAGCTTGATCATGACTATAGAAAGCCTTTTATTGCATTTATTAATTATTTTTTTTGAGTATTTCTTTCTCTAATTTTTAAGTTAATTTTAATTTAACATACTTTCCCTAACTATTTATGACTTTACATTATTTAAAAACGTTTGCCTACTCTAGTCTAGTCTATAAAATAAACGTTTACTAAAATATTTTTTTAAGTATTTTTAATAATAGTCACATATACTTTTATTATTTATGTAACAATTTTTGTTCAGATTAAAACTCGTAGCTTAAAGCGCTATTCTAATAAGATAGGAGATTTGAGTGATACTGTGGTGAAAGTAAGAGGACAGTACATCAACAAAGCCTAGAGCATAGTGGAGTGGTGTGTGGCGCAAAGAACAAAACAATAAGGCCTTTATGCAACAAGAGCGTTTGTATTTAACTTTCATCTGAATTTATTTTAATTGTGTTATATAATTTTTTTCTTTTTATATTTTGAAACATTTCTATCATATTAACGAAATTCGTAAATATCCAGAACAATAAGTAGGTATAAGTTTATCTTTGTGTAATACAGATAAACGTCCATCTTGTCTGTAAATATTAATAATAATATTACTTAAATTATGTTAAAATATCATCATTGTAGAATTGATTACAAATAATAAATGATAACAATAATAAGAATGCAAAATCAAATTGCATTCAAAAGTTTTGTTATCAAAATAGATAAGATAAAGTAGTAAATACTAAAACCCACCCACTTTTACTTGAGTACTCTTACAATATATTCCCTCAACAACATAGCAATATATCTATCCTCAATACCGTTCCAGAAACCGGACTGTCCAATAGGACAATCCGGTTTATTTCTTTATAAATATATAAAACCTAAAAGAGCTAAATTTTAAAGAGTTCTATTTGAAATGCCTTTAACTTAGGCCAAATCCTAGATTAGCGTTTCCCTTATACTTTGCATATCGCAGAAAGCCGCGAAGCCCTACTCGTTAGACATTGTGCATGCTGTGGTATTGCATGCATTTCGTTTTTACAGTTGACAGTTTGGACAGCCCTTTATTAAAGCTTACCGCACCTCCGGCTGTTTGGGCTTGCATGAAACTAAGGACTGGCATTAGGATTCATCATTCTCTATTAAATAATAGTTGCTTAGACTATTTTTCCTATATACCTGAGAATTGCCAATATATTAGGTAATACATCATCTATATTTTATCCTAATATGCTGTCAAATCATTATATCTATGATCTATAAGTCCAATAATGTCACTATGAACACCATAAGTACAATATTTTTTTCGTACAAACTAAGAGACTGAAAATAAATAATAAATTATTGTTGCTCTTTTATAAACATTACACGTTATATATTATCGTAATAAACATAATTTTGATTTTGCTTCTCTTTTTTTATTTCTTGAGACTTGCTGTTCAAATGTTCTTTAATTTAGAAATGAAAAAAAATATATAATTATAATACTTACTAAACATTAGTCAAAATTTATTTGGTCTCATCCAAGTAAGTTTTTTTCATTTTATATTAAATATTCAATAATATTTGTTGTTAATTAAAAAAACCATTAAATATTGTTGTTTTATATTAAACTTTTAACTAGTTATGTACCTGTGGACATAAAATTAACTACAGCAAAATTTAACAAAACATTGCAAATTGTGTCTCTAAAGTTTATGTAACTTCTCCCTGAGCATACTTCTTATGTACTCCATTGGTACAAAGTCTAAGTAGTTTTTAATGATTGCTAATACGACGACCTTGTCAAGGACGGTCGTTAGTGTAAATGTGTATATTGTTGTCAATCAATGCGATAATATTATCAAAAAATACTTATGTGTTACTTTTTGTATACCTTCACGAATAATCCTAAACGTTTAGAATCATATAAGATTTTAACTCGGCCACATGCAGCACTATATCTATATATAGATAATTATATGTATTAACTAGTATGTTATGTATAGGATATACCAAATATGTTATGTATAGGATGTATTATTTCAATGCAGAGTTTCCCACATAAATAGAATCGTTTCTATTAATAAATTATTATATTTATTAAAGTTTTTTTTACGTGCATTAATTTAAATTAACAATAAACTGTGTTAATTAACCTTAAGCTTAATTTGAGGGTTCCGTACGTAGAACCAATGAAAAACCCTTATAAGAACGTTTTGTTTTCCATTTCTCCATCTATCAAGACCATTTATAGCGTGATCCTAATGAGGTATCAAATTAAAATTATTATCAAATACCTAGGTCTACGGTCCCTTGGACAAAAAAAATCAAACTTCCAAAGTTAAGCAGTCAAAACATATAAACATTTAATCATTTTTGCTGCATTTATATGAAATACTAACAACGTAACGTAATGAATACAGTAATGAAGAGGGATCTTACGATACAAATAAATGAAATAAGGAAATTTAAAGTTATATTTGTAGTTATTCTACGCTATGTGGAAACTTAAGCGTGTAATTTCATTCGCGGCATAATCAAAATATAAGGTTTAGATCTATAATTATAAAATTTGGCAAGGAGAGATTTTGCAGTAGATATAAATAAAGAAAATTACAGATAAACACTAATTGTATTACCCAGAGTATAAAGTGAGCTGAGCTAAGCTAACTTATAATTGTAGTTAATTTTACACAAAATGATTGCTGACTAGATACGCCCGTAATCTTAACTTTGTCATCGTTTATAAGTTTTACTTCCCGTTAACTCTTTGTTAAATCCTGACTTTACTATGGAATCCCTAGCACTTACCCGTTTCTTTTATCACGTGTATCCTAACTAAGTTATAGGTATAAATTATATATGATAAGATTTCTTACAATAACCATTTATTTGCATATACAGCTCTACATGCTTAGATAAAATTGCTCTACACGACATATTTCTTAGTAGTGTTAGCTCATAGTTCTAAGAAGGAGCTTACCTACGTGATACTTGCAGTACATAAAGCGCGGGATACAGCGTGAAGCTAAATAAAAAAATAAATTAATAAACAGATATAAATACTTAATATAAAAAAATATTTTTTATATTTTATGTATCATATACCTAGACTGAGAGTCGCGTCTTAAGTCTAATTTTATTTTACTAGTTTTAATTTGCGTTTAATGCACTTCTCCAGGTGCAATCGTGTTTGGATGTAAGTAATATTCTCTAAAAATATATGATGATTCATACTGTTTTCTCTAACTATTTATATGAATAAATTTAACTCTATTCTTATTACGTTACTATTATGTAAGGCCGTTTTAGTATGTGGGTTACTTCTAAAATGAAACAAATATCGATCATCATTAGCCAGAATAAAAGTAAATCAAACAAATGACCACTAAGAAATATTAAAGACATCATACATTTTACTGTAACAATCAATTACGAGGTAAGCATTTTGTTTATTGATACTTGAACAAAAAACGAGACTAATGTATTTTGTTATTCTACAAAGGAGTTATGTAATGAATTTATGTTACAATAATTACTTTTAGGAACCAGTAGCATCCATATAAACGTAAAATATATTTTTATTTTTTTATTAGCTTCATGATATGAAGAGAGAATCTGGTTACTTTCGTTCCCTGCTTTCCGCCGACTTGCGAGATAGAGGCATTGGCAGTTGAGTGGCGTATATTATGTATTTATATGTTTATAGAAAATTATATATATATATATATATATATATATATATATATATATATATATATATATATATATATATATATATATATATATATATATATATATATATATATATATATATATATATATATATATATATATATATATATATATATATATATATATATATATATATATATATATATATAAAAATTACGTATGTGTCTTCTTGAAACTTTTTCGATAATATAGTTGTAACTACGTCATTATAAGTTTATTAGCAACTTTTAAATTGGTTGCTCTACACCAACTACAGCAGCTCTACAGGAATTTTTTTTTCAATTTTGTACGGAACCTTATTCTTTCCATACACTAATAGTCAATATCTTGCCGATTCGTTGTGGTCATCGCTCAAATAAATGAAAGTGTCACGGCTATAAATATTTGCTAGTGATAAAGAAGAAGAAAAGCGACCGGATGTAATATATGAATTGAAGCTTAACGTAAACTTATCAATTAATATTTCTAATGCAGTCTATTTGAAAATTTAAATCTCACAAATTTACTAAAAGATTTGTTCGCTTCTAGTTAAAATTTTAAAAATGGACATTTTGCGTGACGATGTAGCGACAATTAATATCTATTTAAAATATAACTAATGCCAAAAAATATCAAATAAATGTAATATAACAAGGAACTTTGATATTGATATTGCTTATTTGCCCTCCCCCGTGTTTTTATTTCTTGAGACTTACTGTTCAAATGTTCTTTAATTAAGAAATGAAAAAAAATATATAATTATAATACTTACTAAACATTAGTCAAAATTTATTTGGTCTCATCCAAGTAAGTTTTTTTCATTTTATATTAAATATTCATTAATATTTGTTGTTAATTAAAAAAACCATTAAATATTGTTGTTTTATATTAAACTTTTAACTAGTTATGTACCTGTGGACATAAAATTAACTACAGCAAAATTTAACAAAACATTGCAAATTGTGTCTCTAAAGTTTATGTAACTTCTCCCTGAGCATACTTCTTATGTACTCCATTGGTACAAAGTCTAAGTAGTTTTTAATGATTGCTAATACGACGACCTTGTCAAGGACGGTCGTTAGTGTAAATGTGTATATTGTTGTCAATCAATGCGATAATATTATCAAAAAATACTTATGTGTTACTTTTTGTATACCTTCGCGAATAATCCTAAACGTTTAGAATCATGTAAGATTTTAACTCGGCCACATGCAGCACTATATCTATATATAGATAATTATATGTATTAACTAGTATGTTATGTATAGGATATACCAAATATGTTATGTATAGGATGTATTATTTCAATGTAGAGTTTCCCACATAAATAGAATCGTTTCTATTAATAAATTATTATATTTATTAAATATATTTTTCTGTGCATTAATTTAAATTAACAATGAACTTTGTTAATTAACCTTAAGATTAATTTGAAGGTTCCGTACGTAGAACAAATGAAAAACCCTTATAAGAACGTTTTGTTTTCCATTTCTCCATCTATCAAGACCATTTATAGCGTGATCCTAATGAAGTATCAAATTGAAATTATTATCAAATACCTAGGTCTACGGTCCCTTGGACAAAAAAAAACAAACTTCCAAAGTTAAGCAGTCAAAACATATAAACATTTAATCGTTTTTGCTGCATTTATATGAAATACTAACAACGTAACGTAATGAATACAGTAATGAAGAGGGATCTTACGATACAAATAAATGAAATAAGGAAATTTAAAATTATATTTGTTGTTATTCTACGCTATGTGAAAACTTAAGCGTGTAATGTCATTCGCGGCATAATCGAAATATAAGGTGTAGATCTATAATTATAAAATTTGGCATGGAGAGATTTTGCAGTAGATATAAATGAAGGAAATTACAGATAAACACTAATTGTATTACCCAGAGTATAAGGTGAGCTGAGCTAAGCTAAGTTATAATTGTAGTTAATTTTACACAAAATGATTGCTGACTAGATACGCCCGTAATCTTAACTTTGTCATCGTTTATAAGTTTTACTTCCCGTTAACTCTTTGTTAAATCCTGACTCATGTGTGTGGTCATCGCTCAAATAAATGAAAGTGTCACGGCTATAAATATTTGCTAGTGATAAAGAAGAAGAAAAGCGACCGGATGTAATATATGAATTGAAGCTTAACGTAAACTTATCAATTAATATTTCTAATGCAGTCTATTTGAAAATTTAAATCTCACAAATTTACTAAAAGATTTGTTCGCTTCTAGTTAAAATTTTAAAAATGGACATTTTGCGTGACGATGTAGCGACAATTAATATCTATTTAAAATATAACTAATGCCAAAAAATATCAAATAAATGTAATATAACAAGGAACTTTGATATTGATATTGCTTATTTGCCCTCCCCCGTGTTGCCATACTGTGCCATTAGATTGACAGATCTGAGATATTGGGTTGACAGCTGTCAGTTGCAAAGGTAATAAAGGGTAAAAGTACTTCCAAGTTTCACAGTCTTGAGGGAACAGAAGCAACCGCAGGTAATGCCAACTAAGAACAGATAAAAAAATCAATATTGCGTTTGTATTTCCTATATTATATAGGCTATGCTGTATGCTATGCAATAGTTGGTTGCTAATTGTTTCTTGATTGAAATAAATTTTATAATTTTCACCATTTGTAATTTACTTTATAGATCTTGTATATCCACATCTCAAAATAAACAATAAAAACTGATAATTTTCACTTAATTTACTGATAATATTCATTTAATTTTTATATTTACTATATTCTTTTTTTAAACATATTACTTTAAAATAAATTTTAACTATAAGGCATAAAAAATTACTGTGTTATACTTTGTAGTATTAAAAAGACGTTTTTAACTATTAAAAAAAAACATTAATAAATCGATGTTTCAATAATCGTTTTATAAAAATGTTTAAATTGTATTTTATTTATCCAACAAATTTCGAAACTGAAACAAATACTAAATACGTTAACATATACTAATCAAAGCCATTGGACAGACGAGAGAGCTTGCAGTTACTTAATTTATTTACAACACTTACTGGGCAATGAATTCAGAATAACAACCATTACTAATATTAATCTCGGACCTACCGCATTAAGCACAATCTCTCTCCTTAAACAGATAAACCTGGACCACTGGACAAGAAAGCAAATGAACTATAGTAGGCTGCGTATAATCGAAATTGATAAACTATAAAATTTGTTGCAATATGTTGTAGAAATCGCAAAAGTCCTTTTCCTATTTATGTTTACAAAATACATACCGTTGTACTATTACTATTGTGAAATAAATATTTTAATTATTTTTCATTAAATTTAATTTTTATCTGGTAGTCTTATCTCGGCGTTGAGATCCGCCAATCAACGCACTAAATTGTGAAAATTGTGCGGGACATAGGTAACGGAGTGTCTTAACACTAGGTCACCGCTGTCTACGCTGCTGTGCAACAAAAACGTAACGTCGCCTTTTTATTCCAAAACTTTCAAAATGCACTCTTTTAAGTAACAAGTACATATTTAGAATTTTACGCTATTTTTAAATTAAAGGTATATGTTAATCATTAGATTACTTCCTTTTGCCTATCACATAAACTAAGATATTTTTACGTATAAAAAAGAAGGATACATTTAAACATACTATATAAACGCAGATAACTCAAATTTATTAACGGAATAAATTGCACGTACAGTGAAATTAACGAGAATTTCTTCTAATATGTACTTGCTGACTGTTTCTCCTACCAACTATTCAATTACCAATGCAAACAGAGCAGCATCGTAATAACAGTAGAGATTATAATGACACACTGCATCTATTCGTATACTTGCATTCTCTCATGAAATCTACACTAGTGGTGGGACAATCAAACTCCACATACAACAATTGCCACATATACATTGCAAAGACAGTGCGTAATAATTAATTACATCAAAAAGTAAAAGCGCAATGTATTGTTTCCAAATATTTTTTGTCGTTGAAAGCTATTTATTTGAAAAGGTCCGTAAAGTTGGCTGAGGCAAAGCCGAGCGGAACTAATGGTGTGTTTCAATACAATGCGTCGTTATTGCTTTCCGAGCGACGTAATCTAGCCATTTGAGTGGATGCTAGATTTAATTAGATTCGCAATTCAATGTGTTACTGAATATTAAACAGATATCACCTCACTCATTTATAATTAATATCGATTTTTGATTATTCGATTTCAAACGACGAACTACTGTCTGGTGTCATTGTTATTTTGTTTAACGGCTGAAATATATTAGTGTTGATGAAAATATATGGATACTACCTTATACTATTTATGTATGTATGTCTAAGGAGTTAATGAAACACTTCAAGTAAGTTAGCTTATATTAAATTTATGAGACCTGTAGTGGCGCACCGCACAATGGTGTGACTGTAATGGACAAGTTGTGGGTTCGATTCCCACTCGAAGAAGTTGAATATTTAATGTTTTTAATTTAAATTGTTAATGTTATCGATTTTGGTTTGCCTCGAGTAAAATGGCAAAATGCGACGTTGAGTTCCGCCATTCAACACGCAATGCCTCAAATTCGGCGGAAAGTGGGGAGTGGAAGTGGAACGGAGTTTCTCTAGGTTCCCAAGTTTCCTCTGCATGCTCCGCTGTGCGCGGGATACAGCGTGAAGCTGAGTAGTAAAAGATCTCATTCGTACATACACACATAATATTATAATCATATCATAATCCGCAACTATAAAAAATATAGTTTAATACGTTGATTGACGGTGATTTTTCAATTATACAAACCAATTATTTAATTTTTATAATTAATTTCATTTTCAGCAAAAAGCACCATCCCTCACCATCCACATATTATGTTTTAAAAAATTATGTTAAATTAACAGTTAATATAATTTGGATAAGTTGACTTAAAAATACTTTACTCAGCTCAAAGTACCTAAATGTATAAGATATTAACAACGAAAGACAATTATTATTTATATCATTTTAACAAATTAAATTCTTATTTATAGAATAGATTACTTTTCTATTAAACACTTTGCTACGTCGTATCATAGACATAACGACCTTGATATTGAAAACGCGTCAAGTGAGAAATGAAAGTGAAACAGATTTGTTTTCTCTTTTAACGGTTACGTTATTGATGACTTAACTAATTCTAAAACCCAGCAGCGCGCTTAGCCGAGACAAATTAGGCTTTTTCTTAGAAAATTAAGTTTATTATTATATTGATATTCTCTATTGGTAAATAAAATTAATATTTAAAGAAACAAATCCCAAAAAAAAATATTATATATATTACCAACCATACAATAAGAGACAATAAGAGAGTTATAATTATGCTATTAAACTTTGGAGATTAAAATACGAACTTCTTATAGTAATGAAATATACTAGTAAGGTAATATTTCATTTATAAAAAAAGTTATATGTAATAGCAAAGTTGTGTTTTTCCTACTGCTTTTTAGCGTCGAGTCTTATTTTTTGGATATTTCGAATAAATAACTAAATATTATAAATAAAAAATATAACCTGAATTTATCGTGGATATTTATATATACATATATCAATCTACCGCCAACGATGTCTTAATTGCCTCGCGTACTGCCATGGATTCTAGCATAATGAGCTGATGTATCTCCTTTAGTGTCATGTGTTTGAGACTTAATTTTTTTTATGAGTGGGTCCCAGGTGGTATAAAGTTTTAAATCATCTTCTCTGATCTGCAGTACGGGAGGCAAATTAAAAAAATCGTTGGCGGTAGTTTGATAAAATAATTATGTCAACTGAAAGACGAATGCCACCTCAGTCTACCCATAACCACAGATTATTGTAAAGTGTTCGAAACGTCGGGTTTCCAAAAATATATAAATACCAATATACGCTATTAATCCAGTGACAATTGTTTCATTTAAAACTAAATATTGTTTGTATATATATAACATCCAACCAACAAGTATTAAAGTTTAAGCTGAAAATAATATCCGTTGCACACTTAATGAAAGCTATGAAAAAATCCAAATTACATAATAGAAAACAAGAATGTAAATTATACGTAAAATGGAAACAAATTAAAAGCTAAGACTGTAATATTATCTCAAAATCATCTAAATAACAGGTTTCTTAACGACGTTTTTCTTGAGTGGTGAGTAGTACTGGAGAGGTGAGTATTCAAAATAGTTATATTCTAAAAATGTTATTACACGTTTGTTTGTATGTATGTGTTTGACTGCAGACGACAGGTTGTGGGTTCGATCCCCACTCGAGGAAATGAAATATTTAATATTTAAATATTTAATGTTTTTATTTATTCGCTCTGGTAACAAGGCAAAGCGCGGCGTTGAGTTCCGCCACTCAACACGCAATGTAATAATCATTGGCTGTGATGTCAACTTATAAAACGTCAAATTTTATATTAAAAAAATCCTTCATCCATCTAACTGGACACTGAATAAAAGTATAAGAGAAATAGCTACCAAAGCCGATTATTGATAAAAATAATCTATAAAACAACAAAGAAAGAACAAAATAACTAAAAATAAACATGCCATATTCAATATTGTTTGAATTTTGTCTAAAATAAATTCAACTCATTGTTGACCACTAAGCTAAGTGAAAACAATGACTATTGTATCTGTTAGATTTCAAGCGACCTTGCTTATGTCTTTTCAACATTATTGGGTCAATTTTTGAAATTAATTTACGTAATCCGTAATTAGCCTTTTTTTCTCAATAGTAACCAGGGTAAGTATGTTTAACGGTACAGTGTGTTTCACAAAACTTAATACAATATGTAAATTACAAAGAATTGTCCCACTTTATTTTGTTGCTTTACAGTTATGCCCACTTAGTAAATATCTAAAATTGAGAGAATGGCAGACATGTTTTTTGTTTGTTGTTTTTTTTTTTAAATAATCTTTAAGAAAAGATCTGGTCGTAGTTTAACAAACAGATAATGTTGTCTTTAAAGTGACATCAATAAGTTGCCGAATGAGGAAAAACCTACATATTTTATGTAATGAATAATGAATATATATTATAAATTATTATCGTCATTTTTATTTATTGGTTTTATTAATGATTCCTATAAATTACGATTCAAGTGTCGAGCCTTGTACAAGGCTTAGTAGATATATCAGTATTATTTATAATGAAGTAAAATATTAATATTCTATTACTGATTTAACATAATATATAGTAATATTATAACATATATATTCTTCATTTAAATACTAATAACAAGACATATTGAGGCCTGTTGACTGTAAAACGTTGGCCTGATTTAAGATTTGAATTGGAACCTACAGATATCGAAGGCATCGCCACAATTTTCCGTCGATTATTTTTTTACCCTATAAAAGTATAATCAGTACTAGAATAAGTAATATCTCAGTTTTACGCATCTTAAGGTCGACTTAACAATTACGTCTAGATAACCCTCGTAAAGTTTAGATAAAATCTTTAACATAATTCATATTGTACTAACTGTAGAAATAAAAAAAATGTACGTTACATTTGTCACGTATACATAAATCTAGTAAATAGCTATAGTTTCTATATATTTCAAGGTGTGAGAACCATTTAGTTTACAAGAAAAATTATCCCTATGACCTTATCCTCAGGTAAATCGGCCGGAAAGGTGATAATTGAGTTAGTAACCAAAACCTAGAACGTAATTGGACTCGCACTGTGTTTAATGAAACAATGAGGAGTATTCACAATCGGCGGCACCACGGCCCATGATTAAAAGAAAATTAAGGTCGTAAGTGCGCATTTCACCCTGAGCCCGATTGCAGGTATCGCTTATCGATTAAAACCCTAAAGGCCAAGTGACTGCATTAATAAAAGATTAGATTAAGCGAATATCGTTTAAGCAACCTTGAATATCTAAATTTTACGAACTTCAATTGCTCTCACAAATTGTCATGATTTATAAATCGGATCGATATAAATCGATCATCGATATAAATAGTCTTATGATGTCAAATATTATAGTGTTACCATATTAAATACCTTTTTAATAACTTTTGCTTGAATTTATTGTATTTTTTATGATTACAACCCATAAATTAGGAATAAAACTCTTTTTAAAAGCATATATATGTTTGACTAATCTACAATATGGCATTATATTATGGTATTAAAATATCTCGCAAATTTCGAAAGTATAGGTACGACAGAGAAACTACAAAGTACTCTTAATTTTACCTTCCCAAGTGATAACGACCGGTTTCACCAAATATCACAAGAGGTTGCTGCGAAAGATGGAAGTAGTACAAAAACTTCATGGTAGTCGTAATTCGTGTCGCATTAAGATAAATCAAATATATGGCCTTCAGTGTTTTATATGTTATATATGACTAGCGGTAATAATTACTTACTTATCTGACACTTTATTAAAAATATTATTTAACAAATACAATTTCTTTCGTTTTTAGAGAAAGTTGTTTATAAAGAACGACAACATTCGCCGCGAACTACTATTAATATCTCAACCACAAGCATAGCAAACAAAGTTAAACATTCTATAACGCTAATTATACTTAATTTGTAGAGTCTAATATTAATTTACGTAACGCCTACCGCTTAACTTGCGCCACGATTATCTTTTCTTAACGTGCGAGTAATACATCATGTACACCATCGTGTCTCAGTTGAAAGACAAGTCAAACTGACATGGATTATGGGATCGAATACTTTTTTTTGTTTAACTTTACGCTTTATCTCTAGCCTCTCTGTAAGATTTCCATTAAGGAAATATTTATATAGTATCTGTTTAGTTGATAGCGGTTTGTTCGTTAACATATAGATACATATATGTACCAACAATTAAGAAAATTACTGTATTTGAACATGCTTATAAGTAAATAAAAAAGGCAAGCCTTATATCATCTATTATAGCGTCATGTTATGGACCCATCTACGATTTTTGGTCAACCATTCAATCATCAGAAGTGTTTATAACTGATTGATGGCAACGCTATCGGGCGATGAATTTCTTCTTAATTGGTGAAAGTGTTAGATATATGTAGCAATAAATATTATTGGTGAAATAGAGTTTGTAAATTTTGCTGTGAATGTTGATAAACAATTCATAAATATATTCTCTATGTACAACACTAAACCAGTTTCTATTTTATTTGACACGCGTTAAATAATTTGAAAAAATGTAATAATTTTAGTAAAATTTAGTTACACATATACTTTACGTTTGAAAAGAAAAAACTACAATCATAATTATTATATTTTTGTCAGCTTCACACTGTCTCCTGTCCAAGTCACCTCTGCTATTTGGCAGAGGGAACTTGAGAACCTAGTGTTCACATTTAATTCCGTTCCCTACTTTCCGCCGTATTTGAGGCATTGCATATTGAATGGCGGAACTCAACGCAGTTTAACTCAACTATTATATTAGATTTTTATTATACACTATAAAAACTATATGCACACAGTACTAAAAATGTATATAGAGAAATATAAAATATTAATAATCGCAAAGTACATTCTTAAGTTTTTGCAAGTGCTAAGTGCTAAATACTTTACATGTCGTTATGCAATATACATTGATTCGAACAATCATCGAATTCACGGCCACGCAGGCGTTGGATTAGTCATACATATGATGTAAATACAGTAAGCGTCTTAAAAGCCTCAGCTTTAAGGCATCTGTGTGGAACACGTGGTAAATATATTCATAAACTATAAGTTAAGTTAATATATAAAATTTAATTATCTAGAAATTATAAAAAGGTGCTTATAATTTGTCTCAATTTATTTATGTATATGTAATTAAAAATTATTTTAATAAGAAAATTTTACTTGGAAGTCCAAGTAATTTACAGCGTTCTACCAGTACATTCAATTTCACGCAGTGACCAACTTCAAGATAAGTACCAAATCATATCGTTCTTCACTTCACTTTATTTTTGAAACATTGTGTACTGTATGGCAAAACCTAAAGCCGCGCCACGCTTAATGGTCTGTACGAACATCGAACCCACAACCGGTCAAGTTTATAGTCACACACACTTCTGCTGGACCACAACGTTCTAGTTATTAAAGCAAAGTATATAGTAAAGTTCATAGCACTATTTATGGTGTTGACCATAGCATGATAGTTTATTTTAAGTTTAAAATTAATTTAAATAATAAATTTTATATACATACCTGAGCATTTTATATGTACGTAATTATAAAATAATATTAATATAATAATTTGCAATTTCGTTTGTATTTCATTGTATTTCAGCATAATATTACCTTCAATCATAAATTTTTAATAAGACGAAATGTTTCTCTTCTTAATTTTTATTATTCAAAAGGTACAATTTGATTAAATAAAATTGATTTAATTCTCTACGTGTCGAATAGGCGATAAAGAATAAATACATTTTAAGTAAACAAAAAATATAAATTGATACGTACCAAGATATAATTTGTTGTAAAAAAGCGTTTTGCGTCATTCTCCAGTTTGGGTAGATTAAGTATTAGAAATTACTGTATATAAAAATAAGTAACATTTACCATACATAAGTCAGAATTGTACCATGTCTATTAAATATGAGTATTTCAAAGACATCTCCATTAGGCTAAAAAACACAATTATTAAGACAAAATGGTTTTCGCACTTACATGTGCCAAGGCGATGACGAAGTAACTTGTCAAGTTTCTCAATGAGTGCAGGTAAATAATAAGCACAAGGTCGCCAATATTTGATCTGGTCGTGAACATAACTCATAATATTATGCTAAGCTTTAATAATCTGACAATTGCGCCACAAATCACTTGTTAGTATTTAAAAAAACATGTTCAATACCGATTTAAGTATTACAAGTGTTTAGTTAAAATAATACTTAGTGATTTTATTATTTTGTCGATAGACTTTAATATTCTTTTATACATCATTTTTTCTAACGAACCAACCAACTTGTAAGCTACAAGATAAAACATTTTTTTTAAACAGGTACCATTGAGTATTATTACAATGTTTAAAGTGTTATTCCACATTGAAGAAAGAAAAATACTAAATTTAAAAACGTATAAAAATTTGAACGTAGCAAGATTTGAACCCGCGTCTCTTGGGAACCATTGAAATTTTTAAAATAGACGTAACGTTAAGGCACGTGTTGGTACTTTTGAGGACAGATAATTGTAACTAATATAAATATTGCGCAAAGTTTACGAAACTGAACAGCCAATCTTATCATAATGTTATTAGAATGACAATCTATATTTTGAATAAAATAATGTGTTATTTAAATTAACTATTGCTATATAGAGCAGTAAGCGATATTAATGAAATAAGACTTAGCATCCAATTGTGCCACGACAGTTGACGCTAATACTGCGTCCGTATTAAAGTCGGTGTAAATTGAACAATTAAATACGATAATTTTTGTACGAATTTCACATTTTACGAATCGGGTACAGTCGCCCAGCGTAATTTATAAGAACAATGAGGATTATTTTTATAATATATAGAATATAGATAATCAAATTAATTAATATAATTTTTACATAGATAATCAAATTTAACATAAATCAACTTAAAAATTGTGGCCAGTCGTGGCACAGGGACACAAACGTTCGACTTTTAGTTGTGGATTCGGACCACACTCGAGGAAATGAAATATTTATTTTTTTATTGAATTTAATGCCTTCATTTTTTCGCTCTGGTTTCACTAGGAGGCAAAGCGCAACGTTAATTTGTGCCACTGAATGTAATAATAAATATTACACTTTTTACGAAAAATGGGGAAAGTATCGTAATGAGATGGAAGAGTCTTAACACTAGGTTTCCAAATTCCTTCTGCCTACCCTGCTATGCGCGGAATTCACTATGAAGCTGGAAAAGAAAACTTAAAAATTGAACTTAAAAGAAAACTTATTAGTTCCTTTTGTGTAAAAAACTTCTTTTGAATACATGTTTGATTAAAATAACCATATATCTTTAAACAAATGTTTCAATAGGCATCGTAGTCACAATATGAATAAGCAGTTTTAAGAGATCAATAACTACTTGAAACGTTTTTTATACTGTGTTAACGGTGTTGTCTGTACAATGTAAGTTTATTGTAAGGGCCCATGACCTTTACAATTAGGTTCTGTTGAGAGCATTGTACTGTTACTAAACACAGTACTATGTCACAGGCTTTGTTTTTGAAAACGTTTGACCTAATTTTGAATATTAACTCGACGGCCTTATTGTTTCGAAATTTAAAAAAATAAAAAAATAGATTATAATAAAGATCATAATTACTATTTGTTAAATTTAAATGATTAGTTATTTTGTTTAGGCTAAAGGCATTTTTCAATATTTACTTGATTTACCTGTAGTTATTCCAAAATAATGTAAATTCTTTAATAAACAGACATCTATCCTTAAAATATCTTACGATTCTCTTAATCTTAAAATTAAAATATTTATAAAAATATTGATAATTAAAAAGTGGCTTATTGAAGTCGAATAAATCAGTAATCGTTAAACAATTATTCAATAGTTTTAAATACAACTTTGTAAGCTTGATCTATTTTTTAGAAAACTATCTAAATCTCTATCATCATAAACTATCATCTATGCTTTAAGCTTTACCAAGAAACTTAACATTTATGATGAAAAGGAAGACCTAGATAAAACTTTTCTTTCCCGTAATATCCGTTTCTTTGTGCGATCCCAATATTCCACCGTATGTATTCGCCATGAACTAGATACATGAGATTTTTCTATTATTTTAATATTAAATCCAATAAGTAGTGCATCGCTTCCATTAAGTCAAACAAAATTTATTGAACATTTACAGCATTAGCAATTAAAGTAACGATATTTTTAATGGTTTTTTCTATAAACTTATTCTGAGGTCATTATTTTGATTTAATAAACCCTTTGGCCATATAAAGTTATAATGTCTATTTATCTGTGTCACAATTATCATAATGTTTAATATTAAAAACATAAAGAACAAACGATTAGTGATTAAAACACGCCAATCGTAATCGATTAATTATTATTCGCATTTAATTATCGATTTAATCAATTACAGATTACAGTCATACGTAATCGCCCACCTCTTTAAGAACACCATGTCACTTCTAGCATTAATTGAGCAAGTCTAAGGATTTATTCGATACACTGTCAAAATCAATATTTGCAATCGTTGTGCAAACTGTACAAATTTTGACGTAACATGTAACAATAATTGATACATAGCAAAGATAAATATAATTAGTACATGAATATATTACTTAAACTAATCTTGATAAATGTGGTAATTACTTGATATAATAATATCATATTAAACTAAAAAGATTGCAGTTAGAAATAACATAATTTACCAAATACCATCATAACGTGAAATAAAAATATAAATAAGTTTTTTTTAATCTCGAGTAATATTTTTTATTTGTACATTTCTTCTATTTACCATCTTATATTTCAAAGGAGTTCTAGCTTACAACCATAGCATGTAAAATCATACAAATATATTCCTTTCTGCGTTAATATTTTATGAAGGAATTATTACCAGTTTGATAATATTTATTTTTTATATTTTAATTTTGAAATTAATTAACGACGAGCTACAAAGATATATTCTCTACCACTATTTTGACTCACCAACTCTGCGGTCAACTAAATATATTAAATGATATAAGTAGTAATAAATTAGTGGTAAATATAAGAGAAAATTTTAAAATTCCATATGGAAAATATTATGCATATTAACGACCGTGATAAACAATATACCGTGTCACTAAGTTATGTTTTTATGTGTTCTGTTTAATTTGGAAATTATTTAATGTAGTTAAGTAGCTATGTAGTATTAATTTATACATTCGTATTCTTATTTAGTAGCGCTATCGGATTTAATTTTTTTATACTGAAAGGCAGGTGTTATCGAAAAATTTCTTTCTTATCCAATATTTGCCTTTTTTCACTTTTATGAAATATAAACACTATTTTCTTCTTTGGAAACAGAGTACCCGCTTTAGGAAGTGTAACTGACATCAAAATATTTTTCATTCAATTAGACCAATGCAAGCATTTTTAAATCGTTAAGTTACATAGACGTATCTGTAGTGTCAGTCCTCCAGGAAGCTACCCTGGCTAGAAAGGTGGGTCTGCTATCGCATCTACAATGAACACTATAGTCTTTGTAAAAATGTAATTAACAATTAGCTGAACGTGACTTAAATATTAGTATAAAACGTTAAAAACCTAACGTACTCGTAACATGAATAAACCAATCTTTAATATTAAAAAAAAATATTTTGCATTCTAATTTTCTATTGACACTACATCTTATAATAAAGGTGAATAATAAACCGTTATCATAAAAAAGCAACAACAAGATATCAGTTATGACTTTGAAATGAAATCTCAATTCCGATGTTAAATAGTGATACGATGACGATCGAGGCCAAGCGAAAAGTGAACAAAAACTGCGAGGTCCACTGGGTGTAGCAAAGTTCACGACAGTGTTAAGAATATTTTCTCTTAATGGAAAAAAAAAGCTAAAACCACATTACTTACGCTTGGTGTAGAGAGCGAATTTGGCGTTGCAGTAAAAAATAATAGAGTTAGCGGTGCAGTCTTTTTTTATCTGGGGCCAAACGTTCAATAGTCTTTTTCGATTGATTTTTGCACATCTGTTCCGATAGCTCTTAACTGGACACATGGACAACTTCGTTAAAATACGGCATGGTCGAGGCCATCTAAATATGCAAATTGCGAGTACGCGGTCCACTTACATTTTATCTGTTCATTACTTTAGAAGACGTTCCAGTGAACGTATTTTAACGTAATTGAGATCATATGCATATTAGTTTCATACGGCTAGATATCGAATATACGAAGTTTTTGTAATTATCATAATATAATATTTTTACGTAAACTCTATGCGGTGTGGCCTTATTTACGAAGTTGTAGTAATTTTATTATTGCACTTGTAAACTAACTTATCTTAGTCCGGATGTGATATGAAACGCAGCCTCCAAGAGACTGCTTGTTAATACAGCTGTTAAACTGAATGACATCTGTGCTCGATCGATTTTTATGCGAACTGAGCCAATGACACTTTTCCTCTCTAATACTGCATAGAATTCATCTAAGTCCGTGATATGAGATACGAAATATTTTTAGTTTCTTTAATTAAGACGTCCGATACAATAATTGTCATTGTAAAACATTGTAAAACGTAAACAAGACTTGTTTTAATGATTGAGAGTATCATAATTTATTTTTATTGGCAAACAATTAAGTATCTTTTTGTCACGTTATCGATACAAGGATATATTTCAATGTTTATCAGTTTTATAATTTAAATATATCCAATGATACTAAGATTCGGATTTATACTAAGATTGTTTTATTTTATCGATACTCAGTCAATTAGAAACCAATAAGAGTTGTTCTAAGTTGACTCTCACACATGAACAAGTGAATACTTACTGTAAAGTTTGACAGCACTGTTATCTTAAGCCGACCTTATGAGGCAGAGACCAGCTCGTATATCGATCTCACACGGCAATGAAAAATCCAGTCACACTGAACACAGCACTGAAAATCAAGTTATCACTACACGAATGTCCTGTCCGGGACCGGAGGCCAAACCCGTTTGGGATACCGAATTCCGGTTTGAAGTAAGGTCACTCTCAAGTTGGATCAAAAGCAGACAGTTCCACTTCAACAGTGTTCGAATTGAAAGGAAAGTCTCAAGAAAGTTTCGTGTGTTAAACTTTTTTCGCGATCGGAGGATCGGCGTCGCGGCGCCGAGAGACACACACTACACAGACGGCGGCTCGGTGCAGACTGACGCGACGTTCATTTTAACAAGTGTGCAGTCGAAGCCTCCCGGCGTCACACTTGTGTGTGAGTGACGAACTTGCAGATTCCACTACGAGAGCGCGATATAAATAACTATTCTGTATCCATTGCCGCTTCTTAAGCATTTTAAAACTTACATTGTATATGGGGAAAGCTTTGTAATTAAAAAAAGCTTTGTAGCGCAGTAGGGTGCCAATGAGCTGGAATATTAGCACTAAACATCAGGTTCTGGCTTTGCTCATTTATTGTTGTGGACCCCGCATGCAGTTGGGTGCATAGTTTTATGAAATTGGTTTTTTGTTCTCGCCGTCTGGCAACTCCCAAAGGAAGGCTTTCAAGTCGCTTTATGGGGCCGCTGAACTTTTATAGTTATTTCGCCATGTTTCTGTTGTTTAGTGTTTTGTTTTCAAATTACATTTCAGCTCATTATGCAGAGACATTTACTGTAACAGTGTTATTGGTATGAATGTAAGCTATTTTGTATTCGGTTGTTGATCATTCTTTTCTGTACTTTATGATTTATTTTCAGAAGCAATTTCCTTAGTGCACGCGATATATTTTCCTTGATTGTGGTATGCCTACAATGCATGTTGATGGATTGCATAAGTCTCCAAAATATTCAAAAATAGAGAAAGATATAAATTATGACAATTTTATCATTTAAATAAATAAATTCAATTCCAATTCTAATATAACAATAAAAATGCGTCCTAGATAAAGCAAACAAAAAGAGATAATTAAAAAAGAGATATTATTATCATACTTAAGTAGAAAATAGAAACAAAGTATTTACTTTGCAAAAAATAACGACTTCATATGTAAATATAAATAAATGTATATAATATAAAATATATATTTATATCCGTATATAAATGATGTATAGAATAAAGAATTACAATAACTGTAAGTCAGTCTGTACAGAAAATTTGTGTGACGAAATGTTCTAGTATTCGCACGGCCCTTCTCTTAGTTCGCACGATTAACATTTAGCCACTGATAACCCGCACCTTGCGAGACTACCATGGATACAATGGTGTACCATCAAAAATTAGTCCTAATTTTTCGGTTATGCTCTTGATACAATTTGTATATTTTCAATTCCTTGCTCATATAACACAGTAAATAGTAGACAGTTCCACTTTAACAGTATTTTAATACGGCACTCAACACGCAATATTGAACAGGAGTGGTGTGTCTTAACATTGGGTTCCCAAGTTCCCTCTGCCTACCCTGCCATTTGCCCAATTAAATACCAAATCTTGGGACCCCTAAAAATTATTGCGTGTTAAATTCAAGTACATACATTTCAAATAACGTTGCTTGAGTTCTCTTGTCTGGACATCATTTATTTTTATTTTACTACGTTCGATAGCAACATTAGTTCTATAATAATTAAAAATTATTAACGTCTACACACCATCGCATTACATACACATGTAGGTAAATTTTCAGATCGGCCATTGCTATAAACACCGCGTGGACGAATCCGAAGCGATTATTGAACGATATTTTAGAGCGCAAAGCCGTGAAGATTCATTAAAATTCGCTCAATGGTTTTTGCGTGCTTGCATTTATTGGTAAATTACCATATTAATGGGATGGCTAGATTAATAAATATCAATTCGTACTTATAACGTATTTACGTTTTTGTTTGATGTTTTACTAACTTTACCGCCAAATTTGTTATTGATTAAAATTCAGCTATATCTAACCTTGGAATATTTCATTCTTTTATAGAATATAAAACTTGGGTAAATGATTGATGTTTTTATAAAATCATGTTATTTTATTATCATTAATGATCTGAATGATGAATGTCTTATAATAATTTCAATATTGTATTAATGTTGCACCTTCATATTATGTAAGTGATCGTTATAACATTTATTTCAATGAACATATAGGCTGTAATAAAAAAATAATAAATGTATACTTGTACTCAAAAACAAAATATCTGGTTGCTTGTAAAGTTTGCTTGATGCTGATAATTTTACATGATAACGTCATAAGACAATATTGATAAACAATTGCATAAATGGAATTGAAATATTAAAACTGAATTATTATTGTTTCGTATAATAGAAAGAAACAGTTAATTCATTTTTTTTATGAATTCGTCGTTTGTTTCGCGCTCGCGCTTGTATGCTCGACTTAGGCCCAATGTGACACTATTTTAGCGTATAATCGGCGTTCTTTAATTCATAAGACTTAATCACGTCTAAGAAATACTAACATGTACTATTCGTTTAATAATTTAATTGTATAATAATTTTAAGTGAAAATATATAATAACAAATATAAAAACTAAAGTATATGATAAATCACGGCTCGGTCGTTGATTGGTGCTATGAGAATATTGATATTGTATCTATCGATCATCCATCTGAACATCTGTGTAAATCGTATGATGTCCAAAATAGCGTTGCAAGATTTCCTTACATACAATTTAATATATTATAAAAATATGATAAATAACAAATGTAAAAGTCTACTCGATCTCATCTCGACTGGCGAAACAATCTTAAATCAATAGTAACGATCTAGCTAATTTATGGAAACACAAAACCGACATAAATAATGACGTTAAATGTCCTGTGTTTATTCAGAGTGTTTATCACGCGGATATTGCGGATCTGAGTAACATTTATTAACGCTTGCCTTTGTTAAGCAAAACTAACATGGCAACAATTCCATGGTTAAAATGAATTATTGTGCCATTTCATAATATTCCACTTGATATAAGAGACTCGTGACTGAGTAGTTAAATTCCATATTTAACTTGAATTCTATTGATATTATGAAAGACGAGTATCGGCTGTACTTTGTCAGTAATATTATTTCCTTACATATGAAATTGGCATTTAGTATGGGAGAACAAAATGTTTCTATTTTTTAATATAACATAATTATTTAACGTGGAAACCAAAAACGCATAGTTTTTTTTATCTTTCACGACACCACCACGCACACATCATTAACCCTTTGATCCATTTCCACAGAAGCATACCACATAATATATATAATATGGTGGTCGAAATATTACGGCAGTCACCATTAGTGAACAGTCACACTACCTTTCATAGAATTTACCCTTCATAGAAATACTCTATACTGGATCTATGAAGTTTGTACAGTTGATAATTGATTTGATGTTTTTTTTTTTATTATTAAGAGGCAACATTGGGCTTAAGTATTCTACATACACAATTTTAGACAAACCTAAGGCAAACTCATAAAAACTTTAATTAAAACTTTTAAATGAGTAGGCTGAGCAGTTTACTCGTGACCACATACTACTGCAAAGGGTTCAAACATCGTGTTTCCAAAAATGTTTAAAATTAGTTATACGTCATTAATCCAATTAAATTTGCTTAATTTAAAATGTATAATAATCAAATATCAAAGATCTGATTAAGAAACAAAGTAATGATAAACTATTCAAATTAAGTAATATTTATATAATTTTAAACATAAACTGTGGCGTCCCAGTTACGACTCACTTTAAGATATATCTATTAAAACAATAATCAATTGATATAAATAATAACAATTTCTAAAAGAAATAAAAATAAGGAAGATCGGCAAAATAAAAAAAGAATCCTAAAATTTGAAAACTGCACTCCAATTTTTCGTACATGCGCCAAAGGACTGTGCTAATATATTCTACGTCATTGCGGCATAGTAGAGCCTTACCAAAGCAACTGCAAAAACTTGAAATTGGAAAAAATAGGCCGAGCATATTTGTGATGTATTTAAAATTATGTTAAATACTAATAAATAAAATGACTTATTTTTATTATTTTTAATGTGTTATTCCACACTTAGGAAAAAAAAATACTCTAATTTTTAAAAACGTATATAAATTTGAACGTAGCAGGATTTTAACCCGTGCCTCTTGGAAATCATCCAAGTGACCTTGACTGACCAACTAAGCCGTTCTCAACAACCTACGTCGAAATTCTTATACGCTTGTTACAACTTATTTATGTTGTTAGCATCTCCGTAGGGAGGTTTTTACTAATTTCCGTTACCCAAAGACAGTTTGCTTAGAATTATCGTTTGGCAAGAGAGCATGCTATTTATGAAATATTTTTACTATTTTTAAAGTGAGATTCCACAATAAGAAAAGAAAAATATCAAATTTTAAAAACGTATAAAAATTTAAACGAAGTAGTGTTTCTACTACTTGTTTTTGACAAGTGTTCCGTGTACAGTGTTTGTTGTCTTTAATTCAATCAAAAATGAAAGACACAATGATTTCTCACAAGGAAAGCAAGATAAGTCGATACACAAAAAAAATTAAGCACCTCTCTTTGAGCTATCTAAGACAGTCGGTGTATACCATATTGAAGAAAAATAACATCAACATCATTGATATTAAACCTTTTTTATTATTGTAACTGCAAAATATTAATTAAAATACTTTCATAAGCTAAAAAACTTACTTTTGTAATCTATATAATTACAAAAGTATATTTGTAATCTAAATATACTTTTGTAATCTACATATGTATGTTATAAGTTCATGCAGTGTATGTAGATTGCATATTATACATATAATTATTTATATAACCTCGTTAAATTTATCGTTAAGCCTATAAATTAGTCATAAATTTGTAAACAAATATGCAACACAAGTAATTTAGTTAATGTAGCATAAAGTTGTAATTATTATTCATAATTTAAGCTTCACTATGAATAGCTTATTACAGAAGCTATTAAACTCAAGACGTCCATAATTTATAATTTAAATTTACTAATATTAATGTCCACCTTGCGGTACTTAAATAGACAGTCTAGCGATCAAATAATATCTATTGTATTTTTCATGTTAATAACCAACCAAATATCTGTTAATTGGATAAAATTCATTTTTTTTGACAATTTGTGTAACAATTTTTGATACCCTGGACTTGCAAATTGACATTAAATAATACATAATATATTAAAGTAGTAAAATTTATATATTAACAAATTCACGATAGACATATGTACGTGTCTTTATTGGAAATAAAGTATATTTAATCATATATTGTTATATTCTGGAGCAATACTTAAATTATTTTTTATAATATATGCTTCTATTAATTAACATCTTCACAAGAGTTACTGTTCTGGGGAAAACCAATTTATATAAATACATACATATGTGTAATACTAAGTATTTTACAGTTTTCTGATTAAAATTATATAAAATATTTTTAAACGCAACTAAAACTAAAAACCGCTCTATCAAAAAGATAAACACTGAGCTTCGTAAATATGTAGTCTGGTGAGATTTACACGATTCCGGGGGCACTTTAAGGTGTCGCTCTCAGTTTCATCTGCAAAAATGTAAAAAGCTAAGTCGTGATATTTCTTTAAATATCTAGTCATATACTCTGTATTAATACATATGTTTATATATATATATATATATATATATATATATATATATATATATATATATATATATATATATATATATATATATATATATATATATATATATATATAAAAGGCATTTCTAATCACGATTTCCATATTCCCTTTGCCTACCCTGTCAGGTGCATGATACGACGTGAAACTGAATATAAAACATACCTATTGACGTAAATCTGCCATAGGCATATTTATGAAACTAAAGTACAAATAATAATATAGGTACATACCTACATATATTATTACGCAACATTTCATTGACAAGAGATCGCACATTTGTATACTATCTAAGAATTACTAATACACATATCTAGTAGAAGCTCCCATTTGAAAGCTAATGAGAAATCAATGACTGTTATACTTAATTATATTGCAAAGTTATTTAATGTATATAGATTTGTCTATATAAATTTATTAGTATTAAAAATATAGTTCTATTAAAAAATATTTACTCATATATTATACATTTTTTAAAGAGAAAACGTGGTTTTGTTATTGTTCTTTCATAAATAGTGTTCCTGATTACTCAGCCATGATAAGTATTAGTACGTATTCTAAATGAACACTTCATTGAAGATGTTATTTACGTATCATTGATTTATACCAACACAGACATGGGTTAAATTTGGATTATTAACCTAGTGTTAAGACACTCCGTACCCTGCTTTCCGCTGCATCGCGAGGCATTGTGTATTGAGTGGCGGAACTTAACACCGTGAGAACCATTTAGAAATAAAAATATTAAATAATCCAAACTTCCCAGTAGGAATCAATCCCACATCCCTCGCGTTTACGCTCGCTGGCAATGATCCACAGCTACTCACGACAGTACCTGATAGTAAACTATACATGCAGTTGCAGTATTTTTTACACACTTATTGAGCTATTGCATTGAAATATAACCCTGAAAGTTATTAAAGTTATATGTAATGCTAAAAGCTGAACCGTTTTGTAATAAGCATATGAGTGACCTCGTTTCTATTCAATGAAGATGTAATTACCAGAATCAATCAATCATCAAGCATATTTCTAATAAAAACTAATAATAGAAACAAATTATGATGAGCGTGTTCTTTTTGGCAAATATTTTTTCTTTTTTTTTCAGCTTCACGCTGTATCCAAGTACATGGCAGAGTACGAACTTAGTGTTAAGGCGCTACGTTTCGTTCTCCACTATCCGTCGAATTTTTAGTGTCTGAATTTAATTTCGCGCTTTGCCTTGTTACCAGAGCGAACAAATGAAAACATTAAATATTTTGAAAACATTGAATATTTCAATTCCCTGAGTGGAGCTCGAAACCGAAACCTGTCACCCGCTTGTGCCCCCGCGCCCCGACAAGCCAATATATAAAATTAATTTTTACATTGTTTATTCACCACAATTTATATTTTACAATGCTTTACTGTATTTATTCATAATCATTACGTTATGTCATTTTTTATTTAATATTATTTAATTAGTATTAACTTATGTGAGCCTAATCATGAACATTTTAAATAGTTTTCCTCTTTATTTAAAAATGATTGTCCAGATGGACAGATATTATCGATAGTGACGTCAAACTATCTCTGGGCTCCTGCTTTGGAAACGATTAAAGCGTTTATAGCATTGTAGTGTAGGTTGGTACTTAAGATATACTCGTAGATCGATACTTAAGATAATATCACAGAAGAATATTTTTTATAATACATAATTTATATATTTTACAATGTATTTGTATATTTGCTTTGCTTTGAAATACATAGATTTAGAATGAAGATATATACATCATTACATAAAACTCGTGTAGGAAATGTAACACATAACAAAAGTAGACGCAAAATTGGCGATATGTAAATTAGTATACTAACTTCATTTTCTTCAGCACGACATAAGTCATAGGCAAGGAATAACACACGATGCTCCATTTAGATATAAATTTACGGCAACGCAAAAACAATGGCCGGTGCTTTCGCTTAGTATCTGAGTGCCGAGACATCATAATTCAGGTCCAATGTACATTATAAGGTATCAAGAGGGCGAGGCGCCATTGGACGATACAACCTTATATCCCTTACTATTTGCAAATGTTGTTAATGTTTTATAAGTTTTGAAGCAAAAAAGAGACTTGGTATTTTTTGGAAGAATATTTAATTTTTAAGCTTTGTTTATTTTAGGATCACACAGTAGCTTGAATATAGAATAAAGGAAGAACCAAAAATAGAGAACTTGGCAACCTTGTGCTATGGACAACTCGTCAACGTTCCCTACAAGACAATTACCACTGTTCCCAGCTTTCTGCCTAGTTCTCGAGACATTGCGATTATGTTGCGGACATCAACACCGCACTAACAATTTATAAGTTAAATACTGTATTTAAAGTATGTATAAGTAACAGCGAAGAAAAGAAAATATTTCATTCCGTCGAACGGGAATCGAACAGATACGACGGCCTCATGTCAAGAATCAAATATGTATTATGTATTTAATGAAATTTATAATTTAAAAAAAATTAAGTGTCTGACACTGGGATATGGCATAGCTGAAAAGCCTCATAAAATATTTGACGTAGAATAAAGTAAGGTTGGTTTTTTATGCCATCATTTCTATATTAAGTTATGTCTTCCATGCCTTCGCCTGCAAATCATTATAGGAAAGACTATAGTGTTGAATAAATTAGAGTTCATTAAATCTTTAATAATTACAAAATTGAATATACACTAATAAAATTGTTACTTTTCTTGCAGTTAACAAAACCGATAGTAACGTCGCAGCTGTTCTCATGAGTATCGGTCGCGGGTTCAACTCGTGCCCGGAGCCTGACCTTTGTCAACCAACAACGCCGTACAGATATCTACTGGCGGATGTAGACGAGAGCATTACTCATTAACATTTTAGCACTGTTGTAGAAGAGAACAGTGACAGCTTTCATTCTTATAGGTACATCGAAAATCACTACGTATTCAAAGGTGTATATGTATATTGAATTTTAGCGCGGTAATTAAAACCGCGGGATTCTTGGTTACGGCACACATAATTGACCACTAAGCCATAAGTTATCGTCAAGCCACCTCTGAAACAACATTTTAATCTTTTTCTCTAATTTTTAATTCTCTATATTAGACTTAAAGTAATTAAACAATTAAAAACTTTCTGAAAAAGATATTATCAAGCAAAAAAAAGTAGAAACATTGTATTCTATTTTGTTTAAAATAAATAAACAAGTGATTTTTTTTTACATTTTTAAGACACCGAGTAAAAAAAAATATTAGATAATATATTTAGATATCTGCTACGCACTTTCGTACTTCGCACTTCAATAATAAACGTCAAATAATAAATCCTTTGATCTTGAAAACTTTATCTTTTACAGTCAACAGTATATACCAAAAGGTAGTGCATCAACACGTTGCCTGGGTCACTGTAACGACTATATATAACGCTTTCGTTTCCCATTCGGGTCATATAAATTTCCATCCGTTAGTCATCGAAGTCGATAACCATGTCGGTATTGATTCCGTCCTAAGAAAATTATTGCCTCAACGTCATTATCATATTCGCTATCGGAGGTCCAGATATATGCTAGACGTCTACTTATAACTCATCAGAGAACCGCCACAAAGTATTGATTATGTTGATGGATATTTCGCATAAAATTATAATATCCCTTACTTTCTGCAACATATATGTATGATACATTAAGTAAGGTCGAATAACTTTCATATATGTAGATATCGTTCGTAGATTGAAACACGAAAAAAACATCAATCATTATTAGCTTTAATGGAAACTGCGAGTGCTTTAGATGGTAATAATATTGAATTGTACATTATTTATAGAGTAGAACTTTACAATACATTTAAAAACCTACGATTTATTTGTAAACTATAAACAATTGATGAAATTAAATAGCGAAATTTGGTCATCGATTTTAGTTTAGATAATGAAAATTGTTTTACCTATTTAATAAAATGTTTGATTATACACCAATACAGCGTGATATTTTTTTATAAAAAATAATAATATATATTTCAATTTCACACTAGCTCTGTGATAGTTTTAAAACAACTTTTCATAATAAACTGTATATATACAAAATATAATATACATAAGTTGCTCCCATGCATCCCATAACCGAAAATATATTCTATAATAAGATTTATGTATTTGAAAAAGAAACATTACTTAAAAAAATGTATGTATTATTTTTTGCTTTTTTTTTCAGCTTCCCGCATATGACAGGTAGGTAAGCAAAGGGACTTGGGAACCGAGTGTTAAATAAAACACTGTTTCATTTCCATTCTCCACTGAATTTTTGAGGCATTGCGTTTTGAGTAGCGTGTGAGCGTTGTTGCCAGAACGAAGAAATGAAAATAAAAATATTTTATTCTTTCCAGCGAGTATCGAACCCACAGCCTGTTGCAATTACAATTGTACTGCTGCGCCAAGTTAGTAAGTGAGAAAGAATATTTCATAATTTTGTAATATCCTTAGACAGTACAAAATTATGAAATACGCTTTTTAAGTTATAGTTGAGGGTGACTGTAACTGACAGGTTCTGGGTTCGATCCCCGTCGAGGAAATGAAATATTTAATATTTTCAATTTAAATATTTAATGTTTTATTTCTTCGCTCTGGTAATAAGGCAAAAGTGGCGGAACTCAACGCTGCAGCGTTGAGTTCCGCCACTCAACACGCAATGCCTCAAATTCGGCGGAAAGTGGGGAACACTTCGTCTTAACACTAGGTTCCCAGGTTCCCTCTACCTACCCTGCCTCGTGCGGGATACAGCGTGAAGCTGAGTGAGTAAGTTATAGTTGTATATTTAAGAATATGCATTTATAAATAAAAGTTTCTCTTATACGGCTACTAGATATGTTATCAAACGTTATTAAAGAATTCAATACATATACCTGCTATACTATTACTTAATTGAATAAGCATTCAGCCTTGAAGGGGAGAGTCTAGAAATTAAGAGCATTGTACGACAGATCGATTCAGTCGTATTATCACGCACGGGAGTGTCCGGTGTTGGGTTGCGCACACGCAGAAACGTCCGGACAAGGCAAACCGCCGCTTGATTTGTAGGGTGACCATAATTAAATAAATATATTATATTATAAACAACACTTAACGATCGATTTTATACTGATATAAGGGAAATTAATCGTACTGAATACAAACTGGCTTTTTTTAATATTGTTTTTATACAATACCCAAAATTAATATTCTATAAAGAAATAATATTCTTTCCAAATATAATGGGTGTGTAATAATTACATAATTTTACTAAATAAAAAATGTGAATAAATATTTAAATAATCAACAATACATAATCTCAATTTTTAGGATTTACTCATTAAATTTATTATTATTTATTATATTTTCATAAATTTATTTTAAAAATCATTAATATCAAGTATTTAACGTCATCGTCATGACACTATATGTATTTTTCATTTTAAAATATAAAAAGAATACTGAAATAAATATTGTTATGTATCTATTGAATTCTAGCCTCATATTTCTCATAGGAAAAATAGTATCACAGCACAGAGAGCATTGCAATTTCGTCCAATTTATGCCTAACAGGCAGAACGTGAATGAACTAAAGGCTTAATCAATGTACCCAATTCGATTACCCAGTGCTGAGCGCTCGTTTGGATAGCACCATATTGTGAGTAAACCTCGTTATTGAATACGTAAACTTTGAGTTGGACGCATGTTAATATGAATGTCGAATAATTTTATAAAAATCGATTATAAGTAGTACTTTACTCAGCTTTACGCTGTATCCCGCACATGGCAGGGTAGGCAGAGGGAACTTGGGGATCTAGTGTTAAGACACACCGTTCCACTTCAAAATAATTAAATTTGTTATATTTTTTTATATTTGGAGAGAGAAAATTTGAAGAATCAGCTATTCCATGACATACGAACTCAATATTCTCTTTATGGAGATATTGAAACAATGAAATGAAAAAAGAATTGTAGAATATGATGGATTGATGGTTCCAATTGTTTGTAGCACTGGGGAAAATATAAAAGCTGATAAAAACATGAAAGTTTAATATGTCTTTTAATTTTAATGTGCCTATTGTTACCGGTTTTATTTTTTCACAACTGTACGCTATTATATTGTATGGGGTGTTTAGCTTTAATTGATAGTACATTAATTGTCTTTGTTTATAACAAACATTTACTTATAACATATTGTCTCTGCCGTTGGAAAGTTTAGTAAATAAAATTAAATAAAACGTCTTAAACATTGTCGCCCTGACACTCATGGCAACAGGTTTAGTAGGTCGAGTGTACGGCGAACAGGTATCAAAACCTGCCTTTACATGCTCCCTACGTTTTGCTATTAATGAACCCATATACCTCACTCACACTCTGTAATTTAACACTTATGAAGAAATAATAAGGTGTGTAATTCGAATATAATTGTGTTATGGTCAATTATCATATATTAAGACCTGTCGTGACGCAGCGGCATTGTGAGTTCGATCCCCACTCTAGAAAATGAAATATTAAATATTTTTAATTTAAATATTTAATGTTTTCATTTCATCACTCTGGTGTTACCTGGCGCGGCGTTGAGTTCCATCAACCCGCAATGCCTTAAATTCGGCGGAAAGTGGGAAACGGAACGGAGTGTTTGAACACTAGGTTCCGAAGTTCCCTCTGCCTACCCTACCTAGTGCGGAATACAGTGTGAAGCTAAAATAAAAACATATAAAATAAAAAAAAAACATTTATTCAGTCCAAAATATCGTAAATATTTTGGACTGAACAAATGATATTGTAAACAGATCGTCGTGGCACAGGACCATAAGCGTGTTGCTGCCGGATATTACTCCTAATAGGAATAAAATATTTAATTTTTATAATTATTTTAATTATGTACGTGTTTTCTGCCTATTTCGTAACAATCTAGCTCTATAATATTAACAACTATAAGCATTTAATTTTTTATAAATATTTTAACATTTGAAAACTTAAAACAGTAGGTACAATTACGCTCATTGTTAACGTCCTTTACATCATTTACGAGTATATTCCACACTTGTTATCACACACACACACACACACACAAATGTGTAATATAAATTATAAAAAAAGACATTAAAATACTGAACCTGCAGGCAATTTATTTACTTATAAATTAGATTCTTCTAACATTACGTACGCATAAGGGTTAAGTTAATTGAGGTCGGGCAAATACAATGATTAAAATCGTAACAGCAGCAAAAGTCATCAAATAATGATTACGCAGACTGATATCTGAGATTCAATACATTATTAGGTGTCAATTACCGATATCTTAAACCGAGAAAGTAAAGGTGAAAATAGTATTCAATTGCAGAGTAGATTTTATTGACGTTATTATTCATCGAGTGTAAAATTTAAAAGACTTATAACATATTATAATATTTCTTGATGATTTTTATACTTATTACATATTTAAACTATTTAGGGTAACGTACATAAAAAGACAAAAAAGGATTATTTTATTGTCTGTCTGTTGCTGCATTTTGTATGAAATTTTCTATGTAATCAAAAACTATAAGGTACTTCACGTGGACCTACACTTATATTTACGTAATTAATTTATTTTATACGGAACCCTCAGTGGGCGAGCTTAGCTTGCACTTGACCGGTTTCCCTGAATAAAGAAGAAGTTATCATTTTTGATCGAAACTCTTTATCAGAATTAACCACGTTTATTTAGTATGTAAACTACGTAGGTCTAAACGTGATCAGATTACTGTTAAGTGTTCGAAATGTCAGGATTCATAGAGAGGCACCAGATAAACTTTATTGCAATTAGTGAAAATATTTGAAAAATCATCAAATCTCATAAATTTTTCCTCTACTTTAGTTAATATTGCTTCATTTTTTGTTTAGGCGTTAGTAAGCCGTCACGTTAGTTAGGTTGGTTTATGTTGACTAGTTAAGTCTTAAGTGCGATCTGTTGTGGTGCAGCAGCACGGCGTGTGTTGTGTTGTGGGTTCGATCCCCACTCAAGGAAATGAAAAATTTTATAACATCTTCAAATTAAATATTTAATATTTTCATACTTTCGCTGTGGTAACAAGACAAAGCACGCCGTTGAATTCCGCGACACAACACGCAATGCCAGAAATTCGGCGGAAATTGGGGAACGGAACGTAGTGTCTTAACACTAGGTTCCTATGTTTCCTCTGGATATTCTGCTATCTTTCAGCGTGAAGCTGAAAGAAGAAAGAAAAAACTTCATACGTGCTTGACTGAAGCAGGATCTATGAAAATGTTCAAGCTAAATCGAGACATTTAAAATTTTCATTTATATAAATCTAGTGGCTACTTAAAACTTGATTTGAACTTTGTGATCCTTGCCAGGTTTCTTTTAAATGTAGCAATAGGCAGGCAAATTTCGGTTCTTCGTTTTCCATCAAGACTTGTTGAATTGCAGCTCAACGCCGCGTTTATGTAGCGGGAATAAAAAACAATGTAAATATGTAATAATTCCATATTTTAATTTTTTTATACGTGTCAATCAGAAATACCTATAATTAGTTTAAGTTGAGCCTTGCATTTGTATATGTGTCTCCAAATGTAGAGCCATAAGAAACTTGTAAGAAAAAAAAATATTATTAGAGATCAACAACAAAATGTAGACAAAAAAAATATTACTGTCTCACCTGACAATACAAACCTATAATTTTCGCGAGTTCACACATATATTGTTAATTTTATACAGTGATAGTGCCATCATTTACTTTAGGCAAATTGAATATAAAGATAAATAAGAAACGTAAGCCTATTTTCCAAAAATAAGTAGAAACCAGTTTAGTCCAAGGGATGTCTCATGTCAGCCGTCGACACTACCTACACTAATTGATATTTATGAACATACTCACAAAAATGTAAAGCTCAGCTTAGGCCCAACGGATTGTATTATACTGAAGAATTTTACTTACTTAGCTTCACGCTGTATCCCGCACATAGCAGGGTAGGCTGAGGGGACTTGGGAACCTAGTGTTAAGACACTCTGTTCTACTTCCGTTTCCCACTTTCCGCCGAATTTGAGGCAATGCGTGTTGAGTGGCGGAAACCAACGCCGCGTTTTGTCTTGTACCGGAGCAAAGAAATAAAACCATTAAATATTTAAATTCAAAATATTAAATATTTCATTTCCTCGAGTAGGAATCGAACCCACAACCTGTCGGTTACAGTCACACGCTTGTGCAAGAATTTTTACTAAATTGATATAATAATATTTCGCATCATTTTCTGAATGAGTCTCCTTTCCTACCGTTTAGTTCTTCTGAACATATTCCAGTTCAGTGGAAAATGCCTAATATGCTCAACATCTTCTACTAAGGCGGCATTTATAATTTCTTATAGTTAAGCTGCACCGTTCTGGTAGTTTATAAGGTGCTCTAAATCTTTTAATTCAATATGTCAATGGAAATTGCTCATCATGCTCGATAACTTTTACCGAAATTATATTTCGTATTTTTTTATTGTTAACTGGACTGTTATGGTTGTTCATCAGCTGTACCATATCAATACGTCAATAGAAAATGCTCGTCACGCTCAACAAGTTTGGTACGGCAGCATAATATTTGTACATAGTTATCTAGTAACTACATACATTAAGATATACGTTCAGTAGTAGAAAAGAAAAGGGTAATGATTTTTTCAATTACATATTAAACAATCTTAAGCTAAATATGTAAGTAAAAAGTAGATATAAAATTAAGTCAAACAAAAAGCCGATTTAAAAACTATTCTTACATGCACATTTTTAATTAATTTCATTTTATTTCCTATGGTCTATAAAGGAATAAGTGAGCCTTTTAACAAAGATACGAGAAGAAAATTGGACATACATATCTTGTAAAGTTTATCTCGTCTAGACTACTTAAGAGCTTCTTTAATATTTCAAGCCCATTCATACTTAAAGATAATGTGTAAATATATTATTATGAAGGTAAAAAATATTTTTAAATACATTTTGTAGTTGCAATTTAATAGCAATCAACATTATAAAATGAATAAGGTAATCTAAGACAATACATCGTGTAAATATTCTGTACAGTTTGTTATACAATTATATATGTATGTTTGTATGTTATACTCATATATATATATATATATATATATATATATATATATATATATATATATATATATATATATATATATATATATATATATATATATACATATATATATATATATATATATATATATATATATACATATATATATATATATATATATATATATATATATATATATATATATATATATATATATATATATATATATATATATATATATATCGGAACATGCATTTTTATCAGAACTGCATTTTAGGCTCATAAAATTATACTTTGTACTTATGTTATGCTAAAAAAAGATTTAATTTAAACAAAAAATAAGTTTTAACTTAAATGTTTATTTAAGTAGAAATATAAAAAAAATGAGGTGTTTATTTTATACAAAATAAAAAACATAGGTAGCAAATATAAAAAAATTGTTAATGTTTTCTAAAGAGACGTTGAGACCACCCGCCAACAAACAGGTTCTTCTCAGAATCACATGGACCCGTCGAAAATTTTAAAGCAAAAAATCTATAGAATCTCCACATATACTTTTGATATTAGTAGAGTAATTTAATTTTATGTGATTCACAATTTTTTCTACACTAAGCGAAGATGGCAGGGAACCCAGTGACAAAACATTCCGTTTTCCACTTTCTACCTAAATATAAAATTGCGTTGTCTTTTACTTTTATTTCACTCTAGTGAACCCGTACTACGTACCCCTTAAACTATATGAACATTTACTTGATATTATTTAAGTAAGTGTTATTGCATTCAATACTGTTATCTTGTATTTCAGTGTTAGAGATCAGTTCAGCTGTGCAGTAGATTACCGGGGTTAAACCAAAAGAATTTAATATGATTTGTTTATGGTATCGTGTAAATATTTATATTAACTTAAAAAACACGGGTATTTTGACATTTTAAACAGATTCTTCCATTTTATTGATATGAAGAGATGTTGATGATGAGTATGATGAACTTTACAATTGACTTCTGTTATACATTTATTTTCATCTCTAAACACATCTGAAGATTAATTACAGAATTAAAGAAAATTAATCATTTATTATTTATAATGAATAACATAAAAATCACCTGTACAATGTGAACTACATAAAGAATTCATTGTGTTATAAAAAAAATATTTTTTATTTGCAATATGATCTTATTTAAGTCACAGATTACAAAACATGGACAACATTAGACTATTGAAATTTAAATTTGCTACAAATCGGTTGGTAATTGATTCTTTAGTTAACATGAACTTTTAGTTCATTAAAATAACGGAATTCTACAAGAATTATAAACATATAAGACAAACAACATATAAGACAATTATAAACATATAAGAATTCTACACGAAACCTTTATTACAATAACGTTAGAACTATTTTATATTCTTTTTTCTCCATAATTGTCCATTAAGTTTTAACTACATTTTATACATATACATATACTTTTTTTCCTAAAGTTCGTTTAGCTAATTAAGTTCTAAACACTAATTTTAATTATTGGAATTATTTTAATTTCTCATTAAGAAGAAAAATCTATATACTGGTGTAGAATAGTAATTTTCTCTGATTCTAGAATAAGAGAAACTGATATCTTTAAAAACTATGCATGGAGACATACACTACAATTATTGAGTAAGACGCTCGTTTAACAAGGGTTGACACTTATTGCGTAAATATTTAAAAAATATTTTAAAATATAAACAGACAGTGCAATATCGAATGTAATATTATGTATACCGTAGTAAAATGTACTGGGAGGGAGGCTATTAAATGTGAATGATTTATCAAGTTACAATTTGTTAAAAAACAAAGGCTTAATAATAAAAAAAAATAAGAAATTATAGAATTACAAGAATTTTATATATCTCACTAAAATTTCTGTAACCCTATTTATAATAAGTTGGCCATTAATGACCAACATTAGGATGATGAATGACGTCCAATGCATGCGCACGCGCAAATCTAATATTATGTTACATTTGAGCCTTACAAGATATGTGCTACTGCTGAAATATGTGTCTTTATTTCCAACTTTATTTCATTACAATAAGGCTGTTGTTGTTTTTACTAACCAATTTGAACTTTATGCAAACTTTGCAGTTAGTTGGACATGTCACGGTTGAATGATGATTGTGTTGAGAAAATGGAATGTAAAAGTATAATTGATATGATTAAAGAGATTGTCGTGCTTTGATTAGTACTAAAATAAGATACTATGGCTGTTTATCATTTTACGAATTATTTATTAAGTGACCAACTTGATTAGGTGACGTTCTTTTAATGACTTCTTTCTTTTAATTACTGCTCATGTTAAATAATTAATTTAAATATGAGATGATCGTATTGATGACCTTAAAATAATGTATTTTTAACTTAACCCTTTACCCGCATCTAGAAGAGAGACCATGGTGTCAAGACATTCCACCTTCCATTTTCATTCAAAATCGAGGCACTGTGCAACTGAACAAATTACGGAATTCAACACAGTTCCTACTTTGATTATATAAATCAAGAAATTAACATAATTTATTTCTTTGGTTACATACAACCAATGACATCATATTAAATAAAAATTTAAACATTGATGTTTTACATTTTATTTCATAAAGCTGAGGCACGTGAAATGCATTAAATTATAATAGCCATGACAATTAGAATTATTATGTATATTTTTTTATTATCTTCACAGTGTATCCCGCACATGACAGGGCAGGCAGGGAGGGAATATAGGAGCTTAGCGTTCAGAGACTACGTTCCGTTCTTAATTTTCCGCCAAATTTGATACATTGCGCGTTAATCGTAGAACAACGTGGAACTAAACGCCGCGCTTAGCATTGTTACTAGAGCTATAATATAGACATAATAAAATATTTTGTTTTCTCGAGTGAGAATTAAACCCACAATCTGTCGCGTGTACAGTTTGACTCCTTCTTCACGATAAGTTTTAAATTATTACTGACATATTATATTAAGTTAAATTAACATAAACCAAAATAATGTCATTTTAATTCAAAACAATTTATCTTATAAGAAAACAACGTAACATGTCAATTATCGTTAGACAGTATATCCAGAGGCTGCAAGTAATTTTGTATAGATTTCTAATATCATTCTAGCGGCTACATTTACACGTTTGAGTTCCACAAAGACTGAGTTTATGAACTAGAAGTTGCACCATGCAAATTATAATTTAATATACACCGTTTAACCTTTGGATGTTTAAATGAATAAAATTTACAAATAGAAATATTAATTAAAATGTGTTATTTGAAAAGTTTTCAGCAGAGCAGGTGATTTTATAAGCTTGTCAACTTTTGGGTCTAATCTCATTTTTAACAATTATCTTATTCTATTAAAAATGTATAAAAAGATGCCGGAAAAGATGGGTTTGATGAGTATTGGCTTATATAAGTTGTTATAATGTGTCATAAGTAATATATTCTTTTTTTTAAGTACCCATTTTAGTATATCAAATCAAGTGTTTTAATGCAAAGCATTTCCATGATCATCTGTTCATTGTATCAATTACGTCAATGAATAGGTGCGGTGTTGAGATCGTCAAATTACCATCTAAAGCTGCCGAGGGCTAAGGAAACATACTATTTAATCTTAAAGCATTTTTCAAAGGTTCTTTTGATTAATAATCATTTTATTGGTATGTCAATAAACGTGAGTGTATGTAACTATAAAAAAAAGAAATAGAGTATCTATTTCTTCTTTTTATTAAATATTGTATAATAAATATCTACATTTAATATATTGCGTACTAAAAAGACTTGTGAACTCTGGATAATAATCGATAATATTGCATTTATGCTCAAAAATAAAATACCTCTTTCCAGAAGATATATATTAAGGGTTCAATGACTACGTAATTAAATTGCAATTGTTCTAAAAATGTATAAAAGGCCAATAGATGTAAATAATAGATACTAGTTAGTTTGCTATGTGCAACGTAAAACAACGCACTATTTTTGATTTCATTGTGTTGTTCTTAGTTTTTGTACATGTCACTGCTAGATGTTGAAGTGGTAAATTATAATGGATCTAGCTTTGTATAGTATTGTTTCAAATATATTTGGGAAAAAAATTATAACTTAAAAGGCTTTTTCAGGTTAATTTATCTTTATTAGTATGACAAGGCAGGTACTATCTAGGTGATATGAATGGTCATATTATTACTAATTTATTTAAAAACCTCCAAAGAGGAAACAAACATGAAATTATAAATATTTATACGCATTATGTTCTACTTTTGATATTGGTACTCTACATTCGATTAATACTTACTTACATAAACATATGATAACTTATAGTTCACACCTCATAACAAATTACATGGAAGTTAGTACATCCAATAGAAATTATTTAATTGCGTGCAATATTCATAATATTAATGAGATTGAGACGTAATGCGCATAATATGAGAGCATTAATCATAACTAAAGGCACTGGGTCATATGAAAGCAGAGCAGAAAAAGCAATATTTCATTATATAATTATATTTGACTAATATTGGCCTGCGGCGTTGTTTGCATTTTACAATAATCCCTAATTCGTGATGAAACCCTGTAGTAAGTTGTGTAAAATTATGCTAGTTTTTTAATTAAGTTAATAATTAACTTAAATTTAATGAGCAAAGATATTAAATTAGCAAATTACTGTATGAATTAGAATAATAATAAATTAAATAGTATTCTAAATAGAAAATATACAAAATATTTTAATATTATTATTGCAAAGTATCTAGCGAACATTCTTAATTTTTATGATATTATTTCCTAACCACTTACATTGACTTATCCCAAGTGTGACACAGCATCAAAGTTTCTACACTAAAAACATATAATATTATTTATTATGTCTTTCGTCGACAAAGGGAAATCAAGCAATGTTCATTATAAGTATTTGTCTTCATCATTAAAATCGCTTGTATTAACATCACAGTAATCGTTAATAGGCAAGTGTAAAGAGAAGCCGCCTCTTCCGCCGATTGGCTAAGAACATAACATACTATTGAATAATCATTAATTTTATGGCAATCACTCTTCGTGTAGCTCGTCTTTTTACAAACAACAAACTGTAAATTACTATTAATTATTGACACCATTACACATTGCTTGCATTTTACAACATAATCTGTAAAAGCCTAGTCATCAAAATATCGTGGTAAAAGTAGGGTGTCCGGAATTGTATCTTGAGATAAAGGGGAGAATTTGTATTTTAAGGAATATGGCAATTATTTATAATTAGTTTATTTGAGGCATGTCGTGGTACAGGGCGCAAGACGTGACAGGTTGCGGGTTGGATCCCCGCTCGAGGAAATGAAATATTGAATATTTTCAAATGAAGTATTTATTATTTTCTTTTCATCGCTCTTATAACAACACAAAGCGCGGCGTTGAGTTTCGCCACTCAACACGCAATGCCTGAAATTCGGCGGAAAATGGGAAATGAAACGGAGTGTCTTAATGTTAGCTAATTAATAACAAATCGGGTTTATAGACAGGTGTGTGTATACATATATTAAATATTTTTATAAATCTACTAAAGGTACCTAAATATATTTGACCTAACTAAATATATTTTAAAAATAGGACAACGCGTAAGTCTCTCCCAGAAAAGGATCCGAATCAATTTTATGATTGTGACTTATAAAAAAGAAAAGTTGACAAAGTTAAGTTTCTGCATTTACGGTACAAATATAAATTTGTAGTTGTTTTTTTGTATGATTCTGTATTCTACACACAAAAGTGAAGGCAGATAGAACCTGGGGACTTAGTCTTAAGACATTTCCTATTAAGACTAGTTTCCTTTGAAAATGAGAAATTGAAATTCTCCACTTACCGCGGAATTGCGGGTATTGCGTGTGAGTAGCAAAACTTAACGCTCCCTTGTATGGAGGATCTTGAACTTTTAGTGCCAAGAGTTAGTAAAAGAAATCCTTGCAAGTGTGTGCATTAAGACGAACAACGAAAAATGCCAATATCGAACATTATCGTATCTCAAATATTAAAATTACTAACTTGTAATAATATTAAAATTACTAATATATCAAAATTATTAATTTACTATTCGCTTAAGATAATATTTGATACTTGAACGTTTTAGTTGTTTTTATGTTTTTTATTCATTAAATTAATTTATTAACCTCTACACAATTACATTGAATACCAAATATTTTTACCTTTTTGAAGTAAGTAAAGAAAATATATATGTTTTTGTATATTTCTATATTATTATACATACTAAATAATATATTTTTTTATTCCTTTTACCACTATTATTACTACGGATATATTATTAAATATTTTTGCGAGAGAGCAATAAAATTACAACAAAATTAAAAAGTCAAGCGTTCTTTAGAAACAAACTCAAGTGTTGCTGAATTAAGTGCTGTCAATCAAAATACACACATTGCAATGAGCTTTGATATCTAAATATGTTATTTTAACCTTTGTTTGATTGATGTTAAGTTTATCCTATTGACATAAATAATAATGCAACAAAAAAATATACAAATAAATTTTAAATTCTTATGTAAATTTATGCATATTTAGGACTTTATTTATAAACCTATATATTTTACTTTCAAATAATTTACTGTTTTTACAATTCAAGATATTTTTTAGGTATATTTTTTGATATTAGCTTGATAATTTATAAGAAATTGCGCAATTAAATAATTTAGGCAGCTACGATAAAGCAAAAGACTAACATAAATCCTTTGCTATTACAGCGAAACTACAAGCGCCCGCTAAGTATTTTTTGGTTATAACTCTGAACGCGGGGCTCGTCAAACAGCAGTGCACTTTTTTTATGGAAGAAAAACAATATTTAGTGAGTGTGAAATAACGACTGCGATTGCGCCTCATCAAAGCAAAAGTTAACATATTTAATTTGCTTGCAATTATTTTTAGTGAAAATATTTATAAATTCTCACTTTTCGGGTTTGTTCCCTTGGTCCTTTATGTGTATTGGAAGTCCTCATTTCGTGCCAAATTTCATAACTGTAGATCCAAGGAACTACAATGTACTCTAAGCGTGAGTGCATATGCGGAAACTAAAGCCTAAGTGACTAAAATCATAAATGACAATCATAAAATTGATACAAAACCCTTTGTGGGACAGACCAACTCTCTGATACATTTTTAAAATATATTAAGGTTGAAAAAAGTGGGGAACGGAAGTAAAACGGAGTGTCATAATACTAGGTTTCACTTCCGTTCCCTCTGCCTACCCTGCCTAGTGCGGGATACAGCGTGAAGCTGAGAAAAAAGAGAGAGAGAAATTAAGGTTGAAAAATCTCGTCGTACATGCATCTAAGACGCCTCGGAGTCAAAGATGACCCTTTAGCAGATTTGTAAGAAAAAATGTAAATATACTATAAAATATACTATATATATAATACTAACTGTTTCTTAGAAAGATGTTAGGAGGTAAAATAGATACGTGATGTAAATCGTCATAATAATGCAATTTTTATCAGGGTCATCTGTGTATATGTAAAGGTATTATGTTTTACCCACTTGAAACAAATGTGATAAATAAAAATACACAGCCTGGCCTATCCAATGTTACAAAAAAAACAGTACATATCATACTTAATTATATTATATCAACATGTTAATATGTAGAGAACGCTAATATGTACGTTTAATATGTACCTACATTACACAAGGCCTTAAATTTCAAAGCTCACGTGGAAGCCCTAACAGGCCTCTGCCCATAAGAGAAAAAAAGGATATAGTAAGCATATACGTTATTGTCGAAAAGAGCTATTGACTTACAATAGCTCTTTTCGATTTGTCTTTTCTTTTACCATATATACTTATGTATGGTAAAAATCTCTCTAAATGTGCTCGTTCTTTATCCAGCAGTGAGTCAACTCACTCACACTCGCTTTATAACAAATCCATGACGACTACTATGTTGTAATGACTAATAGACCCTAAACATAGAATTTCAATGAATCTAAAATTGAGAATTTCCTTCTGAATCATAAATAAAATAGAGCCATTCGTACATATAACAATATATTATAATAAGTAAGTTGTAGGGTGATGTTTTAGGGTCTTTGTCAACAATTTTATAGGTTTTTTTGTCTTGATAGCTACTAATGACATTTTCTGAATATACTCATATCTTGTTTACCCTTATCGGCTTTGAGACTCATGTGGTTTTCTGTGGCACAGTAAGGCAGATATATGTTTGCGAAAAGCTTCTAAATTTCCCATCAAAATTTGGTTTTCATATTAGTTATTTTTTCGTCGAAATGTATTTTTCTATTTTTTTTTTTATGGAAAAGGCAAGGCAAACGAGTGAACTGATGGTGAGTGATCACCGTCGCCCACGGCCCCGTGTAACACCAGGGGAGCTACAGGTGCATTGCCGGCCTTTATCCAGCAGGCACTCTTTTCTTAAGACCAGTAAAAAATAATATTCATTTGTAGTGTGAAGGTGTGTACAAACTTGATTTTGACTGTGGCTTATCATACATAGGGTAAAGGAACACATGTCCGATATCAAGCATGGGCATGTATTAAAGTCAACAGGGTGAGCATACCGTGGATAAGCCCAACCATTACATCAGGTTTGATAAACCCTACATCCTCGCTAGGGAGAACTGATAACAATAATAAAATATGAATAATCCATGAGGCTTTTATGATTATTCCTTAGAATAATCCATGAGGCTGTTCAGTAAATTAGAATATGCTTTGACATTTTGAAACTAATCACTTTATGAAATAATCATTACGCGTAAATAGTTCATCACTTAAACTGATGAAAAAGATTTTTTTTTTGTAAGGTTTTCCCTTAAAACGTATAACAATAATACCTTTATAAATTTAAAGATCAGCTTATTTTATATATTATAAGTATTTTTTTTTTTATTAAATTACATTTTTATTAACAAAATAATTACTTTACGCTGTACCCTGCACATTCCCATTAAGAAACCCGATGCCCACATTCCGTTTCTTTTCTAATAAAAATATAATTTTAAAACAATATTAATTTCTACATTGGAAAGTAAGTTTCAGTCAATTTGATAAAACTTACAGCAATTTTGGCCAACATCATTTTTGAGTAATTGTTTCTTTTTTATTTATAAACAAATTGTAATAAAACAAACACTAAAAGGAAAATACATAACAGAAGACTGCAATTATATGGGTAAATATATTTCTAATTCTGTTACATCATTAAATACCAATAATATTTTTATACATATTTATGTGTATCTTCCATGTAAAGACACCGAAATGTTACGATTTTATTATAAGTATAAATTTACTTGAGTAGAAGTCGAACCCACAACCTGACGTCTTTATAGTAACACACTCGTGCCACTTCGCCACGACTGGTCTATATAAAAATATTTTATGTGAAAAAATATTGTTACAGATGTATAAAATATGTTTATATACGCTTTCATTTCCTGTTAGTTTCTCTTCTTTCATACAACTTTTATAAATTATTAATTAATCTAATTACTAAGAAAATGTTGGAATTGTGTCATCATGTTAATTATTCATTTTAGGTCTGTCGTGGCGCAGGGGCACGAGTGAGTAGTTTTACACGCGACAGGTTGTAAGTTCGATCCCCAGTCAAAAAGTGAATTATTTAATATTTTCTACAGAAATATTTCATATTTTCATTTCTTCGCGTGTTGAGTGCATTCAACTTCGGGACTCAACGCCGCATTTTGCCTTGTACCAGAAAGAAGAAATGAAGATATTTAATATTTAAATTGAAAATATGAAATATTTCATTTCTTCGCATGGGGATCGAACCCACAACCTGTCGGTTACAGCTGCGCGCGACAGGTCTTGATAAAAACATTTAATATTTAATTTGAAAATAAATAATTTCCTCGAGTGGAGATCGAATTCACACCCTGTTTCGTTACAGTCACACGCACGTGCCGCTGCGCCGCAACAGGATTTAATTTCTGTTTCATTAAACTCCAAACAAAAGGCTAATAGTCATGTACGTATCACAAATTCCTCAAAAAAGATTCCGCGTTTGGTAATCTTAAATTTATTCCGTAATAAATTCACAACATAATAGTCGATAAAGCTAAAATCGATTTAGTGTAAGAGCTTGTAAATCATGTTCGCTTATAAGCAGCCGGCCATAAAGCTCGGTATTTCTACAATTTATCACAATCAGTCACTATCTCTTGTATTCAACGTAAAGTGTTATATCACTCGATATTCTTGTAGTCTCATTTTAACTATTATAGCCTACATAACTTATTACATTTAGTATTGACATATATTTTTTATTATTAATATATCTATATTGGTATTAATTTACGTAGATAAATAATTTTATAAAATAAATATGAATTTTACACTGAGTTCATTTTACATAATGTGAACTTAAGTAAAACCGTTTAGGTATCTTCAAGTGTTTGCTGCATTTCGCAGGCTAGGCAGAGAGAGTATGATGAATTTCCACTTTCTATTTATTTAAAGGTGTTACGAATTACGTCCGGGACCTGAACAACTCCTGAATAGTGATATATTTAGATATATATTTTTTTTAAAAACTTTAATTCTGCATCTTCTACATCTTTGTACGTACAATAGCCCCGTTCTATAAGTATATGTGACACAAGTTAATATTAAAGCGCAGTCATTTTCAAAGTAACGAGTATAATATTTAACTGTTCCTTTCTGCAGGGTTTAGAAATTTGAAAAATGACTAACTCTTGTAGTTAATTCATCGTGTTACAGAACATCCGCACAGATCGATGTGTTTATATTACTTTACTCGTTAACTGAATCTTAGAGACGAATTTTCTTAAACGACTGTCACGGATTGAATGTACGAGTACATACAGTATAGAAATCAATATGGATCATGTAATGTTCCAGTTGGTTCGTATCATACATACATATAATTAGTAACTGTAGAAATAAAACGTGGGAAAATTGATTATTTAATTATTTTTTTTAGCTTCACGCTGTATCCCGCACGAGGCAGGGTAGGCAGAGGGAAATGAGAAACCTAGGGTTAAGACACTCCGTTCCACTTTCGTTCCCCACTTTCCGCCGAATTTGAGGCATTGCGTGTTCAGTGGCGGGATTCCACGCCGGGCTTTTCCTTATTACCGAAAATATTTGAATTTTATTTATAATATAGCACAAAATCATATGAATTTTAGGCTTGGGCTAGGATGAGTTGTGTTCACAAAAAAAAATCTTTATAACCTTTTAGAGAAACTGACTGTTTGTTGCTGATAAAAGTAAAACAAGCATTTAATGAATGAAAACGTTTTAAGACCTACTGCATTACATCTTATGTGTGATATTTTTTCAGATCAAGCAATGAGTATAAAGAAACTGTGTTTAGGCAGTATGACATTTCTACATTATTTTCTGTGGCAAATTTTAATACCTCCTTGGGAGCCGTGATGGTCTCCAGAACAGTAAGTAATAAAATACTCAATAGACATGGTAGTAGCACACTTGTAACATTAATGCTAAGGTATTGGGCAAGTTGCAATATGAGTAACCGACATAATATTGACATCTCCTTTCGCTATCGACCTTAAAGTTGAAGTCAAGAGGTATCTTAAGAAGCAACTCAATATCGTAATGTTTACTTATATTTTGAAATACCATACAAATATACATTATACATTTTGTTTTGTTCAAATATAAATTTTAATATCTCATTAAAGTACCTAAAGCATTCCTAATAAACACACGTTTTACTGTTTTTAGAGTGTTAATCCACACTTAGGATAGTTAGAAATATTCTACAACGTTTCTATACTTTCGGTCTACCCGTGACCACGGACTACTGTAAAGTGTTCGAAACGTCGGGTTTCCAAAAAACATGTTTAACAAACAATATACGCGATTAATCCGGTTAAAAATGTTTCATTTAAAATGTTCTACTACGTTCTCATTTTTATACGTTTTTTATAGACGTATTTAAAATATTTCATAATTAGGATAAAACATTTATTTAAGTTTAATATTTAAAATAATAAAACGACGAAAAGTAAAATTACAGGACCACTTAAAGGAAAATCTAACCAATAATAATATGAAAAATGAAAAAAAAAAACTGTTTTATTTATTCGTACAAATTAAATTTATTCGTATTTTCTTTTAATTTTCTCCATAACTCATTTCGGTCCAAATGTTCTGAGTAACCATCGTGAAATAAATCATATTTATTTTTATTAGTCTTGTTACTATTATATCTAAACGGGAAATACAATACAACAACACACGTATTAAAGTTATCAAATTTAAATTTGCGGCCATATGCACTAATTTTGTACGAAATGAATTATAATTCTTAGTTTGTAATCGTTTTTATCTTTAATATGACTATATATTTGAAAAACATGTAACCGTTCACGTATTACGATTGCATTCCTATAATGACTTATTTACTTTTTGAAATATTTGGTTACACAATTCAAATCTAGACACTTTAATACAACTTAGTATACGTAATCTATTCATATTAGCATCTATTTAACTGTTTCTATTATTTAAAGGAAAGATAATATCCTCAAGAAGATTGCAATGTAAAATTCAATGCAATGAAATAAATCAAACTACAATTACATACTAATCAATACAGAAGTCTTAAAATTTGTTTAAGTAAAAAAAAGAAGTTATTTTCAAACTTAAAACGACATATAATTCATACATTTTCAATTTTATTTATTTATTGAACACTATGAAGTTCGAGACTTCAAACTCACAAAAAAATATTTTAAATTTATTTAAGTGTTAATACACATCATCTCACTTTCTATCCAATTCTCGAGCTTGTTAAGTAATAGAACTCAACGCCGCGCGTTGTCTATAGTAGCAGGAAAAAGAGAATAATTTAAATATAATCAGGTCCTTGTGCGGCGAACCTTGAACCATAGCGATTACAGCCGAGCACTGTTTCACTGCGCTACGACGACGCTATCAAAGTAAAGCATACATACATAGCTTCACGCTGTATCCCGCGTAGAGGGAACTTGGGAACCTAGTGTTAAGACACTCCGTTCCACTTCCGAACCCCACAAAGTAAAGCGTACGTCATAATTCTATTTATTAAATATCATTACTGTCAAAATATAAGATCATGATAAGAGCTCGTATTAGACGAATTTAATTAAACTATGTGAGATAACTTCCAAGAAAAACGCTGGCCTACAAATTTGTTATCCCATATATCAAGATCTATTGTAAATGTTACTTAATAAGACGGTAACGAGAAGTAATTAACTTCTGACAATGCGTGTTTTAATTATTTTAAATATGTACCGACGATTGTGTAAACAGACAGTGCGACAAATTGTTGTGTAACACCGGTTATACTGTTGAGGTGTAGAAGGCAGAACAATAATATTTAACTATATATAAAATTAAAAAAATAAAAATTACTTACACTTGGGATATTGACAAAATACCTACATGGTTTTTCATGTCATTTATTGCTAAATACGTTAATATTTAACATACAAATTATTATATTTATATTTACAATGCATCAAATTCCTATGCAATGATAAAAATGTTTTCTTTTAACGTTTAGCAGGATAGGCCGAAAAGACATACCGACATTACGTTTTATGTGCCGTAACTCAACTACGCGTTTTATCATGCTACCAGAGTTAAAATAATTTACTCTACCTGGGTTAATTGAGATTGGGATTAAAACCCACAATAGTCACGTCTACAGCTAGACGTTACAGCACTACACTACTCCATACTCCTTAATAATAATAATAATTGTAATATTTGAAATTATTTTAATTGCATATTCATAAGCTAACTTTTTTTCTGAACTTTGCGGAAAGTAGAGAAAACAACCAATTATTGCTGTCAACTTCAACTATCATATTTGTGTTTGATTCATATTTGTGTTTGAATACTTGCTTACTTAACATAAGTGTACTTATCTTGAAATACCTTTTAGAAAATCTACACTACGAAGTTAAAAATTTCTTAGAAAGGTTCTTAGAAAGGTAAGTAGACAAAGTAGAGTGTGAAGCGCTGAAGGCGCACCACAACACACCATAACTCTCGTATTTATCAATTTATCAACTGCTGCCTCCGCTCATTGCATATGATAGATTTTCTTGATATTTCGTTGACAGTCCTATCCCCTAATCTTTGACATAATTTTCCAAGGTAAATTTCTACCGTTCTTCTATTTCTTACCGTTTACTCTAGCATACTCCCTTCAATAGGTAGTTTCGATTGTAAAACATATTAAATAACGAAACATATATTGAAGCATTTAAGTTTGCGTTAGATAAAATTTAATGAAATAGATATAAATTCTGTATTTAACATTTCCTTTCACTTCTGAGGTCCATATATACAAATTGGATAACAGTTAAGTTGGGGTCATGTCAACAATTTTCACCTTCTCATGATACTTGCTTATCTAAATTCTTACGATATCAAATAATCTTAAAATCAATAACATAATATGTTCTTAAAATATAAATTTACTATTATTTTTTCCATGTATTGTTGTAGAGCTTTCTTGAATACATTTTATCTGAAATAGTCTAAGGAGCAAATTTTACTTTATTACGTATATATTTGTATTTATCTTGTAGTGCAAATAAAGACCTAATGATGTATCACTTATTTTTTTTAAATTTATCGTTAATTGTGTGCAAAATGGTTATAGGTATTATGTTCTGAGTAGACCAGACCGTATCATCAACGGCAAATTTTTTTTTAGAAGTAAGTATAATTAAGAATTACCAAATTTTCTGAAAAATTATATTTCATAATTGAGAAAACAATGATACATTAAGAAAAATAAGTATAAATATACTACTACATATACTACAGACTATTTCAAATGTATCCTAGTCACTTATAATAATATTATAAAAACACTTTAAAAAAAAAATACATGTCCCGCTGAGTCTTGCGTCGGTTCTTTTCATGTCTGAGGCAGTAACTTTAGTTAAACGGTGGTAAATTGTTTGACGTCCAAAAAATGATGCTTGTAACTTCTTATTTTGAATAAAAATATTTGAATTTGAGTTTAATAAATACAAAAATATAAATAATAATTTTAAGCAATATTAATATTATATAAATTGCTATACGAATTTATCGTACACCTGCACCATTTCATTTAAATATCAATCGTATATTCGTAGGAGTATGTCAATATTAATGATTATAGTAATCAATATATCAATATTGTTGCGCATATGAGTGAATGTACATAGATTAGTTATTGTACAAAATATTTTTACGTTAAGAGAACATCGTGGCTCAATGGTTAAAGGACGTGGAGTGGTTCGATCATGATTGTGTTCGATCTCCGCGTTAAGTTATGACTGAATTATACTGAATAAGCACTATATCTAATATTTTTAGTTGTGTAATATTTTATAATTTCAATTATGCGTCAGAAAGGCGATGAAGAATATTCTCCTCTATATAAACTTATTTATATGTATCTAAGGTGACTACTGATAATTGATGATTGATCAATATTTTTTTTACTATATTTTGCAAATTGCAGGGTAAGCAGAGGGCGAGCTCTAGAACCTAATGCTAAGACACTCAATTTTCCACTTTCCGTCGAATTTAAGGCATTGCATGATAAGTCGAAGAGCACAACGGCGCACTTTGCCTTGATATAGGGAAGAAATAAAAAAAAAAATGAAAATATTTCATTTTCTCGAGTGGGGATCGAACCCAAAACCTGTCGCATTAAATTCGCACGCTTGTGCCCCTGCAACAGACCTCGGAAATAATCTGCACTAAGCATTTATTTTTTCGAAATTATCATAGGTACTTTATTCTTAAGAACAAAACCAATCTTACTATCAGTACTAGTCCTGGCCTACAAATATGACATAACTGAATGTGTCGGCCGTGCCTTTAAATGTGATTGCTACTTAATGTGATACAACGATTTAAGTGAGATTTCTGTATAGGTGCATATAAAACAAATGATACATACAGCTATTTCAAATTGTTGTTGTCAACGTAAAGATTTAATACTTTTCTTAAGCGCATCTCAAAGACTGGGATTATTTGTATAAATCTTAGAGATTTATACAAATAATCTTGAGACTTGTACATTACAAACAAAAACAAAAACAATGAAGCAAATTCGTCAAAATTTCCTTAAATAAGTTCTTAAATCATTTGATTACCTTAGGTACATCGAAATTCCTTTTTTAAAATTTTAAAAAAATTGTTACAGTTGGGAAACCAAAACTTAAGATAAAACGTAAAAAAATATTATATAAATTATGTTATCACATATATTAAGATTTAAAAAAAATGCCTTTACAAACATTCTAACCGTGTGTCTCAAATGGCGGTGTTTTTAAACTAACTGATAGGAAATTAGGTACGCACTTGTCATGTACAGTGTACACGTTATCAGCAAATGAAATAGTTGTACAATGCACGTAATAGTACAGATTAAATAGGATCAAGCCCCGGGCGGGCTTTTGTAATGGCATGCACTTGTATATAATAGTATTAACATACTATACAATAAATTACTTATGTCTCAATAATTTCTTCAACATTAGATATCGTTATCGCAAATGTTTATATACTTACAATTTTTTATTATTATTTTTCTTTTAATTTCATATTTTATTAAATTATTAAATCTTATGAATGGTAACATTATTTTCAATGCCTTTTGAAGCTCATGTTATTGTACAAAAATATTGCTTAAATTAGTAAATTAGTAAGTATCATAAGTTAAGTAATATAAATGTACCAGTCTGACTGACAGATGTGGTTCTAGATCCAGTTATCGTCTAGAAAAAATTAAAAAAAATTGTAACACACTTCAACGATTTAAAATATTTTAACATTTAAATAAATAAAATAAATAATTGATTCAAAACAAAGAAAAAATACATTTTCATTAGTATAGATATATTAAATATAATATAATTCTTAATATACTAATTTTAAATGAAAACAAACAAATAGAAACATTCCAATTATCTAATATAAAATATACAATTAATTGAACATGTACTTGTAAGTTACAATTTTTTAAAGTGGGACATTGCAGTAATAACTTAACTGATCTAAATATTATACAATTTGGGTTTACTACTATGTATAATTGTTTAGTCATTTCAATCTCGCTTTTACATAACAAAATTAATACATGATTTAATTAAAATATAAATTCTATAATTATTTACATTCTATGTAAAATGAGGCGTCGTGGCACAAGTATGTGACTGTAAATATTTAAACGTTTCATTTATGCTTACTAGTAACAAAGCGAAGCGCGGTGTTGAGCTCCGCTACTTTACACGCAATGACTCTAATTCGGCGGAAAGTGGAGAACGGAACGGAGCGTCTTAAAACTAGGTTCGCAAGCTCCCTCTATCTACCCTGCCATGTGTGCATATAAAATTGTGTAGCAACAACTTAGAAATTTGGTTCTTAGTAGATACTTACACACATATTGTCTATCACAACAAAATTTAATATTTCTTGTTATTTTATTTCAATGTAATTTTCGATCAAAATAATTTTCAAAACTTATGATACTTTCAATGTCATTTATAGAGATCGTTCTTTATTATTGTCATAGGAAATGGTGACAATACCAATTACATATTAAGTTTCAAATATCATAGCAATGGTAAACATAACAAGGAAATCATTAAAATAAACACAGTTCCTTCCCATAGTATCATAGAAATAATAGATATTGGCGATTCGTTTCAGTTTCACCTTCGACAATTCGTACGTTGTTAACCCGAATATCTAGCGATAGATAAAACGCATTTCTCTAATATAAGAAATAAACCGAGTGTTGCGGAAACACGCGATACTTGCTTAAGAAAATGTCACAATATAATTTTTTTTTTTACATATTTATTGATTATATTATCTATTACTTTAATTAAAATATAACTGGAGTACCTACATGATGTCACAGATAAATATTTATATTATTTTTCCGGAATTCAACATTTTCAACAAAATTAAAATAAAATAGGTAAATTTTATGTTCATAATTTAAAAGAGTAGGAGCTATCCTATGAGAACTGGACTGTAATACAAAATACTTTAATCTTACAGAAAAAATCAGTTGATACAACGAAATTAAAAAAAAAAAATAGCGTATATAAATGTGTATTTTTAAAATTATAATTAAAACTCACTTAAACAAGTTCGATACGATTAAAAAAGCACACGTTGTCTGATTGCCCAATTTAAATGTAGCAATGTTTTAACTAAAGAGCTTCAGTTATTGACTATTATCGTAACATGAACATCTAATCTAATGCACCATAATTATTTATAGTCAAGCGATAGGTCAATTGGCTTATTCGGAAACCAATTTCAATGATAGGCACATAATTGTTTCACTTTTACTTTTTATATTATATGCCCGACACTACAACCTGTTCTTATGTGGATGCATAATATTTAATAACTCACTACATCTGAGTTACGTGAGGAGATTTTTTAGACGTAAAAAATATAAGAAGCGTAATAGTATTAAGCCTATGTATTTTGTGTATTTTTTGGAGTTTAGTAAAAGAAAAGGATGTTCCATGTTATTGTGTTATCATTCCTGAAATTTGTCTTATCATTCCTGAAGTTTGTCATATTCGGCCATAGGAAATTCTTTAGGTACTTATAAACAAGTTCTTATGAAGAGTTCTTATGAAGTATGATCTGTAATCACTTTGCGCTGCTGCAATACTATTTGTCAGGACTAAATAACAATGCTATAGTATCAGGTTGCGTTTACTGCAAAGGACTGTGGCAACAGTGAAAGACAGATATACATATATATAAGTATTATGTGACATTTTGATGATATTATGAATGATAAATATAATAAAAAACAGTCTTATCATATTCAATTAAATACATAATATTTTATTGTCAAATTAAATGTTGATAAATCTTGAGCCTTTCTATATTAAAACTTAAGTGAAGCAATTATATAAGCGATAAGCAGACTATTTCGTTGATCGATCTATTTAAACATGCTTATAGAATGAGATAAACATGAGATTGTCGCCTATTATATTAGGTATATTATATTATCCTAGCACAAGAGTCCTAACTGAGAAAACAATTCATTTCCGTTGCATTTAAAAAAATACATATGTCATTTACATTGTATCGCATTATAAATTCATAAAATTGTTTTAAATTCAAAATGCGTTACACAAATTATTATTTACAGTATTTTATACATAAAACAAGTATTGCATTAGTAATTAAATATGAAAATACAAACTATGTTTACTCCAGATATGACCACTTGTATCGATAACCTTATATATATTTTAGTGCGTATGAAACCTTACATCACTGCCATCTAATAGATTCGTTGATTACAGTCTGCTTAACATCCGACGGAAGACGGTTGTTACAGGTTAATTTATTATAGTTTTCTTTCAATAAGATAACCATTAGATGTATTTATAGACAAGTCGATTAAGATTTATAGAGTAATGAAAGTGAGCATTTCTATTTTTAAAACATATCTTTGGATAAACGCCGCCCACCAATCTGCTCGTGAAGAGCCACTAAAAAGAACCTGTTCTGGTTGGTAGGAAAAGGAAAATGTTTTCGTCATCTGTAAATAAACTTTGTTTTATTTTTTTTCTTTCCTAACTTCACGCTTATGTTTTTAATTCCGTTCTGTTCCCAACTTTCGACAATTTTTTTGTATGTAGCGGAATTATTTCATTAATTTAATATTTTAAAAATATCTCTGTTTTAATATATATACATGATAATTTTATTCGAAAACATTTAACAATGTTATTTTTATAAAATCAATGTTTTTTTCTTAATTCTCTTTATATACCAACACAGCGGTGTAATTCCAAATACACATTTTAGTGAACATTTACAAAATAGATACTCTCGCTAAAATGAGTATTGACTCGTCTTATCTTACTTTTGATTTTGACATATGTATAAAATAGTAAAACTGCAATGTTATATATCTGCATATATAATTTCCTTGTTAATAATGAAAAAATAATATAACTTATCGTATATGTTACGTACAAAAGATTTATTTAACGAAGAAATAATTTATGTAGTAGTATGCCTGTGATAATTAAATATTGCTCAATCTATTCAAAATAATATTTAACTTTAAGAGAATAATTGAGCTATTATCCTTTTTTAAAAAATCCTATATTAAATCTGATAGTCAACTCCATTTATCTGTAATGTTATCTATCTGCATATATAATTTCCTTGATAATCAATGAAAAATAATATAATTGATCGTATAGGTTACGTTTAAAAGATTTATTTAACGTAGAAATCATTTTGTTTTACCTTTTATTATTTTGATGTCTATGATTATTAAACATTGCTCAATTCATTCAAAATAATATTTAACTTTAAGGGAATATTTAAGGTATAAGTTTTTCTTAAAAACAAAACGATATTAAATCTAAAACCTAAGTCTATTTAATTTTTATGTTACAGTTTATGTTAGCTTGGAACTACTAAAATTAACTTCTGTATTTTACAGTAACCATAAGTATGTTGCATAAATCATATTTAATATTTTTGTTAGTATCTTTACTCAATCTTTCCCATCGTGTTTGTTTATACCTTTATTTCACCAACGTTAATTGTATTGCCCAAACATGAGGACAGAAGTGTTAACTTCTTAATGGTTTCTGCTAATCAAGAGGCGTAAACGTGGGTATTACTTTGGTGTATTATTTTTGTAATTTTTATTGATTTTCTACTTAAAGCTTTCCTCAGTCGGGGGCATGTATTGTATTAATTTTTCTGCCTTGATCAGACTAAGTACGATTCCATACTCAATGTTAGTGAAGTAAGGGGATTTCCTTCCATCTATCTACCATACTAAATGTGGACAAAGTAAAAAATAAGCGTAGTCTAGCTAAAAAAGAGACATTATTTAATCGTATGCTATTTCAATTCTAAACAAGTTTTTCTTCGATATGTTTTTGTTTTAACCGCATAGCATAGACATACAGTTACATAGAATAACTTAAAAGCTTACAATTTACAAGGTTTCGTAAACTTAAGAAATTTAAAAAGATAAATAGGGCAATAATATTATGAATCATGTAATTCGCGATAGTCATTAAAAGTTGATAACCATCTAGATAAGGGGGTATGTTTTTTCTGTGCCCTGATGATCACAGTTACCTTATATAGGTCAACATATGAACATTTCGAAAATAAGTATTTATTTCTAAGATTAACGGAAATAACAAAATGTAAAAATAAACTTAACATTTAAGTCTTAATAATCTATTAAGTATATACCTTTCTTGTACTCAACATATATATAGATATTAGATAGACACTAGCCTCGAAATAAAGCAAGCAATGTAATTGTCTTCTTTTTTTATACATTGTATGTATGTACTTTCTATATATTTTTTTTCATTCAACAATTTAAAATGTCAATGTAAATATCCTAATAACCTCATTCACACACTTAAATATTGCACCAATAAAGAAAGCATCGCTCTGGGAAACAAAAAAGACATTAAATTTATATGTACTAAATATCCGCATAGTCGTAATACTTTTTAATTTTTGTATATTTACTATAGCGTTCAAAGGACTTGAGCAAGAAAAATATCGTAAATTTCAATGTTCTGAAAGTTTTTAAATTTTATATATATATATATATATATATATATATATATATATATATATATATATATATATATATATATATATATATATATATATATATATATATATATGTATATATATGTATATATATATATATATATATATATATATATATGTATATATATATATACATATATATATATATAAATATATACATATATATAAAAAAGGCAACTACTGATGTCGGAGTTCGCAATATTATCATACCTACGAAATCAATGTACTTAATTCTAAAAAGTTATAATCGACCCGATAACTTCTAAAAACGCAATTACTGTTAGACGTTTTACCGCAGCGCCATGACGACCACCTTAAACAGTTTCTACTACTAGCTTTGCATTAGAAATGTTTTCCCGAAAGTTGTACATAAACCTAACCTACCTCTTCCTTTCTTTGGATGTTCACCTTTTTGACCCCTTTCTTTTGGTACTTTTGTAGCTTATAACCTTTTCTTTTTTATCTTCGTCATACTTGCATACTGATTTTAGGGAAGGCTTTATAATCCTGAAGCAGAAGCCTTCTTTCTTTTTTCTGTTTACTTCTTACAATTCCTAAGGTTCAGCCAGCATACTTTGAATTTTCCATTTCCAGATTTCTATTCCAGACATTCTCCTTTGATCGACAGATCTTGAAGCCTTTTTGTTATAATTCGGCTGTATGTTTGGACAGCTCGTGCGGCTTTGTCAATTCTCTTATTATAGCGGCAGTGTGTCTTTATCCAGCGAAACACCCCTAAACACTCATGTGTCCGTAGTTTAACTTTAAATACGTTTATCCAATAGGATTAAATTAATCATATTTTTCGCTTCTATATATACATGTGATTTGTTTGTTTTCTTTTATTAACTCCAACTTGAAAGCAGCCCCTTGTATTCCATCGCTACACTTAATAGGTGGATAACAATATTTATTTGACTTTCTTTACCCCGAATGGAGATCAAACCCAGAAGCAACGACTTTACAAAGGTCAATATTAATATAATGTATTTATTATTAATATATTTTTTTAGTTTTACGTTTGTCCCACGCTTGCTATGTTTATAGGTAGGTAGAGAAAACCTAAGGTCAAAGTAACAACTAACTCCGTTCATCACTTTCCGCCGAATTCTTGAAACACTGCATGTACAATCTCGGGGAGACGGAACTCAACGGGCTTCGCCATGATACCAGCAAGCGCATTAAAAATATTAAATATTTCATTCCCCCGAGTGGACAATGAACCCATAACCTAACAAATTTATTTAACAATGTTCAATTGTTAATAATCTATATTTCGCAACACAACACAATCCAGTAGTATTATTATCAATGAAACCGGATATTAAAAGAAAACATAAAAAATACGAAAATGTTACAAAAGTGTGTGAAAATATAAAAGATTAGAAATGATTAGCAAAGTAGGAAATCTAATGTTTTAGTGTTATATCAACGTGATAAATCTAAAGAAAGATTATTATAATGACTACCTTTACAAAGATCAAGAAATAAAAAATAATAATGAATTGTTAACAAGCACTCAAACTGAAACCGGGTTAATAGGTTAAGGTATAAGTCTCATTTAACTCTCAAAAATATCCCCATTTGAGCAATCTTTGTATGGGAACTTACTAAGTGAAACAGAGGAAGTGCGAATGATATTCAATCCAAAACGATACAATCTACATTTGCGTTACGCTGCGCGCTGCGTTATGTCACTGTGAAATTCGGTACGTATTAACTAATTATTTAACTCTTGACACCGGTGGCCGAATTGTACATAGAATAAATAAAAATAAGAGAAGATGTCGTTTATATTTCTTGTTATAGACAATATTCTATCACCATAAAGTGTAAGGCAAATAGATATATAAGTGATTACCAACTACTGCACTAACAATATATATATACCTTATCATGAACGCATGATATTTTTTTCAGCTTAATGTTTTTTACAAATATGGCATAATATTAAATAAGTTGGATAGAGCTCAACATTGAATTTTTCCTAGAGGATTTAAGCCTTAAAATTTTCCCAATTTAAGATTGAACCTACAACTCGCGCATTATTTAAAATGACCCACTGTGCTACAATGGCCATTCATTTTAAATTGAACTAATTTAACTGAATTAATACGCATATATTAAGTGGTAAAAAATACATTTTAAGTCTTACTCAGACTAGGCATGAAGCCATGAGTTACCAACAGCTATCCATTCCATTTCTTTAAGATGAGTAGAAAATTAATAACGGGCTACTCACCGTTGTCACAAAAATAGCACAATGTAAATATCAGTCTTTTTGTTACACGTAAATAAAATAAAAATCTATACAAAAGAACAAAGATACCATTTCTATTACAGTCATTCATATTGATAAATTTGTATTGATATATTGTGACGGCTAAGATTTTAACGATAGTGAATGAGATGACGTATTGCGTGATGAATGAAGTGCAATCACTTCCAATATGGACAGGTATTTGCAAACCGGCCTTAAACCACAAACATACAGTCCAGTGCTTTGTGGGTCACTTCACGTACACATTAAATTTTTTTTTTTACTATATGACGACCATATAAGAGACTTCTCTTGACTTCTTATATATTTATATCATTTATGTTAATATTTTTATCGAAATACGTTTTTCTATGGCAATCATTATACATATCAATCTATAAGAATTAGAATGCGCATCCATTATTTCATTTGCAAAATTATTTAATTTTGCGAATCTCCTTCGTTGAAATAAAGATTATCTTATTCTGATATGCACGGAATATTTTACTAATAACAAAGTATTAGGCTTTTGATATTTATAGCAGGCCCATTCTGAAAGCAAATATTAAGTAATATTACAAGTTTAAGTAATACGGATATCATGTAATAAGTACTTATTGTATATTTAGTTCAGAATATCATAAATCAGTTCTGTTCCCACAAACAAATCACCGGTCAAACTTTAATGGGCAAGCAAATAGCATCATGTTGTTTGCCATTAACCTCTAATTTGGTGGAACAAACATACTGTGATGTGTATTGATGAGGAACTTGCCATGGTCATAGGATGTAAAACAATCGTGAAGTCATTTCGTAATACTAAAGGCTGATACATATGAAGAACAGTTTCGTTGACTATTTTTATAATTCATTATTTAGTGGAGACGAACTCTTTATACATAATATTTTAATTTATTAAATATATCTCTATATTTTATTTTATTATAATTTTCAAATTAAATAAGATTATTAACGTTTTATTGAAATTTAGGTCACTTACTATACATTTAATTGAAATGTTCAATCGTTTCTTTACTGATCGTAAAAAGTAATAATAATAGAAAGATAATTTATTCACAATCTCAATTTTTCTTAAGTGCGGCCATATTATAAACCAATCAGTGTCTAACAATTATTTTTTAGTTCTGTACAGTTGTAGAAATCGTTACTGCCTATTATTTGATCAGAGTAGCACCACTATGGTAACCACATTTTCTAAGCAACAAGAGTAATTATTAATAAATAAAATTCTTATCATATTATAATCTTTCATTCCTTATGAAGTTGATTATTCAATAAACAAAAATGACATCCATTTCCTGCCACAAGCCCCGGTGTAAGTCTTGCCGTACAATGTGTGCTTCATTACATAAGCCCTGTATTGTGTCAGCGACAACGCCACGCTATCTCGTAATTAATCTAAGATCCAGATCGACACGAGTGCGTGTGCGCATGTAGCAATTAGACGCACTGTAAGAACTATAGTCTACGATAGTATGGATTCGTAGCATTTCATCGCCTAAATATCTATATTTACATATGCTTAATTTACAAGTTATTGTTTCGCAATACTTACTAGAAAAAAATGTTATGTATAAAACATATAGTTTCAATATTTTTGATAAACTATAACACTCCAAGAAGTACAAACTAGTGTATTACTGGAAAAGCCATCAATAGATCAAATAAAAGCATAAAAACTTTTTTTTTTATTTTTAACAAAGTCCCAGAAAATCTTGGCAAAGTCCATGTAGCTCTTAATCTGTTAATTCGATTTTTATAAAACATAGCTTATCATTACCACAATGAACAGGGTTTGAATAAAAACACTCAAGTTAGTTAAATCATTCAAAAGTTAAACACGCAATTTGCATTTACATTCAATTTATTAATAGAAACTGTGAACCAGATTAAATTTTAGCAATTTAACTGATATCATTATTTATTTACTAACGTCTTCAGACGTGGTGATGAGGTACAAGCATGCGGACTAAAAGTAACAGATTAAAGGTTTGACCCCAACTCCTAGAAAAAACCACGGCAAACGGCAACGATCACGGCAAACGAGCGTACAGGTCACCTGATGGTAAGTGATCACCGTCGTCCACGGCCACATGTAGCACCAGAGGAGCTACAGGAGTGTTGCCGGTCTATAAGATAGATGGGCATCTTCGCTCTGGTCCTACATTTAACGACAAATGCCTCAAATTCGGCGGAAAATAGGGAACTAATATCCTGAGTCAACACATAACTCGTTGTCCGTACACATATATTAGATCGAAAATCTTTGCCGGTGTAGTCGAGAACGATCCAAACAACTTGGCGTTTGTTAATCATTAATTTCATGTTGCAAGTAATACATAAATATCATTTCAGTATTAGACTTATTTGATTAATTTATTCATATTGATTCTCAATAGTGCACTTACTAACACGGAAAAAGCATCATTTAACACTACACAGAGCGTGTCAATAGTAAAATTGCAAAATTTGCATAATTATATCGGTTATCCACGCCTGAGCAAGGCACGGCTAGCCACTTTGAAGTGATTGCTTCCTTATGTATTTAATTATGTTAAACATACATACACATATAAGTAAAAGATTTGAACTTTCTTTGAATTTATTATAAAAATCTCATAAATTGAGGCATCTTAGGTTAGGGCATACCGTGGCGCAAGTGCATAAGCGTGTGATTGAAAAACCGGCAGGCTGGGGTTCGATCCCAACTCCAGAAAAAAAATATTTCTTCGCTCTGGTAACGAGAGGGGTATTATAAGGTTACTTGTCGTTCTCTCTGTATTAGAGATTTGAGGGTATTTTTTAAAAATTGAAAGCGTTGTTTATTGCAGCGGCTCTTAACGAGGTTTGTTGAAGATTGAATTAGTAGTTTAAGAGCTAGAAGCACTTTAATAAAATGGGGTAGTGACTTTTTTAAATTTTTAAATTTTTATTAGTAAAAAAAAACATTACTTACATCTCTTCTTTAGAGAAATTTTTATATAAGAAATATATAAGAGATAATAAATGAATTAAATTAGCAGCGAATTAACCTATGGCATGTGGACACTTATAGAAAAGGCTTAGCTCAAGTGAAATGTAGTCACGATACTATCAAGTAATTAATGCTGATTAGAATAAATCGTTATGCTATTAGTTATTAGTTAATAAAACTCTCGAAACACTTAACGGTAATAATTTACATCGACGTTGTTAGAATTTGCATCTGAATAGTGAATAAAATGGAACTGGAGGTTAAATATTAAATTTAGATATTTAGTATTTTCTTTTAAAAAAAATAATAGAACCCACTTCACTTTTTTAGTTTTTCGTCAATATTTTAAAATATCTCAATTTAATTTGGACAGAAGTCAGGTAAAACACAATGTGGTTTAAATTTTCTAAACACCCATTAATCTTATAATATATCTATAACACTTTTAAAGAACAAAAAAAAACAGGTATACATAGCATTAAATAGGCGTTTCTCATAAAAGTTAATATCGGACATATTTAAGCAAAATTGCCGAGCTTTCTCCAAGACCTAATAGTTAAACGTGTTGCCTTATTTAGCCCTACACATGGTCAAATGGCCTATTGTCACGTTGGCGATGTAAAATATATTTAGAGTAAAAGTATATGTACATGTATATGTCGTATATAAAATATATAAACCTTCGCCTAAAGAAAATAGAGTTTATTATTCGAGTAAAATCTATCAGAGTTATATCACAATTTATTGACTGAACATTTAGCTACTGTTACTAATAGTTGAATTATTATATGAATCGTAATTTCGCCTTATATCAGAATATTACATTAGTTGATAAAACCGTTATAATATTTGGCATCTTTTAAATAATATTTTATATAATCGTGAGTAGATTAGTGAGACTGATGGTGATAACTGAATATAGATTTTTCTCAAATTTGTACAAAAAAAACATAAAGCCTTTATCAATCTTTAAACATTCACCTTGAGCCTCAAAATAGTATATTTTCCCGTGATAGCCGTCTTACGGAATGCAAACAGGAAGGGAACTGTTTCGTACGCCTTTGTTTTGTTTTGGAAAACGTTATTGTTAAATTTAATTAGCGTTACTTATTGGCACTTGTTGCGTAAGGCTATAGAAAATCAAGAGTACATACTAAATAGTGTAAACAATTAGTGATTACGATAATAATCAGCTTGTAACAAACAAACATATGTTAAGATACGACAATTTATGCTCTTGTTGTAACCACTAATAACTAATTAGAAATAACACTAAATCTAGCTTTTATCTAATGTTCATTCAACTTATCAATTCAATAATATTTAATAAATTTGTTTTTTTTTTTTTAAATTTGATCAGCCTCCTTTTTTCTTTAATCCTTCTTAATTCTTAAAATATATATGTCTTGAAAAATGCTTGGAAAGGGCTTATTTAAAATACTGTTAATTCCTTATAAAACGTACAATATTTATAGATTTTGTAACTCAAGCTTGTCACAACCCACATCCAAATCGCTTTTGAAGGAAATACCCGTTAGTTGGTAACTGTCCTTTTTAGCAAGGTTATTTAGTGGAAGCAATACAGACACTACAACGATATCCCAGAATGAAAGTAATAAAAGCGAATTATGCGATTGTTACGCAATATTTGCAACACTGTTGTCAGTGCGTGGGTTGTTTTACAGCCCATTTAATGCTACGGCCTTTCAGCGGTCGTACGTTAACCCATTAAAATCTCTAATGACCTTTTTAGGTGACAAGTTTGTTAAACTGTGATTAAACGTGATACAGATGTATAATGCAGCTACAGCTCACCTTCACGCTGTATCCCGCACATGGCCGAGGAAACAGAGGAGAACCTTAGGAACCTATATGTGCACCTATAGTATGCGTAAAAAATACAATTTTATTTCGACCAATTATATTTTAGCCATTATGGTGCATCACTATGGTGCAGGAGAAGAAAATAAAGTTAAACGCTTGATTTGCGGTTCAATCTCCATTCAGGGTGATTAATTTCATTTTCCAGCTTTATATCTATCTATCAATGTATATATATTTTTATCTTTTATAAGATATAAAACGAAAGACATCGAGTTTCACATTTCTGTGTCTCGAATCAGTGCCTCGAATTCTGGTGGAAAGTAAGAACGTATAGACTTTGTTTTTCTGCTTTAAAAGATTTTCTCTGCCTATGCTGCTAGGCGGCATACACGCGAGAGAAATCACGTCCCAAATGTAACCTATACCTTACCTACTTACTACCTTACGGTAATTTTTATTCATGATAAATAAACAAAACACAATTCTTAATTTGTCTTACTTCGCAAAAACTACTATTACATGATATTATCGCTCGATATTATCGCTTTAATTAATTTATTAAGTTGTTAAAAGTAGCAAATTAATATCAAAATTATATATTTCTACATACTTAACCTTTTTTTTATACTGCTATGTAAGATTTTTGAAATTGATATTTACAAATTGGTTACCTTTTCAATTTAAAGCAATAAACAGAGTAGTTTATCACCGAGTGCAACTTCATGTGTGGCCGCGAGTCGCGACGAAGCGTTCACTCCGTCGTCAAGTTAGCATTTAGCGGCCGGCTAAAGCACGCACGAACTGTATTTTCATATTATAATAATGGTCCATTCTAAAACATTTCTAGAGAGATTTTATATTATATTTTATGTTTAATGGAAAAAAACCTGTTATGGCGCAGGGGCAGAAGCCTGTGACAGTAAAGGGTTTGAGTTCGATCCCCACTACGGAAAATAAAATATTTAATATTTTCAAATATTTTTTTTAATGTTTTCATCTCTTCGCATTAGTAATAAGTCAAAGTGCAGCGTTGAGTTCCGCCGCTCAACACACGTAATGTCTCAAGCATTGCGTGTTGAAGACACGGTAGAAAATAGGAAACGGAACGGAGTGTTTGAACACTAGGTTCCCCCTGTATGTGCGGGATAAATCTTGAAATTGAAATAAAATTGAGTAACTAAGATTTATCAATTATAATTAATGTCAAAATTTAAAATGTTATTTAATAAATTAAACAGACTCTCAGATAGATCATATATACATATAATAAAGATAAGATTTTCATTATTAAATAAAATACCTCTGTAGTCTGGTACTCACCGTCGCGACACTTTGTCTATTATGATAACGAAGTTATAAGTCTGATGAGCTTTTTGTACATTAAATTGTAAGTTCGAAATTTAATCTACGTCAGAAATTATTATTTTGTGCTTACTTTTTGGACATTGTATAATTTGAATAAAGTGTCTTACATAGTTTTAAGCATTTGTAGCACCGTCCTCCACAAATGATTAAAATCATTACCGTAACATTTGGCGCTCCTTTCTCTCTGCTTACCCCGCTAGGGATATAGCGTGAAGTTAAATAAGTAAGTTTTAAGCACTGACAAAATTTACCTTAAAAAATAAATTTTAATTTAAAGTCTTAAATCCACCGCACTACAGGGGAAGATATAGTCAGTTCATTCTGCAAGAGACCAGGGCAGTAAGCGAGCCAATTAAGAAATTGTAGGCGGTAGTTACATATAATAATTAAGACAGACGTATGAGGCATCTCCTACTCGTGACCACATGCTACTGAAAAAAGGTTGAACCTCGGGTTTCCGAAAATATATATGCGATTTACGCGAAAAAACCGGTTAAATATTATTTTTATTACTCAGCTTCACGCTGTATCCCACACATGGCAGGGTAGGCAGAGGAAAATCAGGAACCTAGTGTTAAGACACTCCGTTCCACTTCCGTTCTACACTTTCCGCCGAATTTGAGGCATTGCGTGTTGAGTGACGTAACTCAACGCCGCGTTTTTGCCTTGTACCAGAGCGATGAAATAAAAACATTAAAAATTTTAATTGTAAATATTTAATATTTCATTTCCTCGAGTGGAGATCGAACCCACAACCTGTCTGTCGGTTATAGTCACAGGTTATTTTTTTTTTATTTAAATTTCTTCTTTTTCAATTATTTCTAAATATATATAATTGCGGATTTTTCCAGTAAAGGTCAAATAGTCCTTTCACTGGTTAATCTTTGCTACTTTTCATCACTCGACTAACCGCTATAATGTGACACACACGAATATAAACTTTAGCCTTTTCTCATGCGATGAATTAGGTAATAAAAAGAAAATGATCACAATAAATTACTTTTCTGCAATTTACTTTTAAGTAACATAAAATACTACAGCCATTAACATAACATTAACTTGTCAACCACTTAATTCTGCGTTGTTTTTTTTTTTCATTAAAAGGCGTGATGCTAGAATATACCATAAATATTATTATTTAAAACAATATTTCGCTGCTACAAGTTGATTTTTTTTTTCCTTTGAATAGTTAAGTAATGTTAAAATATTAGTGCTACAAGTTAAACTTTGCTAAAAATAAATTGAATAGAATTTGAATAACACAATTGTAACAAAAGGCAATTTACTGGAGAATTTTTATTAGTTTTTTAACCCACAGCTTAGTGTTGAGTGTAAAATTTACTTTGCTTTAGCAGAAATCTTTGTAAAAGGATGTTGAAGTTTTGTTTCTTTTTTTAAATAAAAGAAAAACTGGAATTTACTTGAGATTAAATAAAGTATATTGTTCATTAAAATAATGTATTTAATTATATTTATTAAATTTAATAAAAATCCATGTAAAGTAAAGAAAATATTAGTTTCTTATCCTGCTCATGACAGGGTAGAAGGAACTTGGGAACCTAGTGTTAAGACATTCTGTTCCTTTCCTAACTTTCTGATAAAATACTTATTAATAATAACCATATGTATTATCTTCACTCCAAATCTGAGATTTATTAATAAACGAAAGAAACTTTTTTCTTATGTTTATTATTGATGCTCGTGGCTTTTGAGGCCTGTCGTGGCGCAGCGGCACAAGCTTGTGATTAAAAACGACATTGTGGGTTCGATCCCCATTCAAAGATATGAAATATTTAATATTTTCAAATTAAATATGAAATGTTTCCATTTCTTCGCTCTGGTAACAAGGGAAACGCCGGCGTTGAGTTCCACCACTCATACACAATGCCTGTGTGTATGCCAAGAGTGTCTTAACACTAAGTTCCCAAGTTCCTTCTATCTACTCTGCCATGTGCGAGATACAGCGTGAAGCAGGTAAATATTTTTTTTTCGCTGATATAGTGTAGTGCATAACCTCTTCACTAAAATTATCAAGGTATTTCACGTAGTGAATTTCCCCACTCGAGTAAATAAAATATTTAATATTTTAATTTCTTCGCTTTGGTAACGATGCAATATGTGATCAGTATCATCCGTTCGATATTGGAACCCGATATTCTACAAAATATTTAATATTGACATTGCGATCATATATTATACCTAACTTTATTCTTTATTATTATTTAATGTTAGAATATAAACCTAGTTATAATGTAACAAATTCTTCTACATCACTTAAGGCATAAAAACTTGTAGATTCATAGATCATTTGTTAACTACATATAATCTTATAATGGCTTTAACAAAAATGCGTTTAGCTACTCTATTCGACTAATTACCAGAGATTTATGTACGTCGTTAGTTAATACGCCTCCTAACACCCTCTAGGGTCCATTGCACAGTAATCAAGGTATCTGGTTAATCAAAACGACATTCATCACGCAACAAAAACTATTAAGACATGAATGACTTATTAAAGTAAAACACAATTTATTAAAGTTTTACTTAAACGATCTATTACGTATTAAAATACATTATACAATAGGTTGTTTTTTTTTGCTTCACGTTGAACTTAGCAGTGTGGGCCGGGAGAACCTAGGAACCTTCGCTTCGTCCTTAGTGCACAAATGACTCGATTGCATCGAGTCCGTAATTCTTTTATTGATCAGGGTGTAAGCTTTTACAACAGGATCCCAGAAAACGTCCAAGAATTTTCTATTTCACAATTTAAAAAAGTTGTGAAAAGACGTTGTGTGTTAAAGGTTAATGCCATATTAACGATTTTATAAATGATAACACGCCTTGGGAATAAAATGCTCGCTCCAGGCTACTCAAATGTATCATTGTCACATAATTATATGATGTAAAATTTTTGATAAAAAAAAGACATGTCCCGCTGAGTTTCTTTCGCCGGTTCTTCTCATGTCTGAGGCAGTAACTTTAGTAAACTGGTGGTAAATTGTTTGACGTTCAAAAAACGAAGCTTGTAACTTCTTATTTTGAATAAAAATATTTGAATTTTGATATTTTTTGAATTTTGTTCCTATTAAAACACCTCCGTTTCCCATTTTGCGTCGTATTCAGAAAGCATTGCTAACGCCGAACGCGTTATTAGAGCGAACTAATAAATTTTTCACTATTTTATTTCCTCAACCCCACAACCCGTTGCATGTTTGTGACAGCGATTGCGTTTTGAATTTTGATAACAGTTAAGTTAATTGACTAATTATATCCTAAACATTTTAACATTTCAATGTGACCGGTCACTATCGACAATTATGTGACAGCTTTTTAATTATATATTTGAAATTAAAATTACTTTAAAATAAAATATAAGACAAAAATATATTAAATATCTTAAAATAAAAACGCTTTAGCTTCCGAGTTTGATGTGAATGTGTTTCTAACCGGGCCGGCCGTGCCAAGTTTTTTAATTACGTATTGTTATTACTGGCAATTAGTTGCGATGCACCAGCAACAATGAGAGAAGATAGCATCTAGCGGTAATGGGAGGGCGTCGCAATTTCACATAAATTGTTGACACCAATGTGTTACTATTGTTGCGGATCCCTTCATATTGAGACAGATTTTGTACAGACAGCAGAATAAGATATCTTTTTAGATTTAATAATAAAAGATTTCGCCTCAAGCGAAACAAGTTGCTCGTCCACCCTCGTCCGCTTTGCTCTCTGTAATCTGATCAAAATACCTGTGATTTCTGTATTTTACACAAGTGCTACAGAAGTGTTCAATGAAACAAAATATTATTAATATTATTGATTTGAGATATTATCCAGCCTGCAATATAAATTATTAGAACGTCTCGTACAAAACTTTTGCTAATAAAGAAAGATAAAAAAAAGAGAAATACAAAAACTATACACTGACATTTTGTTTATTTTATAGTAACTAAAATCAAATTAGATATTCAGTAAAGAATATTAATTAGAAGGTTTAATAATTAAATAGTTATTTGCAATCCAGGTACTAAAATTTTATTCCTTTATATAGACACGATAGAACATTTGAATTTTAGTCGATATTTCATTAAAAAAGAGAAAAACTTATACCTACACATTATATATAATAGAGAAATTATTTTTCCGACCGTACTCCTACTCTTCCGGTACATTGCACAACCCACCACAAACGCTCCGTTTTCACTAGAAAGCTGGATTCGATATGTGTAACACTAGAAGCCGATGGGAAATGGTCGCAATATTCCTTTTTGCTATAATACGATACACTTCACGCATAGTGGTCCACTCACTTGCCTAGTCTTCACGCCCTTTCCCTGAATACATTTGTAATAAATACTTAGTTAATGTATTTCAATTTAGATTTATGCAAATTTAGGTGTCTTTAAGATCCGCCACTTAATACGCAACGGGGAGTTTCAACACAAAGCCTTTAATCTGCCTATTTCGCCATATGGGGAAAAATGTGAAGGTACTCTTACACATCTTACTCAATCGTGAAATATATCAAGTATATAAAATTAAAATGTCTATTAATTCATTTTTTTTTATAAGTATGACCCTCGATTTTCTGGTATGATCAGATATTTTGCCTATATATACAATATAGCTAACAGGTTTGTTTAAAGAGTTTAAAGACAGGTCATAATTTCAAAGCATGCCAAAGTTTTTTTATATTTAAATTTAAGTGCAAAATAAAAAATATAAAGACTATAAGGAATCAATAATATGTATGTTTCTTATATTATATCGTTACGTGTGAAATTGGCTTTTGGTAAAGGAGGAACAAAGAAAAGTTTATGAAACCCCGTTATTTATGCACTATATACCTACATGTCATAGCAAAGTTCATTGATCTTTTTACTAAAAAAAGTCATTCGGTAATCAATACAACAAGGCGGTTTGGACTGCCCCATTGGAGTGGAAATAAAAAATAAATTGTAATCTGATGGAGCAAAGTTCAGGGTGTATACGAAGGGCATCTTAGACAATCCAATTGAAGCTCTTCTAATTTAGTAGCCGTTTGGTGTCCAGAGCGTGGTCTAGCCTAGTCGTGAAACAGTAGTGGCAATGACCAACCTTGTTTACTTAACAGCTAATTTTTCCTTCAAAGTTTTAATAACAATAGACGTCTGCCGTAATCGTTTAGCCAGATTTGAGAAAACTGTACTAAACAACGCCCGCACTAAACCACCAAACTTACAAGTAACTTTTTTTGTAAATCTTTCATCACAGGTAATGATTCGATTTAAAAACCCTTAATTATTGTGCTGGTTTTAAAAAGTAACACACCATTAGACGCGTATTTGCCGGATTGCTTCAAATAATTCGTAAGGTAAAAACTTTCAAACCTTTTAATCTTCCAAACTTACACAACAGCCTGGAGCTAAGTCCGACGTACTGTGCGATGGTTTCGCCTTCAATGCATCATCAAGGGGGCCTGTTACGCAAATCAAAAATTCCAGAATGAAAACGTTGTAACCACTGTGTTTTCTTTTGCAACACGACCACCGTACACCCTTCGAGCCGTTTCCGTAGCAGTGGTGCCACGGTGGAACGTGTATTAGTAAATAAATGATATTTCAAGTTTTCTATTTTGTAAATAAAATGACGTAAAAAGAAAAGAACAGAAGAAAAATAGAAAACAAAGTCGGTTAACGAAACACAGATATCAACATGTGTAAATGTGAATGCTGTATAAATTTGATTTTAGAATACCTAACCATAGAGGAGAAATTAGTAAATAAAATGGCTACTATGACAAAACGATAGTTTTATATTTCGAGATATAAATTAATTAGGAAAATAAAGTAGCAGAATTTATCAGAACGCCTACACGTTTTTGATAGTGATGTTATGGATTTAAGATTTGCTTATCTTAAAAACTCTATTTTTTTATCGTTTATAGAAAACTCTTTTTATTTTCCTGCAGGAAACTGGAAAACTAATGTTAAGACACTTAGACTGCTAAAAGTCTTTGTTCCTATTAAGACACGCCGAATTCAAGAGCCATTGCGTGTTGACTGACGGAACATTACGATATTAAATTTATATATACCTCAAGTGAGAATCAAACTCAGTTCATGTCACATTTATAATCGCACGCTTGTGCTTCAACGCCACGTCTGGCCTCAAATCTAATTAATATTATGTATCTATACCTGTGTGTCAGCAGCCACAGATAACAGGGAGTAAATCTAATGTCCGGTCACTAATGGCGCTGTAAAAGTTTTCAATACAACAAAAACTATATAATTGCTCTGCATCTTTTGATTGCATTAATTGACTTAAAAGTTTGATAATTAAGCCTGAAAATTCGATTAAAGCTTGATACCTTCACGCAATCTTGATACAAATAATCTTAACAGACAGAAAACACAATGATGCTTTAGAGATTCTGCCATTTCTTTTTGAGGTATGGAATGTTAAAAACATAGTCACGACCTTTACTGAAAAGCAGGGTAGGTAGAAAGAACCTGTTGTCAATACTAAGCACACTGCGTGAATATGATACATTACGTGATGAATGACGGCATTCAATGCCGCGCTTTGTCTTGTTACCAAACCGAAAAAAAATAATTCGTTAGTAGGAATCGAATCAACTATGCCACAACGGCCACATTTTTTTATTTTTATTTACATTTTTATTGTCTTATTTTGCTAAATCACACCTAATATCTTTTCAATTCATTTTTCATTCTAACTTGATTGATTGACACTTCTTGCTCATAATACATAGTATAATTTTAGGCTGTCGAACCACGTTGACACAGATTTTAATTTTAAACGTATGTGGGTTCTATTTCTAATCAGATAATGGGCTATTTTTATTTTCTCATTCTCCGCTGCTCAAAAGACAAAGCTCAACAATTAGTTCAGTCACCCAATACGTAATGTTGGACATTGCGTGTTGGGTGGCTGGCTGTGGCTGGACCGCCATCAGCCACAGCCAGCCATACACCTACAAAAACATATTAGAGTTATTAAAAACGGACGTTGCCTTGTCATTATTATAATTATTTAATTATAACAAACTTGTAAATTGACTTATATTCCATTTGGAAGAACAGAGTTAAGACATTTTTTCAATCTTGTTGAACGAAGGAATGGCCTTAAGTTGCGCTAACCGACAAAAGACACGACAAAATTGAAAGTGAAAACACTTATATGCAAGTAGAATCGCGCTTAACGGTCAGAACCAGGCGTTGCAATCATTTTTTTAAATACAATGAAACAGATTAATTAACTTAACGAGAATATATAAAATCAATGATCATCCCGCTTCACTTTAGTGGTATAAATATGTTTACATTTTTTTTTATTTTTTATATTAATTTGTAATCTACTAAATAACTTATATAATAAAAAGTTATCCCCAAGGAGATATATCGCAAATGTATATATATTAATAGTTAAGTAAATATACATTTTACAATCTAATATTATTGTCTTGGAACTTTCACTCCAATGAACGGTGAATATTTTCTAGATTGACGCATCTATGGAAACCGTAGTCATTGTAAAGAGCAAACTTGCCTACAATAACCATTGTGTGAGCAGTTTTAGCTGTCGACAAACATTAAGTAAAGTGGCTATTTTTACCTATACTTGTAACAGTATAATGATAATATAAAGCTATAGTTTATTTTGAAAATTACATTGAAAATATTTTTTATGTCCTTAACAATAATTATAAAAATATATTTTTTGTAATATATCAATTTCAATTATTCGTTTACCAATTATACATGAACATCTAGAAACTAGAAATTCTTATGAGATTCAATTAAACTAGAGCAAGGCTGTTAAATGTGTTTTTTTTTTTGTTTTATCGATTACGTTTACGAGGTCATAAGAAATAAATAATATTTTTTTATTTCAATTATAATAATTTATATAAAAATAAAAAAAATGGTAAATGTGACATAACCTAAAACATTTTCATAAATCTTTGGTTAATATGCTAAAGCTGCACTCAGAAATTGGCCTATTTTATAACAATTAAAAATATATGACGTTTCTGAGCGAGACTTTAACAATTTATGTCACATTAAAATAAATAAAGAACAGAATTTGAATAAATCGTACATACCTAATTAAAGCTAATAAATTATTAATGTATTCCATTATTAATATACCCAATTGTTTTCATTGTAGTTTTTTGTTGAATTTGCGAGTAATCCCTGCTCTATTCGGTAACCGAGATCTGGATGAACAATTGAAAAGAACTTCACCGCCCGTTTTTGCAGGAAGGGTGCAACGGGTCCTAAACTGTACAAAACATTTTCAACCAATCTAGCCCGTTCTTCCGTGGTCATCTCATTTACATACAATTCTGTAGCTTGTTTAAAGTTATTTGGTTCAGGTTCAACAATTTCTATGAGCTCAGATCTTTTCTTATCAATGTAAGGAACAGGACCATTAAAAGAGTTTGGAAAATAATTTGGAATATCTTTTTCGTTGTCTTTAACTGGGGGTTGACCATCTCTATTATAAATGAAAGTTGAAGTTCGAAATGGGCAGTTAACGGGTATTCTATTAAAATTAGCTCCCAATCGGTAATATTGAGCATCTCTATAAGCTAAACGACGTGCCTCAAATACCTTATCCGGTCCGCCTAAAATGCCTGGAACTAAATTAGCAGGACTATATGCTAGTTGCTCTATCTCCGCAAAATAATTAACAGGATTTTTGTTTAACACAAATTTCCCTATTGGATGCAACGGAAATTGATCTAATGGAATCGTATTTGTTACATCAAATACGTTAAAATCAGCAGTTTTAACATCATTTATTGTTAAAATTTGTATACTGACAGTCCATGAAGGAAAATCACCATTTCCTATAGCTCTGTATAAGTCTCTTGTATTGTAATCGGGATCCTCTGCTCCAATTTTTCTTGCTTTCTCTGCTCTCAAATTCTTTATACCAGCATCAGGCGTAAAGTGAAATCTTATAAAATGTATATCGCCATGTTCATTTTCTACTTGATAGGTATGTATCCCAAATCCAGGCATATGTCTATAACCATCTGGAATCCCACGATCACCAAAAACCAACAAAAACATATGGAAACTTTCTGGTTGCAAAGTTAAGAAGTCCCAAAGAGTATTTCCGTCAAACAAATTTGTTGCAGGGTTCTTCTTTTGAGCCCTTACAAATGTTGGGAAAAGACGGGGATCATTGTAGACGTACATAGGTGTATTGAATCCAACAATATCAAAATTTCCATCTTCCGTATAAAACTTCACAGCGAACCCGCGGGCATCTCTCGTTGTATCACTACCACCTCTTTCTACAACTACAGGAGAAAATCTGGCAGCGACTGGTGTCTTCTTTCCAACTTTGCTAAATAATTTGGCTTTACAAATATTTGTAATATCATGAGTTACTTGAAAATATCCAAATGCGCCTCCAGCTTTTGCGTGAACTAATCTTTCTGGGATTCTTTCCCGAACTAGATGCGTCATAGTATCCATAAAGTATTCATTGAAAATTAATCTCGTGTTCAAAGTGTTTAAGGCTTCTTTATGTTCAACAGGAGCTCCAGCACTAGTAGTTATTATACCAACTGGGCCCTGAAATTAACAAGTAAAAATAATAAGAAATACAATGTTATAAAATAGCACTTTTAAAATAAAAAATATAAATACGTTTACTTGATAATTTAAAACAAATTTACGAAGAATATGAAATGAATTTAATAATATACCGTGGTTTTCTCTTTGAACATTATAATTTGTTGAGCGGCGGGATCTCTATCCATTGTCGCCGCTGCGCCTATCACAAACAACGCTAACAGTAACATTATTACCAACACACTTGCAACCAAGAAAATCAACAACTTCTCTTACTACCAAACACCGTCTTTATAATGCTCTGAATATTGCGACCTTGTTACAAGCAAGACACGGACACCGCAACGATTACTCAACGCCTAACAATAGGATTGGTTATATTATTTTATACCAGGTTGACCATTGCAAATGCAAGCCTCTTAAATTAAAAACTATCAATAACATAATCAATACGCAATGCCTCAATTTCAGTGGAAAATAGGGCACGTACCGGCGTGTTTTCACCCTAGGTTTCCCAAGTTTTCTCTACCTGCCATGATCGGGATACAGCGTGAAAACAAAATCCATAACATAACAATAATTGTAGTTGGAATGGATAAAAAACTAATTAATAACGTAATATATTAATTTTATTATATACTAGTGTAAAATATTTATTATATTATTTTAATATGTACATTTGCATTTCGTATTGAGAGCCCGAATTTAACGCCGTAGCTCACTACGCAATGCAAATGGAGTGTCTAAATGTGATTAAAGTCTCTTATAATTAGGTTCCCAGATTCCCCCTATGTGAGGGATATAGCTTGAAGTGAAAATAAAATAAAATTTTAAAGACAGATTTTATTGCATATGCTTTATTTTAGACATCAGTTACAATTTTAATACAACATAATTGATTTACAATCCCAGTGGGGTTGTTAAATTATTTAAAAATAGAAAACTATATTCTTTAATTATAAGTATATAACTTTTGTTTTTTTAGCATCACGCTGTATCCCACGCGAGGGAACCCGGGAACCTAGTGTTAAAACACTCCGTTTCACTTCCGTTCCCCACTTTCTGCCGAATTTGAGGCATTGCGTGTTCAATGGCTGAACTTAACGCCGCGCTTTGCCTTATTACCAATTAAATTAATTAAATTTACTAATGTTTTTTACGTAAAAGTTTTTAAAAGTTAACTTTATATATATTTTTGGTTGTTTATTTATTAGTTAAATATGCACGCAATATTATTTAAATGCTATAAAGCGTAATTGCCATTTTATGATAATACATTTTATTTCAAATATAAGTATTATATTGCAAGGTTGCAATATTTATGAAACAATTAGTTTTATTATAAATATAAATAACTTTAAAATGTTACTGTTGTATGTATGTTTACGTAGGATTTTTAATGGCAGATTGAATAAGCTAACGTATTATGTACTTAGGTAACAGATAGATTTAGATACGATAAATTGAGTTACATCAAGCGCTTTGATCTTCGTGTCGATATCTTGTCGATACATTGCATTATAAACGTAATTTACTCAAAGTGAACAAAAAATATTTGACTTAAGTAATTTGTGTCATGATGATCAAATAACAGCTACGTTATGGTTATAATATTTAATCTTTTTCAGACAATTGTTGCAAACTTTTTTAAAAGCTTTTTTGGCATATTTATATATACATATATATATATATATATATATATATATATATATATATATATATATATATATATATATATATATATATATATACATATATATATATATATATATATATATATATATATATATATATATATATATATATATATATATATATATATATATATATATATATATATATATACGTACGGAGAAGTTTTTTAGATCGAAGCAACGTTTATCGTCGGTACAAAATATTGTCACAACGCCGACAATATGTAAACGATAAAGATAATACCGGAAACACAGTAAAGAAAATTATTTGGGCATGCGACCGGTCCGCGAAATTCATATCAAAATAGCTCAATTTCAACCAAAATCAGCATTTTTAGATCGAAGCAACGTTTATCGTCGGTACAAAATATTGTCACAACGCCGACAATATGTAAACGATAAAGATAATACCGGAAACACAGTAAAGAAAATTATTTGGGCATGCGACCGGTCCGCGAAATTCATATCAAAATAGCTCAATTTCAACCAAAATCAGCATTGCATGAACATTCCTAATGAGTTTTTGGACTCTGCGGCAATCTAAATTTGCCCCAGGGTGGGTCGAATGTTAAAGTTTTGCTTACAGTTTTCTCCGATAATATTCCTTATTGATCATTTTACCCTCTGGCAAGAGCTCATGATACTCAATCGGTAATATTCCTTATTGACCATTTTATTCTCTGGCAAGAGCCGTAGAAGTAAAATGGTCAGTAAGGCATATTACCTACAAGGAATATTACCTTCCACAAATCCGGGCGTTTCTGCCATCCGGATTTGTGGAAGAACAAAACTTGGCTTTTGCACCACGATAACACCCCTGCTCACGATAACGCCCCTGCTCCTTTGTTGCTTGTACGATAACGCCCCTGCTCCTTTGTTGCTTGTGCGAATACTTTTTAGTCCGTAGTAGTAGTAGTAGATCGCTGCGGTATCATAAGTGTAATGATACTTCAGTGATCTTATTCGGCAGATCTGACCCCCTGTGACTTTTTCTTGTTTCCAAAATTGAAGAAGCCCATGAAAAGACGACGGTACGCTACGATTGACGAGATAAAAACGGAATCGAAGGAGAAGAAAAAAAAATATATTTTTTGAATTGCTTCGGAAATTGGAAAAAACGTTGGCACAAGTGTATCACACATCCTTGAATTTATATATCTCATGAGGATTACTTTGAAGGGAAACAGTAGATATTCATAGATATATAAATAAATATTTCCTTTACAAAAAACAAATTTCCCGATAGATTCTGAACATATCTAGTATATATACCCTAGTCAAACATCCCTGAAGTTGTAGGTTTTTTAAAATATTATTAGAGTAGAAACATTATATTATACGACTTAACTATAGGTACGATAGGTATTAATTATAACATTTTTGAACCATGACGAGATAGTTTATCTTATGTAAAATTACGTAAATATAAGCAGCATTATTGTTAATTTAAGCAGTAATAAAGTAATAAGTAAATTATTGTAAAAAAATGATCAAGTCAGTCAAGCTATTCAGACTCGCCTACCAAAGGTTCCGTACCAATTTCAGAATTGTAGTTTCAAATACAAGTTATAATTTTTAAAACAACTTATACTAGAATTAGTGCATATCGCAAATGCCACCTCAGTCTCCCCGTGACCATGGACTATTGTAAAGTGTTCGAAACGTCGGGGTTTTCAAAAACATGTTTACTTATTTAATGTTATATGTCCTATTTCAATGTTATTTAAACAATACATTCCCTTAAATAGAGACATTAAGAAAAGTGCCGGTGGGCACATTCTTAGTGTAGCATTGGATGTATAAAACTAGGTTAAACTAAAATTACTCATTACTTAAATTGATAGGTAGATCGTAATAATATTGTTAGTGTATATAAATATTTTTACACTAATTTATAAAAAACTGCATTTTTTTTTATATTTGATATGAGCTTTTTTATATTAATAATTGTTAATTTAGTTAAATGTTTAAGGAAATCTTCAAGTAACAAAAAGTTCAAAAAAATATATGATAACTAAAATCGAAAACTCGGTCTCCAAATTATAGTTCCTTATTTATCTCTTTTAATTTATTTTTTCAGGTACATAACGAGATAATTTTAACATTTTATATTAATCAAAAACCTTACTATCATAATTTTTCTCCATATACGAGTATGTTATATATTTAAATATTCATTCGATAATTTTGTTTTAAGAAATAACGCGGAACTGTAACGATATTTGGAATATGTTCCGGAACTGGAATGGAACAGCTGGAACATGTTCCTGAATTTTGTCAGAACGTAACTTCACGAGTATGTGTTTATACCTAAGAAGATTCACTGCGTTGTTATTTGGCTCTGATGCTAGCTTCACAAAGAATGTTGAAGTTGTTTTCTTTTCAGTAAAACACTTAGCATTGCTAATCAATAACTATATTACCGGTGGCTTCTATCGCTTCTTTGATTATATACTGAGTGGAGTAGATGGATGGCAGATTTCTAATTACTATTCGAAAATTTCTTGTATCTTTGTTATTAAATTTTTAAATGTATGGTCTATAAAACTTTTTTTTTAACATTCATAATCAGTCAACAGAACTCAATTTAAATACTATTGATTTTGACTGGGTTCCTTTTAAGTATTTTGTAGGTAAATTGATTTCTTTCTGCTACTTTTTCTAAGTAGTCGGTCACTTTATTTACATTTTCAACACCATAGGTGGTAGATTTTCACGGTATAAGAAGATAGTAGCCAAATCTACGGACGCGAACAATACCATCTCGCATTATATCTTATCTGTATTTATATTTACATCGTTTTATTTAATCTGTATTGTCAATTATCGCTAATGGAATGTCAACGAAAATAGCACCTATTGTCAAAAACCTCTAAAACTTACAATATTGCTTCATATTTTATTTTTTAAATTCAAATTTTTAACTAGAACTATGTTAAATATATAATTAATAGTATATATTTTCTTAAATTTTTCTTTGTGCGAAATTAGCTTTAGTCACAATGGCAAGGTCGTCAAAGGATGAACCAATATTTAATGACAATACATGGAATTATCATGCGGAAACCGGTGAACAGTGTGCACCTGGTAGAACAAACGAGATTAAACAAACACCTGTATCAGGTAATTCTGCAGTTTCACCTGAAGACATATATAGAAGATCTAATTTCAACAATGATGTTTATATTAGCAAGCCTTTTAACATGCAAAGTGGAGATAGCATGTCAAATAAAGATGATAAAATGAATTTCAACACCATACCTAATGTAAATCGTATGAACCGTCAAAATTACGGCAATGCTATGCTTAATTTAGGCAATGGACAAGTAGTTAGAGTGATTTATGATGAAAATAACCAACAATTAATTTTTCCTATGTCCGGTCAATATGATCTCTTTAACCACAACCAAAATGTGTGTGATGTGCCTTTGCAATCGCAGCCGTCACATTTATTTACATTAAACCAAGAATTTACTGGAAACAAGAATGTTCATGTTCCACCATCGACTGCTACTATCCAACCTAGTTCTTATAACTCAGAAAATGGAAATCAAACATCAAATATACCCACATCAAACTTTTTAAAAGAGGTCCTTGGTAACTGGGAACCAAACTCTTCAGGCACTTATTCTCCATTTGGTCAAAATTATCCCCTCAATCATCCAGATGCCCCAACTATCTCTAATAATACATCTTCAGCAGAAACAGCTATGACCCAAATGAAACCAGAGCATTCACCAAAACGAAATGACAATGTTCCTTTATCTGACACAAGTAATAAAAAACGAATAGTAGCAGAAGTTAGACCAATGCGACCAAGCTACTCAGATGTTTTAGCTAAAAATGCTAAAAGTCCTCAATCAGACACTGCTAAAAAGGTTAAAGCAAATAATAATATAGAAAATAAAACACCCAACAAACCAACACATAAATTTGAAAAATCATCTAACAATATGAAACATATGAATGATGAAAAATCAAAACATGAAAAGAAACCTCAAGGTAGCACTATATCTTCCGGAAGCGAATCCGGTGATGTTAATACAGATGATACGGAAAAATATCAAAAAACTACTAAGAAATCTAAAAATAAACGCAATAACATGTCACGTAAATGGTCATCATTAGACGATATAACAAATGAAGAAGGAAACTTCACCCAAGATAATGAAAGTCAATTTGTGTTTATAAAGAGTGACTCAGAAAAATCTGCAAAGAATGACAGAAAACATGATAAGTCTAAAGATGATGACAAAAGTGGGGATGAGGATGACTTTAAATTTGACGATGATGAATTAAATTCTCAGTTTATACTTCAAGAAAGCCAAAATGACAGTATAAAGGCTAGAAAGAAGAAAGACAGGAATCATCACAAAATCTCTAAATCATTACAAGATAAGAAGAAAGTAAATCAAAATAGATTTAGAAAGAATAAGCCTGGATACATGGGCTTAGTGCAAAATTATTTGGAACATTGGATAGAAGTGTCATGGAAAGCTATAATTTGGTTTTTTTATTTGCTTTCTGATATATGTAGAATGAGTCTCCATCTTTCATTTGATTTGTAAGTCTTTTTTTTATATTTATGCTGTATCCTTCATATAGGAAGGTAGACACAGAAAGAATCTAGTTTTGAGAAACTCCAATAGTTTTCAAGACTGTACAGTGCAACTAAACATTGCACTAGAGCAGGTATATAAAAATTAATCATTCCCCTGAATGGGAATTCAAATCACATCTGTTGCTCTTACAGTCACATATAGTACCAAAACATTTATTTTTCTTTGCTAAATGTAAAATAACATAAAAATACTTCAATTTGATATATTTTAGCAGTCATATTTGTATAGGTCTTAGGAATTCTTGGTGACATAAAGATAGCAATCAAACATTATATTCTTAGAATGTGTTTTCTTATATATACATATATATTTTTGGTTTGATCTTGTATATTACTTTATTATGTATTAAAAAGGTAATAATTCTAATCATAAATTCCAGATGTACATCAGTGTTTACACAGACATATGTAAGTTCGCAAGCAGTATGGCGCAGTAGCAAGGATTGGCTCTCGAAACTCAGTGAAAATAAATACCTAATGTATATTGACAGAAAATTTGGACACACTCAGTTTGCTTTTTGGCGAAGATTAAGATGGTTTAAAAAAGGTATAATAGCTTTTAAATTATATTATATTAACATATATTCATATATTTAAAATATGTACATATTTTAGGGGTCATCTCCTACAATTAAATATTGCCATAGGAGGATAACCTAATAAAAAATAAAATATATTTTCTGTTAATACATTGCTAATAAATAAACTCCATTAGATAACATATTTTTATGAATTATGTTAAATAATAGGTTTGAAATATATTAAATAGATCACAATAAGTATTATTTACAGTAATTAAAAAAAAAACAAGTTTCAAAAATTTTAAAACTTATTTTACTTACAATGCTATGTAAATTTATATCAAATGTTTCTATTTATATTAGGTGTTATTATATTTTATTAGAAACTGAATTGGAAACTGGTGACGAAACAAAACTTAACTCGAATATACCACTGCCTGCTACTGGGGAGGAAGCTATGAAACGATTACTGGCTTGTAAAGGAAAGGATCCATATAGGTGAGTAGATGAGACTGGCCATCACTGCACATAGGGACGTCTGATTGTTATTTTAAAATGCTATTCTTCTGATGTCTTTTAATTTCTCTATTTTATAACTGCTAATATAATTTTTTTTAGTTTACTCCAAACCAGGGCCACTGCGTGCCTATTATGTGTTTACGCGCTAAGAGGCGGAACTCAACGCCGCGCATTGCCTTGTTACCAGAGCCAGAACATGAGAATATAAAATTTTTAATTTCCTCAAATGGGAATCAAATTCACTGCCTGTCCCGTTTACAGTTGCATGCTTGTTCTCCTGCACCACAACTGGCCTCAATTAAAAGGAAATACTTATAAAAATGATTTTTTATTAAAAATTTAAAATTTAAGCTTACTTTCTAAATTATGCAGTGGAAATTAACATTTTAATTATATTTTAATTTGTAGCACAATAATAATTATTTAGGATGTTCAGAGATTTTTAAAGATAAGAATACTATTTGATATATTTATTCAGCCCTCCTATTACTAGACCTCAGGGGAATGGCATATTTCATTATTTTAATTTCCTAGCTCTGGTGATGAGGTAAGGCGCGGTGTTTAGTTCCGCACTCAATACGCAATGCCTCGAGAAATATACAAATACATTTTGATCGGAGTGCCTCTCGAACACAAAGTCCCCAGGTTCTTTCTGCCTACACTGCTATTTGCGAGATACAGAGCAAAGCAAAAATAGATATATACGTATTTTTTATAAATTTTAGCATCTTGGGCGTGAGCGTGTCGTGTACAGATGAAGAGATAAAACGCTACTATCGCAGACAGGCGTTCCTGGTTCATCCGGATAAGAACCAACAACCCGGCGCTGAGGAGGCTTTTAAAATATTACAGCACGCGTTCGATCTTATTGGAGAACCGGTAAGAATTATATTATATATTCGTTTTAAATACTTTAGAAGAAGAACTATTAATAATTAATTAAAAAAATAATTATAAAATTTCGGCGCGCGGTGTTATAAAAATTCGCGGCGTTGACTCAAAACGCAATGCCCCAAATTCGACGGAAGGTGGGGAACGGAAGTGGAATGGAGTGTCATAACACTAGGTTTCACTTCCGTTCCCTCTGCCTACCCTGCCTAGTGCGGGATACAGCGTGAAGCTGAAAAAAAAATATAAAACAATTAATTAATAAATGGTGTTCGCTCTAATTAGTTAATTAACTATTTTTTTTTACAAATGAGGTTTTATTTATGTAACCTATATAGTACGGGACAAATCTTTCATTTAAGTACTCACTTCACGTAATATGGTACCCTCCATATAGTTCCTCATCGTGCGTTGTGAAAGGGACGAACGGAGACGGAAAAAAATCTAACGAAAAGTTGTAACGACATTTTTTGCGTTAGTGTAGTAAGCCGTGTGGCGAGCACATGTTTCTCTCTCTCTCTCTCTCTAGAGATAGAGATCTCTATCTCCCTCTTTCTCCCTCTCCCATAGAAAGCAAACTTATTGTTTTATATTAGAGAGAGAGACAGACAGACCAAAGACCATAATTAGTCCTTGTTCTGTTATAGTTATAAAAATAATTAAAATAATCATTAAAAAATATTTGTTAAAAAATAAAATTATGATATTAATTTGAAACCGTCGTGCTACTTACTAGCTGACTGTTTGATCCCCACTTGAGGGAGATGATTTATTTCCATCCCCTGGTTCTGGTCTCTCATCACCTCTTGAAATCTTGGAATCTAGTCTAAGTCTATATAATTATTAACCTTATCGCTATCACTACGTCCAAATTATTAAACGCTTTTACAGCTTATTTATGCTATTAGCATCTCTGTAGGTAGCTGTATTTCAAATTTCCGCTGCCCAAAGATAATTCCTTAAAATTATTGTTGGGCAAGTGTCGTATTTTTTAGCTTCACACAATTTTCCGCGTTTACCACGTTCCGACGAAATTCGGGTATGGCGTGTTGAATGGTGGAACTGAACGCTGCGGTTTGCCTTGTTACCAGAGCAAAGAAATGAAAACATTAAATATTTTATTTCATTCGCCACGACAGGCCTCAGTTGTTTAACATGTATTGCAGGAGCGTCGTGAAGCGTACGAGCGCGCCCGCCTGGAGTCGCGCAACGCGGAGGCGGCGTGGGGCGAGCTCAGCGTGCTGCTGGCGCAGCTGCACGACAAGATGGAGTTCGCCGCTAACACTATACGGTGCGTTGTGCACAATGACATTGCTTCTATTCTAAAGAATATATCTATTGTTGTCAATGTTGGCCATAATGAGTCGAATTCTCCAGACACCGGAGTGACCTCAACACGTAATGCCTCGAAAATTCAAAGGATTTCGAAATTTGATTCGAATTGCGTGAGTGTTGTAACAGTAGTTTTGGTCGGCCTACCTTGCTACATACGACATTCTATACGATACGATATTTATATAGTAATTTGTCCGTCAGGTGCACGAACTGCGGGCGGCGCCACAAGCGCGTGGCCACGGAGCGGCCGTGCTACGCCGCGCGCTACTGCGCGCAGTGCAAGATACGACACTCCGCCAAGGAGGTGCGTACTTCTTAGTCAAATAGCGGCGTTAAGTTACGCTACACAATGGAATGTTTCGAGGTTGGATGGAGAACAAAATATTAAACACTACCGTCACTTTCTAAGCATAATTAGGTTTGAAGTAAAGAAATGAAACAGTGGTTTGAGCTTCGTATCAATCAATGAGAATATGGATTTCATTCTAAATTTATCAAAACTTAGATATATTAGTTATTTAATTTTATAATAGTCGTTGATATGCCTAATAGTGATAAAAAACTCGGTTACAATAGACACCTTAGTTTATTGAAAGTTTATAATGTAAGGTTATTTTATAAACACAATTAATATAAGAAAATATTATTTTTTATAATATTTTCTTATATTAATTGTGTTTATAAAATAAATAATGTTATAATTAATATATATGATAAGAAAATACAATTAAGATAAAAAGGATGCGAACGAAGTATCGATATCGATGTGTAATCGATAATATGAATAAATTCGCGCCGCTCCTGTAGCTCCTCTGGAGTTACTCGGGGCCGTGGACGGCGGTGATCATTGACCATCAGGTGACCCGTACGCTCGTTTGCCGTGTATTTCCATAAAAAAAGTAAATAAACAATTACTCGGATACAACCGATCTTTCGGGAAAATGTGATGATATTCTTTTTTAAATAACAAAATCTTAAATCGCCTCACATATTATGGCCATAGCTTTTGTAATATTTGTAATGCCAAAAAAAAATGTATTTTAACTACCATAGTACCTATACGTATTTTTTAGTCATTATGTATATTTAAAAAGTTTGTTAAATGTTTTCAGGGTGATATCTGGGCGGAATCCAGTATGATGGGTTTGCTGGTGATGTACTACGCGTGCATGGACGGCGCCGTCTACCAAATAACGCAATGGGCCAGCTGTCAGGTTAGTTTTCACATCTATATTTATTTTTCTATTATAGGTATTTTGTGTGCACTAGAAATATCCTTTTTTTAATTCACATTGTATCCTGTTTTTGGAAGATTACAAAGAAAAATAATTTAAATTTTGAAAATTAAAAGTGTTTAGATACTATTTTTCAATTTTTAACCTAAACCTTAACGTAAAATATTGGTATATGTATTCTTCTTTAACCAAAAAAGTATATTGTTTATTTTTTCTATTCATAGAAGAAAAATCTAAAGCAACTGCGGCCGGACTGCCACGTGGTCCAGTACCGCATCGTGCTCGGGAACAAGGCGGCGGCCAACGACGCGCAGCGACCTACCGTCGGGTAAATTGGACATTTATTTTTTGTTTTATTTATATAAATATTGAAAATGAATAGGAAATATCAATGTTGTTTCTTTTTTATTAACTTAACATTTTATAGATTGAAGGATTAAATATAATTTGCATGGTTTTTTTTTTTTAATTTTCTTGATATAAATACATTTAATGAAAGAATGCAGCGTGTGGATAAATTAAATGATGATGATGATTAAATGATGATTTGCTAACATTTATTTATGACATGTTAATATAATATAACAAAATATTATTTGTCTGTCTACCCTCACGCGGGTAACAGCGTGAAGCATAGAAAATATATATGTTAATTCGCTAATTATTTTTATGTTATACACTGCATAAAAGGGTCATTAATATCTATTATTTTTGTTCCAGGCCCAATCCTAATCTCGAAGAATTTCTCAATAACTTGTACAGCAAATCTGGAGTGTCTCCAAACACATCAATGTCAAAGTCCAACGAGGCAGACGCGAAAAAGCGACGTAATAAAAAACCTAAAGCATAATTAAATGTAAAAAAAAACTGATGCCGTTAAAAAAACCTTTTAAATACCTTTCCACACTGACAGAATGAGATTCCAATATGACGTCTCGTTCTGTTGCTCCGTCGTAATATTATCTGTGAGAACATGCCTTTGATAAAATAAATATATATATTTGAAATAAATATGAATAAATATTCTGTAAAGTTCTATTCTACAGTAGATTGAAAGCAGATTTTAATTGAAAAATACTATAAATATTGAAGATTGATGCACACTGGAAACGGAGAGGTCTATTCTTATACTATATTTCTTACTTGCTGTAGCCTGTATAAGAAGGGTAAGCCAAGGGAACTTCCCGTTCCCTTACGCATCACCTAAGTCGATTCATTAAGTAGCGGAACTTAACGCCGCCTTCTCTTGTAACTAAAGTGGGAAAATAAAAAAAAAACATTACCCTGAGTGGGAATCTAACCCACATCCCACTAAAGCTTCTGGCGGCTTCTTTCTTTTTGGCGGTTCGCTGCGGTGCAACAAGGCGGCGTTGAGTCCCGCAACTCAACGTTAAATCTCAAAAATTCCTTCTGCTTTCCCAACTATATGTCAGATACAGCGTTAAGATAAATACTACCGTATGTGTGGATCTTTCCGTTTTTGGTGAATTTATTAGTGATAATGCGTGTCTCTGCAATTTACTTAGATTTAAATATGTATCTTGGAGTTATTATAATAAATAATATTAAAATTTCATTTCCTAAAATCTATTAATAGCACATTTTAAATTTCTTTACTATTGGCAACACTGGTATGTTATCTTTTTTTTAAATGTCGAATACTCTCTTTACAGATAATTAATGAATCATGGAATATTTGTTGTGTTCAATAATCTATTTTATAATAATTATTAATAATGTTGACATTTGTCTGTTGTTAAAAAACACTTTCAAACAACATATATTGTTTTTGTAAACAAAACAAAGTGAGTTTTAACGACATATTTTTTCTTTACAACATTATTGTAAACTACCAAATAGTGGTAAATTTAAATTTTGACTAAAAATATTTTCTGAATTTTCACCTTTATTAGAATTGTTGTAACGCCTAACAGTACAATTGTAAGTGCATTCAATGTATTTAAATTTTATTATGAAATACCAACTTTTATTAAAATATATAGCCATTGATTATTGTATCTTATTTACTTTATTTTATAATTGTTACGTGAATATTGTTCTTATTTGTATTTAAATTTTAAAATTTATCCTGTGTTGTGCGGGTGGACAGAGCACATTTAGTGTTATAACACTCCGTTCTATAAGTACCTCCTGATTTTCGGTACTTTGTTGTTGGGTAGAGTAAAACGCCGCGCTTTAGTTACCATAGTGATAAAATAGAAATTATTCACTACCCCAAATCGGAATCGAACCTGAAACCTTCGCGTTAGGTGTCTTTGCGCAATTACATTCTCGACTATTAAAAAATATATTTTTTTATGTTTTATAAATAATTGTTAATTGATCAAGATATACAAAGGTACAAATAAAAAAAAATGGCTATTAATTTTAATAAATGTTTAATTTGAATAAATTTGCCGGTATTTTTAAAGAACGCTATGACTTGAATTATTGTTAAGATTTATTTTTCATAAAAAATACTAAGTCATTATAAAACTAATGAGATGTGTACTAACGAACGTTTGGTGTTCGAGGCAAATGAATTGATTTATTTATATTTATGTATTTTTTGTTTGATCACTTTGGTGGCATAAAAGTTATAAACATTGTTCTATTATTTAAATTGTCATAAACCTGCAAATAAAATCTCGAATAATTGATTTATCCATTTAGTAAAATTTACATGTGAGCAAAGAAATTTATTTTGATTAAAAATATGTGAGGATATTCAAAATCGTTAAATAATTGAAAAAAATCAAGGTATCCCACACGTGGCAGAGTAAACAGAGGGAACTTGGGAACCTAGTGTTAAGACACACCGTTCATCACTTTCCGCCGAATTTGAGGCATTGCGTGTCGAGTGGCGGTAATCAACGCCGCGCTTTGCCTTCTTACCAGAGCGAAGAAATGAAAACTCGAAAGAAAAAATTTCCTCGAGCGGGTATCGAACCCACAACCTTTCTCGTTTAAAGTGTGACCGTTGTTTGTGCCCCTGCGTTGTCTGTTTTATAACTTTTATGTGTTATCGAAGTGGCTACGCGTAGTTGTACGCACTGCCTTCACATGAGATTATCAGTTGGTAGGCTAGCGGGACTTATCATGTAGGCTTGCTTCATGTGTCAGTAAACATGTGAAAATCATTATGAGTTTTATTTTTATTGACCCTGTTTCTTTTTTTATGCCTAGAAAAGAGTTTGTTATACAAGGAAGTTTTAATCTGATAATTACAATTATTTTTAAATTACACTTTGAATTAATTTCTGTAAATTATTATTTTTTTCTACTGGGTCGTGTATTGTTTAATAAGTTGGAGTGGTGGTGTCACCACTGCGCCATGATATCATCACATGGAATATTTGCATTTCTTTGCTATTTTTCATCTTTTGTTCTATAAAGCTATAATTCTGTCGTAGTGCACCGGCACGAGCGTGTGACTGTAAACGACAGGTTCATCCCAACTCGAATTCGAAATTAAATGTTTAATATTTCGTTCTGGTAATAAGGAAAAGCGCAGCGTTGAGTGCCATCACTCAATACGGAATACCTCAAATTCGACCGGAAAATGGGGAGCGGAACGGAGTGTCTTAACACAAGTTTCCTCTGCCTACCCTGCCATGTACGGAATACAGCGTAAAGCTAAGTATAAAAAACATTTTTTAAAAATTCAACGCTTGACGCGTCTCAGAAAGTAGCAAATTGAAAAAATATTTTTGCGATAAATAATCCAATTATTACGAAAAGCTTCTAATGTATCACTTAATTCTTTTATTTGACCACGAATGCGAAATCGCATGTTAATCCTAGCCGTTTATAAATGAAACTCGTTATTTATACTTCATAGATTTTTTATTACTAATATTATTCCATCATTATTTCACTGTTTCTATCAGTGACGATACAATCTTCGTAAGTCCACTTCGGGAATATTCGTTTGTAAAGATTTAGGAGGATGGTGTCTTGAGATTTTAGTTGCCCGTCAAAAACACATTTCATGTGACCATGAGTACCTTTAAAATTAAAAAAAAGTATTTTTTTTAATATTTTTAAAGAGATTGAAAAAAAACCACAAGTGAAAACTGCTACTAACCTAAGGGTTCTTTTATATGTCCAGTTCGTCCATATTTAGTTCTTAGTTTACATGGTTTGAAATATGTTACGTCATCTCTGTTAAAGAACATAAACCTTATAACTGCTGATTTCTCATGAACCTGTGAAAATATATATTGATTAATATAATTTATGAATTCATAGGTAAAGCAAGAAATATTGAAGAATATTATTCATATTTTTATATAGTTGGCGGAACTCAACACCGAAAAGTCCACTTTTGTATAAAGTGATATACATTGCTAGTGTAAAAAAAAATGTTCTCTAGCCATCTATATTTATAATAAATTTGTAACTGATTGTCAATCTTATAACGTTAATTAATATAATGGGGACCCAAAAAGTATTTTTTTTTGTCTGTTCATCTGTGGCAGATTTAATTGCAGTTTTCACTATTATAATTTGGTAAAGCTCAACATTTAGTGTTTGTTTTATTTAAAGCAGTATGGATTGATAAAATTGATTAAAAAAAATATTGATAGTTAACATTTAAATTTTTAAAGTACATATGGTTTTATATGGTTCTAAAAGCGATAATATTACTAGAAGATGAAAGAAATCGAGATTAGAAAATAAAACAGTCTAATTTTAGTGAACAAAATCACGAGCAGGTTATTATAGAGTAGAGTATAGGTCAAATACATTGCGACGTTAAAAAAGATTTCAATTACCTTATATGGGTGACCAGAGAGCACTATTCTCTTAATAACTAATCTGTCAGGATTACACGACAGTAGCACACCTGATGCTACTAACTGTAACTTGGTATTTTTCTTTTCCTGTAATATTTACAATTATATTAATATATTTATGTGATATATTGAAAAGAAAAAAATAGTTAAAATCCAGGCATGTCGTGGTCCAAGGGTACTAGTGTAACTATTAATGTGACAAGTTGTGAAGTTGATTCCCAATAAGAAAATAAAATCCAAATTAAATTTTCATATTTATGTTTTCATTGATTTGCTTTGGAAATAAGGCAAAGCGCGGTGTTGAGTTCCGCCACTCAACACGCAATGCCTCAAATTCGACGGAAAGTGCAGAAAACCGAACGACGTGTCTGAACACTAGGTTCTTTCTGCCTACCCAACATGTATGGGATACAATGTGAATCTGAAAATAAAATCTAAATATATATTTGAAATTAAACCAATACATGCTTTTTGCTACCCGTATTATACAGATGAAGAAAATAATATTAATACAGAGATTGCTATTTACTTACTCTAAAACATAACACAGTAGAAGGACTGAATTGTATGGGAGCAAAAAATGTTGCCACACAAGTTGAGGCCGGCTGAAAGAACCTTTCATACTGAAAAATAAATAAAATTATTAAAGTTTCTAATAATCATACAATTTTTTAATGCATAGGTTGTCTAGAGCTAACGCTGATTAGCGATAAGAGTTCCCATTTGTGACTTACTAGGGATTTCTTCAATATATAGAGCAGAGTGACTAATTGATAAAACACTACATCCTCCAATTGTTAAGACATTGTGTTGTTTGGCGTAACTCGACGCTGCACTATGTCTCGTTATTAGAGCATGGAAATAATTGTTGTTTGTCTCGTCGAATAGAGATAGAACCCACTGTCGTCGGAACCAAGTGCCGCTCCACTATGATGGCTTCATTTATTATTTGTAGTGTGCAACAAAGCATCAATATATAAATATAATTAGAACCATGCACATAAATATTCTTTACTTAATTATATCTGATAATTGTAATAAAAAAATAAGATTACCTTATGCTTACTCCCATTAGTGTGTTGACTAAAGACAGGATTGACAATGAACCTCCGATAACCTACTTGAAATATCAACCTTTCCTTGCTTTTAATTGGTTCATCAGTAGCACCTGTCCTTTTCAAGACAACATTCATTAATGACATTTTGTGCTCGTGTGGTAAGAGACCAAACACAGATATTGGTGTGTTGGGATTGGAAGTGCTGAACACTTTCCATAAATCTTGACGTACACCTTTCACATGGATTGTTATATAGAAACCATACTGGAAATAAATAAGATGTTATTATTTATGATTAAAATTACATTTTAATGTTATATTTGCTTAGGGTGCATTTGTTAAAAATTTTCAAAAGTTTTATTAAATTACATATTTTCCAATATGGAAATTTAAAAAATAATTCTGCTAAAATGCTAACTACAGTAAATTTGTCACATCATATAGCTTGCTAACGTCATATGGCTTAATTGGCTAAAGAGCTTTTATATCTATCTCTAAATACAATTTACATAGATTAAAATTATAAAAAAATCTTACCATGTTTTCAAGGCTCTCTTCAAGTTCTTTAAACACTCTCCTTCTGGTCCTTTCATAATTTTCAAATTGAAATATTCTTGCATACTCCTCTGGCAAATTTTCTTTAGGATCCCATGGGGATGTTCTGAACGACTCCAAGCCTCTATATCTTACAAATCTCTCTCTCGCTGGGATATCCTGTGGGGTGTCAACCTCGTCTGGGAACTGCTGATCTTCTTTAGCAGCTGCTAATTTCTTAAGCATTTCATGTTCCTCAAAAGCATCAACAGTATCATTATATTTTTCATCTGTAGGACCAACTTCTGATCCTGCCACAGATTCAAAATCATTGTCCCCATTTGCTTCTTGATCTGAATCATCTTCTTCACATGACATAAATTCTTCATCATCATCGTTATCTTCATTTTCATTATCAGATACTTCAGAATTTTCAGCATCAGATTCTACAATCCATGCAGCTTGATAATTAGACCAGCCTTTAGGAACTTTTTTAACTCTTTTCTTGGTCTCTATGTTTGCCTCTTTGATTTCTTCATCTGTAGGCCAGGTTTGTTCAGCATCCATTGGGTCAGGGATGTTTTCTGATTGAAGAGACTCTTGCTTAGCAGGATCTGCTACTTGTAATACAGAAACTTTAGTTACCTCTGCATCCATAGCATCTGATTTCATATTTTCTTTTCCTAAAATAGTATGTGGATCTTCTAGACCATCTATCCTAGTCATTTGGAAATCTCCTAAGCCACTTATATGAACTAAGCCATTTACATTTAAAGGCATTCCTCTAAGGTAGCCACTGATTTTCAATATACCACTATCATCGTCGGAATTTGGTACATACTCAACATTTTCAGCAAGCATATAAGGTCTTCTTTCTCTATGATGTAAAATATTTCGTTTCTGATTGCCAATACGACGTAAAACATTTAAGCCATCAGAACTTTTATCTAGTTGCATTACTTTTTCCTCTGGTAACCATTTAGAAATGAGTTTCTGAACATGTTGTTTTTCAGTTGTTCTCTTTTTAGGATGAACCCCTTCTATATCCATGGCTACGACCACAGGAGTTGGCATGCCCTGTGCCATAGACAGAGCCAAAGCTTTTTCTCCCCAATCATCTACGGGTTCATCAAGAGCAGAGCTAACAAATAAAACTGTATCAGCAATTTTCAAGGCATCAAGCAAACTAAATTCATCATTTATTTCTGGGCATACAAATGAGAAGCGTTGTTTAAAGTTTGGTAAACTGAAAAAAATATATGTTACATTTTTTTATATGAATTCATAAATAATAATATAAATATAAATGAAATACAAGTTAAGAATTTAAAATATACTAACCCTAGATGTAAAATACCATTTGGTGACTGACTCACAATGGCTCCTTCTGAACATGTCTTTAAAATAACTAATGCTGACTGAACATCGAGTTGCGCATTCAAAGGTACAACACAAACTAGGAAAGGTGGATTTCTATTTCCTCCAATAGCTCTTTTCTTAGACAAAACTTCGTCTCGTTTATTTTTACGTATTTGTAATGCTTGGTGACGCCGTTCATCTTTCTTTAGTATGTGACGATTGCGACGAACGATCTCTCTTATATTAGCTTTGCCTGTAATATAATTTAAAATGTAAATTAATTTTAAAACGTAAATTAAAAAATAAAGCTAAAACTTTTTATAATAATATAACCTGACCTTTAACAGCAGCCGAAATACCGCGTTTTGATCGGTGACGAGATTTATGAGTTTTATTACTCTGCTTTAAGGTGCCGGGACGATGAGCTTGCTGCATATTGAAACATGAAATATATATAAAAAAAAATATATAGTATTACAATATATTTGGGATAATCAACATTCTCTCAAAATATATGTCAAAATACACATGGTTGATGGTCCTGTCAAGAACACATATTTGACATGAACATTTTAAAAGGTGTATCTCAGAATAAGAAAGCCTGTGATAATGTATTTTAATTAAAATCCAAAAAAAAAATCCAAAACCACTAAGACTAAGAAGGGTCTGATGGAAAACTTCTTATAATTTTTGGAGTCTGATAATTTCAGATTATATTATAAAAAAATCTAAGAAGAATTAAATTAAATACTACAAGTATCAGTACCACATATTATGTCTTATATTTATGTTTTAATTATCAATAGAAGTAACAATTTCAATAAGAGTAGATTTTTTATTTTTTATTTCCAACAGATTTTATGAATATTTTTTTAAGTAATAATAAAATAATTAAAAAGTATATATATATATATATTAATAATTTTCTTTCAGCATTTAGTAGTTATTATTACAAAAAGAAAGGTTTTTCGGGTTTTTTAAGGATTAGTATGAAGGCAACATTTTCCACGCCAACATCACAGGTCACGTGACATGACGTTGTGGACGTGTCATTTGAGAATTGCTCGTTGGTGGCGTTGCGCAGGTTCATTTTTGTAAAAGTGCAGTTGGAGTCTTATTATTGAACAAAAGTTGAATGGTTTCATTCGAATAAATCGGTTGATTTTTTAGTTAGGATAGTAAAACCACAGTAAATCAAAATGGGAAGTGAGTATCTTTTATATTAATCCTATATATTAGTGAATATATATATTAATAGACACGTATTCTCCATTTACCCGAATATTTTTAATTTATTTATTGCATATTGTAATAAAAGTGTATAATAATCTCTGCATTTTTTTATTTCAGTAAAATTCCTTGAAGTTATAAAACCGTTTTGCAGTATATTACCGGAAATAGCGAAACCGGAGAGAAAGGTAAGTTTCCGAAGTAACAGTATTTATCGTTTAGTTTTTACAAAAATTTCTTATTAGAATACTTTTTTTAATAAATTGCGACGAAAATGTATAAAGTTATGATGAAAAAATGCTACAACATAAGTGAAAGTACTACTAACCTATAGTTAGTATGACATCTTTAAAGAATAACTGTACATTGATGAACTTCTATTAAAATTAAGTAAATATAAATGATATGTCTTATTTTTCAGATCCAATTCAGGGAAAAAGTATTATGGACAGCAATTACTTTATTTATTTTCTTAGTATGCTGCCAGGTAAGCAATATTTGTGCCACACAATCAAATACAATTTATAACCTATCCATATGCTTAATGTGACTCTACTTGTTGAAAATATTATCATCCAAATATATATTTCTTCAGAAGTATTTCGTGACATTTTTTGTTTTATGTTCAGTGAAAGTACACCAGAGTAAATTAATAAAGTTAATTTTTATTGCAAGTTTTCAAATTATAATCAATTATAAGCATTTATTAGGCATATACAGAAATGTAATTTGAATGTTACAATAATGCTAATTATAGTTTTTACATATTTTAGATTCCACTGTTCGGTATAATGTCATCAGACAGTGCAGATCCTTTCTACTGGATCCGAGTGATCCTGGCTTCGAATAGAGGAACCCTCATGGAACTTGGTATTTCTCCAATCGTAACCTCAGGTCTCATCATGCAATTGCTTGCTGGTGCTAAGATCATTGAAGTTGGTGACACTCCAAAGGATAGGGCCTTGTTTAATGGAGCTCAAAAATGTAAGTTTACTTTAAAAATACATGGAATTCAATAAAGTTGTTCTTAAGATAAAATCTTAATGAATTTTCATATAACAATATATTACTTTGTATTATAATGGTATTCAAAATAACCTTTTTTTGTCAAAATATTTGAAGGCACTTTGCCAATTATTATTTTATATGAAAGGTCTAGGCATTTAGCCAATAACAAACTCCTTTAAATTATTCTTTAATAATGATACTATTTTCTCCAATAAAAGATTGTTATTTATTTATTAATAAATTAATTATTAGGTTATATAAAGAACCAATTGTGCTTTTTTAAAAAAAAAATTTTTGCCAACAGTATTCGGTATGGTGATTACAGTAGGTCAAGCTATTGTATATGTCATGACTGGAATGTATGGAGAACCAAGTGAAATTGGTGCTGGTGTATGTCTACTTATCATTATTCAGCTATTTGTTGCTGGTTTGATAGTTCTGTTGCTAGACGAGCTTCTACAAAAAGGTAATAATATATTTTAATGAGGTGACTTAATTATTTTCTTTTACTGGCTACATTTAGATCAGTCAATCCGAGATAAATTAGATTAATCTCTTTAAAATATAGTACTTTGTACATTATTATTTTTTTTTTTAGGAAAAGTGACTGAAAAAGTAATATTTCAATATGTTTTTAATTTTAGGTTATGGCCTTGGATCTGGTATTTCTCTCTTCATCGCTACAAATATTTGTGAAACGATCGTCTGGAAAGCATTCTCTCCCGCTACCGTTAACACTGGTAAGATAAAGATGCAACCTCAACCAAACAATATCTCAAAAATCACTTTGTAACAGTTACATGTCATTTTAATTTTTTTTTATATATAAATATAATACGCAATTAAAATTAAGTAAATTTTAATTTATAATAAACTAGCAAATTAAATGTTATAAACAATAGTTGTTTACTTTTGAAAATTTTATTTATAGTTATTTTGAATTTATTCACATATTTATAAGATTTCGTAACTAGCTAACTAGAAAAGACGTTTAGAAAAGTCAGATATAGTCATAGTTTCTTTACTGAAAATAAAAAAAAACTAGTATATAAACATACTGATGTTATGCACAGGTCGCGGCACAGAATTCGAAGGTGCAGTGATAGCGCTGTTCCATCTCCTCGCGACCCGCCCAGACAAAGTGCGCGCCCTCCGAGAGGCCTTCTACAGGCAGAACCTGCCCAACCTGATGAACCTTCTGGCCACTGTTCTAGTCTTTGCTATTGTAATATACTTCCAGGTGAGATACAATTTTGTTTTAAATATTTATAATTGTTTTTTTTGTATTCTACATTAATATTTTTTTAACTTTACATTATATACTGCATATAAGAGGCTAAGCGAGCCCTTGTGTAGTTCTCTATTTGATGAAATTTAATGCTACATTGCAATAATTTAAATTATAATTGTTCAGATTGGGAATTGCGTGCACTACAGTATGTTACAATCTTAAGGTGTAACACAATGTCCTTGAAACAGCAGTTTATGTAATTTATAAAATTATATACTAACTAGCAATACATTTTTTTCAAGGGTTTTCATAAATCAATAGTTTATAGTTGTTATATAATTATGATATTTTTTTGATCAATATTTATATATTGTTTATTTGCAGGGCTTCAGAGTGGATCTACCAATCAAATCTGCCCGTTACCGCGGTCAATACTCCTCATACCCAATCAAATTGTTCTATACTTCAAATATACCTATTATTCTTCAATCAGCGTTGGTCTCCAATCTTTATGTCATTTCTCAGGTAAGAATGGGATATTAAAAGTATTGTTAAAAAATGTCTCAAATTATTCCTAAGATCCTCATAAACTACTTTATAATATTTTTATTCAAAAGATTAGAATTACAAGAGTAAATTTAAAATACAATTTAGATTTTTATCAAATTTAATAGAAATGTTAACCTGTTGTGACTACCGTCAATCTTGTACAATTATGCAAAGGCAACATTGATTCATTGACATTTTGTCCACAACTATGACTTTATTAAATATCAAAAATTAATTGAATTTTAAAACAGGTTTTATTATTTTTTCCTGATAATTGATAACTATGTTATTTTTTTCCTGATAATTGATTACTATGTTTTTTGATTTATCCTCATATAGAAGAAAATATCCAATTATATTACATTGTTATTTTGAGTACACAATATGATTTTGTGTGAAAAATATTTTAATATAATTACATTATTAAGAAACAAGGCATAGGTATATAGGTCTATGTGTGTCCTTTTTCTGTTAGTTTTTCGAAAATGCACTGTTAATTTTACCTTTTTTATTATTTAACAGCATTCCTTTCCTTTTTTTAGGATTACATCTGTGTAACTTAGGAAGTAATATATTATTTTCTTTCAGATGTTAGCAGTAAAATTCAGTGGTAATTTCTTAGTAAATCTTCTGGGCGTGTGGGCTGATGTGGGCGGTGGTGGCCCTGCTCGTGCCTATCCTGTTGGTGGGCTATGTTACTACTTCAGCCCGCCCGAGTCCCTATCGCATATAGCCCACGACCCCTTACATGCGGTCCTCTATATTATATTCATGTTGGGCTCATGTGCTTTCTTCTCGAAGACCTGGATTGACGTGTCTGGATCATCGGCTAAGGATGTGAGTAGCCTACTTTGGTTTTACTTCTTTGTTTTGTTTGTTTGTATAGAATTTTTATTTAGTTAATTAAATTCGGTTGAAGTATAGAACAGTTCACCATGAGTTGTGGGTACATTCATCTAATCAAGGAATTTGTTATTTTAATTTTTCTGTTTTGGTAAATTCTGAGTAAGAAGTTTGTCGTAGCGTAGTAAAAACAATCGTGAGACATAAACTGTAAACACTTCCGGTTATGACTTCGATCTGCACTCGACAAAAAAAAAGGATGTTCATTTCATCCGTCTGGTTACAAGGAAAAACGCAGCGTTGAGCTCCGCTACTCTACATGCAGTGTTTTAAATACGACAGAAGTAACGTAGTGTATTATTTCTAAGTTCTCGAGGTCCCTCAGCCTACCTTGCCGGTTGCGGGATACAGCGTGAGCTGTTAGCAAAGTCTAGAATTTAGGCAAATAACGTGTCTTACTCAAATAAAGTACAAAAAAGATTAGATGTGAATATAATTTATTTATATTTCACTTTTGTTTTAATATAACCTTCTTTTTAACAAATTTTTACGTATTTTCTTCACGTTCTCCAAATATATATTTAAATATGAAAAAAAATATTAACTCATCTATCTCAATGTCAGGTTGCGAAACAGCTGAAGGAACAGCAAATGGTGATGCGCGGACACAGAGACAACTCAATGATCCACGAGCTCAACCGTTACATACCAACGGCAGCTGCCTTCGGTGGTCTTTGTATTGGAGCCCTGTCCGTATTAGCGGACTTCTTAGGAGCTATAGGCTCGGGTACTGGTATCTTATTAGCCGTCACCATCATTTACCAGTACTTTGAAATATTTGTAAAAGAACAAGCCGAGATGGGTGGCATGAGCACTCTCTTATTCTAAGACTGCCGCTCCATTTGACTACAGCCTTTATATAAATATTGTTATTATATATATTTAGCACAGTTGTGAGATATATGTGGTGTTTTATATTGTTAGTGTCTTACATAACTGAGATTTGTCACATTTAGCTGAATTATAAGGACTTGTGACAAAATTACTGAAGTCTTATATTGATAAGAATACAAAAATGATTGCTCGTTAAAGTGAATGCTTTTTTTACATTGTTCGTTGTAACGAGCATTCGTGTTGCACTCATCTGAACTTACACTTACGTAGTTAAATAATAGAATTGAATGAGACTCGGCAAGGAGTTTAGGCGTTTGTAGTCAAATTAAGAGTTTTCGTCTTAAATTTAAGTGTCACGTTCGACGAAATGACTGAAAATGTTAGTTGTGGAGTATGTATCGAATTTCATTTTCTTATTTTCTCAGTGTTTCAGTCGTTTCGTCGAGCGGAGTTGTGTGGGTTATGTGCTATTTATATGAGATGAACTTTATATAATAAATAATAATTTACGTGAAGTACAGACTTTTCTTTTATATCCTGTTAAATAAATACAACGCTACATTTCTGCCGTCTGCTGTGCAATAATACTGTGAAACTTGACTATTTTTCTTTAAATATGAAAATGGGTGTATTAAATTTTCTTTATTAATAATTATTTGACATTGGTTTGTATTGATGTTGCTTTCGATTATTTGACTATTTCTGTAGCATGCTGTTGTTTTTTTTTATAGATATTACTCTAAAACCTTCAGATGTTCAATGTCTAGTAATTATTAAAATGAATGTTGTACAAATGTAAGACCATGCTCTCCAGAACTGAGTTTCTTTCCTAGCTTGGCTCATGTAAAATGCAATTTGAAAAGTTGTTTCTCTTTACAATCTTAAGTTATATTTAAGTTTATTGGTTAATTAAAAACAGTAATAGATTTTGTTAATTTGCTTGTCCTGATGGCTGATAGTACAGATTATATATTCCAGTTCATATCATTAGAGTTTTAAGTGACGTTTTAATACAATTGTTTCAAATATCTTTGTTGATTTGTTCAATAGATCAATTATACAGTTTACCTTACAGATGTCCAAATTAAATGTTTTGTAGTAAAATGTTATTTTTATTACTCCTCTATACAATTCCTTTATTATATTATACTTAAAATGTTTGTAAGTATAAATGATTATATACAGAAATTAATAATTCACAAGTTATATTAGTGAAAATAGTTAAGAACAGTTAGTTTTCTTTTTAGTCGAGTATCAGTCTCATCAAAATATTACTAAAAAGTTACTGCATTTAAGGCACATCCTCCTTTAAATGATAGTTTTTGTTTCATCAAAAAACGTCACGCTGCGAGTCCCATGTCCGATTGCGGATAATGCGGGGTATTTGTAATCGTAATTAAATTTTAAAGTGATTTGCACTTGATATTTAAAGTAATATAACATTTAAGTTCAACAATTAGCCAAAGTATGTAGTAGTGTAAAAAAAGATTATTTTTTCTTTACTTACTATTTTGGTGTGACTAATCGCAGGCACTGTACAATTTTCAATTTTGTAGATAGAATAAGACAAAGTTGAAAAGCCAGGTTTCACCGGCCATGTCGACATCCAGTTGGGATACTTTACAAATAACTCCGTACCTAGTTACTTAGCTATTAAACCATATTATTTATTAATATTAAATGAAACAATAAAACAAATGAGTTTAAGTATTTAACTTTATTCTCCTCACTAGACATGCAAAATACAAGGACAAAAACAATTACAATTTTTTGCAACCCTGTGAACTTATAGCCGTTATAGTCCAAAAACATGCTCTTTATAAATAATGTAGGGAAATATGGTAACGAAAGTATATTTTAATATCGGCTTTCATAAATATATACAAAGGTTGAGATCTCGATACTCTAGACAACTTTTAAACAATAGTTGAAAAAAGCAAGAAGGTGCCACATATAAATGTTAAAAATGAATCTAATAAGTAATAAAACACATGGCACAACACTTATTTGTATATTTTACTACACATCAATAGGCACTTTGCGTTACTCAACGGCAATGTAAGGAAATATTTATTGCTTTAACAATCCTGTTATTGAACTTGTTATCCTGTCTCTTGGTCCCACGCCAAGGTTGGATTTGTTCTGATAAATGAAATTTGACGGAAGACTAAGTCATTACCTTTCGCTACTAATGGTTTAAACTCCGTTTATTTCAGGAAGAGATCTGATAAACCAAACATTTTTGACTTTTTAAATATATTATTTGATATATTGTTATTTTTTATTATATATAAAACGGTGTATATTACGTAGTAGGAATTATAAGTCATAATATATATATATATATATATATATATATATATATATATATATATATATATATATATATATATATATATATATATATATATATATATATATATATATATATATATATATATATATATATATATATATATATACTTCCTGTTCCGCTACCTAAGCAACAGATCTCTTCCTATAATCACAAAAAATGATATATAACAATTTAGAATCGTATGTCTAACAAATATATTCCATTACCTGATTTAACAAATTATCCTCTTTTAATTATCTCACACTTCGTCGTACATCGGCAAAATAATCAAGGTCAACAGTTTTATAACAATACATCCCAAATACGCCAAAATTAGATCAGTCAATTAGTATTTTTTTATTTTTAATAAAATATGTTTTGTATAACAAAAATATTATTTAGTATTTTAATAAATTAATTCATTCATCTATTGTAAGTTTAGTTTCTGCTAAAATTTTGGCATAGCCGGGCCTGTATCATAAACTTTCACCAAAATAATGAAATTTTAAATCAATAAAGGTACTTTATTCCCCCAACATTGATTGATTAAACATTCATAAACACTAGTACTTTTCTATCCACAAATAAAAAGCAACTCTATTTCCACTATCAAATACTTATGTACAAAGCTTGTAAACGCTAATATAATATATTCTCATAGGATTGTTAGAATATTTTCTTATTGCATTTCAAGTTAATCGGGTCGTTAGAACCAAAAGAAACTAAAAAATAGGTATAATGAGGAAAACATTTATTCAAACAACATTTTTTGAAATGGAAAATAAACAAAAACTAAAGATAACAGTGCCAATTATTTCCTAAAGAAACATGGGAGTCAAAATCGTGTGTTAGAAAAAAATATCGAAAGTGGACCCCACGTCCGTGACAAATAACTTTAAACTAATTTCAAAAATGTACATCAACAGCGATCTCCAAAATTAACTAAACACGTGTCTAAAAGTCGACTGCCCCAATAAAATAAAATATAATCTAAAATATAACAACAAAAAAAATCATTTCCCGACCATAGCAGTGCTACCATACTAACGGCCATACACGGAAGAACGAATCTAACAGCCTAAGTAACTGTATCACACAAAAATGTTAACGATCACTATTAAACTGCTATTATTGTAAATAATTAAAAAACATTTTCACTTGTCTTCAAAAAAAAATGAACATGCATTAACCTTTTATGTTTTTCTTGTCTCATGATCGATGCCATTAAAACTTACTCAGTATGTAAAATAAATATAAATGAGACTAATTAAAGAAGCAGGGATGCAACATTAGAAATATTGTTTAAAGAATACTATATGGAATACAATTATAAAACTATTTCATATAAATTTACTTTCAAATAATTTCGGTTACGGATATTAAATTTTTGTAACTTTTTTTTAAAGAATTCTTAAGAATCTGTAATTGATATATAGATTATGTTAACCACTTTCAAGCAAACAATGTTCTTTCGACGTATCTCTTGCTACCCGTCATATCAAGTCACATTAATACTGCACCCATATACGAAATTACCCAGAAAATTTATATAATATTCATTACATATAGTTTTTATTTCTGAACCCTCTGTTTGGTAACATCCCTGTTAAAGAGCATTACATTCATTCTTCCACATATCCGCGTCGCGTCGACCCGCCCCTACGTTACACTACAGCTAGGATTTCGCTAATTTATTTTCATTTGTACATGCGTAATAGCACTTAAGATTTACATCTAAATTTCCAAAACTATTAAATATGGTGATTTATTTAGATTATATAGAAACTTGCCTTCAAAACGATAGCACAATGAAAAACGTTGCCAGTGCGCGTTATTTTAATATTGGAATGACATATTATTGTATAGCAAAAATAATGACGGTTAAACATTTATTGGGACACTATCAACTTCACAGGGTTAAGAACATTTCGTTCGCCATTACACAACGCATAGTAACAACTACTTGTCAAAACATGCAATGCATTAATTAATACGCAGTTTAAAATACAAAACAAAAAAAAAATAACAGCAAAACAACATGTAAATAAGTAATATTAACAAAGTTTCAATTTTGTTTATTGAAGCGCACTAGCAACGTGTAACGATTTGGTGTTAAGCAACAGTTTCTATTTCCTCCTGAATGGCCGCTTGTTCCGGGGACAATGTCTTAGGAGGGGTTGTGTACGGTAACGTTTTTAATTTACGAGCTTCACGTTTCTGTTTTTTCTGTTGCATCACAAGTCTCAGCTGTTCAAGCTTGCATTTAGTTTTGGAGTTCTCCATTGCGAGCGTTTTGGCCATGTTGCATTTCTTGCAGTCGGTGGGTGGGGTGAGTCGACATGTGCACGATTTCTCGCAGGTTTGCTTGCTGGTGTGCCCGTTGCATTGACCGTAGGAGCAGGGCTGGCATGTGGGACACTTGGGGGGCTCCTCTGGGGTCACCGTTGAACATGAGTGTTTGGCTTCCTTCTGAAATTGATGTACATTATTTGTATTAATATATTAATTATATTTATTATTATATGTTTAATCTTATGTACAAGGTGTGGTGGGACGGTGATTGTTAGTTTAAATCGCACTTTGGGCAATGTTTTACTTTTTAAAAGTTTACATTAGATTATTTATTATATATACAAGAATAAGTTCGTCATTTTTCCTAAAAAAATCTAATCTGTAGGTAAGTGAGGTTGAAAGATTATATAGATATTTTGTAAGTTTTTAAATGTTTCATTATAGAAAGCTTATCAATGTTATTGATCCATAGCCAGCTTCTTGTTTTTCAATGTATTCTAAATTTGTGATGGATTTTTTTGTCTAATTATTCAATAAGATTTCCAATTTATTGAATTAAATACACTGTATAAAGATTTAATTCATCAGGCTGTACATAAAAGATATTTTTAAAAAAATCTTGAAGGGATTAATTATTGTAATAGAGTCCAAAATGTAAAATTGTAATCTTTTTTGTCTTTGCGTAATAAGCACATAATGTGTTTTTCTCATACAGGTCTAGCGACCAGTTTAAGCATTTTTTGCAGTTTTCACTATTGTATTTTAACAACATATAGTGTTTGTATTATTTAAATCGGATTTATAAATAAAAAAGGTAAGTTAATTTAAAATATGTAGTTCGACAAAATAACATTTTAAACATTTTTATACATTTTGCTGAAATTTCAACTTGTAATGTATAAAAATACATATTGTCTAATAAGTGATAATTTTATTAGAAAAATAAAGTAATTAAGATTAGTCAAGAAAATTGTGTAATTCAAGCGGGCGAAGCCGCGGGTGGATTGGTAGTTGAAATATAAATGTATTTAATATTTTTATAACACTGTTTTTAAAATGACCTACGCTATATATTTCCAATTAACACTTCAAAAAAGTAAAGGCTAAAAAAGTAAAGTTTTTGTAAGTTTTGCTGGTAATGAAAAAGTAGTACATTTATTACATTTGCATATATTCCTTAATAAACGTGTGATTGCTATAAAAAACAAATATATTTTGAAAAACATATATGCCATCATTAAAATGTATAAACATACTCGGGAGTTATTATTTTATTTCTCATTAATCATTATAAAAGTAGGTCAATAACCACAGACCTGAAACACCTGTGCAATGTTTGTGTGTGTATAAATATAGAATATTTACCTGTGATAAAGCGATGGGCGGCGTGGCGCACAGCAAATCGTTCAATATGTGGATTATTGTCGATATATCCCTCTTTGGTCGTCCATATCTGTAAAATGTTAAATGACAATGTTATATAAATGGAAATTCAGTAAAACAAAATACATAAATTTTATACCATATGGTTTACGATGTTTCATTGTATATAGCCAAATAAAATCTACATGACACATACGCCCCCATTTTGAATGCTTAAAATTTCGTTTAAGTGAAAATTAAAAATAAATCATTGTAATAAATATTAGGAGATAAAGATAAAATGCTTCCAAGGTTGCATTTCATGATGATATAATATACAATATCTAGAAAATTTAGCAGAAAGTGGGAAAGGGAGTGTAAGACACACTAGATTCCTACTGTCGACACTGACTATTCTAAACTTCCAAGCGAAAACATGAGGCTGCTATAAAATCTTTAATAACATACAGTGAATCGACTAAATCTAAGCATCTAGTACGTATTGCATTTTACCGTGAAAATTGATAAGACATAATCAACACATGTATCAACTGTAAAAAAAAAAATATAAAAACGTAACGTATTAATGTTTTATTCCTTTACAAGTTATAATATTAATTTAGGGTAAAAGTTGAAAATGCAAAAAAAATAACATACTTTGTTACGTCACAGAATAATAAAAAAAATACTCTAAAATAATAAAAAAAATCTCTAAAATAAAAAAAAAATAAACGTTAAGTACAAAGTTATTTAAAATGTCATAGTATGTTCAAAAAATTACGTATAATATTCCCTAATTAGTGTTTATTTTTGTTAAGTCTGGATTTTAATATTTACTAATGCTTCCAAATGTAAGTACAAAACTATAAATATAAGTAAATATATAAGTAAAAAATACAAATTATATTTGATCAGAACGAAATTGCCGTAATCATGTTTTATCAAATATAATTATATAAAATTGGAAAAGACATGGACTTACAGAATATTATAGAAAATTTAATTGACAGACAGTAAATTACCGTCAGTAATGTGAGTGTGACAAGTTAAAATCTGTATGATGACAGACAAAAAATTTAAAAGTTAAAACTCGTAAAACTTCTTATAAAACTAAACTTAAAGTTTTAATCACCCACAATAATTTATTATTACTATTTTGAGTCATAAGTACATTAAGTGGAGATACATGGTGGTTACTCATTTAACGTCATTGCACACACCTTTGAATAAGATATCATAATGTACAAAATATAAGTGGAAAAATATAAATATAAGTAAGTAAATATATAATTACAAAAGATAAATATATTTGTTCAGATGGAAATTGTTTTAGTCACCTTTTTCAAGTATCTTTCATTCATTTCATTGATTTAGATTGGAAATTTAGCAATTTCCAAACCTTATATGGTTTGACTGAGATAACATTTTGTACTTCAATATTAGTAGGCAATATATAGAGATAGTGACTTTGTATTAGATAATAATAATCCATGTTAATATTGTTAATGTAAGTGTTTGCTTATCTAACTTATATCTTGTCAGGAGAACAATAAAATAACAGAAGTCTAAGCAAAGAAGTGTGACTGAAAATATTCTTTAAACTATAATTAAACTCAACAACTAATTAACCATAATTTCATTAGCTTAAAACATTTGCAGTAGTGTGTTGATTAAATAAATACAAATTACAGCCTAATTATTTTAAGCCCCAATATAATATTATTAATAAATCATCGTTATGAACCTATTTTGTTTAGAATATTAAAAAAATACATTGTTTGCATATAAATATTAGAAAATAGTATAATTGTAATAATATCAGTTAATCATATAGAAAAAAGCAATTTGAATTTATATCAGAAATAATTTGCTAGATCTAAGTATTGTTTATGTAACATAAAAATACACATTTATATAGCAGAAAAAAAAAGTATAAATCTAAAAAGAAGTTGTAAGACCACATGTCTATAAAACTAAAAAAATACTTTGTCAGAAGAAGAAACTTCCAAATTATGGCTTTGAGGAAAATTTTATTCTATGGCATCACCATGCAGGTACATATGCAAAGAGATTCTTGGAGAAGAACTTGGGGTAGTGCCTGAAACTAGTAAACTAACTGTAGGCAGGCAACAGGACAACCCTTCGAAATACGCATTACCACTCACTCACCTTTTCTATCAAAACAAATACCACCTTAGAAATGTATGACATAAAATGATTATAGTTCTAGACAGACCAATATCATTTATTAAATTATTAAGCTCTAACCAGTGGGGTTAGAGTTTAAATTGTAAATATTTCTAAATTGTATTGTAGAGATACAAAAACAATGCCAAATAAAACATGGATAATTATATAGTATGAAAAATTATAACAGTTCAAAGTTAACACAGTGACAACATAGAAACATAATGATGGAACTTGATGTACCATAGAGTTTGTCATTGTCTTGTTATCAGTATATTAGTTATATTTAAAATCACACACTATGCAACTGCACACCTCTCAACATAAAAGATATATTGTATATGAAGTTTGATAAAAAAGAAGCAAAAGCAGCAGTATATTGATGATACATGTAAAAATGGAATTAGAAAAAGAAATTACCTGTCTTGTAATGCTGGATTTAGTGTTCCCGAGAAGGTCCCAGAATATATTCCCTTGCCATGGTGCTTCATGGACTCTATCACAGCTCCGGGACCAATCTTGGAGCGTACAGATTCTTCAGCTGTTCTGAGATCAATTTTATTGGTTAAAACTTCCTTTGACAACTTTTTAAGTTTCTGTGTCAAATTCTTAGAAGCCTCTATAAGGGCTTTGGTGTCTATGGGGGGTGTCGGGGAAGACCGCTGGGGCTTCTTAGGAGCATCAGGTGCTTTAAATGATTGTTTTGATGTAGATGGAGTTGCAGTCTCTTCTTGAGCTTGTATGGGTTTCTTAGCACTCATAAAAGGTTCTGTCCTAGAGGTAGATGGCTGTGGATTAACTTCACTTTGATTTGTTGGTTGAATTTTTTTCTTATGTTTATTAACTGACTGTAAGAATGCTTTCTGTTTATTATGACTGATGGGATGCTTAAATTTAGATGTTTTATGAAGTAAGTACTGAAAACGTTTATTCTTTAATGGTTCATTTAAACTTTGGAAAGAGGGTAAATTAGCTGATGATTCCTGTGTGCCATGACTGGTCGTTGCCAGGTTTGATATTTCTCTATCCATCATGGACTCATCTTGTTCATCAAACAAGCCTTTATCTACTGCACTATTAAACAGATTTTCCATTGGGTACTCATCTATAGTACTTTCTGCTAAAAATGAACTTTGATCTGTGAAATTATCACTATCATCACTAATAGAACTGTCTGGGGTGTGGGAAGATGAAGGGCACAATTTTTCACTCATATTACTTGTTGAGGGGCCAGCCACTGCAGTCAGTTTATTAAAAGATAATAAATCTATTAAACTACTTTTTACTGTATTTGCTAGAGTGGCAGCTCTACTTTCAGCAGTTGCATCTATTGGACTAGAGACAAGGTTTGATAGAGATTTAATAGGAGACTGGTCACTCTCTAAAGATGTATCTGAGAGGTCTGATAATGTGCAGTTTGAAGTGTCCATTTGATCTTCTTTATTTTTACTTTGTGCAGGTTTTTCTGCAAATGTTTCTTCCGCCATAGTGCGGCATAATTCAATAGCATTTTGTAACATATCCAAGTCTTGCTTCTGTAAAATATTTGCAGCAGTCTCTGATTTAGGTTTTTCACTATTTGGTGTAGATTCATTGAGATGTGGCGTCTTTTGGGCCACTTGAGGACTTTGAACATCCCTTGTGTCACATTTTGTTCGAACAGATGTACTCTTTGTAGGAGTGGAAGTTCGTATAGTTCTAGTACTACCAGATGAACTTGAGTTAAGAGTTGACAGTTGTAACTGAATTAGCATCATGTGGTCTCCAAGCCGCATGGTCAAATTAAGAGGTGATTTACCACTCAAAAAGTCATTTACTTGTGTATCATTTAAGGATTCCAATGCTTGCATCACTGAGTTTTCCGGTCTTTGACTCTACAAAAATGAAAAAAACAAATGCATCACAAAGATAAAATATTATTGATTAGCTTAACATAATTGTGAAACACGTGATAATCATGAAGCATTGATGGAGTTTCGAAATTGCGTGACGTACTCACCAGAAGGCCCGTCTCGACGCTCGGTAGCAAAATTATCCGAGATCCGTCTAGTAGACCGTTTTCTTCTAAAGTTCCATCTCTCAGTTGTCTGTGAACGAAATCGTTTATCAATAATCATGTCAAAGGACGCGGATGCGTCATCAAATCGACGCAACTTATTTCCGCGATAGCTATGTTTAACAATAGAAGCTTGGCGTCTGACGCCTCCGTACTCACCTTTCCCGATGCAGAAGACATATTCGATCCTTTGATACTTTCAATTTCTTCGAAACAAGCTTTTTGAGATGTTCAACTGTGTTTTTACCGTTCAGACTGATAGAGAAATTACCACCCGTTGTCGTTTGTATATTTAGCGTTATGTCCGTAGAATGGGGCGAGCCACACCCGTACACTTCTGTTCCAGTTGCACGTTCCATATTTTACACATAAATTACACTACAACTTTTGTATCACTAATTTAACAATGCAAAACTTATCTAGGATTACACAGCTATTTTATTGCAGGATAGAAATAACAGGGTCACACGCTAGACCCCCAGATTTGATGTGGCCGTCGGTGTGACCAATCTCCATCGTCGATTTCCCGTTATTTTTTTTATTCAACAGCTGATGCGAAGCGATGTTCTCATTGCGTTCCGTTTTGTATAAAAATATATATTAATTTACTTATAGGTTTTTGAGCAATGTAAAAAATGCAGTCAATATTTTTATTAACGTTTTTTATAACAATTAAGCTACAAAAGATGAAACTAAATAAGCTTGCAGTTATAAGAAAGAATATAATATCAATTATGAATGCACGTAACGAAACCGTTTTGACAGACCAGTTACATTAAAGATAAAACAAATGTCATTGTGGCTTTGTGTGGGAAATTTGGAAGATTATTTCTAATCATAATATAAATAATGAATAACTATTTATTAATACTATGGACATAAAGAGGTTACAGATATGAAAATTTAAACAAACAAAACTATAATACTACTTTCTGTGATTATTTAAATTTATATTCATGGTCGTAGCTACATACTTCCCAGGTGTGTTTTACCGTTCTTGGATTACGTGTAATGGTTTTTTTATATTTCTCATTATTTTATAAGTAGCTCTTTTATATAATCGTCTAAATATTTTTATTTTATTCATAGAACAATAATTTATTTCATCACTGAAGTAGTAGTTGTTTTGTTGTTTTCGTTTTTTGTTTAACATAGTATGTAAAATAAGATACATCATTAACATAAAGCATTTAAATGCAAAAGTGATTTTTGCAGGGTTGATTCCCATTCTGGTAACCAGACAAAACTGTGAAGTTAAAAATTTGTTAGTTAATTGCAAACACTTATTTATTAAATACATAGTTGAATTAACACATTCCTGTGACTATTATTATTACATGTTAAAATGAGTACCTATAAAGGTCTATAGGTATGAAATGAGTACCTATAAAATCTTGTCTTGTAGGGTAAAAATAAAAAAATAACAACTATCATCAATCACCTTTATTGACCCAGCACCCGCCAATTTTATTAGAACAACAAAACATCTATCACAGCAACTTTTACATTCAAATATATTTAAATAACATCAATAAAACATTAAAGCCATTATAGAATAATATGACTTAGTAAAAAGTAAAAGGATCTAATAGTTAAAAAGAAAGTTACAAATTTATAAATAAATGTCATGATTTAATGTTTTTTTTTTTTTAAATAATATAATAAAGGCAATTGCTATTCCAATTAAGAGGTATAAAAGAAAAAGCACTTCAGTCTCAAAATACCGAAACAGTAACTTTCTTTAACGTTAACTGCATATTTCTAGTTAGTTTATCGTAAATTAAAATTATTTTAGTATGCATAGCTTAAAATTGTATTTTTAGAATAAAGTGCATTTGGTTTTTTATACCTCTCAATTATTAAAAATAGACCAATTAATATATTTTTTTAGGCAAATTAATATTTTCAAATATTCTTGTATATATGAATAATATAGCAAATAGCAAACAATAATGTCCATTTTTTTTAAGTAAAAAGAATATTTTATTTTCTCTTCCTACATGTGTTACAATTTAAGAAACAGGAATTAACTAAAATATATATTTTAGTTTTCTAAAAAGTATTTTTCATTTTTAATTGTGGAATATCACTATAAATGTGTTTAAATAATATTTTATTTAATTTTTCAGAAATTTATCTGAATGGAGATTGCTATATTTACTTCTATATGATTCAAATGTAATGTAATCCTACATAGGATATAGAGACTTAATACAATAAAAACTATCTGTGTTATTTTTAAGCAGTAATCTTAAATAGAGATTAAAAGCATTAGGTTAAAAAAGACATTTTTGACACTTTTTGTAAAAAAAAATATAGTACATTGTTCCAATTTTCAATACTCTGTCCTTTCTAATTGTGTGAAATTCTCATATATAAATAACTATTTAATTAATGTGTCCTTTAAAAGGTGCTTTGGTTTCAAACCAACATGTTATCACAATAAAGTAGGCATCGAAATTATAAGCTTAATTATTTCTAAATATTACAGAACCATTAGTAAAAAGCAAAAAAAAAACATTTGCTAATACATAATAACAATATATCTATATTCATCTAGCGTTTTTGACTATATATATATAAGAAATAACTAGTATGTGTTTATATAAGTTTGGTTAAAAACTATGCAATTTAATTGGGATGAATATTATTTACTTATCCCATAACAATTTAACTAATGAAATGTGAAAGTAAGATTATTAATAATATTTCGCACACTTGTTTATGGGTCGGTGTGTGAGGAATATTGTCTTAATATTAGGTTCCCTAATGAAAAGTGGTATTCATAGAAGTTTACAAAATCAATTATATAAAAGAATTTTCTATATATCTAAACATATTTGTGTGTATGTATGTATTTAAACATATTTCTATTTAACCTCGAAAACATTGAAATTGCTGTTTGTGTTTTTAGTGGTCCCTATGAGATTTTTTTTGATTATTTAGGTTTTTACGAAGTTTAGCTTTGTTTCGCTCTAAAAAAATATAAAATTTTATTTTGCTTATATTATTCACACAATCATTTGTTATGTGTGACATTTCAATACATTCATTCAAAATATTGTTTGGGTATAATCAGATTAAAAAAAGAAATATTAAAAATATTTCAGTTTTATAGACGTTATGTATATCAAGAATGGTATAGCAAATTATAAATTATTTTATGTATTTCATATTTTTACAAAATTATAAAATATAGGTAACTGGATGAATGTTATGTGTTTTTAATAAAAAACGCACATCCATTTTGGATTCTGCATTATACAATGACTGCATTATATAATTACATGATTAATTATTTTACAACCATTAAAATGATTTTGGTAAACAAATATAAAAAAATGTACACAAATATTTTTTAAATCCATATTGATATTACTTCTAACTTACATAATATTACTTGTGATAGTAAGGGTCTTTAAGACTTATAAAATTTGTGAATAACAGTACCGCCATGACATTTTAGATTAACTTCATCAATATAACAATATATTTTTTAATTTAGTTTTTATTTTATCATATCTATTGGCTCAGGTGTTCATATATTATGTATCACGAGCCAAATTCCTGAGTTTCGTTGTCAATTTTGCCAAAAACGTAACTGCCTCTACCGTCCATTTGTAAATAATGGTCGTGATGTTTCCATAGTGACTTGCGATGTGAGACCGTGAACAGAGATATGCCCATCTGAAAATTTTAAAACAGATTTGTTTAATTTATATAAAACCTCCTTGTGGCGCAGTAGACTAGCGTGCGACTGTAAATACTATGACTGGGTTGAATATTTCTACTTGGAAGATTGAATTATTGTAATTTTTACACTTCATTAACAAGAGAAAGTGCTGCGTTGAGTTCCAAATTATTATTATGATCTTAATGAAGGTTCCCTCTCATTATTAGTTGCTTGGAAGCGTGTTTTCTTGGAATAGCAGGGAAGAAAAACTAGAAAGCAAGATTTTTTTAATGTATAGCAATATTATTACTTATTATACTTTGTCTATAAATTATAGGTATATGTTTAAAAATCAATAATTCAAAATTAACATATTAATAGTTACTCAGCTTCAAGCTGTAACCCGCACGCGACAAAGGCGGAGCAAACTTGAGTGTTAAGACACTTCGTTTCATTTCCGTTCCCCACTTTCCGTCGAATTTAAGGCATTGTGTGTTGAGTGGTGGAACTCAACACCGCGCTTTGTCTGTTACCAGTGCGAAGAAATGAAAACATAAAATATTTAATTTGAAAATATTAAATATTTCATTTCCTCAAGTGGGGATCGAACCCACAACTTATCGTTATTGAAATTTAAATAAACAAAAGGATATTTAGTTAAGTATAGCGCATCGGAGGCCAACATGGCGCGGAACCACTAGCGTCTGTATATGCGACGGCCGTAGGTTCGACCCCCTTCGAGGAAATTAATTAGTTAATATTTCCACGCTCTAGTAAAAAGGAAAAGTGTTGCATTGAGTTTCGCCTTATCGCCAATATATTGTATTCCATTTACCTCTCGGCAGTACTGGTACATGTGTCCCTCTACGTCTACAGAGACGGCGCTCGTGCACTCGTCCAGTATGGCGAATTGCGGCGCATGGTAAAACAAGCGTGCCATCTGCAATTAATACATGTACATACTTAATATAATCAAATAACTTCAAATTGCTATAACCTATTGGAAATAACATACATGAAAATAGTGTAATATAATCATCGCGTTTAGGATACGGGCCTAATGTTCTCTTGTCAACTTATTTTGTTTAATTATATTTAAGTTTATCATCAAGGATTAAACATTTTTTCAATTTATTTTGTCTAAAATAATAAATAATCAAAAAGCCTTTTTTATTTCTTGCTAAGATAAAAAAAAAAATTTGTTTTTTATATTAGTGAGGCCGTTCCCTCTCGTTTGAGCTATTTTCCCTTTTGCTTTAAAACAATTCTAACCGATGTACTCTGCTTCACGCTGTATCCCGCAGATGGCAGAGCAGGCAGAAGAAAGTTTTGGAATTAGTATTTAGATACTCTGTTCCGTTCCCTGCTTCTCGGTGACTATGTCGCATTGCGTGTTGAGTGGCGGAACTCAACGCTGCGCTTTGCCTGTTACCAGTGCGAAGAAATATGAGTGGTTCATATTGGTTATTCTCGAATTAGCATTTACATAAAAAATTGAACAATTACGAAATGATACATACAGCTATCCTCTGTTTCTCCCCGCCGGAGAGTACATCCATCCAGTCCTCCACGGCGTCCCACCCTCCCTCTCTGTGGGTCAAGTATGAGAGCTGAACGATTTCTAAGTAACTATTGAGTTCTTCATCAGTGCGGCCGCGGCGGATCATTTCTTCCCGACTTTGTGGATAGATCACCTAAAGGATAATAATAATTGTAACTTTTGTATATCTTTACATTAGAAGTTGCTGTAGTTATAGTTTAGGTTCGTATTTGGTGGAATACATTTTTATTATTTTGCACGCTGTGGTTACAAGACATAGCGCGTCGTTGTAGCTTTTTGAACAGTAAGTTCCCTTTGCCTGCTATGTTATATGTGAAATCTTAACGAATGGAAAGATTGAAATTTTTCAAATTTTGGAAGGGTAATGTTTTTAGTATAGAGATATCTATACTATGTATATAATTATAGATGTTTTACAAATATAAAGTTTGTCATTATATTAATATTAGAATTTACTTTAATATAAAATAGTATAATTATAAGAACATTCAAAATATTAAAAGAATAACTCACTTGATCTCTAAATGTGCCAAGGGTCATGTAAGGTCTCTGAGGTACGTAAAAAAGTTTTCCCTTCGGTGGTTTCGTTAATGTCCCTCCGAATATCGGCCACAGTTCTCCCAACATACGGAACATCGATGACTTGCCACAACCATTTGGTCCGCACACGAGGACGTTTATACCAGATCTAAGAATTAAAATCAATATAAATTAAAGTTTATTAGGTGACATGTAACATAATAGAATTTGCCATAAAAAAGATTACGATACTTTTCATATCATTATTTTTATGATAAAATCTGTACTGGCCATTATTCTCCCATTGTAAGTGGGGAACGAAACGGAGTGTCTTAATACTAGGTTCCCAAGTTCCTTCTGCCTACCCTGCCATGTGCGTATTAAAATATAGTATTAATTATTACCAAAATCAAAATTAATCTTAATTTATTGTGTAGAATTTAACATGATTATTTGTAATAAAAATAAAATTGAGAACAATGTTCGTAATAATATAATGTATTTTCAAAGCAACCTTTCGTACAGCAATAGGCGTATGTAATACGCAAAAGGTCAAGCGACAGAATTTAAAATTTAAGTATTTGTTATACATTTATTCCTATCGAATTACAAAGGCAGATTAGTTAATAATACTTAAGTCATGAACATCTATAAATATTTCATTTTATGCAATAATCAAGTGTACTTGTAAAAATATTTATTAAAAGTTGTATCGGTCAAATAATAAATTAATTAAAGTCTATGCTAAAATAATTGAAGAAAATTATTTTGCGTTAAATACCATGTGTGTTATAAATAATTTAAAATATTCGATTCGATTAATTAACTGGCGCAAGTAGTGTATATATGAAATATTGAATACTATAAAATATGCTTGAGATGTTTTATATATAAAAAGAGTCATTTTTTGGTAGAGAACGACAAATGGTAAAAACTAACTACGTATGAAATATAAAAAAAGTAACACCCTACGGTTGTTTTATAATTAAATCTTATTTTTCCTGTATAATTTATTTATATTGCGATTTATCTTTGTTAACATTTTTATGAATCTTCATTAGGTTCATTGGCAAAAGCGTGTGGCTGTAAAAGCGACAGGTTGTGGGTTCGATTACCAAACGAGAAAATATATTTCATTTGATATTTTTAATCAAATATTTAATTTATAATTAAATAGTTGATTTAATATTTTTAATTAAAATATTTAAATTTCATATTTCTTCGCTCTGGTAACAAGGCAAAGCGCGGCGTTGAGTTCCGCCATTCAACACGTAAATGCCTCAAATTCGGCAGAAAGTGAGGAACGGAAGCGAAGTTTATTCTGTAGTATACAGCGTGAAGCTGAGTTAGTGAGTGAATTGATTAACAAATATTTCTGTAGTTTTACGCTGTAACCTGCACATAGGATTGGCAGAGGGCACTTGGGACCTAGTCTAAAGACTCTTCTAATCTAATACTCTCTGCCGAATTCTGGAAGCATTGCGTGTTGAGAGGCGGAACTCAACGCAGCGCTTTGTTACCAGTAAATGATAATGTCGAATATTTTATCTCCTCGAATAAGAATGAAACCCACAGTCTGTCTCGTATACAGTGGCACCATTGCCTTCGCCAATGTCATTCCACACGTAATATGCCAAGAATTTGGTGGAACTTTGAAAAACGAGTATCTTAGTCATAAAAAAACAATTGAGTAGCATTATAAACCAAAACTAACTTGACTTCGAAGCTCAGTTCTTGTATGAGCACGTCTCCATTAGGCGTGACGAGCGGCACTTTGTCGAAGCGTATTATATTGTCCTTATATATGATGCGGCCGGCGCCGGGTGCTAAGATCATTGGTGTTCCTACGAAATTCATAAAATCAAATATGTATTTAAAATTTTCACTATTTTTTAAAGTGTCATTCGATACTTGGGACGCAAAATACTAAATTTAAATTTAAAAAGAGTATAAAAATTTTGAAGTAAGCAATAACTATAAATAAGTTGTAATAAGCGTATAAGAATTTCGATGTAACTTGGTGAGCACGAATGATTTAGTTGGTCAGAGCGCTTGAACGGTTTTCAAGAGGCCCAGGTTTAAATCCTTCTTCGTTCAAAATTTTTATACGCTTTTTAAATTTAAGTTTAGTAAATATATATTTGATCGACTAATTATAATAACATGGCATGTCTTGAAAGGTTGATGGTGGACGTGACGAAAGAGGTATACCGAGACGTTAGCGTTTGGCCCTCCGTTCTGTCTGGCTACCCTGCTATGGATATAGCGTGACTATAACTTAAGTTTATTATAACAAAGTGTTTAAAATTAGTGCAAAATGCCAATATGGAATAAATTGAGACACTATAAGTAGTTGCGACTCGATGGTAATCTGTATTATGTTTTTTTTTAGATTTTTGGTATATTTCGCTCTTAATATAAGGGTAATACCCCCCGGAAATGTAAATTTATAAAGTAATAAAATATAATTAATATTTTATTAATTTAAATCAAAGCTTAAATAAACGCTGAGTATTTATGTCTAAGATGGTACTTATTTTATGTTCAAATGATAGAGGGAACCTAGGTTTGAGAAACGTTTTCTCACATATCGTCTATTCTCGTAGCATTGCGTGATGAGTGGCGAAACTCAACACCTCGCTTTGCCTTTTTCTACAGCCAAAAAATGACGTTTCCCCCCGATTGACCATTGAATCCAAAATCGTCGCGACAGCCAGACGTATTACAACTGCGTCACAACAGCCACCTATAGAGTATATCTTTGTTTTAAACTGACCGTTTCCAATATTATTTTTTTCCACCATTGTTCTCTTGTAGTTGCCTTTGTTGATATCTTCTAGAACGTTCCTTAGTTGTGTCACTCTCGCAGTTAAGCCTGCCAGCTTACTTAATTCACGACCAGAGAGAACCAGTCGACCAATACCTTCCGCCATTTTGACCAACATACGACCGTACGTATAATAATGCTGAAAATACAATATTTTATTTAATTAGATGCCAATAGCCGTCAATCGTTAAGCTAAAAGAAAATGAAAAACCTTAAAAATGAGCTAAAAAAATGTATGCGCTTTTACTTTAATATTAACGTACTTAAGTAATGTAAACACATGTATTACAATCTTCACATTCAAGAACAAAAAAACAATATAATATATATACCTAGGTATATTAAACAATGAATAAGTAATTATATATTGTTACATATACTTAGCTTGATTTATTAATAATCATACAAATTATATAACATAATACTTGCAATTCATGCAAATGCGTTAATAAAGTCAAAGCTCACCCTAAACCTGTCTTGGTCAGTGCCTGTAGTTAGTAAGTTGTGATCCTTCACGAAGAAAGGCCTTGATACAGCAATGAAGCCGATAGTGATCGCGAAATCTGGAATATTACATCATTTATCTATAATTATAAAAAACCTGTAACCGGACTCTGTCTTTATGTGGAAGATATATTAAAAAAACTAGCAGTTTTTAAAATGTTTGACTGTCTGTAAGTTTGTACACGCTAATTTCAGAAACGGCTAACCAGATTTAATTGCCGTTTTGTTATTATATTTTAGCAACCATATCTCAACATTTAGTGTTTGTTTTGAAAAGTTACGTCAATTTAAAATATTAAGTTCAAACAAAATTGCTACAATATTACATAGAAAGTAGTTGAAATTAGTAAATAAAATAGTGTAATTCAAACGGGCAAAGCCGCGAGCGGACCGCTAGTAAGACATAAATTTAATACAGGACAATACATAAGCTATATATAGCTACATAGTATATAAATCTTTTAGATGGTCTGGAAAAATACGTTTTAATAACAGTTATAATAGTATAAATTATATAATAAACGAATAATATCACAATTTGCATTATTAAAATTGAGGCCTGTTGTGCCGCAGGGGCAAAAGTGTGCGAATGTTAACGCGATAGTTTTTGGGGTAACAGTCACAGGAGGCAAGAAAATGAAATATTTAATATTTCAATTTCTTTGCTTTGGTAACAGGAACGGAGTGTTTTAAAATTAGTACTTAGAAACTGGAGAAACTAGTGTTAACTTCTTTGCTTTCTGTTCGAACGAAATTAAAACATAAGTACTATCTATATACATGTACTTACAACTAGATATGAACTAGCGTCATGAAAAGCATTTTACAACTGGAAGTGCGATAACATAATGATTAAAAATTAATAGCTTCTGCGTACAGTAAATTAATTAATATTTTATTACCATTTTCCTTTAACAAGCTTAATATTAATCATTACAGACATATTAATCATTACAATTTAAAAAAATCGAAAATTATTCACGGGAGCCACCTGAATAACCGGGGATAAATATTTAATCTAATGTAGTATTTGTTGTTATAGAAGCATCTGTCCAATTGTCACAGTTCATGAGGTGAAAGACGGTGGGCCCGCCGAGTTATAGGGACATATATATATATATGTGTATATATATATATATATATATATATATATATATATATATATATATATATATATATATATATATATATATATATATATACACATATATATATATATATATATATGTATTTATTCTCAAGATGGAATCGAATCCACAACCGTCGGGATTTTCTACAGTCAATAGTTATGCTGCGCAATGACGTATTTAATGTTCCAAGATGCAGAGTACACTAATAGGTTATTAAAACGCAGGTATCCCTTAATACATACATATTTATAGCATATACATTTTCCTTAACTGCAATAATAATATATACGTTTATTTTTAATAATATATTTGTTTTTTGTAGTTATGTCCATATATATTACATTATATGTGTGTATTTTGTTTTATATTTCCGAATATTAATTTATTTAATATGTATAAATTGTACTTGTTGCTTTATTTATACATAATAATTTATTAACTGTTCTCAATTAGGATAGATTGTATTGCTTAAGACTAAATTCCTCTCTTCAAGGTTTTCGAAAACTATCAGATATTGTTATTAACAAATACAACCGTCTTTGTATGCTCTGTATTAATCTTAAAAGTTTCTATATTATCTGGTAATACCTATCTATTATACACGCTACCCTGGTGTCACACGGGACCGTGGGCGACGGTGATCACTCACCATTAAGTGACCCGTACGCTCATTTGCCTTATATTTTCCATAAAAAAGAACCTATGTATATGCAGACAAGGTATATTATTAAAAATTGAAATTTATAACATCGAAATGTTAAACGAGAATTTAAACAATTACCAAAAAAATGTGTCACGTCTGTAATATAGATAAGGTGAATGTAGAACTGGTGTAAATTTGAATATAATGTTGTATATTATTATAACTGAACCATGTATAAATTTACATATAAATATATATACTTGAGTAATTGATATAAACACAATGGATATGTATAGCATATGAATAATATAAATTAATAACAAAAGGAGAATCTTTTTGCAAACGTACATAGATATTATTGAGTGTATAAAATTATACTATAAGTGTATGTCAACAACGTATGTTATTTTTTTTAAAAAAATTTTAAAAATTTAGACCCTTATCACAGTATTTAACCACTAAGCCATACGTTCCTGTCAAGGTATCCGTCAAAATTCTTATACGTAGATTTTCACACATTTCGGCTACGGTGCTTGCTTGCAATTATCATTCTACATTTAGGAAAGAAACAAACAACTAAAAAACTTTTTGCAGAAAACGTATATAAATAATAATATGTTATTTTTCATATGCTTTCTAAAAAAGTATTAAATTTTCCTATATAAATAACATAAAATTTAATAAAAAAAAAACAACTGTATACCTATTGTTTACTTTTAGGCGTTACTTACATTTAGCGACAATATTGTCAATGAATCCCATGGCTACTCGGAAATTGAGGAAACTTCTTAGATGTTTTGTCAATTTGTAAAAGCTGGCTAATATCGTCAGTTGTTCGCGATTGTTGCCCTGAAATATTAGATATATTTTAACTTTGAATGTCGCAAGGTACAAGATCATTAGGACTTAGCACATCGTCGTTTCATAAACACTACGTCAGCCTGTACAGGCATATTAATTATTTATATTAAATCGTTTCGAACCCCAATAACAGTTCAAAGCAGAGTAGATCTTCTGTTATAACGATGGCTGCCGAACACTTGGAGATTGAGTCCACGACTACCGGTTAGGCATTCAGGGTAACAACAGGGTTAAACAACAGCTAAAGGCTTTTTTTTTTTAATTTTAAAGTGCAGTACATGTGAAAAACGAATAGTAATTAAAAGATTTCCCGGAATTTAAGACCTAGTAAATAATTAATAAATATTTTTCTATATATATATATATATATATATATATATATATATATACATATATATATATATATACATATATATATATATATATATATATATATATATATATATATATATATATATATATATATATATATATATATTTCTATATATATACATACTATATTTAATGTATAAAAAAAAACAAGAAAAACACATGCAATTGCAAAACGAACGAAAGAAATTCATATATCATTTCATTTAATTTATAATAAAGGTCCAAGTAATGAAAAAAAAGATAACAAAATGTAAGTAGAATGTGTATTGATATAAATATTTTTATAAGGAAATATATTTAAATATAGGGGAAAATAACATACATTAAATGATAAAAATAGATCATGTAGACATTATCAGCTTCAGTAGAGGTTTATAATATTTGAATTTAATTAATGGATTTGCATTGAGCACATTTAATATTTAAGATGTTACCAATATATTATTATATAGTGTTTCAGCTATACACCTTATTCTTACGTATAACAGGGTAGTTAAATTTACATACCCTGTTATATGTTGACGCTAAGTACCTAATAAGTACATAGTGTTAAGAAGCTCCATTCTGCGCTTTGTGCTTGAATCATTAGAGGTCTTTGCCGGAACTTAACGCCATAATATTGTAATAAAAGTTAATGCAGTACTATTACTACTTTAACTTTTATTACAATATTACTCTTATAAGATACAGCGTGAAGCTAAAAAAAAAGTAATAACAAATACTTTGATTTAAATGTAGGGTTATAATCAATCGGTTAAGTAGATACAATGTGTACCTCTATATTCGCCATTATTTCACATCACCATAAGTATTGATCTTGTATAATTTGAATTATTTATACAATTTTCTATTTAATGTTAATATCAGAAATTACACAGACTTACTTGATAGAAAGCAATCTCTTCTGAATTGGTAATAAGTCGTGAATTAACATATCTAAATTCTCCTTCTAATTTTTGTTCTCTTACTGTCATGCGAGCTAAAAGAGAAAAAGCGACAAATTATATGATAGATTCTCTTGTATACAATAATCTGGAAAGAAATATGCAGCTTCACGTTTCTCAAAAAAAGAAAACGTTTAATGTAACGTAATTACCAGTAGGTTTTCTGAGGTAGGTTAAGAACAATCCCGAAAAGAAGAGATATCCCATCATCGTTCCTGGTGTCTAAAACAATTAATAATTTTTTACTTAACCATATAACATTTGAAATTTTTTTATGTCATTTAATTTAAAAATAAAAACACGTTGAAATTATATATTAAAAGATTTTTAAATATAATTTCATTGATAATTAATTACAAAGTGTATATATACTTACTGATGGTCCCAAATTAACGGTCAACCTATACAAATATATAGATATATCTAAAATAGGCTTGCTTATGTTACTATACAAATCTATGACTGTGTCGCAAAATTTATCTATATCGGTGGTTAAGAGCTGATCAGCATTTGATATCCGATTATCCAAATTTGTAACTTGGTAATATGTGAAGCCTCTAAAATAACAACAAATAATGTTAATAAAAACGTTGCATTGTGCGATTTTAACACATTTTAATTGACACTCTAACCAGACGTTTGAAGACTTTTTCACTCCATTGTGATATTGAATGTATAAATGTATAGTCTGATTATTAAGAGTTTTTATGAATATAATATGTATAAAGTTCGTTATTTGAGGAAATTTTGTTAAAGAGTTTCATTTAAAATAATAACTAAATAATTTTAAAATAATAACTAATAAAATGGGTATTATATTTTACATTTATAGTTATTTTGTTTTTGCATAATTTGCTTATTTAGTATTCCAATATATGGTGACCCTATTCACTTTTAACACACGAACGAAAAAAGGTAAGAGTTGATAATTTCCGCTTACAGTAAACTTTCTATAGGAGAGAGGAGGATAGAGGAGATATTATAATTTTGAACAGTAAACAGTAAAAATAAATTTAGAATAACAAATACTTACTTTAGGTACTGCTGATAAAAATATATCGAAAGATTAGTCCTTAGTCTTAGCTTAATTTCTCCAATACTCCATTTCAAAACATTGTTTACTAATGAAATCTGAAAAAGTAAGCGTGAAAATATAGCATAAATACTTTATTTTATACAATACTGTACTTGTGTGTAAGAATATGTAGTATACCAATGGCATGCATGAGAAGAATTGAAGCAGTAGTCGCTTAAATTCCGCCTTGTTCATGGAAATAATGGAACTGCAACAAAACATAAAATTAAATCCCTAATATATAAAATATAATTATACACATATTCGTACGATCTAAACTTAACGCTTAACGCCTTACAGGACAAAAAATCTATTATATTAATAGATATTTTCTAAACAAAATATGTATTTTTAAATAATAACATAAATATACGTATTTCATTTAAAAAAGTTTATATGGTAAAATAAATGATTCATATAAATGTACAATGATAGGTCGTACGTAATTTATTATGACAGATAATTTATGACGACAAATTTTTATCTAATGCATAGTAGGTAATAATATATTTGCATAATACATAGAGAGCTAAAAATATTTTATAGAAAATATATTTTAGAATCTTTCATATTTTGACAAGAACCTTTTATGTGAAGAATGCCGTTAAAACTTATTCACTTTCCTTTTCGTGAAAGTTAAATTGTATTTCACGTTCAATTAAATGATGCGATTCAAATACATATATGTAGTTCTTAATCAATACAAAAAAAAACCTTATTCATTTAGACGTCGAATAAAAGTCCGCCAGGTACAGAACACACCTCTGCAGCAAATATAAAACCCAAGAGTTGCTTTTCTTAATAGTAATTTTAGATAAATACAAATTTACTTACACTTGTCTTGTGAAAACATATAGTAGTACATTTATTTAGTATATACGAAGCAATCTAGGCATTTTGGCAATTGAAAAATACAAAGATAAGTTGTTAAACTTTGATGGCGAAAATATTAGGATTGTAAATCTGTTTAATTAAGAGCATATAAAATGTATTTAATAAAAAACTTGAACGTATTTACGTTCAAGTTTTTTCACATTTTTTAAAAAAATACGCCTTTTTTAAAGCAAGAGGAAATAATTCGTTAAATATTACTCCTATATAGAGTATTTATACGGCATATTATATTGTATGTATTGCATATAATTACCATCTTTGAAATGTAAATTTGCATTGTTGGTAAATTTTATCAGGACTTCTTTATAATATATCAAGCTATATATTGCTTGATTATTTCTGCTTTATTAATATATAACTATATCTTTGTAAAAACATTGAATATGGTTAACCGGTCGTCCATTCGTTAGATAGAGCTAAATTTTATCTTTTCAATAAAAAACAGATGATAATGCATATTGCCAGTAGACCATAGCTAAAGAATTAAGAAGAAGAAGTATTTGCTTGCATATTCAATTTACAATTATGTAATGTTTATTTTTTTATCATTGTGTCCTGTTGTTATTAGTTTAGTTAAGTTTATGCAATGCTTCCAGAATACCGTACATAGCTATCGTGAAACCGTATATAACAATATCTTAACACTTGGCCCACAGGTTACCTCTGCCGAACCTTCCTATGTACAGGGGATACAAAGCAACTTAACGGCTCTTAGCCTATTCATAGTAATTTAAGAAATGACATTAAATTTAAGAAATTCTTTATACATTTTTGCAGTGCATTTTTAGGCTACACTGTGGAATTTTATTATAGACACGTATAGCCAAAGGCCCGGATCCAAGGATTTATTAACTTTTTGGAGTTCGTTTATCTTTGTTTTCTTATATAAGAAATACTATTTTATATAACTAATGAACCTCATTATTTATAATTATACTCAATTATTTTGCCATCGATTTTTATAGAGATGTCACATTTGCCATAAAAAGTACTACCTACAATCATTTACATAATTTTTTGAACCGCTGAGACATTCAATGGAAGATGTCATATATATATATCTAAACATTTTTCTCTTAAATACCATATTAGTTGCAAGTAACATTAATTCTAATAAAATAAAAAATATTCACTATTTATTAAGTCTATAGCGAAAAGATCTCCAAATATCCACACTAAGTAGAACATAATTATACTTAATGTATCATATATTCCGATAATTATCCAACTATCACTATAAGAGTAAGAATGTTTTACCAGGTCACCTGTGCTAGTGATAAAATATATTTAATATAAAATGAAACTGACAAGTTTAGTTAAAAACTAAAAATAAAAAAAAGACGTTTAGGTAGTACTGCAAATAAATAGTAGGAAAATTGTACTATATTTTCCCTGTTTGTTATCTACACCTACTTTATTCTATATGTAGAGAAATGCAAAGCAATATGTTTCCCTAACATATCATAACATCTCCTTATTTCACACTAGAAAATTACAAAATTAAAAAATATATAACAAAATACAAAGAAAAAAAATGTAAAAAGGACCCTTATCACTAAGAGCGATCTCTACCAGGCAACGTATTTATAATAATCAGTTTAGCGGGTTCAGTGCGGCAACAAAATAATTAAAATATAACCATATAAATGTTATAAAAGTAATTAAAATAATATTAATATATTTATAAACATGCGCAATTACTGTACAATAAACTACATAAAATACACAAACCTAATAGAGAAATTTTTACCAACATTATAGATACGGACATAAAATATACTACATGTTTTGATAGTAATTTTTTCCCTGCGGTTCTAAGTAAGTTCCAAAGCAAAGTCCATTACGCACTCAACGCAAGCATTACACAGCGAGAAATTTATTTATTATACAAATGGATATAGCAATTTACACGTGCAATGATATATTTCTAACGATGCTAGTGAAATTATAGTGAACTATTGGCGTATGAGTCAATTATATTCTATGTTAATACTCATTTTAAATTTCACAGCGTATATATTTTTTGAACGTGGCAGGCTTTGAACCCGCGCCTCTTGGAACTCGTCCAAGCGCTCTGATCAACTAAGCCATATGTTCAATGGTCGGTGCGCTTGGACGGTTTTCAAGAGTCGCGGGTTCAAATCCTGCTACGTTCAAAAATTATATTTAAATTTAGTATTTTCTTTCCTATGTGTGGAATAATATTTTAAAAAGTAGTCAAAATATATTCTATGGTTATTTGATTAGCTCTATTCAGGGTCATTCAAGACTTTTCGTCGATAGCAAAGTAGCCAAAGAAAAATATGTAGGAGTGATTGCCAGGTTTCGATATTAAAAGGGTGAAATATAGATATTAACATATTTTTGATAAAATTTAGGAATCGTATAGTTAAAATAAAAATAAGGGTTAAGAAGCCCTAAAGTAATATTTTTTTCTATAATTTTACGATATACAATTTTATTATATATATTACATAAAATTTTAATTATTCTCAAGTTGCATTTGCAATAACTAAAATTTTCTTAAGTTTTATGTTTATTGAGAATTTAAATCACAATCTAGTGCGATAGTACAATTTCTATTATGCCGTACATAAGCTACAAATAATTTGTTTTATTTATTACATTCTTAATTAGATAAGATTTATAAAACTAAGTTCTAGTATTACTAATCACTGTCATACACAACTATATAGACGAATCATATCTACGTACACAGCGAATAAATTTCACTTTTGCAGAAACTTTTACTTTTAAATACTTGATTTTAATGATGTAATTCTTACTTTACGTTTTGGATGATGGCTGCCTCGACCACAAACTATAAAGGTAAACCAGTTTTATAATTCATTTTTACCAATCTAATATTTTCCAGTTCCGTAAATGTTTATGTAATGTACTAAATAAATTTTATTTCACCGATTTTCTGGTGTAACTAGTAACTTCATCACATTTAATAGCAAAAAAAAGTTACCTTGGTATAATGTAATGTGTAGAAGAAATAAAATTAATATTCTTAAATTACAGACATATACACGAATCTCGTCAATAATTTATGGTAATTTAGCAACAAGAAACCTAGTAAATATGTCAGCAAGTTACTACATATAAAAGATATTATGCCGTAGTGTTATTAAGTGCAGTGATTTTCGTTTGTCAAATATCCAATTTTTCATATATTAAATTTAAAAAAAGAAGTTTAATACAAGAGTACAATAAAAAGATTACCTACTCCGGAATATGGAGCCCGAAGTGAGCCTTTTGTTAAGATTTACTGGTTTAATAGCGCAAAATAACAACGTGGCATAAAAAATATTTTAACCGGAGGTTTTTATATCAATGCTGAGCATGTATGGAGAATATTTGTGGTATGTTTGTGTCGGTCTGAATGTGTCCTAGCTCGCCGACCTAGACGCCTGAAATCGGCGCATTATACAAAAGTATTGTTAGTGACCAGGCTGTTTGTGTGTGCCATCTTAATTAGAAGACTTATATTGAATTTGTTTACATTCCCATGTTTCGGTAAGACAAAGCGTGGCATTAAACTTCACCACAAAAACAGTTTTACAAATCCGAAAAGTCTGGCCAAAATTTTGTCAAAAGATAAATATTGTTAGACGTAAAAAATATATATTTTCTGCAAAATTAGCACTATTATGTACATTAATAAGTTACTAAAGCATAAATTATTATTATTAGTATTTTTTATTTCACACAAGATAAGAAAGAAAATATCGAACGTGTCGATTCGGACGAATGATTCACCTTCTTGTGTAATAAATGCCAATGGAAAGTTCGATAAAGAGTTTAATTTATAATATTATAAATAAATACAATTAAATATTAGCTTTACCAGAGTGCTGTAACTTTTGCTACACTATTGACCTCAACTGAATATGATAATATTTTAAAAAGAAAATCAAGCTTAAGAATAAAAACGAATAAATTAAATGTAAATGTGCGAATTAAACCTATGTGGGATTTTTAGAAAATAGCCCTATTATAAACTGAATAGGCAAGACGAAGCAGAGGGAACTCGGGAACCTAGTGTTAAGTTACTCTGTGTCTCTTAAGACTTTTCCGTTCACTTTCGACCGAATTCGAGGCATTGCGTGACGAGTTGCCTTATCATCAGCGAAGAAATGAAAATTTTAAAATTTTATTTCCTCTAATGACGATAAAACTCACTACCTATTAACGTTATTCCAGTCTATAGAAATTTAATTACATTATTAATTTATAGCGACTATATTTATTTAGCTAACAGGCGCCAGGCTGTAACGTTATAACTTATGAAAAATATTGTAAATTCTATGAGAATTTTCAGTAACTCTATTATTTTATTTAATCCATATATCCGAATTAAAGATTCTTCGTTTTATTTTATGGAAACTGAAAATGATAGAAAGTAGTAGTTTGGCAGACTTGATTGTGATTTCGATCATTCTGAAGAAATAATTTATTCGTCCAATAAAAAAAAGGTCTAGATAAAACTTTAGCTGTAGTCTTAAATACTAATAATTGTGCAAAAAGAAAGGTTCAAATTAATTATAATTTTACTAATTTTCTTAAATAGTCTTCGTTCTAACAGAGCATGACCTAAAAGTTCTATGTACAAAATCGTAAAAATAAATGTCTAAAACAGTATTTAGACGAGATGATGGATGTAAACGGAACTCACTCACTTCATCAGGTGAAAGTAACACCTAACATTATTAAACTTAAAGTAAAATCTCAATATATTGATTTCAAGACGTATCGCTGTTTTGTAGAAAATTAGCCGAATAAAAACAGCATCTCTGGACTGCCTCGACATAGTTTTGATTGCTGAAATGGCAGACGGATGGATGATAATATATTATTATTTACCCATTGGACTCCTATGAATACGTAAAAAAAACATTATAAAATGTTTTGAGTTCTACTGTGAAAATAACGATTAACTCTAAAAAAACTATTCTTTTCCAAATTTCGAAAACCGTTTGAGATAAAGAGTCCTAAGGTGAAAGGTAGGCTTAAGATAGGTGAAGTACTTTTAATTCGACACCAAAACAAACCCCAAAATGCGAGTCAGAAAGTGACACATTTCCCGTACTATCTGGCTAGACATTTTAATTTTTTTCAAAATTCTATCAAACTGTCTGTTACAGCTGGATACCCATAATTATTATTAAATTAAAAAATATATATGAACGTCACGTCATCAATATAGCAACATTGCAATTTGTATGCAAGTTACTTTAGGAAACATTTTTATTCTATTATATAAAAAATAAAATGTTTTAAAGTAACCATACAATTTAACCCTGTCGGGGACATTTATTATCTTTAAAGTAAATTCACGCTCGAGTATCTTTGTGGTGAAAATTTATTATCATTATTACCTTCACGCTGTTTCTCACGTAGCAGGGTAGGTAAAAATACCTGGGAACATAGTACTAAGACACTCCGTTTCCATTAAGACTTTTCCGATCACAAATCTCGAATTGCGTGTTGAGTGGCGTGACCAGAGTGAGAAAAATAAAAGATTAAACATTTGATTCCCTAGTGGAATCTAACCCATAACCTGTCGCGTTTACTTTTCCATGCTTGTGCCCATGTGCCACGCTGGCCTCTTGTGATTGATATAATATTTACTTTATTTAAAAAAAAAATCAAGATCGTTGCAAGTGGACTGGTAACCGAACCGAGCAGTAGGCGGAACCCCTTATTTATATAGTTAATATAAAATATATCTGTATAATAACAAGCTTTTATTTGACTTGCCGTGTTAATTATGTATTAGGGTATGTGAAATTATAGGGAATGTATAATTTATACATCTTATTTTATGGGCAATTTGACCCACTTCCCAATGTCTGATTGAGCTAAACTTCGGATTACGATTTCAGTTTCAATGACATTGAATTTATATATAATTAATATTATGGTTAATCCATAATAGTCGCCACAAAAGCATGGCGGACTCATTTTTTCTCACAACCAACTTACTATGGTTATCAAATGAAAGGCCTTGATTTGAAAAATACAATAAACAATAAATAAAATCTAGAATGTTTCTTTATAATAAGGTATTTATTTTAATATTTTATTTGATTTTATAATTTTGTTAACATGACATCATCATATTTAATGTCAGTCAATCATAAATCACTAGAATCATTAAGGTTTTTAAAACATATACTACAATATTAATTCATTTAAAATATTCTAGCGTCGACGATCTAGGTAGGCACAAATATATCAAATGTAAACCGCAAATAAATTACAAATATAAATTACCGATGCCTATATCTGGTAGGTTTAAGGCGTACGGATGCTATAAAGAGAATAGTTCATTAATTGAAATGAAAATAAAACTAAATATTAAAATGGCTTTTACTATAAAATACATTTAATTTATAATACAAATAATATCAGTGTTAATTGTTTTTTGTTAATAAAAAAACATCATAGAAGTACAATCTATGTCCATACATAATTTTTTTTTTATAATAATGTCGTAAAGACACTAATAAAGGAACTAATTATATTTATTATATAAATAGGACTGGGGCTTCGCAGTCTCTTGACAATGATGTAATTTGTTTTGTATATAAATGTCAACACTTTCATCTCACATAAAATATTTTTGTTCTAATTGCTAATTGTTAAATAACTTAAATAAACGTTTTTATATAATAGAAATATATGTGTTTGTTTTCATTGTGGTTTTATTTTGTCCCTAACTTAGGGGACTGCCCCTGTGCTTGAAATTTACGGCCAGACCTAATTAAAAAATTGTTTACTTTAATAAATTAATTTTTTTTGAACCATCAAAAAAACATTAAAAAACCAAACTATATGTTTCTCAATTTCAACCTAATTTTGTGTAAAGTTATAATAATAATACCACAATAGTAACTTATGAAGGTTAAGTATTTATGTAGATTATGTATTTATGTAAATTAAGCACTTCTTTCTAAATTAAACACACAAAATAATAATAAAATAATACTATTGTAAATGTTTTAACCAGTTAAAATGTGTATCACAATTAAAAATATGTTAAGTATTAGCATACAATGGTCTGCTTATATGAACTTGTCTGAACTTTTAATAACAATTTAAAGTTGCTACTTTTCAGTTTTAATAATTTGATTGTGTAAAATGTAGAATTACTCTCAGTTAGTAAGTTTATACATTATACTTTTCATTGAAGATTTATTCAGTTACTTTTAAACAAAGATGTTTAAAGTAACACTGCCATAAAATTATACTCTAGTTAATTTTTAATACACTTCTAAGCGGAAAATTTTATTATATGTCAAAGTACAAGTTTTTTATTCAATATTCAAATTTGGCGCAAAGTGGGAACAGAACAGAGTTAAGCCATTAGAAAGAATATTTTTCTTATTTTTACTATGTTTTAAAGTGTTATTCCACACTTAGGACAGTTTTAAATTTAAGTTTAGTAATATTTTTCTTTCTAATGGCTGATATGGAGGTCATCTGACAATTTTGGAACATTTGCATATTTTGTATAAATTGCAATTAGAGGTATCAAATTAAAACATACATAATTCATAACAAAAATTATTCAATTTTTTAGGGTACCAATTAGGAGAATAATTCGAACATAAAACTCAACCTCATAGGTATAATAATTAAATAATTAATTCAAGATCCATTTTTATAATTACAATATTTTTTAGCTTTCCATTGTATCCTGCATATAACTAAAGGAGCAGGGGGAACCTGGGGTTATAATACTCTGTTCCCCACATACTACTTAATTTTGAAAGACTGTAAATAAAATGGTAGAATACAATGCTTTTTCTTAGTACTAGAGCAAAGGAATGAAACCGATTCTCTTGAGAAGTTGTCAAACCCAAGACCACCAGATACTGTGCTGCTATATATTTATATTATGTTCACATTTAGTAACTAAATAGAATATTGGCAAAAATTAAATGTTTGAGAGCTTGGATGTTTACTAAAATGATCAGAGAAATTCAAGTTCTTTTTTATAGTTATGGTAGTAGTTTTTCTAGTAGTAGTCTTTGTTTTCTATTATAATTTTGAAGATTTTTAGTCTAGAATAACACATTAAAAAGAAAATTGTGCCCTTGATAGTGGCAATTTTGTCATATTTTTTTTGCATATATTCTCCCTCTGTCGCTGTGCAATAAAAAGTTATGAGATATTTTTTTTCCCTCGTCCTCTTAATGTTCAATGTCTGTGTAAAATATTATTTATTACTAACATAATGTGCTGTGTGTATATCTTGTAAATACATATTTGTTTTATTTTCTTTTGTTATAGGTGGTGAAGGCTGTAATTTTACTGGGTTTCTTTTTTACATGCATTATATTATTGTGTACAGTCATCTCTTTTGTACTGATCAATTCCTCCCGTGAGTTTTCCATACAACGTGACATTGGCGAAGTGAATTGTGCTCAACTCGAAACGCCATAATTAAAGAAATGTAATGAGATTTTTTTTTATATATTATCATTCAAAAATATATTATTCCTATTTTAAATATACATGTAAAAAAACACAAGGCTGACTTAAAGCATAATGGCTCAATGTGAGGGTTTCTGATAGTAAATGCAAGTTCTGGATTGGATCCAGATCTATTGAATATCTATCAAATACTTCCTCACTCAGGGGAGTGATTATATTTACATTAGTTAAATTTCTTCATTTGTTATATATTTATTATTTTACTATACCTTATTCAAAGTAATTATTAATGAATTAGAGATTTGGTATCAAAGTCACAATGATTGAATCAGTTTATTCTCTTTTTCTAGCTATAACAAAAAAATAACTTACCCCTCAATTAATGTTGTATGTTGTATAAGCCATAAATCACATAGTGTTCTAGCTATAAGAGAAAGAGCGATCAGTGCCATAAATCCATTTTCCTTACTCCATAGGCTAGGGAACATAATAGACCATAGTACTTTTAACTCAGCAAAGAACCTCGCATCAATTTGCGCTTTTGGATCTTTTTTATTTTTATCTGTTATCATGTATTGAACTCTCTCTTCAGGAGATAGTTGACCAGATTTAACATTTTTCGGTCTGTAAATTAAACAAAGTTATTTAAATTTACCTTAATATTTTATAGGCAATATTATACTATCAATAAGCAGTAGTTATTACAAAAAAAAACAATAAGTAAAAGAGTAAATAATATACCTTGAGTTTAAATAATTTCTCAATATCCAGGCACTTACAGCTGCGGAAGCAGCTAATCCTAGTTTTACATCTGTCCTTGAGGTTATTTTACTAAAATTCGGCGCCATAGTAAATGTAATTTAAATTATAATTTAAAAGCAATTCGATATTGAACTAGTATCTATGTTTATCGTGACATTATATCACAATAACACGTGACGTTTTATTCACTTATAAGAGAGTTATTAAATATATATTATATTACAATTGAATGTTATAATTATTTCAACTTAAACTGGATTACGTTAATAAATTATAAGTTACTAAGCATAACCATCAAGGCAGCAACTACGAACAACTGCGTATCATTAAAAGACAAAAGTACCTACTGATGGCTTGATAAGTGACAACTGACGTTGGCAAAAGGTGTCAAGTGAGAACGTCAAATGGAAATGACATTTAACCAATATGAACCGCGTTAAATGTAATAGTGCTAGCGTAATATTAATCATAAGTAACAATAAAATAACCATATGAATTGAGTTGAAAAAAATGACATATTATTCTTAGTGTATTATGTCATTGCTTATTAGGAATAAGTAAAGAAATCCAAGATATTATAAATTCTCCAAATTAAATAAAAAAATATATTTTAAATGAAATTTATTTCGTTTTATTTAACACAATAACATGTAAGTTCTATTTCATCAATGTTTGGTTTAAAAGAAATTAATAGATTTTTCCGAAAAAATACTCATATTTGTTTTTTAGATAACCTAATTATATTCAGTATTAACTGAAATACACACCAGCTATGCTTGCATATCAGGAACAGACTAATGCCATCACGAGTGTCACATGTGTATGGTAGCCAAATGCTTTTAACTAATTGGAGCTCGTGGTCAAGCTACCATAAGCAGTAATAAGTATAAATGGCCTATCAAAGCTTTAAGCAAGAGCAAAAATAACTTCAACACCCACGTATATTATACTTGCCTGTCAGAAACATATTTGAACTCGCAAGCGTTTCAGTGGCAATCAAGGATTTATTTTGTTTTTATGTTTTACTTTCAAGTATTAAAAGTGCTTAATTGAGTGCTAAATTAGTGAGTTCATAATATTTACTTGGCCTATGTCAAGTATAATTATAAAAATAAATATATCGAAATATAACTTAAGACATCAGATTAACGGTAAAAAAATGAGCTTTATTATTTATGCCATAACCACCTATAGAAATGATATGACAAAATACGTAGCGTCTTTTCCTTTTCAGCACAAAATTCACAATTTTAAAGTTCAAACTCGTCCTTTGACACATCAAATAAGAATTTAACTCTACAAATGTATCATTTTGCATAACATATAAGGATATTACTAAATAAAAAAAAATAAATTTCTGTATATTTGATACGAACGAGGATAGGTAGTAGGTATAACCTACAACGATTTTGGAATTTTGATTTAGATTACCTTCGAGTTGGTCAGCCATCATCAACTATGCAAAGATGCGTTCTACTCCCTCGCTCTCTTAGCGACATTTCTGTAAGCGAGTGGTAATAATACCTACCACTGTTGTTACCACTTTTAGTCGTTTTGATTCGTTTAGAGTAGAACGTATAAGTACCTTACTATTTTACACAACTACTACTGAAGAACTTCTAATTGAATATATTGAATATATTGAAACAATACGCATCACGTTATATGTCACATGTTCCTCACATAGGTGTCCTGCAGGGTAGGCAGAGGAAACTTAGAAACTTAGCGTTACAAAACTCGGTTCTATAGGCCACTTTTCGTGAAATTAGAGGAGTTGCGTGGTGAGTGAAGGAACTTGTTACCAAAGCGAAAAAATGTTAATAATAAATATTTTATTATACCATTATACCATGTCGCACGCTTCCACCATGACACACTTTATTCTATTTTTATTGAAAAACAATTCTGAAAGAAATGACGTATACCATAAGTACTAATTAAAAAATGATTCAGACTCAAAAAAATATTTTGGAATTATGTTCATAATCTAGTATTAATAGTGTTTTTTAAAAATAAAAGAATTGAATATTATATTAAAATGTTTTATTTAAATGCTTTTTAAATTATAGGAACTCATTTGCATCTGTTGGATTCAGAGAATGTAATTTTAAGATAATCTATAAATAATATTTACAATTAACAATTAAGACTAGTCTGTAAGAATTAATAGTCCAATGGGTACTTAAAATGTAACACTTAGTCAACCTCTTCCACTGTGGGGCCCGTGTTCGCTCGGGGGTGCCGCTGTTGCTCACCAGGCATTGAACCCGCACCGTGCATTTTGCTCATTATAGACGAGCACACTCGCTGCACTTCTTTCAGTCTGTGTTCGTACTCTTCCTTCTCGGCCAAGGTGTTGTTGTCGAGCCACTTAAGAGCTTCGTCGCATTCTTTCCGGGCAGTTTCCTTGTCCTGTTCGCTTAGCTTGTCACCGGCCTCGTCTAACGCCTGTTTGACGCTGAACACATACGCTTCTAGCTGATTCCGAGCAGATACTCGTTCTCTTTGGCGATTGTCTTCTTCCTTGTAGCGCTCGGCCTCCGCCAGCATGCGGTCGATCTCCGCCTGTGACAATCTTCCTCTATCGTTCTTGATCACGATGTTCTTGCTGCGACCAGTGCTGTTCTCTTTCGCAGAAACATTTAGAATGCCATTAGCGTCGAGATCGAATGTGACATCGATCTTGGGTACACCGCGGGGCGCGGGCGGAATGCCGGTGAGGTCAAAGCGGCCAAGCAAGTTATTGTCTTTCGTCATAGCTCGCTCCCCTTCATATACTTGTATGGTGACAGCGGGTTGGTTGTCTGAATAGGTCGTGAAAGTCTGAGATTGCTTGCAAGGTATTTTAGCGTTCCTTTCGATGATTTTGGTCATGACACCTCCAGCCGTCTCGATACCAAGAGACAATGGTGCGACATCCACCAGCAATACATCTTGAATCTTACTATGTTGTTCACCGCTCAGTATTGCAGCTTGTACCGCGGCCCCGTAAGCAACCGCCTCGTCGGGATTGATAGAAAGATTGAGTTTCTTGCCGCAAAAGAAATTCTGTAACATGCTTTGTATCTTGGGGATTCGGGTAGAACCTCCAACTAGTACAACGTCATGTATGGCAGTCTTGTCCATCTTGGCATCCTTCAAAGCTTTCTCCACAGGCTCTAGAGTAGCGCGGAATAGATCGGAATTTAATTCTTCAAATCGAGCCCTTGACACTTTTGTGTAGAAATCTATTCCTTCGTAGAGCGCGTCGATCTCTATCGTTGCTTCCGTGCTTGATGACAACGTGCGTTTTGCTCGTTCGGCAGCAGTACGTAATCGACGTAGAGCTCTCGGGTTGCCACGGATGTCTTTCTTATATTTGCGTTTAAATTCTTCAGCTAAGTGATTGACAAGTCTGTTGTCAAAGTCCTCGCCTCCAAGATGCGTGTCGCCAGCAGTAGCTTTTACTTCAAATAGCGACCCCTCATCAATGGTGAGAATAGAGACGTCGAAAGTGCCTCCGCCAAGATCGAATATTAGAACGTTTCTTTCTCCTTTAAGGTTTTTGTCAAGACCGTAAGCCAATGCGGCAGCTGTGGGTTCGTTAATAATTCGCAGGACGTTAATCCCTGCAATGGCTCCCGCATCTTTAGTAGCCTGGCGCTGAGAGTCGTTGAAGTATGCGGGTACAGTGATGACCGCATCGCGCACTTGCGTGCCCAGATAAGCTTCTGCAGTTTCCTTCATCTTTGTAAGAACCATGCTGCTAATTTCTTCGGGGGAGAATTGTTTCGCCTCTCCTTTAAAATTAACTTGGATTTTAGGCTTTCCGTAGTCGTTGATAACTTTGAAAGGCCAGTGTTGCATGTCCTGTTGAATCTTTGGGTCGTCATACTTGCGGCCGATCAAACGCTTTGCATCAAACACCGTGTTGTTGGGATTGAGAGCGACTTGGTTCTTAGCTGCGTCGCCGATTAGTCGCTCCGTATCGGTGAAAGCGACGTAGGAAGGGGTAGTCCGATTGCCCTGGTCGTTAGCGATGATCTCTACGTTTCCGTGTTGCCATACTCCAACACACGAGTATGTGGTACCCAAATCTATTCCAATCGCTGGCATATTAATAAAAATATTCTCACTTATATATAATCACAAATTGAATCTTTTACAGCTGTTAAATAAAATACACTTGATGTATACACCGAGTTACTTGTTATCTTCGCTTCAGCTCTTCAAATAATGCTTGCGTTGCCGCCTTTCCGTGATCTTTATATAGTTCGAAGAAGGTAACGAATGAGCTTCAAGAAAATTCTCGAAACATAACACAACGGCCAATCACAAAAAGGCAGGGGTAGAATGTTCTAGCAAGTCAATTTATTAGCCAATAGAATTATTTTAAGCAAAATGAGAAGTATAGCAATATATTTAGTATACGACGAGATAAACGAGTGCGACAAGGTAAGTAATACTGCGTCATTTTTCAACCAATGAAATTCGAATTTTCTAGAATCTACGCTAAAGTGGGGCTGTGAAGTTTGGTGTTACCAAGTCAGTAAAATTTCCGTTTTGAAAGGATTTCTAAATATGACAAAGGTTTTTGTTTTAATATACAATTTAATATGTACATTTTGCTTTATTTTATTAATAATTATTTCAAAATGTTTTTATTGAATATTATTCTATTAACACATTATAAATGCTAACACATATTAAATGTTAAAAATAAATGAGCATATAGCAGCATAGTATGTTAGTATCTATGTAAATCTTGTTTGATATAAGTAATTAATTGTTATTCAATAGACATCATTTGAAATTTTAATTGATTTCTATATTTCATTATAAGATTTCTATTTCTCTTAAATTTTAAATTATAATTTTAAATAGATATTTCATATATAGTATGCAGTCATAATAAATATCTCAACATGTTAATAGGATTATTGTTTTATTGATACTATAATTGCGTGACACAAACGTGTGACTGAAAACGCAACAGGTTGTGGGTTCGACCGCCACTCGACAAAATTAAATATTTAGTGTCTTAAAATTAATTATTTGATGCCATCTTTTCTTCGTTCTGGTTGAAAGACAAGACGTGGCGATGAATTCTACCACTCAGCCCTTTGCCTCAAATTCGGTGGAAAGTAGAGAATGGAATCGAGTTTCTTAACAATACATTCCCCAATTCCTTCTATTCTGCCATGTGCAGATTACAGCGTAAAGCTAGAATTTTTTTTTACATAAATATACATTCTATGTATTTTTTTTTGCTTTATGCATATTTTTGTTATCATAAATGACGGTAAACTAACATCTAAACTGGTAACATTATAAATGCACCAATTCAACGCAGTATTACGTGGAATGTTCTCGAAGCGCATCTGCTGAGTATTGATCTTCTTATGTGAAACAGCACGACTATATATGTCTTTTTCACTCATATTATAGTCTAAGAGTCAACAATTATAACAGTAGTTTATAAGTTTTTAACGAATAATGTGATATGTAGACATGAAATATCTACATAAATAGTCTAAGTCACACACACATATATGTATATATATATATATATACATATATATATATATATATATATATATATATATATATATATATATATATATATATATATATATATATATATGTATATATATATATATATATATATATATATATATATATATATATATATATATATATATGTATATATAGTTTCTCATACAATGATCAAAAACAGACCCTGTGTATTCCAGCAAGATTCTGCACCAGCTCATAGAGCGAAAAGACAAAATATGGCAACACTTAGAGGAGAAGGCCTGATCAACACGCCATCCTAATGTGGAGTCACTCAAGGCATCCTTGATCAAAGCATCTGCCGATATTGACATGGACCTCGTGCGTGCTGCTATAGACGACTGGCCACGCAGGTTAAAGGTCGCAGGCACGCAGGGTAAAATCGTGGAGCTCATTTCGAATAATAGTAATTTAAATAAGAATCCATGTTTTATTACGCTTCTTTTGATATAGAAGTGTTTATTCTACAAAACTAACATGTCTCAATTATTTCACGATAAAAATGTGAAATAATTGAGACACGTTTGTCTTAACTACTGGATATATATATATATATATATATATATATATATATATATATATATATATATATATATATATATATATATATATATATATATATATATATATATATATATTGTCGAAGTCGCTTGCCATTGGTCTTTCTAAGCTTTTGCACATTGTTCAAAATCAAAACTGCAACTATTCACAGCTAATTTCTGGACAGACAGTCCAGTTTTCTCGACGGCACTGTTCACCACTGTTTGTCTAATGAGGCAAATTAACGGCTTTGTCGAGGTGTGGCGTAACTGCTGCTGATCTGGAATGATCTTTACGTGGTTAGTGCGTCATCAGACAAAGGAGAGGCAAGAGTAGCTCCCCTCGGATGTATAAATATGTACAGAGTTTTAAACCAACTATACGATTACTTTACAACTTAATATATGTATAATTGTAGCTCTATACAGTTTAAAAAAATATATATATAATAATTTTAATGACCTAGATCTAGCTGCTTTTAATTTTTACAATAAAACAAAATATATTTAAAGTGTTACTTTATTTGTTAGAAATATGTATAGTAGTGCGCCATTTATCTTATATATAAATGTGTACTGAAAAAAATAAGCACAATATAAATGACATCCCACGATAAAATAATGTTTAATTTTTTTGTTGTCAAGAAATGAGTGATGGATCTTAGCCTATAATTCAATGGAATATTCCAGAAGTTACATACCATCTCATTCACTCGAATAGCAGTGTCTCTTTTCATCACCCAGAGAAAATTCTAGAATGGTTATGCTTCTAAGTTGAAAGTGGAGTAGCTTTGAGTGAATAGTATTCATTGTAGGGCTCTTACATTTGTTCAGACTATAACTGCTGGGGCGTATCAAGTGATCACTATAAAAGCTTTGTACCCAGCAAATTTGCACGATACCTTTTCCTATAGTGTAGTGTTGAGGTCGAATCTAACTATATGTATTTTAGGATATTTATAATTTAGGCTTAGGCTGAGGCTATTTACTTATTTAATAATATAGTATTTAGCTTATATTATAATATTTATAATGTCTGGGAGATTGGAGTTTATTAAAAGAAGTGGCAAGTTCCGTTAGAATCTAAAATGGCGGAGTCATCGCCCGGTTGACGCGTAGATCCTTGATTGACCTGAAAATCAATTCAAGAGAAACAACAAGGATAAATCATAAGGTGGGTACTATTTGATTCCATTTTCTAGGTGCCATATATAGTTGCCACTTAAGTGTGAATCAATATAAATATTTGTCGTTCAATTGCGTAGTAGGTAGTCAGGCCTTGAATGTATGATTGCAATTTTGCTGATTAACTTAGCACGCAATTTAAATTTTTTAACGGAAAATTTAAATAGTAACTTGTACAAGATACCCTAAAAAAATATATTGTTATCCTTTTACTACATATAAAAAGGTAACGCTAACAATCTGTACTTGTACATTGCAGGAGGCATGTTGATATGAATTCCGTAACATACTCGAAAAATAATTTTTAGTTTTATTAATTTGACCACATGATCAAATAAGAAACAATGCTTAAAAACGTTATTGTTGTCACCGGTTAAATCTTGTTCAAAAGAAATTCGTACTTTGGTAATTTATTAAACGCTTTGGTTTTAAATCGTATCATAATAATTATTTAGGTATAGGGTATACGAAACATTATCATGCACTTTATAGATGCGATCTAGGAAAAGTATAGTACAGTTTCAGCTTTTTGTATAATTTAGGAAATTGAAAAAAATTTAACTAGGACAGATTTTTATCTAAATATTATTCTTAACAAAATCATAGCTATTATTTTCTGCATCAGCTCTTCATAAAATTATGTTTAAGTTAAGAATTCGTTAATTTTGCTCTATTTAAGACTTATTGAAAACTAAATTGATTTTTAATGATTTCTTGCCAATATTTTGTAACATATTATATTAATAACTCTTGTCGTGCGGTATTTATGAACATTTTATTTTAGCTTCACGCTGTATCCCGCACATGGCAGGGTAGGCAGAAAGACCTTTGCAACCTAGGGTTAAGACACTCGGTTCCATTTCCGTTCCCCACTTTCTGCCGAATTTGAGGCATTCCGTGTTGGAACTTAATGCTGGTGCCGGCTTGCCTTGTACCAGAGCGAAGAAATTCAAACATTAAATATTTAAGTTGAAAATATTTAATATTTCATTTCATCGAGTGGGGGATAGAACCTACAACTTATCGGTGATAGTAACACCTTTGTACCGCTGCGCCACGACAGGCCTCAACATTAAGAATTAGTCGTATAAAATCATACCTTGAGTTAGGTTATTATTTTTACATTATATAACCTACATACCTGAAAAATATTTAAAAATCGGTCGGCGGTAATTGTAGATTTTATTTCTTGAAGAATTAAACTTACCTACCAATATGTTGGTAGGTTTGAATAACAAATTATTGAAGGAAATTTACCATTTACAATTATATATTATGTAGATATGCTTTATTAGATTTTACGTATTTACTTTCGCCTAATATAAGTGTATTTAATAAAAACTTGACATAAACTTGACGTAAATCAAATTATTTGCAATAAATAAACGACATGTTTAAGGAATATCAAATTAAATTACAGGTTATGAAAAGTGACAATTTATGAAAATACAACAAAATAAGAGCTATGCATTTCCAGTGTAAAAATATATTTTGCATCACACAAATAGGGGAAATAGTGTTGTTTTTTACATAAGTATAAGCTATAAATAAATTTTGTTCAAACAGAAGAACGACTATTTTTAAATAGTTAATCCGTTGGTAACCGTCATAGTTTTTATTTACATAATAATTACTCTTAGTTAGACAGAATGCCTCCCAAGCAGAATGCGGGGGGATAAACTATTTATAAAAAGCTTATGAACGTTGTATTATTTTTATAATGTAAAACAACAATAGGAGACAAGATGAACTAAAAGTAATAAATATTTTTAAATCTGATTATTCGGGAAGTTAAGTTGAAAAACTTGATATAGGCCTAATTAAAAAACACCTTTTAATCGAGAAACTTTTTTATTAAACTATTTGCTAATAAAATATTTTAACTCGTACAAAATCTGAGAAAAATAATAAACAGGATTTTTAATGATCAACAATAATTAAACAGCATTGGTAAATAGACTACTAATGACTTCATATACACTTTAGGAGGTACGATTACTTTTTTTTAAAAGGTGCTACTGCAAGGAAACTTAAAGTAAATATTTAGGTATACCTATTAAATATTAGTAAAATAGGTCTTATATTTATAAGTATGAAATATTAAGCAGGCAGTCAGGTAGGTTAATAATAAGGAGTTATGAAAGTTAATACATAAGGAAATTCTAAACAAAATCTTGCAATTGTAAATTACAGTGGTATTTTATTTTTTATAAATTAATAACATATTTAAAATGACTTTTCAATTATTTTTTAAAGACAAACTACCAAAATTAAAAATCAAACAATCGTAACTTCAACTTGGTTTAGTGCGTATGGAGTCTAAAGGCGTATAAGCGTAGTACAGGTCTAAAGTTTGACATTTGTAAAAGAAGCCATAGGAAAAAAGGCACAGGTTAAATCTGTTCTATAAATTAGGAACTATGGTGCCACAGATAGACAAATCAAACTTACAAAACTCACTCTCCGTGTCGGAGGTTATAAATATTATTCTAGATGCATTAGAAATAATATACTGGTAGTAGAAAAAATAAAAAAGTTGTAAATATAAATATTTTTAAGAACAAAAAGTAAGTTACAAAATTTAAATTAAATTATTTGACACGGAAAATGAACTTAATCAGGACGCAAATTTCTTAAATATTCCTTTCAAGTGTAGTGAAAACCCAAAAATTATAATACTTTTGGTAGCCCAATGGTATGTGTAGCAAATTGTGCTTCGCTTATGTGAATAAATTATTGACTTGCTTAATATCAATAGGCATAAGTATAAAGTAAAATAACTCATATAAAAACTCGCAAGATTACAGTTTATGAATGTTTCAAGAATATATATAATGAATATAATTTTTCAACACAAAAAATCAAATACATATTGTTGTCAATTGCATAATTGTATAATATAATATATAGAAGTAATACTACGAGAATTTAGAAATGAAATCCAAAAATGATGGACTATTATAAAGATTAAGTAAGTGTATTACTAGACAGAATTACATTTTCTTAGATTTTACTCTAAAACTAAAGAAGAGTATAAAAAAATTGACAGTAAATAACAATAAGCAAAGAAAACAATTTTACAAAGTGGCAATTGTACATCTTCTATAAGCATAATAATAATTACTTAATTATACTTTATTTTATTGATTTCTTAGTTCATTAATTTCTCTGATAAGAAATCGTATTACAGTATATGAATGTTACAAGAATATAGTATAGTACAGTACAGTTTATAAATGTTACAAGAATATATAAATAATGATTACACAATTATTTCAACAGAAAAAAAATCGAATACATGTTGTCAGAAATTATATACAAAATAGAATTTAAGTAACATAATATTTTGATATACAGAAATAATACTATGAGAATTTAGAAATGAAATCGAAAAATTATAGACTTATAAAAATTAACTTACTAGATAGAAATATATTTTTTAAATTGTACTGTAAAACATAAATCTATGTATAAAAGAATTGACAGAAAATAACAATAAGCAAAGAAAACAATTTTACAAAGTGGCAATTGTACATCTTCTATAAGCATAATAAGCATAATAATAATTACTTAATTATACTTTATTTTATTGATTTCTTAGATCATTAATTTCTCTGATAAAAAATCATAAGATTACAGTTTATGAATGTTAAAATTATATTCTTTTAATATTACATATAATTATTAGTTGTCAGAAATTGTATACAAAATAGAATTTAATAACATAATACTTTAATATATAGAAATAATACTATGAGAATTTAGAAATGAAATCCAAAAATTATAGACTATTATAAAGATTAAGTAATATAGATAAAGTATTACTAGATAGAAATATATTTTTTAAATTGTACTGTAAAACATAAATCTATGTATAAAAGAATCGACAGAAAATAGCAATAAGCAAAGAAAACCAAATTTACAAAGTGACACAAGAATGTAATAAATAATGAATATAATTATTTCAATAAAAAAAATAATACATGTTGTCAGAAATTGTATACAAATTAACATAATGTTTTTAATATACAGAAACAATAATATGAAAATTTAGAAGTGAAATCTAAAAATGATGACTATCATAAAGATCAAATGTATTACTAGACTGAAATATATTTTTAAGGTCACTATAAAACACAAATCACAAATAAAGTTACTATAAAACATAAATCTATGCATAAAAGAATTGACAGAAAATAACAATAAGCTAAAGAAAACGATTTAACAAAGTGACAATTTTACATCTTTTATAAGCATAATAATAAATACGTAACTCTTATACTTTTTTATGATTGTTTAATTTAAGAAATTAAAAAATATTAGGCACGTACAATTTATTTAATAATTTTAAGTTTGTCTTCCATATATATTTTAGAAGTTTAAAAAATAATGTTCTAGCATTAAATTATGAAAATTAATTGATTTATATTTTTTATTAATAATATAATTTGCCATGTAATTTATATAAGCACGAATAAGTATATGGAATAAATAACGTCATGTGACTAAACTTAAAACAGCAAATCAGAGTATATAAATATCGATTATGTATACGAATAGAAAACTGGTTATTTAATTATATTTTAAAGTTTCTTGATTAAATATTTATTAAGAGAAATTAGGCTCCTAACAGCAGAATAGAATGTCCTTATGTAAAAAGTGTCAAAGAAAAAACGTATTTTACAAATATAATTTGAATTTAGAAAATATGTGGAAGCTTATGTAAAAATATATACAAAACATAGTCGGTAAATTTTGTATTATTTTTTACCTAGGTGCCTTCGACACAACTCACTACAATATGGCAATATTTATAAAATATGCAAAAGCTAAAGTTCAATTAGTTTTTCTGCTAAACTGATATGGCATCTGTAGTTGAAAGAATCTTTTTGTATTTTATTTACTACATTCACTAGTAACATTAGTTGGGGAATATAATGTGAATGTGAATAAAATGACTGGTGAAATTGTTGTAAAAAGCGTTGTCTTAATAAATTATATGTACCACAAGAAATACTTAATGTATAAAAACATTAACCTGTTTTTTAAATGATTTAACTAAAAATGTTAAATATAAAGTGGATATTGTGTGTGGATATCCATATTATAATTTGGGAGCTATGTTTATTCTTCACACTTAGAAAACTGTTGCAAATAGTACAATACGTATAAAGACAATTTTAAAAATTTATACCTGTCTTACCAACGGCAATAAAGGTAATAATTGCTTACGCACTAAATATTAATTATACATACACGCAAAAACAGGTATCTAAATAATTTTATTAATAAATAATAATGATACTATATATAAGAAGCAGTAAAAGATTTTTTTTATAATAACATTAAACAAAAACCATTTTTTTATAATAACATTAAACAAAAACCAAGTCAGGGACATGTTTCAATAGTTTAATATTTTTGTCAATATTATATGTAAACTGATAAAAGTAGACAATATTTTATACAATATTGAATGAATGCCGCAAAATGATTTCCGTCTGTGAATATATTTTTTTCTTTTCCAATTTTAGTCAAAAACCACTTTTCAAATAGTATGTTAAAAGAAAATCTTCTGGCTTAAAAATACTTCTATGAACTACAACTGAAACATAATAAAAAAGCAGTTGAAAAAAATAAAGAGCATATTAAAATATATTTTTCACCTAAACGTTATTTAAATATTATAAAAACGTTTTTATTAAAAATAATTATGGTATAGTTATTTATAGATATTGTTAGTGTTTAATACTATATTAAATAATTAGTAAATATATGTATATTATATTATATTACTTAAAATATATCCTACAATAAACTTAATCTGAACGTAAATAATCTTTATAGATGTTATATGGGACAGCACTTGTGTACAAAATGGCATGTTGATATGACAATTACAAAAAATATGAGTTGACATGGAACATAAAATAAAGAAACAATGCTATATTATAAATCAATTTCGCACTACTATACAAAAATACAGATTGAGCTAGATTTATCAATAATTCAGGAATACAAACAAGTCCCTAAGAATTTTTCAATGTTAAATTAAAGTTAAAATTGGTTTTTGTAGTTAGTAATATAATTTCTATACATCACGTTGCTACGTTTTTATTAGTGCTGCAATAGAAAGACCGTTGTCTTAATAAATTAAATGTACCACAACAAATACTTAATATAATATATGAAAATATTATTTAATATATTTTCTTTTGATTCAAATATCTTGGCGAAATAATATTGTTAGGTATAGAAATATATATTATAAATCATGGTAGGTAAATATTGGATATTTTTATTCAAACTAGATAGGTACTTAAGAAGTTACTCGCTCGACAATATTTAGAAAATACGCTAATATATAAAATGTAGCCATGGAACATATGTAGAATATATGTACGTAGACAATAGAGACAGATCATTATTATATTAAAATTAAGTTTTTGAACTTATAAAAATAAAGGTGGTCAAGAAAATTCATTTTAAAAGCTATTTTGTTTAAAAAGTAAAGCGTTCTTTTTCTGCTATATTTGTTACATCTTAAAAATTATAAAAAACAATACTGATATCGGAGAAATATAAAAAATGTAGCCATGGAACATATGTAGAATATATATGTACGTAGACAATAGAGACATAAAGGTTTTGCTAACTTCCTTAATATTTTTCATCATATTTTTGAAATATAAATAATAAATTACTCTACGGTAATATTATAGAATCGGTTCCTGTCCTGTGATTATTCCTGTTATAAAAAAAATAATATGCTTTCTACTAAAAAATGAGAAATTTTCGTTGTTTTGTAAAATAAAATGTTACCATAAATTTTACTTTAGTTACGTTAATTTTAATCAATTTTATTAATGAACGTTAATTAAAATAATCATACATTCTTACAACCTTATACATCAGTTGATCAGTTGTAATGCAAATTATAATTATTAAACAATTTCTGATCTTTCACTCTTAAAGATATGACAATGATGTCTTTTTATACGGTCGTGGTATCCCACTTAGTATTACCTCAACTGATCCGAACAAAAGTTAAAATCTTATCCCATAGTAATACTCTAATTGAATTATTATTTATTTTAATTTTAAGTGTAATGATTCTAGTTTATAAATCCTATTTAGTACGATATACTTCTTTTTAATAATTTAATTAATCTCACACTTAGTCGGTGCTTCTTTTTCATTTATATTATAAAAGAAAAATATTTAAATTCCAAAACAATGTTTAACCTTGATTATAAATGGTAATTATGTACTTATACATGTATAAATATAAAGGTGATATCACGTGTCTGTTGGCTTTGAGAAGATAAATAAAAAATTACGTAATCATGAATAACCTTCAGGCTTTATCTGAGATTCTGCAATACTATTTAGGCTTATTAGCTTAGTTTGACTTTTTTGAGTAAATACTTTGAACGGAAAGATATTATATTGCTAAAAACTATGTATTATACTTTTGAAATCTAATGTCTGTCTTTGTTTTAATTAGTAAAACAACGATTTAATTGAAACATACAAAATAAGGGTTAAAAAGTTAAAATAACTTGCCATTTCTTTGCTTAAATTGTATACTCATTAATTATTGCTCGTTAATATTGCAACACCTTGTCATTTATTTAATTATTATATATTTACGTCATTATCATAACAGACAGGGGTTCAGTTACTATACTTGACACAGCTAATGTTTAATTTACATGTTATATTTATATTGGAGAACAGAAACGTGTATATTTCATAAAATAAAAATTTAAACAAAATAAATTAAATCCAGATATGGAAAATCAAGATATCCACATATGCTATTTATTTTTGTGTATTAGAGGAGACTCCAATTAAAAAAACGAATTATTTAAAAAAATACCGGACCAAAAACGTCTGGAATATCCTGAATTTTTATTTATTACTATTCCTACAATTGTTTCTTATTTTTGTTTTAAAATATTAAGTTTTTTTTTAAATATATCTTTACACAAATTTTTATTTCACAGATGTCATCTGTATATTGATAACTAAAATTTCAGCCACAAATTGAACAGAATACCCTTGTATAAAATTTACTATGAGCTTATGAAATAAAGCTAACATTGAATGTTAAGGAAACCTTACCAAAATACAATGCAATCAAATCTGTGAAGCCGTTTCTGAGACTTAGCTAATTTCAGATACGGCTAGCAGTTTTTATTATTTAATTAGCATTAAACATTACATTCAATTTTATTTAGTTCAATAATTTAAATAAAAAGGAAATAGGTTTATGAAAAGGAAAATTTATTTCCTGTAATAATAAAATAATTGATGTCCACATATTACTTGACGAAGCAAACAGATATTATTATGTACTGAAAAAAAAAGCCTATATATAAGTGATAACATTGCGAATTGATGCCTGAAAAAATATAAGGAATCTAGAGACTCGTAATATTAAAGGATGTACAAATTTATTTAGTATTCTAGTACTTATCCAATTATTGGAGGTACACTATATTATTTTATTTATTTATAAAACTATGTAGTAGTAGATAGCAAAAATTTTAAAAAGTCGGAAAAATAAAAAGATAACAAAAAATTAAGTGGATAGTAAAGCTATATACAAAGCAAATGTGAATAACTATTACTATACCACGAAACGCAATAAAACTATTTTAAATGCCGTTGTAAATAAATACCAAGAAAGAATACAGAAGTTGAGAATTAATATTAAACTATATTTTTGTGTATCGTTAAACTTATAGTATGCAAGTAAATTTTGTGTTTTGCAATTGGTTTTTACGTATTATAATATATTTTTATATAGTTTATGCTATTAAAGCAAAACACAGAAAGTGAAAAATATTTTTTATTACTCATAGGTTCGATAAATAAAACCACAAGGGGACATTGCAAAGTTATGTATCTATCATAAAGATAATATGACACAGAATTCACAAATGTTAGAATCGGTGGGCTTTGTAGCCTCTAGGCCACTGTTGCAAATAAATATCTTAAAAAAATAACCGCTTAAAGTAAAATGAGATTAAAAAGTAGACATTTTTGTAGGTATTTTGTTATTTAGTAGAAATTCCAGACGTACAAAATGAAGAGAGTAATTATTTGTAAAGCTGATCTGATTAAGCCAACTATTATTTTAATTTATGAAAATTTGAACTATTGACATATTCTAATTATTTAGGCTATTGACGTATTCTGATTATTTTAAACTGGGTATTATTTAATTTATAATATTTAGTACAATTACGGATTAACAAGTGAAAAAAAACGATTTTTACTAATATATAGATAGGCACATACAATAAATAAAATCACGAGTGGGTAAGAGCAAATAAAATCACGAGTGGGTAAGAGCCCTTCCCATCCCAGTTCCGACTAATTTCCCAGTCCACTGGGAAATTTGTCTTAACTATGTAATTGTTGTATAACTTTTATTGCCAACATAAGCATAATACATAATCCATAAGTGGATTTTAAAGCTATCTTAATAGAGATGAAAACATTTCTCGTAATTATTACATAAATACAACATATATTTTAGAAGATATCCTGAATATGGAAATTAGGGATATTAATATTTAAGATTCGTTTGTCACACCTATACAAACGAACCTTAATTTTTCAATACAGAACAAACTTCCTTTCCATTAATAAGTATAAAGCGGTATTAAATATTTAATTAGGATATTAAACAACTTGAGAATAAAAAAATAAAAACTTTAAAGTAATATTTTTGGGATGTACATATATACTTGCTAGCAAAAAGATTATAGATATCGACGAAAATATATACTTATTTTTTTTATTATTATAAGAAAAACTGAAATGAGTCAGTAATTTCTTATTTAAAATATATTAAATAAAAAAAACTAATAGCAGTCGTGGGACTGCCGATAGAAGTGAAAACGGAACTATTAAGTTGAGAGTAATTAAAACTATATGCAAAAATTATATGAATTTTTTTATGTTTTATTTATTAGTTACATATGATGGGTTAAACAAATCATGAACAAAATATAAATACAAAGTGGTTGAAAAAATAATTAATATACAATTATCTTAATTATACATAGTATTTATATTTACACGAATTTCAATGAATTCAAGTTTGAACATAATTTTCATTATTTACATCATTGTCATCATTAATTTCGACAATACTTAGATTATCTGTTCGTTCAATCATTTCATTGTATTCTAAAAAAGATACAATAGGTACTGCTACTATAACGTATTGGTGACGTGACTCACAAAATTATACTTATCCAAAAATCGTCCAACGCGCACATAATACAGTCAGAAATAGTCGATGTATTAGTGTATACGTGTACACAGGCTATATTAGTGTATACGTGTACTACTGCGCATGCGCTAGTCGCACGCCTGCTATTATCATTAGCATGTCGGTGACTCGAACCGAGGATTTTACCCTCTACCAAAACGCTCAACGCGTCTAAAGAAGTTTTCACTTCAATAAGTATTTAAAGAACATGAGTTTCGTTATCGTTCCTTTTCATTGGAATTGGTGCAAACCTTATTTATAACCTATTTAGAAGTTTAAGTTTTTAAAGAAGTTTTATATATTGTGTGTAATACAAAAGCGAAAGGGTTATAAACAGGAAAGGGGAATTATTTTTGACTATCAGTAGATACAATAATCAAACTACCACGGGTTATAATCCCGTGTAATAATATTCTATCATGTAGTACATATGAAACTAAAAAAAATGTTAATAACTTCTTCGCATTTGAATATTATATACGGCCAAATGCGTCATATACCACACCTGTTCAAACCTACATAATTAAAATAAAACGTACTTGATAAATTATGTTCATCGCTATATTCCAATTTTACTTTTATTGACAGATAAAACATTTTAATGCAGTTTGTTAATTTATATGACTTATATTTCAGGAAATGTATATATCTTGATTAAATATTTCAACACTTGTCCTGCAGAGTCGGTTAATTGCATCGAACATCGGTGGCAGGTCGATACGTACATTAGACTCCAATACAATTAGCATCCACGAATAATGCTCTTTGAATGGTTTGCGTCGGTACGTTCAGGATAGCCGGTTTCCAGTAGAAACGTCCCAAATTAGGGATCTTTCAAGTAACAGTTACTCAGGTACTAATAAATTAAGAATTGTTTGTTCCTAAAATAGTTAAAAGAATTTACTAGCTTATGAAGACTGATATCGTTTCTTTCGATCATCATAAACTACTTGTTAGTTTGGGACGTGCCACTTTTTTTACTTTATTTACTATATATATTTAAAACCAAACACTAAGGTATCATGTTTAAGATCGTAAAAAGTAATTCTTAGTATATATATAAGGTAAAATCTTAGATATAAGGATTGACGTAAATAAAAAGTTTATCAACCATTGATTTTCAGATGTTTAGTGAGTCGGAGCTTCTGGCAGGCTTGTTGGCAGTTAGCTAATTACGTAAAGTTATTAGTTATTATCATTAGTTTAGTATGGATAAACTAAAGCAAGTTTCTTTCGCTATTAAAGCTTTTTGGATATTAAAGCAAGTTTCCTTCGTAAGTTAAATAATCTAACAACATTTTGAATGTACTCACTTTGAAAGATATATTAGTATTTAGATAATAGATAAATAAGAAGTTAGTTTATATTTTATCAAACATTTATATATTATATTTTATTTATTACTTGTAAACATATTTTATTAATACTAATTTGTAGTATTTGTTTTAGGCATAGGTCATAATTTTTATTATATTTATGATATCGTACATGAATTATTAGATTCGAGTTAGTTTAGACAGCAAAATGATTTCATTTATGTTATCTTTATATACGAAAGTAATGCGTTAAAATGCGTTAACCGGGCGATGACGAATTATATAAGTTTAGATTAGGCTAGAAATATAATGAATATCTATAATATTTTATCACATTCAGCATTAAACAATACTTTATTTATAGATGTATTTCTATAGGTGTTAAACTAGATTAGGTTAAGATCATAAGTTAATTTACATAGGTTAATTTTAAGGCATAGATTTATAGAGGCTAGCATTAATCCATATTTAATTATTATTTATATTTAATATTTTATATAGGCAAAGTAACCTAACACCTATTAGGCTAGATAGTAAATCGGTCGGATCGGTTTATATGCTTATAATTTACTTTAAAATGGAGCTGAAATTAAATTTACAATTAAAAGGAATCTATATTATATAGATTGAAAATAAACATTCGACGCTCATAGATTAATAATATGCTGAAGATGTTTAAAAAATATATATTAACTATGGTATTATAAGTCATGAAAAAAATGAATACAACATAATAAGCAGTTGAGAATAAAAAAAAACGACACATAGTCGACTCTAAACGAAAGTCATTGCTCCGGGCAAATTTAACAAGCAGAACTGACACGATTTTTAAAGGTAAAAAAATTAAAACTCGTAATCGGTGATTTATGTACGTGAAATTAAACTATTCTTAAGATTTGTATTCAAAAAAAATAATTATTTTAAAAAATGTCAATATTGTGAATACAACTAAAATAAAACAAAATCAATAATAGGTTTTTTTTTATTTCTGCAACTAACTCACATTTTTCTTTTTAGCCTTTTCTATGTATGACATAACCTTTTGAAATATTCCAACCATATCTTACTATAACTGTAATATCAGATGCCAAAACAAACTTAAATTATATGATAAAAAAACACGAAAACAATGAAATAAATGATTCACGAAGAATATCATGAAATATGAAAATACATCAAATTACTTAACCCCTTTCATTAAAAAATGGAATATATGTAGTGGATTGTGGATATAATATTACCGCGTGTTTCAGTGTTGAGTGTTGTTTGTGGTGATATAATAGTTTCATTTTTACTCACATCTAGTGTATATATGTAGTATTTATGTGGAGAAAAGATAATAAAAGAGAATAGAGATCAAGTTTTATAAAATTTTAGCCTCATTAAATATTATTTCAAATATATTTTGGAAATATAACACAGAAAGAAATTAGATATCTAGAGTGATTCAGATCTAAAGATGTTCACTAAACTTTATGTCAAAAATGCGTAAAATGGAAGAGTAATTCAAATAGTGCCAGAGTGTCTATTTATATTAAGTACAAGTTTTAGTTTTATTATTCTATTTAAAGAAGACTTCATACGCCAGAATTTCGGAACATATATTTATCAGGTAGTTTACACACGCTGAATGTATGATTTTTAATGCAAGTAATAAGCACAAACCGTAGGCTTACCCCCAGGCCACTACTGTCAAGTTTCACTAAAATAATAAAGTCTAATATGGATATGAAGTTCATATTTGAGTAAAATAAAAAAAAAACTTATAATGGCATAACGCTTGAAAAGTCGACATTTGCTAAGAGGTTACAGGTATAGGAATAATGAAGAAAATATATACGTAACGATTTAAAATTTGAAATGAAATTATAAAAACAAAAGTTATTAACAAACATGAACAATAAAACGGATTGATTTAAATATATTGTAAGCTAAATTTTAATAAAAAAATCACTACGAGGAATACGTTGAGAAAAGTACGAATACTAAAGCTTCCACGTCTATTGATGTAGTATTAGTTACTATATTCAAGACTACTTTATCTGATATATATTATATATGGTAAGCGGTGGTATTACAATAAGTATAATCAACGGTGAGTGAAGAAAGAAGATTTAAAATTTTACACAACTTAATCCTGAATATGCTAACCTTAACCGTTACTTACCTCTATATTTTATGTTCGCTTTTTACTCTAAGATGATCGGGCAAGTGTTACACTAAATTCAAATATTTAATAAATCCTCAAACACACTAAATATCTTTTTTTCAGAATTACATTAATTTTTACTTTTACTTACAGCATATATTATAATGTACGTTTCTTATGAGATTAATATTTGGGTAAACATGGTAAAGCATGGATTTTAGTACTTAATAGGGATTGTCATCACGTTTCACAGTTTGCATAGATTGCACTTGGATGCCTCTAATGATTGAAGGTTTGTTTTAGTTTTGCAAGCTTGTAAATAAATTTGATTTAAAGCGTCTCGTGATAGTTTATCGTGTTGTTCTTGTGGATACACAGAATGCGTAGATCAACTTTTAACATCGCTTAATTCATATAAGTTTAAAATAATAATTTATTTCAGACAAGGTATCTGTTACTATAGATTTTTTGTATATGTGTGCGATACGTGTGGTGGCTAACCGTCTAAAACAACGGCAATTGGTAACATTTTCATTGAAAAAGCATGAGGCTAGAAAGGGTTATTCGGTTTTAGATATGGTCACGAGTTTTAAAAAATTGCTATAAAATGTGAAGAGGCTTGCATTTTTATACAGCATATATTGTCTGCCGACTGACTGTTCTAGATGCTTTTTACGCCTTTTAAAATTATTAGGATCATTTGACCATCGGTAAACATATATGGTACGTAAAATATGTACAAATATTTTATTTATTTATTGTTAATTAAATATACGTTTTTATATATTAAGAATTTTGTAATATCTTCATAAAGTTTGTATAATAATATATACTTTTTCTAAAACATTTTACCATAAAAATACATATTTCGTATATATTTTAAATACTACACACTTAGATATAAATTCAATCTTAATCACTTCTCAATTGATGTAGTAGATTGATTCCAATGATTATTGTTGTCATATCAAATTCGCTTCAACTTAACATTCTTTACATTTTTAGTCAAGCACGTAGCCTCGTAGGCCAATTAACTTTTTTTTTCAGATAAACATAAGTGTTGAGAAAATATCATCTTTAAATTGGTTTATCAAAAGATAACTTAGAATTACTTCAAGTTACGTACTCACGTACTTGAAGTTACGTACTAACGAGTTGAATTCATTCAATTACAAGAAAACGACAAATTGCACCGATTTTGCTTAAATGTTCACAGATTCATGCAAATTAGATTCTTTGCAAAAGAAATTGTAGGCTCGAGAAATCGTTCAAACTGCTTATGATAAAAAAAATGGTTTCTTTGGTATTTCTATGATACACCATGAGTGAAATACTCAAAACGCTAACTAATCCAATGAATGTAATTTGTTTCCCCTCGCTTCAATGTTGCATTGTCCAAGTCTTCTTACAAAATAGATGCTTTTTTTGCATTTCAGCGACTATGAGTAGACACAGTTTATTTTTGATTACAAAATGTTCTGTGATATTTCAATATATGCACCATTGTTGCTAACTTTTTAACATGATGAATGAGCATGGAGCTAGATGGTTATGGTTCTATAAGTTGAAGAACTGTTGCAGGTTTAGCTGGTGTGATAGTTTTATTGTCACTTTATTATTATTATAGCACATTATCGACGGTACGATAGAAGCAATGCAAGAATTTCATGACCTTTGCAACCAATGTGCTTTTAAGTTTTATACATTTTTATCGCTACTGATCGGTGTTTGTGTAATATACAGACCTTTATCCCTTTTATTGTATTAAACGCTTTTTATTTCAATAGAAGCTTTAATGGTTTTTGGAATGTCACTTTAAAATAATTTACAATAATTGCTGTGGCTAATTCTGTCGGTATTAGTGAAGTATTGTCGACTTCCAACCTAGTTTCTGTGGCCGTTTACATAGTTTCAGCCCTTGCATATTGTGTTGAACAGTTTATAATTTTTATTATTACTTAACATACACATTGTTTGTACAATAGTTAACATATATCATGGCAAGCATCAAATATGCTTTTGGGATATAATTAGGATGAACGTGTGCGTGAATGTGCTACTTGCTCAGGACAAGCCCACGTAAATATTGTACGCTTAAAGAGCTTTAGTAAGAGTGCCTTTAAAATTCCGTTCAGGAAAACAATAAATTATTACGTATTTCAAATTTGCCTGATTTCATATTTTGCATAAAATTGTCTGTCAAATAGTGCTATATATTATGTAATAGTTATTTGCTGTGATTGTGAAATAGTGAAATTTAACAAAGAAAATTAATGAGAATGCCGTTACGGTGTGTATAATTTAATATATAATAATTTCCACGTAAAGAAAACAAAACAATAACTAATTTATAAATTGTATGTAGTGGTTTTTGGTGTCGTGGTGTGAAGTGGAGTTGTCGTCTTAAAAAGTTCTATTTTGTTATTGCCAAATATAGTTTATATTAGCAAAATGTTCTGTATACATATATTGTGATTATTATTATGGTGTGGCAGTGGGTTGGTGACATAGTTTGTTTTAAAATCAAGTTTAGTTTGAATGATATAATATAACATGAAATTAATTTGAATTTGAAATATGTCGTAATATACGTTTTAAAATAAATATCTATTATTAATGGATTATAATATATATTTATTATTTTCAGTGATTTCTCTTAAACGTTTTTTGTTCTGATAAACAAAGAAAATAACGCAGGCGTAAAGACAGAGCTTACTAAATCTAAGTGTTACTCTTTCTAAACAAATAGAATGGTTTTTAGTAGAATCTGCTCTTTGTTTGTGTTCTTTTCTAATAATGTAGCGGTTTGATTTTATGAACATTAGACTATATTTACCTATATATCAACAGAAGTTTACTAAAATACAGTAAAGTAATATCGCTAAGTTTTAATAATTACTATTCGATTTTTTCGTGTTTATGTATATTATTGCAGTTCTACTCGGCGTTCGGAGTTGAGTCCAGTGTGACCATCGCAGAGCTATTGTTTATATTTTTTATTTAAGCCTGTTCACAGGATCTAGTCTTCACCTATAGAAGTAACGTATTGCTAAATCCCGGTGGTTAATAATGGTACTAAGAATATAATATAATTTTAGGTTAAATTTTTATCAATAATAATCAATAATTATTTTTTTTAAATATTTATTAATGCTACATATTATTGCTGTTTTTACGTGCCTACGTATTTTGAGTCAATTTACAGTTGAAAATTTCGCGCAGGTTCCAGTGCAGTGAACTACAGTGTAAAAATCTGTCGAGTCAGGTACAAATTATTTTAAATAATTAATTACATACATGTTTACCAAAATTTAAGTATATTACTTTTTGATGGAATATCCAATATTAACTACAGTTTAGGTTAATTCGAATACAACCTACATTTAGTAAAGTATGTATGTATATATGTATATATATATATGATGCTTTGTTACCTTAAGTTTGCAGTTAACCGAACTGAACGACTGGACGATGGACAATGACTGTTCCTAAATACCCAGGCTTAAGGTAGACTCGATTAAATATAATCACAGGTAGGACTATTAGATAATTTCCAAGTTGCTCATATACCTTTTCTGTGTCATTACGTCGTTTTGCAGTTAGCGTCTGCATGTGTACCTATATCGTCGCGTCGTGCAGTTGCGGATACGAAAAATTGAAGCACAGTTACATAAGGTATAATTAATATTTACCGACTTACCCCCACGGATCAGAACGTTACGTTTTTTATAGTTTCACAAGGCAATATGTATATGTATAATAATTAATACTTAGCTGTAGGGTAAGTTTTATGGCATGTAAATAGTTTCCCGTGTCCTAATGTTATTTTTACAGTTCCTGGCGTCGTTTCATGCGTTCATAAGTCCAGTGGATAGTATATAGCAATGAGTAATAGATAGACGGATATTTTTCCAGTAAAGAATTTCTACTTTGTGAACCTCTAATTTGGCGGCCATAGATAATCGGTACGACGTAAAAAAATTAAACAAGGACCGCGAAAAATAGGCGTACCGCAAATCAGGTAAACTATATATAAAAACCTAGCATCGTATTATAACAACAACTTAGATTTTAAGAATATTATAAATTATTATTTGCTTGTCCTCGTGTTATTTGATTTCTTTACAGTTAATGGTTTCTGCAACTATTCTACCCTCGTTAGTTTATAAATTGCCACGAAATTGGTACGAAAACATTTTTAATCTTATTTGTAGCAATAATTGTTGTCTGTGAAAATAAAAGCATGCAGCATATTTATTTATATTTCATCACAATAAATGATTTTTCTTGTAACTTAGTTTTTTGTGTGTCCCTTTGAATAATCTTGCAGTTAATACATGTGCAGATTCACGAAGAAACTCTGCAGCAAATAATGCACTATACTTGATTGCGCTTGTAAGAAGCGGTAGAAGACTCCACTTTTCAGCCAATGGCTATAATAGACATTATACACGCATGACTATTCAACACACTTCACTTATGATACAACAGTATGATTTTTTTTTGGATTGTCATATATTTTGAATAAAAGTACCAGTTGCATAATTACAGTGTGATGGTAAATACTTGAGACGATGATCACCAATTTTGGCTATTTCTGTAAGTTTGCACTATACCTTAAGTTTTGTAAGTGCGCCATCAACTATTATAATATATATATTTTTTTATGTTTTCATAAATTTACTATTAATAATATCTCGTTTGGATATTCCAGTCTATTTGTGTGTATGTTTGGTTTGTGTCGCTTTGGCTATAATTGTGTGGTCTTAGTGTGTTTGCCTAAAACTAGGTCGAGTATCATCAATTTGGCATCCTGTGTTTATACTATGCAGAATGTAATTTGAAGTGTGCGTGTGTACCGTCTACCTTGAGATGTGAATCTGCTTTTTACTATAAAGCAATGAAAAATGTTATTGTTGCTAACAGCCAATGTCAAAACATCAACAGATCAAGAACGACAATTCGGATAAAAGCAGAACATTATATCGTATGTAATGTTTCTTTTTTTTATTTTGTTTTAAATATTTCATAACAAGGCCATTTCATGTATTGTTTAGTTAACATGGTTTATTGGTTTATATAAATACATCTATTTCTAGGATTCATGGTAACTGTTCCGACATAATACACGACTAAACACACTAAACATAATACTTGTTACAATTTCAGATCTTGCATAAGCGTTACAAGGAAAATATCCTAATAAGTGTTAGGTGTGCTGGAAATTACTACTATATATAAATTAAAATATTTATAAATTGAAATAAATATATTCTTTTATGCATAGTATTTGTCTAAATACTACCTTTTGGGTACCTATACAATTATATATATACTACTGTGTATTTAACACAACCTACATATGAAAGTTCCCTATCACTGCTGTAAGTTCATCATATTTATATATATAATAGATTATTTCTTCATATTTTAGGTATAGGTTAGATTGTAAATTAGTGCTATAATTATAGGTTAGGTTAACGTATAAAAATCAATAGTTTAGGACTTGCCACGTAGGTTAATGATAAGGTTTAATTAGTGTTTAGTTGATATTTAGTTTTAAGGATATTAACTCGAATGATTTCAGGACTAAATAAGATTTTTAAACCGGGCGATGACATAGGTATATAGACGTAGACGGTAAGAAAATTTTAATATCAACTTAGGTAGATAGGTAATTTTTGTGTTTGTATGAAATAATATAATTGGCCTTAAACTCAATTAAAAAAGGTGATGCCTGTGGAGTTTCTTGCGCCGCTTCTTCTCCATAGAAGGACACCTTCCGAAGCGGTGGTAGATTTTTCCAAATTATAAATATAAAGGAAATGATGCTATTTAAAGAGGCAAATCTTAAATAAAAATATTTTTTTTGCCTATTCAGTCGTTTTATTTTTTCCCCTAAACAAAATAAACTGTATAACTATGTACCTTGTTTTATTACACACATCCTATTAAATTGTACTATATGCTATAGCATTTATTGATATTCAATAAATTGCAAATTTTATAAGATTATTTAGCCAATAAAGCTAAAGCTTCTAGTTAATTATGAACTTACAAATTGCTAGATAATGTAGATATTTACAAATCATTAAATCTTAAAATAATGAATTGGCGCAATGTAATATCACAACTATGTTCATTAATACACATTATGTAAATTATGGGAGTTTCATATGAGCAGTTTTTAGTTTTATATGCTGAGTGCATATTTGTATTTACTCCGCTTCACGTTGTACCCCGCACATGGTAGGGTAGGCAGAGGGAACTTAGGAACCTAGTGTTAAGACACTTCGTTCCGTTTCCCACTTTCCGCTTAATTTGAGACATTGGGTATTGAGTGGTAGAACTCGACATCGTGTTTTGCCTTATACCAGAGCGAAAAAATTTAATATTTAAATTAAAAATATATATTTCATTTCCTTGAGTGTGGTTTGAACCGACAACCTGTCGGTTACACGCTTGTGCCGCTGCGCCACAACAGGCCTCGTTTTTTATATGCATATGCCACTAAATAGATTTTAATGTAATGTGGTATAGAGCAGTAAGACTTTTTTATTTTATCAAAAGAGACAGACTGTATACCTACAGTTAGCATGTTATACAGCAAACTAAAGGTACCTTTCGAACGACTTCTATTCTAGATGATGGTGGTGCTTAAAATACCTTGGAAGGATGAATATTCTTTCGCCATTATCGAAGAGATTTGAGCCTTGCAGTGAAAGCTACTGTTTTAAAAAAGACCGATAAAACATGTTTTTTCCTGTTTCTCTGGAAACGCCTCACTGACAGAACTATTTGTTTATTGGAAAATTGCACATACAGGCTGTTAACTGTCAATCACCTTTGAGCTACTTTTTGTTGCCGAACCAAATCACCACTTTTATAAATATATCTTAATTTAAAAAGTTATGAATGTAAATAGGACTGTAAGATGGCGTTAGTATGAAACGCGCGCACCGTCCACAATACACAATAAATGTTAGTGCATGTTCTACAAGTTCAGATATTGCGCGGTAGATGGCAGCAGTTACTGAATTTTAGAGCTATTTTAACCCCCGACCCAAAGAGGGGGTGTTATGACTGTTACTTGTATGTCTGTCTATATGGTACCATAGCTTGTAAATTAGTGAACCAATTTGATTACGGTTTTTTTAATTCCTAAAAACGATCTAACACCGCGATTAGTAATAAAATAAAAATTTGTTCTTAAAACGTATCGCTCTACTCGCTGACGCTGTCTTATTAGTTTTTGTAAACAACCGTTTTACGCCTTTAATATTTTGAAAAAAAAAAAAATATAAATCAAAAGTATAAATAAAAGTAAAATTTAAATTGTTATTAGTTCTGGCGATAATAATATATTTTGAAACTCTTATCATTTTTAATTTAGTTCAGTGTAGCCCTATACATTAGTAAGTCAACAAATGCTGCTATAAACGGACTCAAATTGAGAAGCAAACATATTGCAGATGTCGTTTCCATCTGAACATGTGGATATGCCATCCGTAAGTGTAGCTGGGTATGAGCTGCTACCACCGCGTCTTTTCTTAACAAAAGACCAGAAATATTTAGGACTGTTGTTTATTCTACTTTCTAATGTGTTGAAATAATTTTTATAGCATTCAGTAGTAATTTTGGAACAGCGCTCGGCCAATAATTGAAAAGATATTAAATCTAGAGGATTATTATATTTCTTATACCTAATTCTATATATATATTTTTTCTTTTAATCGTCTAATTAATTGACGTGAAAACCAAAATGGATATTTTTTATTTTTTGGTGTTAAAATTGGTACAAATTTATTTATTACCTCATGAATGACTTTATAAAATATTTCAACTACTTTGTTAACGTCACTCTCACCAGTGAACATATCGAGCCAATTTATTTTAGCTAAGTAAGCATTTATGACCTTGTAATCCGCTCTATAATAATTGTAAGTGATGTATTGCGCGTTGTACGGCAGTTTAGTTTTACATGCAAAGTAATATGTAATATGTAATGGGGGGTGCAATGAATCTACGGACGATAAAATGTCAACTGCACGTGATACAGTACATGGAGGTGTAAAATCTAAGAGCACCAAATCCAATATTCTATTCATGCTGTTGACAATGCAGTTATATTGTTGAAAATTGTTAAGGTTAAGAAAATCCAAGAAGTCATGGTTTAGAGGAGAAGTATTATATATGTCAGATGTTTTAACTAATGCCCAATCAATACTACTCAAGTTAAAGTCACCGATTATACACTTATGACAGTTTTTTTGTTCGTTAATATAAGAAAGATTATCTAAAAAATTCACAAGAGTAGATCTCAGTACTGGAGGAGGCAAGTAGACTGCACATATAGCTATTAAAAAAGGCTTCGATGGCGTACCAAGATCGATAGTTACCCACAAGTCTTCATTGTCGGTCTCAAATGAAAACTCCCGTTTAGAGCTTATGGATTTGAAGACAACTATTAAGACTCCTCCACCTTCCTTCTTCGTTATAGTTCCAGAATCTTCTCTGTTCCTTCTAAAGACAACATAGTTCTCATCAAAAAGTTCTGTACTAGCAATGCTGAAGTTTAGCCAAGTCTCAGTAAGTACTGTTATATCATACGTTGTCCTACTAAAATTACAATAAAAGGCGTGTGTTTTCGTTCTAAGACCACGTACATTTTGATAGTATATTGATAAGGAACTTAAAGTAGTGTTTGATTGATTCATAATGTTTAATGGAATCAAAAACTATATATTAAAAGTAATTTAAATATTTTTTTGTTGTTGTTATTTTTAGCTTCCCTTACACAATTTTATTTAATGCATCCAAATTTCTTATTAAAATGTATTCAGAAGAATCACTCTTTCTTACGTAAATACGACCTCGTCGAATCCACACATGCTTGTAATCTTTTTCTTTAGCTCTCATGCGTGTAGCTTCGTGTAAGGCCTAATTGCCTGGACTTAGATGTTCAGTAATGTATATGAGGGACTTCTCCCCATCGAATCCTATATGTGACGTATTCAACTTATCAGTAATACACTTACATTTATTAAATTGTAATGAAGCGGCCAAGAATGAATCACGGCATCTTGGTGAAGCAAACTGAACAACAACAGATTTGGGGCGATTACTGTTGTTGTTAGCTTTCATTACTCTAGTGCAATGAATGATGTCTTCTATCTTGGTAGGACTGTTGATAACTTTTGTCAATTGCTCCATTACCTTGATAAGATTTTCATTTTTTTTCTGGGGGATACACTGGATTTCGAGATTATTGGCTCGGGATTGCTGTTCTAGATTGTTAATGCGGACTGTCATATCCTTTAAATCATTAGAAATGCTATCATTTTTTTCCTGCTGATTTCGAATTATCTCCTTGTTTTCCATGCTTTCTTTTACAATATCATCATACTGTAGGTTAATAAAAGAAACCGAGTCTCTAATTTCCTTGATTTCGTCCCGCATTGACTTAAGTTCGTTGCTCAACATATTTTTCATAGATAGTGAAATTTTTTCAATTAGTATTATAGCTTGCTTATTCATCTCCTCTTGAATAATAGTACGTACACTATCTTCTATGACAGAGGCATTAGTAGCTCCGGGCGAAGATTCTAGAGCTTGTCTTGTTTTGGAGCGTACAGTTATATTGGGATTGAAGCGCACAGGTGTATTGTCATTTTTCTTGGTTTTCGATGTTTTCGAAACACATATCGGACAAGCCCATGAGGTTATTTGGCTTGAGTAATCCAAGTTTAGGCATTTGTAATGAAAGGCCTTCTTACATAAGTCACATTGTAGATACTTTTCATTTTTGTTATTAAGTGAACAACAACCCCATTCAAAAACTGTCTTATCCATTTTATAATGTTAGCCACAAATTAATAATATATGTGTGAAAAACACATATAAACTGTTAATATATGTGTGATATCCTTAAACTGTTAATATATGTGTGAAAACACATATATAATTCCCTTTTTATTTCTTACTTTTTAAATGTCAAAAAAAAAAAAAAAAAAAAATTTGCACCGTAATAATTGCTCCCATACAAATTCACTATTAAGAAACTGGCGGTTAAGTTTATAATTTGCTCACTAATAAATGCTCACGACGACAAAATGTGGGTAGGCACAAAAACGTTTTTAATATGTGTTAATTTAATTGTCGATATAATCTTTCTTTAGCACAAAATACGCAAAGTTTATATCACGTACCAATAAAACTCGGACTCATGTTTACATTAAGCACCAGCACGGTAGTTTAACTTCACTATACACGATTATATTATAAAAAATGCTTGGAACTAATGACAACAACCAGGGTAGGCAGATGGAACTTGGGAACATTGTGTTAAGACACTCTGTTCCACTTCCGTTCCCCACTTTCCACCGAATTTGAGGCATTGCATGTTGAGTGACGTGACTTAAATATATTTTATTTCCTCAAGTGGGGAACGAACCTACAACCTATTGTTGATAGGTCACACGCTTGTACCGTTGCGCCACGACAGGGCTCTCTGATAAGTCTGATATAGGAAAATGAGACAAATAAGTAAATGTGTAAAATTATTTTATATAGCATTATAGTTATAAACTGTCACAACAAGAGATTGCCACACTACCTTACATAGATACACCTCTTACGACAACCTTATTCTACGCACTATTTTCTATGAGACTTAAACTTTACATCACATATAGAATGAGATATTCTTTTATAAGTAACAATGGCCGACGACATTACTCCGTTACCATAGAAGATATTACTTAATAAATTATGCTATAAAGAGATGCCTTATTGATAGTTTGCGTATAATTGTTTCTAGAACGGTCTAATTACATGTAGACAATATTGATACAACAAGATATATTTATCTATAAAGAGAGTTAATAAAAACGTACACCGAAAAAGTAAACTGTCAAAATGATCTGAAGTGTAAATACAGTCTTCGTTTTTCATTTGAGGTAAGTTCAAAATAGAAAACATACTAAAATCGAAAACGATATAATATTTTAAAAATTGTGTAATTATGCTATACTTAATATATAATACGCATGTAAAAATGTATATTTATTTTACAAATACACAATAAAATCGACATATATATAGGTAGTATCTAAAAGCATAGGAGCCAATATTTATAATATCAATAGATAAGTAAGTCCTCATTATGACTGTACGTAAAGAGATTATAATAGTTACATATGCCTAGATTTTCGTTTTCTACAGTGTCTTCACCCACGGTAGCGTTACTTTTAGATATATTGCACCTGCAAATTCTGCGTAATTGAGTTTAATAATGTATCATCTTATTACAAAACTTTACTAGCGACCATAGAGACACCAAATCATACAACATAAATATTGAAAAACATCAAGTTTTTTCATAAAAATGGTTACAGAATAATATAAACAAATAAATACTATACAAGCAACCTGGTTGTGAAATTCTCTATTTTATTTTAAAGACAATAATAAAGCTCTCATGTTACACAGCTATTTAGAGTAATCAATCGAAAATGCGAGAAAAGAACAAACAAACGTCAGTTTCAACATTAGTTTTGACTTTTTTATTGCATTTGACTTAGTAATTACAATACCGGCATTGTTATTTTACTTTAAATTTTATTTATATCAAATTGAAATCACAAAACGCATTTCGTTTTGTTAAAAAATAATTAAAAACGACATTTTATATTCACAGATTATATGTTTCATCATCTTAATCATGAATCATAATCTGGATCTTAGCTTTAATATTTTAAATAACTTTTAGAAACTTTAAATAAATATTAACAAAAACTGTGTAATCCACATAGTACTATCTAAATAACTTTGAAATGCAATCAATACTTTAAATAACTGATAATGAATTTCGTTTAAGTTTTTGTGTACATTTCATTAATTTCGATCACCAAAACAGAATCGGTTAGCGAGCGTAGGAAAAAGGGACGTGATCTGTTTGTCGACTCCGGTTAAATAAAAGTCTTATCTGAATTGAGAAAAAACGGAGTAACGTATTTCACGGCGAATACGAGCAGATTATCTTTTATTTTTATTCTTCATGGTAAGACGCCGCCAGAAACTGGTCTTTTCTGCCGGTGGCTGTTCCTCCCTCGTCTCTTCTCCCCTTGTCTCACCTCGCAGCATATCTAAAAATGTTGGATCATTTTTCCGAACGTTCTTTTCTATTTTAACAGCTTCTGCACTGAGTTCCGCTTTTAGTTTCTCCGGGCTCGTATTCTCGACCTTAAACTCGTTAGGGTCTTCTACAAAAGCCTGTTGGAGATCGCGCATTATTTTCTTACGTATAGTTTTTTTCATACTGAGATGTCTTTCAAGAGTTTTGACGTCGCCATTAGGGTATGTGCGATAGTCTTCTTTCTTCTTTTTCACAGATTTTTTAGATTTATCTTCATTATCATCATAAGTTTTACCATCGTATTGTTGATTAAGGCCGAAGATATCTCGCAAGTGCGGAATAGCACGTTCAGAAGTCATCTTGTATGCAGGCGCCTGTCACGCCTAGTGTCAATAAATCATAGACAGCTCATCATGGAATCTGAAAATGAGAAAAACAAAAGTTAGTGCATCTAATTAATTAACAAATTAATTATTTTTCTGATGTACTTTTTCACGACTTCATCCGGGGTAACATTAATATTTTTTCATTGTTACTTTTCCCATTGTGCAATACGTCTAATCTATAAAATTATTAAACGATAGGAGATCCGTGGAATAAATGAAGATGAGTGACAATATATATGTGAGGGTAGGTACGTTGGATGTTGTAATATCAGCGTGACCTACTCTGTTGATTTTTGTAGAAAAAATGTAATCGGGACAATATTTGAGGAGAAAATTGCAATTTATTTTTAAATTAGCTTATATGATAATATTAAATATGCCTAAATTGGCAGCCTGGCCAGCTACAGACTGAGTAAGCACTTTGAATTTAGTTTTTTAATAAATAAAGCAATAACACTATACGTACATACATATGTATGTCAACAAAGTGCAAGTGCATTAGGTGCAGTGACTTAAAGGATAAAAATGGACGCCTGGTAGCGTGACCGCGTTCACTTTATAACTTCCTCTAGTTAAAAGATAAGAATAATAATAGGAGCTATTATAATTTTGTGATTGTAATAAGTATTTATAATTCTTTTTATTTTTTGATGTTTGATTCTTTACGGCTTTTATATAAAGAAGTCAAAAAGATCCTAATGTTGCAAGCTGTTTGTAATTTTTTATGGAAAAATCTTCTCAAGTTCTTCACATTTTTTTTCTCCTAAAGAAAAATTGGTTGCTTGCAAATCATAATGACACAAGAATATTAATTTAATTATTATCAGTCATTAGACGAGATAGGCAGAAAGTGTCCGGCAATTTGTACGATACGATTATGCCATCTCTTGTTCATAACTAGATAGACTAGATAGGTAAAACATTGACACAAAGAATTAACTGCCATTATTTTTAATTTAAATTAAAAAAATAACGCTTATAAGGTGTTTTAATCAGAGTGTAGTGCATTATACACGCTACACGTCAGAGCACATAAGGCGCAAGACAACAATGGATAAGTGGAGGCTGCGTAGCGTGACTGCGCTACTAGTGTCGCTATAACTTCGCTTCCAAGCCGAGGTAGATTAATGAGTCCACAAATGCTTTTTAACGCTAAATGACCACGAAAATACTAATAAAATAAGTAAAGGACAAGAAATTTGGTAAATAAAATAATATTTTTCTTATATTCACAAGGAAAACAAAAACTATATAAAATTATAGGATATTTCTACATTGTTAATTATTATTATTATATCCATAACATTGCCGTTACGTACTGTAGTTATTAAAAAATATATAATAGTAATAATAATAAAAAGCTTAGCTACACGTAGGTACATGTAGACGAGCATCGAGTCGAATGCGATACAAAAACGTCGAGAACAATTCAAAACATTTTCTTTGTGACGCATGTTCAACCGTGAAACAAGGCGCTGGATGTGACTGTACTCGTGCCTACGTAACTGCATCCGCACGTCTCATTGTATTCTAAATGTAATAAAGTGCGCTTCACTGCACGAGCTCCTCTCGCCGGACAAACAATGCGTTCACTATTTCGACTGTTTGCCGTTTTCTCGTATAAATCGCTAAAAAGCAAAAAGATTTTAATTTTTTTATAACCATTCATATAGGCTGACGCGTCATAAATTGTTACGAAACAATAAACTTTCTCGAACTTTTAGGCTAATTGAATGTGGAAGCACTTTAAAACTAGACTAGTCAAAATGATCGATTACAAATATAAATATTTGAAGAGATCTTATTTATAACAATGGTCGATTTGGTGCTTTTAGAGCACACTGTTTGTTCTAAATTATAATTAGTACTTTCAATTTGCTTAAAATAGTATGTTTACTGCAGATAAGCGCCCATAATATATATATAGGTACATATTTATTAGACATAACTTCTCGTTTTAAAGGGAAAGCTAATGGTCACTTAATGATCTTCATTATAAATTTTCCCGTTTTATATGCATTAGGCAAATAATAATTGCTACTTTTAGTACAATTGGCAGTATATTAAATGGGAAATCAAAACAAAAAAAAAGAAGTCAATGGTATATGTATTTTACGTTTTAAAATTAAACTTTTTGGTTATTTTGAATAAGAAAAATACATATAGTAAAGAATATAAAAAGTAAGACATAAAAGGTTTTTTTTATTTTCCTGCTTCCCAACCTCTTTTTTCAAGTATAATAAGAAGTTATATGTTCCTAGCAATCTTTGATATCACGTCCCAAATAGACAGGTTACAGGCAAGATGTATTTATTATAGAGCGCACGGCATAAATATTATACAGAAATCCGAAATTGGTAAACCGTTTGGATTATGGAGAATTATAGCACCAATATTACAAGTCGAAACGAATCAAATATGACGCCTACACTCAACTAGACTTAATTCTAAATGTCACGGCGGAGACTACGGATTAGGTACTTTCGATATCCGTGAAGAATTCCTTATATGGGCCTTAAATATGTACTATTAAATAAAATATTTAATTCATTCATTGAATTAAAGTACAGGAAACATTAAATAATATATGTTGAGGTTTTATGTAGACAGTGCCTTCGCAATTTATATTTCAATTTCATGATTACATAAGCTTATAAATTTTCACCTTAATTATTTTATTAAGATAAAGAAATACGATTGAATACTGATTATAACATGTTATTATAATTATGTTTTTAAATGTAAAATTCGATACTGATTAAAAATTATACAACACATAGGTAACAATTTATATTTGTTTCGTATTTATGTATATATAGATAATATTTGTTCTGAGACCTGTTTTTGTTTGTTTTGGGGCCTGTCGTGGTGCAGGGGTACAAGTGTGTCACTGTAAACGCGACTATATATTAAAATTCATCTTAAGTTATCGGAACGGAGTGTTAGGACCCTCCGTGCATAATTGTAGGCAATTAGTTTCCCAAGTTGTGCCTTAACTGCCACGTAGCAGGATACAGAATGAAGCGAAAAAGAAATAGTATCTCTTTAGATAGGATTGTCTTTGTGATTTACAAAGCTAAAATAATACCTAAATAACATTTTTTAAAATATTGATAAGAAACTTGCTGCTGTTCTGCAGATTTATTACCCTTGTATCTTAAAATGAGTAAAAATATGAATAAAATACATATAATGTATGTTATACATACATATAAAACAAATAGCGTGATCACGTCTTGGACAAGTTTAACAGCTGACATTAACATTGAGAGGGTCAACGTCCTTTGCCTAACATGTGATCGGGCATCGAGCACCATCTTCGCATGACGTCATAAGCGTCGAAACAAACGTGTTTCGTATATTTCTAATGTGTATATAAATTTATGTTGACAATATATTGTTATTGTCGCGTATAAATATTGCATTTATTATTTAATGTTGGCGGAAGTATCTAGGCACATTAAGTAATACGAATTATCTTAAAACATTGATACTACCTGCTTGTACTCAAGAGTCCTACATACTTGTAAGAGCAATTTCCAAATCTTAGTGAAACAGTTTAAATTAACACGTTATATATGTATACTTTACTAATTGTTAGTGAAGCAAGTGCTAATCCACACTTAGGAAAGAAAAATGTTTTTTTTTTTATGAAAAGACGGCAAACTCGCGTACGGGTCACCTGGTGGTAAGTGATCACCGTCGCCCACGGCCCCGAGTAACTCCAGAGAAGCTACAGGTGCGTTGCCGTCCTTTAAGGTGAAAGGGCACCGGGCAACGTGAATCTACCACACGCACTTTAGTGGCCTCTTACGATACCATCAGTACCAGGGTGATCCTATTCTAAGCCGGAATCACATGGTAATTTAGAAAATATATAATTTTTATAACGAACCGGGTTTTCAACTCACGCCTCTTGGAAACCATCCAAGCACTCTCACCACTAAGTCATACGTTCTCATCAAGGTATGTCGATATATGATACCCTTGTTACAATTTATTTATGTTGTTAGTTAATATGTAACTTGTATATTATTTTGGTTACGTATCATAGTAATTATTTTAATAAAAAATATTATATTAAGTTTATATGATGATATATTGGTGTACAGTGTATGTATAACTTGCACGTAATATATATGTTGAGTTCCGCGACTCAACACGCAATGTTCAAATTCGGTGGAAAGTGGGGAACGAAAATGGAACGGAGTGTCTTAACACTAGGTTCCCAAGTTCCCTCTGCCTACCCTGTCATGTGCGGGATACAGCGTGATGCTGAGTAGAGTAGAGTATGTACATAGCATATAATATTTATTTTGTATTTTTTAACGTATAATACAAATACCGAATATTTTTTAACTTCTTTTCATGAAAAGACTGTGACAGAGCGGAAGGACTCATTGTTGATTACAACGTCACTGTATATTAAAACGAAATATTTTACAAAGACCGGCGTGATAAAAAGCCCATGAATATGTTTTTTCATAGTATAAATATCAAAATTAAAAAATGTACCCCCTCTAATGATTTAATATCTTTATTATAAATGTTATTACGATTTTTTAAAATTGTCAATTAAACTAAATATATCGTTGTTGAAATTTTTCTTTGCGCAGGCAAAAATCTTTCAATTGAAATTTGTTGTACTTACTAAACCGGGAAGAAACGTATGTTTTAAATATACAACTCACACTAAGCAGATTTTTACCGGCATTAATAATAGCGTACAATCAAAGTGTTTTGCAAATGGGTCACGACACGCAAACCTTTGTATTCTTTCCCGATTTTAATCATGGTGGTTATTTTTAGCGTGGAAGTCTCTGCAGGAAGCTTTATAATAGCCCAAAGAGCAAGTGAAAAATTCTACCTCCTGAGATTGCACTTTTCAATTTTTGAGAATAATGTAAGACCATCTTAATTAAAAATGTGAATTTTCGTAGCATCTGACTAAAACTAGGTATGAGATAATCTTAAACGATTTTTGAAAAACCTGAAAATGAAAAACATCATTTCATTTTAACATAGATTTGCTTTAGTTGGTTGAATTACAATATTATGTATATTTTGACAAAGAAACCCTCGTCTGAAGTCTTGTCCACTTAATTGAACTCTTAACTGTCTCTGAATTTTATATATACTAACACAATGTTGTGTTACTCATTAATACGTCTAATGTAGGTCTGTGAGTAATGAGGGCACCCAATTGTGAAGCTGGCCGTCATCGTCGAGTTTTTTATTTATTGTAAACCGTGCAAGCTTTGTGGCCATGAGATAATTAAAAATGTTATTTTTAAAATGCAAGAGGAAAAGTTTTTACATTAAATGATCCGTTCCTTGAACCTACTTATAATTATAAAATCCTATTATATATTTAGATAATAAAATTTCCACATATTTATTTTAGGCAAAGATTGTTGGTAATAAACTTATTAATGTCAATATTAAATACACACAAGTATAAAAAGGTAAAACAGATATTAATCGCCACAGCACAGATATTTACCCTATGACCCCATCCTAGAACTTATGATATTCCGTTTTGCAACTACTGTCATGTATAAATTTATTCAACTATATAGAATATAATATTAAATTTACTTGATATGGATTAACTTAATTAAGTAAAGGTCGATATATTATGCCTAAAATTTTCATAAACATTTGAACAAATATCAAAAACTGCAGAACGAATATGCCCTTGTCAAAATTTTCTTTACAACAAATAACTTTATTATGACGTTGCAAATATTTATTCAAGTGTTAGGAGCAAATAATGTCAATTGACAATAAACAAAACACTTGTTAGAGGACAAAATGAAAATGACGATAATATAATAGTAATCTATTAGGTGTGACAACAAACAAAAAACATTTAACAAATACTTTTTAGCTCTTATTAGCCATTTACTATTTAAATAAAAATAATTAAGTATCAAAATTAAGTATTCTATTGGAGGCCAATATCTTGTAAAATATACATTATTTTGATATATTTTTTTAAATATACATCATATTGTATATCTTAATTTGTATACATGTAAAATGTACCATCTTTACATCTATACAAAATAAGATATTCATATGCATATTACAAAAAAAATCTATACAAAATAAATAAAATGTAAGTGTATAATTTCAAAATAATCAAATTTTTCCAAGTGCATGCAAGATAACATATATATTATAAATTACAAATTATGAATTGCGTAATAGTACAGATAACCAATTAATACATTTAAATATTACTAAGCAAATGTTCGTGTACCTCAAGCAGGCGATGCCGCCTGGTCCGGCTACTTATTGGTATACGAGTAGGTACTGTTCTGTATTTATTTGTCATTATTTAGTAAAATATATAGTATGCTCTAATAATATATTTATTTATTATTTACTTGATAATAAATTTTCAAAAAAACAAATTATTTTGAAAATTTTTCATCCTGTAAAATGTATGTAGGCTAGTTACTGTACCTGTTATTACATTCACATTCAACGTCGTCGTCGTAGACTCGTACATTAACTTATCTAATAGTGATGTAACACGCCGGATCCGGAACCTTTCAAATCCCACAACAATTAATATGTATAATGCAATATAAATTATAATCCCTGTTTAATTTATATACAATATAAAATAGTTTCATTACAATTTTACTTTTTTGTTCTAATATTTGTAGGTATTACTAGAGTTCAAAAGAGAAAACGAACTCTTTTAATAGGATTTGGGAAATACCTTATAGTCCCTGTGCTGAAAGGTGTAATAAATTTTTAATATTATTATTTATAATAAGCTCTATGGTCCCTTGAAAAACAGAAAAAAATCAAGTCTATAGTCATCAAAAGATACGAGTACACAAGGTACATTGTTTTTTATGTATTTTATATGAAATTCACCGCGTCATCATTCTATAGTCTCATGTATAGAGTAATTTCCGTAGACCTTCATTTATGGTATTTGATATGGCATATAGACATAGATATAAATTGCATAAAGATATATTTTTTTTTTTAATTGCATAAAGATTGATATGGCATATAGACATAAAGAATCAATTAATAAATTTGTATTATATCATACAAAGGCATCTATTGTAAGTATGACTCTTAGTATCACATCATTATATGAAATTTCAATTTCATGGTGGTAAAGAAATATATCAGCGCCATGTAAAGATAATTGGGCATAGTGAACGTAATGATACGGTCTTTTAACTTGATAGTATTTTTATTTTATTCAACTAAACCGTATCATACACTTATTAAAAGTAAATAAATTGATTTTAAATCCCTTCCCAATTTCAGCAATTACTAGAAATATTCTTATTATTTCATGACAAGTCTTAATAAAATCAACTTTAAACTTTCTTCTATTAGAAATTGCAAGAAAATATTTCAACAGAAAACTAGAATGATATAAAAACACTGCAGGATACCCAATAACAAACGTACAGAAGCGTTGGCGTCGCGCCCTGATAACCGCAACACATATTGAGAAAATAACTATACTGCAAACGTTATTTGCGCTTTTAGCAATTTCACATTTATAAGAACATACAGATTGTATTTTTATTGGAGTGAATCATTAAATTTAACGTGCCATATAGTATTATACAAACAAACATTATTGTATATTATCATTAGAAATTAAATCGATAATGAAAAGATCCACAGAGTCATTAAAAAGTAACTTATTCAATCTAATTTGATGTATGGAAACAGAGCTCATTAGGTAATAGAATGTGTAACTGCACTTTATATACTCTATAGATATCATTTGGTATATGATCTTTATATCTATACAAATATGGAAACTACTTATTCTAAGACTTCATCACTACCAAACTGAGCAATCCGTTAAAAATTATTTGTCTTTTACAATTTCTCTCCTTTGTACTTTAAGATGGTATTACAATTTTATTTTAAACTATTAATGTATATATTTTTCGTTTAAACTACCGCAGAGCCGAGTCGAGCTTTGCTTCAAGATTTATACTAACAAGCTTTATGCTATTGCCTCTAATGGCTCACTGCACTACAAGCCTTGCCATCCCTTAAAATATTTACGAGTATTCTGGGATCGAAAATACTCTTTTCATAATAGTTAAGCAGTTTCATAAGCTGCGTTATTAGTTACTAAAAATCTGTAATAAATATTATTAATTTTCATAATACTTTGTAGTGCAATGTCATATTTAAGTAAGTTAATTCATTAATTTTCTCATGTTATTGTCACCCTATAGACCATTTGTGTCCTGATACGATGTACGGCGCTTGCGCACACCGGAAGTTGCGTACACACTCTCTTTGTTCCTTCATTCATATTCAACTCCACGCGGTTGAGTATAAACAAACCTTTCTCCCTTTATAACGTCTATACTACTTAAAATTATTTACGTAATAATAAAGCCAACGATACCTTACTTCTCAATTTGTATTTTAAAGTCGTTTCTTTAATTAAAGCCAAAAATAAATAACTGATAAGCTTATAAACTCTACATTTTACTTTAAGAGAAATAAATTATATTTTCCTAAAACATTTTTTTTTGTAATTCGGATTCAGATATATGATTTCTTGTTACTAAAGCGTCTTCACTTAAATTATTAAACGTGGATCAACGTCACAAAAATTATCCTTATATTATAAAACTCTGAGAGTTACAAGTTTTGTATCAATACTGGTGGGTCTTCATTTGACGACCATTTCATCTCAGCATGCAATCAACTAATGAAAGCGGCCCGCCTCTACCCGCCTTTACCCGCAGCTTAGTGCAGATGACAGAGAGTAATAGTTACTTTAAGTGATTGTTTGATTTGATGTGATGTTTCAACGACATTCAGAGACATATTTACTAATATAATTTAATTAAAACAACAAACTAATTGAAATGGAAAAATTATCGAGGAAAATTTCCTTTGTAAATTCGGATTCAACCTATATCCTAAGTAAGTATAATTATAGCAATTAATAAAATTTTAACCCACATCTTATTTACAATATCTACTATTATCAAGTAATTTATATATTACATAGCTTCACGCTGTATTCCGCACGAGGCAGGGTAGACAGAGGGAACCCGGGAGCCTAGTGTTACGACACTCCGTTCCACTTCCGTTCCCCACTTTCCGCCGAATTTGAGGCATTGCGTGTTGAGTGGCGGAATTCAACGCCGCGCTTTTGCTTTGTTTCATTTCTTCGCTTTGGTAATAATATTACCAGAGCGAAGAAATGAAACATTAAATATTTAAATTGAAAATATTAAATATTTCATTTTCTCGACTGGGGATCGAACCCAGAACCTGTCGGTTACAGTCACACTCTTGTGCCGCTGCGCCACGACAGGCCTCAAATTTATATATAATAAATTATATATAAATGACATCTAAAGTAATTTCATTTTCACTTCATTTTCCAAATTAGTTAATAATACTACCTATTATCAACAATTAAACTACATATATGCATTTATATTTTAATTCAACTATAAAGAGAAAAGGCGTCGATCGTCTATTAGTTACCTAAATTGTCTTAACTATTATTATTTAATCAATTATACATAAATTTACCTCAAAATGAAATAATATTTGTAGGAAATAAACAACATACCAATACCTTATTAAATAAGTAAAAAAAATATATATAGCACCTACAATATATTAATTATTATTGCACGATCAAGGAAGCCTGATAAATGTGTGTTAATAAACACTCTAGTACAATGCGTTATTCTTTTTGTTAAAAACGAGAGTAGCATTTGTTCGGACAGGCAGATGAATAGCCCTGCCCGTAATAAATCCCCTCGTTTTTCTCTGTGGCATACTGATTCTGGGTATTAAATAATCTCCTCGTGAAGTTTTCAATGGGTTTAAAATTTTAAAATAATAAAACTTATAAAACTTTATATATTTATCACCAGTAACAATTACATGATACATTTTTTTTCTTTACATTTGTGCATTATATATTTCATTATATACTAGGAGATCTGTATTACGGCATAGTAGTACCAATAATAATTTGTGATTTGAAAAAATATATTTATTTCCGTATTATATTGTATGTCAGTAAATAGCATATGATTTTTATTTGAAAAAGCTCCATGCTCTTGCCAATTTCTTATATCTTATGTACTAAATAACATTATTACTTTGTTTATATTGCTACAATAACTGGCACGCTTAAATGTTTACTTAAGTAACGTTGTAATAACAATTATGTTTATGTTAGGTCAAACAGCATTGTATCCACCCAAAAGAAACAAAGCGCAGTGAACTTTAGTTTTTCATGTCGACTCTAGAATCCATGCCAGTGGCTTACAAAGCTGCCAATGAACGATAATTCCCACGAGTCGGTTGAATAATAGTTACTTAACTATTCTCTGTTCACTTATTGCGCAAATCAAGGCCCGTCGTGTGATAATACCACAATGTTATAAAGAAATTATTTACTAAATATGAAAATTACAGTGAAAACGTTTTCGACACAAACATATATATTTACAAGTATGTATTATCCTGACACTGGTTATTTACTTTATAAGAAGCACTTCTCAATGGTAAAATGTACATCAACGCAAAAAGCGATCCAGTTTAACATTGTGCCACATAAATAATTATAAAATGAAAAGATTGTTATAAGTATAATCTGTAAAGTCATAAAATTATAATTTCAATGTTAAACAGTAATAAAACTAGCGGTAGTGTGATAAATTATCTTCTCGTTAAGTATAAACCACAAGAAACCATTAGACCGTATGAAAAATATTTAAAATACTGTATATATTTTTTCTTCTTCCAAAAATTCCTCACAAAGAACAACAATAGGAAACTTATAAGAAGTTAATTATCTGTTTTATACGGTTTTGAATAAAAAAAAATCAAGAATGTTCATCTGTAATCTGTAATGCTGTATCATATTCACAAACAACATGAAATACTTTAAATTATTTCCAATTTTACGTGTCCTTTGAGAGCCTCGCGAATTAAAATCCCACGTCTAACAGTCAGGGTCAATCCTGATCCTACAAGTGACATAACAAGACGTGTGAAAAGGCTTTAGTGAAAATATGAATGCGTTATTATACTGCGTAGTTATATCTATACATAGTCTCACAACCTCGTGTTTCTTCATAATTCGGAATGGTACAATCAGATAAGCAACTTTACAGCCACCCAACCGTTTTAATTGCTGTTTTATGCTCATTATGTACCAATGATATTACGTTTTAATGTTAATGTTATATCGAGGCGTCAAGGCACATATTTTTTCATAGTAGAGCACTATGTCTAATATTGAACTTTTAACTAGATATGTTATATAGTTTATAAAATAAAATAATTAAAATGAAAAAAGTGTTTCTCATTTGCGTATCTAAGTAATAATTATTTAATATATTAAGAAAACTTATTTCAAGCATAGGTCAGTAGAATTTAATACTTGTATCCGTTTACAATATAAAAACAAGTGTTGAAGGCAGATTCTTCTCCCATATCCGAAAAGTCTTATGTATTGTATGTAAATTTTTGACGTAACATCAAATTAAATAAACACAAAACCAGTTTTTTTTTACTACAGGCGTCTGGATGTATGTAGTTAAAAAGACATGTGTAAGTAAATAATAATCGTTATCGCAACGGAATGTGTACGAAGTATTTACAAAGAGTAAAATAACATATGTATAATCAGTGCTACTATTAGAAATTTAAAAAATCAAAATAATTGCTTAGTTACATTATTAATTATAATAGCTTAATGATTTTTTAATATACTCAACATGGCAACACAGATATAAAAAAAACAAGATATTGTAAAATAAAAGAATAAAATTTCCCACATGTTCGACGTCACGATTGTTGTACTTGTAAGAAACATGTACCTACAATCTGGCTGCGACATCAGTCCAAATTCTTCCTTGTGAATCGCCGGATAAATTTATCGTGGGAAAACACTTTATTTTTCACAGATTGTCAATTAATGGTTTTTTAGTGTTAAATTTAAATGACTTGCTCTTAGAATACTACTTATTCATAACTAGCGACTCGCCCACTAACTCGCTTTGTTTGCTGGAATTATACTATTTTATTTACTAATCTCAATTACTTTCATGTTCTAATACCACGGTAACGAAACGGAGTGTCTTAACACTTCCAAAGTTTCTTCTACCTACCGTGCCATATGCGGGAAGTAAAATAAATAAATACTCGGGCTATCAAGAGGTGACCCGTACGCTCGTTTGCTGTGACTTATCCATAAAAAAAAGAAAAAAGAATCTAAGGAAATGTCTTATATCAAAAATATTTCAGTGGCTTAATATTTACAAGAGAATAAAGGTACAGACGTACATATATATATATATATATATATATATATATATATATATATATATATATATATATATATATACATATATATATATATATATATATATATATATATATATATATATATATATATATGTATATATATATATATATACATATATATATATATATATATATATATATATATATTTATATATATATATATATATATATATATATATATATATATATATATATATATATATATATATATATATATATATATATATATATATATATATACATATATATATATATTTGTTAAAAACGTAACCTTTTGTTTGAGCTCCGCCGCAGTGAAAAAGTCTTATTAAAAAGGTTGATGTTATGTAATTTAAAAATGTAACTAAGTTTTTATTTCTGTAATTTTTGTTTTATTTTTTTACGTCAGGTGTGTCTGTGCTAACGCCGCTTCCTCGTGCTAATGGGTCTCTTTCCGAGTCATCGATCACGACGTGTGAAGTCATCGCCTCATTGCGCAGTCACTTACATATATGCGATTAAAACGTTAACAGCAATTTCAAAACTAACTTCTATTTACAATTTATTTACTACATATGTATTATAACATTTAAAAACTTTGATACAACTGAAGTCTTATCATATTTTATATGTATATGTATCACCAGGACAGGTAATAATTATATGCACAATATTATATTAGTAGTGTTTACTTTACGTAATGACTACATCAAAAATTAATCATCGTTCTCGTAACTTCTCATATGAAAGCGTAATGTATCAAATATCTTGCGTGCCACAATCAGTATGGAATAGCTCACGTACAACATAACATCGGAAGAAGTCAATTTCAAAGTCATTTCCTTTATCCAGATACCTATGGCTCATTATGCGTAATATTATTCATTACTTTATGTTGATAATATTATTGATGTAACATTGTTCATGTCTTATTGACGGAGGCTTATAATATACCTATGGAAATCTAATTAGTAGGTATACTATACAAAGCGATAATTAATTATGTCATTAATGTTGTATGTAATTTACGGGCCACGTACTGAAATAAAATCTAAATAAAACTAAAATAAATGTAATTTTACAATAAATGCGATAATACGTTAGAACTCGAAAAATTGACTGAGATAATTTTCTCTAATTGAATTAGATAAGATCTAATATGATTCAAGTTAAGGTCATTCATAGTTTTATAACAATCATTAATTGCTATTTTCTATCTACTTTAAATTCAGTTTGCTTTGGAATATTTGACACTTGAATTATCTACCAATAGAAACTGGTTAGTATATATTTTTTTTTATTTATGTTTGTAAAATTGAGAAATAGGTAGTCTTTATACTAAGTGGAAATGCCTTCTTTTTTTGTTTACATATTGTAATGACTTAAAAATAAGAAAATATGCATAACTGTATATAATTTTACTTCTACACAAGCATGCTAGAAAATCACGGGGAAGCAAAGTGCAAAATCATCTATGGCCAATTGATTTCGTGTGACGGATGCAACTAACGTTGAGCTTGTCATACTAGACATTCACTTCCTAAATATTGAAGTATTTCTCTTAAAAAAAAATTCTAAATACCAAATAATATAATGTTAAGTCATTTACTATAATTATTTTGTTGTACTACATATTTAGATGTTGTATTACGATTTTTTTTAATTTAATAAAATAAGCTATTTCCCGCAGAGTATTAAAAAAAATCGCGTTCATCCTTATCCTCATGATTCTCTTGCGGGGAATTGCCACACAACAGGTTCAAATCCCACACAGGCCCGCCGCAAGCGGGCGTGCAAGGCGTGCACTGCACACGGGCGGCACGTCCATGGGGGCGGCAAACCGAACGATTCATCATCGTCACGTAATATTCAAAGTTCTTTTCATAATAAAGAGTTATCCCTCTTACAGTATAAGAAATGTCATGGCATGGAATAAAAAGAGAGCCGTCAGCGTACGGCTCTAAAGTTTCAAGATAATTCAAGAAGTGAATCAGGCATTGACGGTATTGATTTGTTTAATATAATCGTTGCCTTTAAATTGCATTTTACAGAAAATCTGAATAATGATCCAAAAAAAAGGTTAACAGCTTGTTAACCTTTTTATTTTTAAAGAGGAGTGTTATCCCAGCAAGTTTTCGTATGAGGTTAGTAATGTATTAGATCGCATCATCTATCTCGTCAGGTGTTTTAAGGAGATCGTTATATCAATGCTTTCCTCAATGAATTCTCAGACCCCTCCTCAATCCTTAAGTTTATGGAACAAGATATGAGGCCTCTCGTAGCAAATAATGGACGTCGTAATAGTAAGGACACGCGTGTGATCTGTGCTACTGTCTAGACTTTCAACAAATTACATGAAAGTTCATCCTTCATGTAATTTGTCGAATGTCCCATTATTATGAAGAAATACAGCATTTTTGGTGTTTTATTTGGATCTGTTATCCAGTAGGTTGGATCTCCCGGTGATATACACTTGGGATTATTTCCGTCAAGGCGTAACTTTTATTGTCTGCCTTTAGTAGTTGTAAGCCTTATGTGTAATACTGTAAGCCTCCAGTATGTGTTTGGCGTCCCACCACCAGCTACAAATCTTCCTCCCAGTGATGTAAAAATCTTCGTCAATTGGTGAAACTAAATTCATTAAATTTAGTTTCAACTATTGGCGAATAGTAGATTGCCGAAACGTTCAGTTGGCCACGGTTACCTTCCATTGCAACAGTGGTAACCTGGATGTGCTTTGTCCTATACTCCGGGAACACTTGATGTTCCATAGAATTTCTTATTACAATGGTAATATATCCTGTATGACCCGTTCCATCTGGATGATAAGTCACGTTGGTTAAAGTTTATAAAAACTTTATAAACTTTAACTAGCCAATTCTATTCTCTAAGCCATTCTTGTTCGAAGCAAAACCATTGATGTTCCAGGTCGCCTCTCTTAGGTCAGTCATTTTGATATTTTATCAACAATAGTGACTATGAGGCTCACAAAAGTGCCCTTTTGTTATAAAGACCATGTCGAATTCTTCCGACTGTTTGATTAGCAGTTCGTCTATTTTAATGTTTATACCAGTTGTAGTTGTTGGGTTATTTTTTTATATTTCAATATATCATAATATAGTTGTAATTCCTGCAATTCTTTAAGATGTGGTCGTGTAACTAAGGGGATCGTTTTAGTTGGTGCTTCTCGTATTTTGCCACTGGGTATTGGGATTCTTGCTATGCGACTTTTTAAGACCTCCTTGTAGACTTCACAGCCTTTATAGTTGACCGAATGTGCTCCTTGGCAGAGAACACATTATGCTGGTGTGTTACTTTCTTTCTTTCGGCAGTCTGTTGTTTTGTGTCCCTGGCCCCACTTTACTACTACGTTATAGGGTCTCATGCAGTAATTGTTGGAGTGGCCGTATTGTTGGCATCTTTGAAATTGCGGTAATGTTTTTCTTTTTGTTTGGATCTTCATTTAACAGGCAGCATTTGGTGGTAGATATATTTAATATTTTTTATTTTTGTATTGTTAACTCTGGTTTCGATATTAACAAAAGAAGTTGAGATACTCCTGGTTCCAATTTTGAGTTCATAATTTTACCAAAGTCTTTATTTCCAGTCTTTTCGATTGCTTCAACGGTTGCACTATGTGGAGTTGTATAGTGTAGATTTTTTTAACGATCCTCTAGCAGCGTGGATCTTTTAAGTTAACAAAGTGTCTTTTAAGTACTTTATTTCGAACTAGTGTTATGACGTTTTTGTATAACGCTGTGTCCAAGTTATTCTTAATTGGTTTCTGTTGTGCATTATGTGTGGATGGTCTGTAATAATTCTACAAGCTTAATAATATCTTCAATGCCGTATAATATAATGGGTTGTAGCTTACTAGGCCGTTTTTCTCTTGGCTTTTCCTCAGCATCTTTGGGATCAAGGGGCAACACGCTAAATCTAATACTTGTTGTGATTTTTATGGGGAAGGCGTGTTTCTACCTTTTTCGCTTCTATCTACAGAGACTCTTAGTCTGTCAGTCTGATTGTTCGGACTTCAGGAGGTTTATTCTGCAGCATTGTATTTATTGTCGGTAAATGAGGTAGGTTCCCCAGCGACGGGCTTCTCGTTCTTGTAAACCGGTTAAAGTTGAATACCAGTTGAACAAATCGTTTTGCAGTAGCAGTCTCTCGTACAGGAGCCTGGTTACTCACTTCTGCAGTCTTCAGTAGCAAACTTCAAACCACGATGCCCGGATACCTCATGGCGCCGGGGGTTGGCCGAATCACACGAGAATCCATTTTTCTTATTATCTATAATTTTATATGAAAGATGGGAGGATAGCAGCAAGTGTTTCCCGAGCACCTGCCCTCGGTATTTTTTGTAAATTTGGTCATTTATAGTCTCCTATGACCAGTTTGATGGGTCACTTAACCGCTGCTCGCGGGTTGTCAAATTGACAATACCAAATTTGTTGATGATAATAATATGATTTTACATTTGAGTAAACAAAAATATTTTTCAATCAAAATAAATGTTTTATATTTGGTTAAATGTTTTTCTCTCAGCATATAGTTATGTAGTTACGGGGCGGCACAATCGGTATTGCACGCGGGCGCTCTTACACCTAGCAGCGGTTCAAATCCCACAACCATCATTTTTACAGTCAGACGCTGCCCCATTACGTCATGATGGCCTTAATTGTCTTTCTCTAACTATACCAGTCATACTGAACTGAACTGAATACTGTTATTTTATTTATTTATATCGACATTGAACAAATGACGCTCAATTATAATCATGGTAAAACAAGATCTTCAACTGTGAACTACTACTTTATACGTATGAAGTTTTACAAATTGTATATAAAACATTATGAAACATAGAGACAACGTTATAAAATATAGCTTTGTTTAATTTTATCTCTTAATATCAACCACTACGCAAGAAAAAGAAAGGAAAGTATTGAGCTTCGTAAAATACACAGAATTGTATCAAGATTGTTAGAAAACAGTTAAATACTGTCTATTAGATCGATATAATAGTAATATTGGAGCGGAGAAGTGAAAAACGCATCTAACGGTGAAAGTACAACAAAAGTGAGGGGATTGTTTCACTTAAGCAAAGATCCCATACATAATAATAAAGAATAAGTAAGCATATATATAGACGCTTTTCAACAAATCTTTTTATCTTATATTCTATACTATTATATAAAGGAAATAATGCATTATAATAAACAAAATGTAACGAAATACAATAACGAAACAAATTACCAAGAGAATATACATATATTGCCCAGATTATATATAATATATTACATACATAAATTAAGAGAGATCTACCTGTTTGTTGATATTTCTATTGCGTTTGTTCTGTACATTTACATTAATATAAATAGATAGTTGGTTAAAATATGAAATTATAAAATTATAAAATATATTCCTGGAAAGATAACTAATACAAAAAAAAAACGTTAAAAAAAATAAGCTTACTCGAAACATCATAGTTAAAGAATATTAAGATATATTTTTCGTGTTTCGACGTGTACATGTGGATATAGAATATCTCTAACATCTCGATATGTAGATCTCTAATCGAGATTTTGAATTGACACTTAACCTAAACCATATAAAATATTTTGCTAATAAATATTTATAAATTGGCCTAGTTGATACATCTTCTATTAGATAAATAACATACAAAGGTACCTATTAATGAAACTCTTTTAACCGGATAATTCGCATATATTGAAAAAATTGGTAAACATTTTTGGAAACCCGACGTTTCGAACACTTTACAGTAGTCCGTGGTCACGGGTAGACTCAAAGTTAAAGTCTTCCTGTGACCACGGACTACTGTAAAATAGTCTACCACCCAATATACGCGATTAATCTGGTTAAAAGTTATTCGTTTAAAATGTGTAACAATCGCGAAAATCAAAGGCATTACAAAGGTACCTAATAAAGCCGATTTATAATAGTTTCTGTCTTTTAATGTATAGCTTCTACAACTTCTTTAACAAATCCTAAGGCAGATAAAATCTTCGTTGCCATTGATTCGACAAAGTTGTCGTGCTTTCCGTTTCCTAACTATAAAGAAATATATTTCAATGCATTTGTTACAATTGTGTGCACATCGAGTCACGAAGCGATGAAATTTCTACTGCGAACTGATATTTGGCTCTTTAATTATAGTAGTAGAGTTGAAATTACTTCGACTTATATTCGAAGTTTACACAAATGGAGGAAGCGTGTGATGCAATCGCTCCGGCTCAGGCTCTCAAATTAAATTTCGTGACCAAATTTGCTTGTGAAGCTCCGATTAGATATCATATAGTAAGATATTGGCAGCCATTACTTTAAATGCTACAGTTTAACTGTTTCCAAGTGTTTTGTTGTACGGTTTATGAAGATATATATTTATATTATTGCTTTAATAGTAATTAACAAATAATTTAATTCTTTTTTTAGATACACGCTATGAGTACATCCGAACAAGAAGAGTACACAGAAAGAACTTGGGAACTTATTATATACTCCAATTAATAGATACTTCATTCCGTTCCCCACATTCCAATGATTTTTTTTGTTGTGTGGCGGAACTCAGCGCTGTGCTTTGCGAAGACATGAAAACATTAAATATTTAATTCAAAAATACTAAATATTTCCATTTCTCAAGTGGGGAATCGAACCCATATCTTGTCGTTTACAGTCACATACTTTTGCCGCTACACCACGACATGCCTCAATCAAATTAAATCAAATATTATATATACACATATATAGTGACTCTAACAAATGATTTTAATATATGGCGGTTTATAAGTACTTATACGTAATATGTACCCATATTTTGTATCGTGTCTATTAATATCGCTTACCTAGAACTGACGTAACTTTCGTAATGAAATAATAAAAAACACTTGTAACACTTGTTAGCAACGAGATAACACACGTATCAAAACAATAACTCATTTTTTATTTATTAATAAATTGATTTATTTTATTAGTATTTCCTAAGTTCAATTTAATTCTCAGTAGGTATTAACTTATAGTAAAACTAAAAATAGTTTGTATAAAAAATCAAAACTGAGTGTAAGTTATCCAAGATAAACTCAATTTTAAAATACAACGGTGAAGACGGAGACGTTGAGTCGGAAATTATTGTTATTTATAGTAGATATAATGTAGTAAAATATAAAAAGCAAATCTTTTATTATTTTCAATAAGGTTGACGGAATTGTTTTCCTTTAAATGCCAAGGCAAGTCTGCAACCTTTCAGACTGCCTTTGTCTAAATTTACTTTCTCTGGATAAGTTGAAGTTGAAATTGTTGAAACACACAATGGAAAATTGAAATTAACTATTTTTAAGGCTGGAATGATTGAGTGGCTCCATAATCTATCTTAGAATGTAATTAAAAATTAATGCTTTCCCCTTGCAATAGACCATTTTAATTCGGAAAAAAGATATAAATTTAACTATTTTTTTTATTCAACTAAGAAATCTTGACACGCTGAATTCTTCATTTTGCAGGGGAAAATAGAGACTGCAGGTTCTGACAGAATGGAAATACTCATTACACAAACACACAGAAGCCAAATTAGAGGCATTGTGTATAAACTGGCGAAACTCAACGTTGCGTTTTGCGTTGTTACCATAGCGAAGAAATAAAAAAATCAATATTTAAAGTAAAAATTATTAAATATTTTATTTCCTCGACTAAAGATTTATCAACCTGCCGCGTTTAAAGTCACTTGCTTGTTCCCCTTGCGCTACAATAATCTCATTACTATATTTTCATTTTCATAACAACTTAATATTATATTCTTATTTTAACCAGTTTTTGGAGAGTGCTTTCTAGTAAATAAAACCGCAATTACTCCTGTACAAAACCAGAACAAGTACTTGGCTTGAAACGTTGGCTCTGAAGAACTAAGCTGCAGTGGATTTTGAATATTTAAAGAAATTGCATTGGAGCCGTGCCAGCGTGGAGCGCGGGCTGTAAGGTACCTGTCAGGTTTCTCGGTTAGAAGGTTAAATTGTTAGTTTATTTTCTCAAGTTTACTTCCGCAGTCAATGTTCTGTTTCAAATCGTTTCATTACTAATCGAAATATTATTATTTATACTAATTTTGCCACTTGTATAGTAAATTGCTAAAACATACGTAAATGCCTATTAATATGTAAGACAACATTTGTACATGAACTTCCTACCACTTCCTTTCCTTCAAACGTCTACCATGTGAATTAAGTTAGCGCATGTCAAGGTGCGTCCTTACTCGTGATTAATTCATCGTTTACCGCATTTTACACAATGTTTGTTCTGTTCGAAAAATAATTTGCAAAGACATTTAAATACTAACATTAATAATAATATTTTCTGAATTAAAATGTAAAAATAGAGAATTAATAACTTATTTTTGAAATAATAAGAAGTACACATATGCATTTTTATCCAACTACTGCTACAGCTCAACATTGGTCTTTAGTAAAGTTAACCTTGTCATAAAAACGTTTTAAACATTGATTGGCTACTATACTCTAAATTTACATGGTCTATGGTCTTCCCAAGGGCAAAATAAGTAACTATTGGTACATAAACATGTTATTTTATTCTATATATGTGTAATATCGGCATAAGTAATATCGGCATAACAAAGATATTTTTAGCAGTTCGTTTATATTTATTTTATATGTGTAACAAAAATATATATGTCTAATAAAAGGCAAATTTCACTTTCTCTGACGTTTACTACGTATTTATTAAATAAAGAGTTTTATTAGATTAATATACATAAAGCCAAACTAATATGAAATTGTAAAAGGTTCGCCGATATCTAACATAATATTGTTTTTATTTGGAAGTTCATTAAGAATAATGTTTACTTTAAGAATGTAGAATGGTGCCCTGTCGGGTGAGACTGTGTTTTCATAAAGGTGAACTATTATTATTATTATTAACAGTAAGCTCGACAGGTTGAAGGCTCAATTTCCTTTCGAGAAAATGAAAGATTTAATACACAAATTATTTTCTTTATTTATTTGTGCCCTGACCGAGACAAAGCGCGCTGTTGAATTCCACCCTAAACATGCAATGCTTAAATATGCAATGCCTAATGGAAACATATTGTAACAATGTGTTATCTGTGGCTATCCTACAATGTGAAGGATACAGCGAGAAGTTAAAACATAAAGACAAAACATTCACCTAATCGCGCTAATCGATCGCGCTTCATTATATTTTATTTTTAATGTTTACGAATGTGCTAAAAGTTTATTATTCAAAGGAAGTAAATCTAATTGTCTCGCGAACTAAAGCGATCATGACCTTATGACAACCGGTTCGGAGACCCCGACCATAACTTTAAATAAATTAACATTAGCATTGATTTCCAAGAAGATCTTGTTTGATTAAAATATTGCTATTGAATAACGTGGTGATTTCTTAAAATTTATTTTCATTTTATTATTGGTAATTGTGTAAGTACTTATTATTAACCGGTGCGTTCTGGTCTAAATTCATTAGTCACGAACTGTACAAAATGTTATTTAAATAAATTGATTTAAAAATAAACCTCCTTATTGTTTGTTTTTTTATGTTTACTTTTTTGTACCAGCAAAAGTAGCACTTTGAACAATATTTATATGTATTTGCATAATTACCGATTAGCTTGCGATTTAATTTTGATGAAGTCCATATGAAGTGAACAAAATATGTTTCAAAATGTATCAAACAACAAGTGCCTATTAGAAATTATTCAATTTATCATTTCTCATGTTTTCAATAATTTTATTATTTGTATGAAGTTTTACAGTACACCAAATAACCAATTAAAACACAACGTACGAGCATAAATCAATGTCGAGGGTAGCAGCAGCAGCAAAAAAGTAATAACTTACTTTTTAGGCGTTCAGTTTATACATCGAACTCGGTTGGTAATAAAATTTCGTTGTGGAAATGAGTTATTTCAAAATAACTTTGTTTACTCGATTGTGATTAATCATTTGTAAAGGTTTGATGTTTTATAATCAAATTGTAAAAATTGTAAAAATATACGATAATATACGAACCACAAAAGTCAAAATCATTACAGAGATCACAAACCTGAACATGATATTGAGTTCAACTTGATACCAATATGCTATCTCGAGATATGTCTTACACCTCGAGATGACAGTCGGACGGACGGACAACAAAGTGAACCTAGCAATTTGCTTGTATGTTCCATAAAGTTTAACGAAAAAAAATATAAAAAAAAGTCCTTGCCCTATTAACTTGAGTGTACAGACAAAGAGATGGTTTGTAAGTTGAGCTTAGACCTTGCGGTTGAGACGCAGTCGAAGGTTGCTTAAAGTATAGGGTAAACATCTGAGGTTGTTATTATAATTTACAATTATCTCTTTATAAAAAGGTACAGATGGTAGAATAGTTTTAGTATCAAGACCAAGCGCTGCGTTGAGATCCGTCGCTCCACACGCAATATATCGTTTCTTTATAATTCTTATAAAGAAACGCATGCTTTAATATTTAATTATATTTACTATAATTGTAAACTGAATTGAAGCCAGTTTTGCCGAAGGATTGTGTTCCTTCGGCAAGACTGGCTTCATTTGGCTTCGTGCGACTGTAAACGCGACATGTGGGTCCGATTCTCACACGAGGAAATAAAACTTTAATATTCTAATTTCTGCGCTCTGGTAACGATCAGTGAGTTCCGCTCAATACGCAATACCTTTATAATTCGGCGGAAAATAGGGAAAGGAAGTGAGTGCCTTAACAACAGGTTACCAGGTTATCTTTGACTACCCTGCTATCCGCAAAAGAATTATTATCAGTAATGTTCGTAAAACGAAAAAAAAATATGAATTTAAATTATACTTACAAAAAGTAACAGTAACACAGTGTATTAAATCCTTGTCTTGCTCGGTGACGTGAACTGGAAAGAAAAAAGAATTGTATATTTCTTGTTTATATAAAATGCAAATTAAATATGTTATGAATATTAAAATATAAACTCTACATATATTTATTCTCTAGTTTAAAACAATTTTTATATGAAAAGCTATATGATTACACTAAGGTCCCAATACAATAAGATCTCTTCAGAAACAAACAAATGTATATAGTATTATCAAAGAAAAGATCTTGTTTCTTCGCGACCCGTGTCCAATGCTCAAATAAAGGTTAGCGCACAAAATAAAATAATAAAATCAGATTAAAACGGTACCGAGAAATACGTCCTTTCCTCAAATTTAAGCTTTACACACACTATAAGAATTACAGGCCGTCGTGGCGTAGTACAACAACGTCAGACGATAAACGTAAAATTAATGACTTATTCAATTTTTTCTCTATGATAACAAGATTCGTCAAACAACACGAAATTTTCTGAAAAATAGGCGTTGCAGGGAGAACCAACTAATTTAACACTAGTCCCTCTCGATTTACCCTGCTATATGTGAAATAAAGTATTAAACTAAAAAATATTATGGTAATTATATTTTTCTAATGGATTACATATATGGTTGAACAAATTTTATCGCAATAAACAAGACGCATGTAGATATTATAATATGTATTGTCTTAAAGATAACCGACAAGTTGAAGATTTATAGCTACTTGTAATCTATAGGTATATATAGAATATGTTTATTAGTGTAATAAGAGCCTAAAGAGGCAGCTGCTTAAAAACAAGTTTGGCGATCTGGAAAGGCGATTGACGCTGACATAATATGGCCTTCACTGCAACGATGAACAATAAACGTAGCAAGGATTTCTTAACAATTATTTTAAAGAACCTTTCGTTTTGTGTAATTCAGGCAGGTTTAACACTACATTACGTCGTGTTTACAATTATTGAACAATTAAATATCAATATAAGTAAGTGTTTCTTTTACATGTTAATGAGACATAGAAAAAGAGTTACTTAAAATAAATGTATAAAATTTTAATTCATGAAAATTTCCCAGTAAGCGTTTTTAAAGTATACTTAAAGTATACTTATATTTGAAGTTCATATTATTTTCTCAGATATATATTTGAACTTGATATGTTTAGCAATTATATGTGGTCATTCTTTTTTAACTTGAAATTGGAATACTCTTCGTCTTTCAGCTTGTGGCTTTTGAGTTGCGAAGTACTTAGGCTTCTCATCTTCTAATGGAGTCTTCAATTAGACAAAATTCCATTTGAGCTAGTAAAGTAACCAAATATCTGCTTAATAAATAGGTACTGCTTAATAAATATTTAAAAACAAATAAGGGATAACATAAATAAATAAAAATACACGCAATAAAATAATCGCCGGAAGCCAAACATGAAATTTGGACAGTAGAATTTTTATAACGTTAACATTCATTACGAAAGAATTTTTAGAAATTGCACCTTTAAAGAAACAACAAGTTATAAGTGAATTTAATTACTACTTAGGTAGGTACTTCTTAGTAACTAATATGAATAGCATATATATATATATATATATATATATATATATATATATATATATATATATATATATATATATATATATATATATATATATATATATATATATATATATATATAAATATATATATATATATATATATATATATATATATATATATATATATATATATATATATATATATATATATATATATATATATATATATATATATATATATATATATATATATATATATATATATATATATATATATATATATATATATATATATATAAATAAGAAACTGCCTATCTTTATCTTGGTGAACGTTAAAGAGAATTTATGAAGCAGACTATTCAAAAAGCTATTACTAATTTTGGTTATGTTTTATTTTACACTTATTTAATGATTACCTAAATTAAAGGATTTTATGTTATAAATAAATACTTTCCTTTTCGGCGTTTTACCAGAACTTTCCATTCGTTAAATTTTTATACCTTTACTTATAGATAACATGCAAAATTACATACAGAATAAGTTAAGTATATTTAATAACTTTAACGTTTTATTGATTATAAAAATCTTAAAACCTGTTTTGCAAATCATGGACTTGTTTGCAACATTATTTTTAACTTGTTTTATAACGGAACATTTTCAACTGCTGCTTTTGTCAATCTTGTTATTAAAATTATTATTATGTAATAAATCAATTAAACACCTATAATATTAATAATAAAATATTTCCCAATTTCAAGATAATTAACACACTCACTATTAACGTATTTTGTCACGTGCTTACTTATAAATGGTATAAAAAATAATTGCTTAATTTAATGCGTCATAGTTAAAACTAAAACAATTACCTATAATGAAAAAAACAATATTAGCATTACGAAATAGAGTGTGGCAATATTGTCATATTGATACTAATCATTAAGATACAAATATTTCAGATATAAGACATGAAAATTAGATTATATTAAAAAGGGCAAATAGACGTATTTTAGTCTGGGAAACGTCACTTCCTGAATGTATTTATAAATCCGCTTTAGAAAGACATTGTTCCACTAATGCCAAAAAACGACGGTATCCGCAAAGAGAAAAACTTGTGATACGAATACGTAATGTGATAGTGAATTATCTCCAAGCTTACTCTCACCGTATCAATTTTATTGCTCTATAAGTCCAACATTACGAGTATTTCTCTCTTAATGTCACAAATTTAATTTCTAATATTTTTATTTTACTACTAGCGACTCGCCTACGATTTCGCCCGCTGGAATTATACTATTTTATTTACTGTTCTTCTCTCTGAACTGATTTTATATATTATATCTTCCATGTACAGACAGTGTAATAATATAAGTGTAATAATAATTCTGTACCCAATGAATTATTATAAGTATATATTCGTGAACCTTTTGCATTTAGAAAATATTGAAAATTTCTTTTTCAATATTTTCTAAATGTAAAAGGTACACAGATAGAAACTACATTTAATTAAAACATAAACATTTCATAACTTAGATTTTAATATGTAGACAGAAAACGCTCATCATCCTTATTAACTTTACGCTAAGGCATTATTTCTATTTGCCTTACGGATCTACATCAGATGTGAACAAATGTTCCAGATCTTAATTGTTTTATCTCAACAGATCATCAACCAATCATCCTGAAAATCTTTTGTTAAATGCGTCAATTGTCAATTGTAAACTTTCTTATGGTTTAGCTGATCCCTTTAATTTTTAAAAGAAATTATACACTATATTTTGTATAACATATAGGATATAATTTCTTTTAAAATTAAAGGGATCAGCTAAACCATAAGAATAAATACATACATGCAGACAACAAACAACAAAGCTTTTTACTTTTACTGTTTCCTAACCATTAAATTTTTTTTATTAATAAATATTTAAAGCACAGATACACGTTTACTGTTTTGTTGTAAGTATTGATGTACTCGTACTTTCATTTTCTGCTTTTAAAAAAATGTATTAATTTGCGGAAATATTTTTTCCCTTGCTTATTAACCTTATCGGGAAAACGCCGAAGAATACGAAGTTTCTCTAATATTTATATTTACATTGATACTTCAAGCCACAACCTTCATTTACTATAAACAACCACATCACAATGACACCACAAAAGTATCGGCACATTTTATTTAGGCATACTGGGTAGAAATATTAATTTAGACAACTTAGGCAATTCTCAATGTATATACCTCATGTGATCATGAGTAAAATAATAAATGATATTATTAAACTGGACTTCTTAATTTCTTAATACAGATAGGATTTTGAATAGTAAAATTAATTATATTTTTATACATATAATTAATTTTGTTAATCAAAATTTTTACTTTTTGATGCTTTGCATTTCTCAAACCTTATTTTCGACTGGAACGATTCTTATATACATTCTAGTATATAAAAATAATTTCAATTATTGAAGCTAAAATTCGTTGATATATTACAAAATTAAACTGTTCCTCCAGATACAATTACAATATACAAGTGAAAGGCGCCAAGGCCGGGTAACAATGAATATGATACCAGCAGCCAACGGAAGACACCTCCATTCATAATAGGAGCCTTCTAGAATAGTAATTGGCGCCATTTATTATCTACACAGTTAGGAAGATTAATGTCGAATCTACACTTGTGCTGTTAAATTGTAAATTGCTTTAGGAATTATTAAAAAAATTGTTTCTCATTTAGTAAATTCATTTATATTAGTTAAATATAAATATAATAATAAAAATAAATAATACAGCGCATACTGAAATACGTTTAAAATACGTTTAAATGTTGACCATATTAAAACAGATATAGTTTTCTTGACACATGCGTACTGTATTATTATTAACTATGGCGCTTATTTTAAGATGTAGAAACCGGCTCCAATGTTGGCATTATGGACAGGTTTGCTTTTGCGATATCAGCTTACTAATAGTTTGTAAGCGCAAAGTTTTGAAACAAAAAATATATACATAATATTGTTTAGCTTGCCGCTGTACCCGCACATAGTAGGGTAGGCAGAATGAAACCTGGGAACCTGGACACGTAGTGTTAAGACACTCCGTTCGCCACTAAGACAGTTCCTATCCGCTCTTTCTGCCGCTGTATAAATATAATATCGCAACTTTCTTCCTAAATCTTATTCAAATCTCTACGGAGGTCTTATATATCTTTTATCAGTTCGAGTTTTTGCATCCTGCTTCGGATTTCCGATAGTATGTACTATCTATAAACTAAAGTGCAAAGTACGCTGGTTGCGTAATAAATTCTGAATAAATACGATTTTTTTTAACAAATAATTGCTTCAAAATATTAACATTATGTGTATTGAAATTATATATCAATATCATGACGAGTATTAGCTGCTACTTTCGGCGATATTTTAAAACCATATCATTAACATAAACATGACATAATAAAAAAATGAAATAAATCAAAATTGAACAAAAGTATTCTCAAACGATCAAAGCTATCGCATATATTTTGAAAACAATAATTCTAACTACTATTATCATTTGTCTTCTGCTTTAGAAATTTTGCAAATATTAATCGACTATAAAGCTTGAACAAACTTGCAGGTAAGTAGTCAAGTGTTCTCACAGAGTTGAAATTTTCATTAATAACTTAGATCGATATAAGAGGTCTTTGCTCTGGACGATGAACTTTACTGGCCTGGTTTTGTGTCTATATTATATTCAGGATATCTCGAATAAAAGACCTAGTTAAGCGAGCCTTGTGTGCGCTCACGTTAATGGGGTAACTTTATGAGAAACTTCATATGCTGTGCATACATTGTAAGTTTCATATTCTTTGAAAGAAAATACCTCGACCATATTTGAGAAGTTGTGAACTACGTTTGTTATAGAAAATGATACTTTAGTTTGTACATATAGGAAATTTATAGCAACATTCTTCTATATAGTTTTTTAATAATGTATTTAGATACATTAAACTATATATTCTTTACAATACTATATAAAAGAGGTAATAATTGTCACAATAGTATTATATACCATAGCTATGACAATATATAATGGAGTATCTTTTCAACGGCCATTACTCGTCATAAAAAGCTTTAGTGGAGAAAGTTTCTATAAATGTCTAAAGCTTTTACACTCCAGTACCATTACAGAGCGTAATCCAAACTAATGGCAGAATTACCTCAACTTCTGACTCCCGATCATCTGTTACTCGTGTAATAAAAATGAAAATCGTAGTAAAGATAATATAACATACGTTTTTTTACCATCAATATGGTTGTTTATAAAAAAAAGTAAAAATATATTTACTATGTTTTAAAGTGTTATTCCACACTTAGGACAGAAAATACTAAACTTAAATTTAAAAAGCGTATAAAAATTTGAACGAAGCAGGATTTGAACCCGCTAACAACATAAATAAGTTGTAACAAGCGTATAAGAATTTCGACGGAGCTCGGTGAGAAACAATGGCTTAGTTGGTCAGAGCGCTGGAACGGTATTCCAGAGGCGCGGGTTCAAATCCTGCTTTCATTCAAAATTTTTATACGCTTTTTAAATTTAAGTTTAGTATTTTCTGTCCTAAGTGTGGAATAACACTTTAAAACATAGTAAAAATATTAAAATAAATAGTATTCTCTCTTGCCAAACGATAATTCTTACGAGTTGTCTTTGGGTAGCGGAAATTTGTAAAAATCTCCCTACAGAGATGCTAACAACAAAAATAAGTTGTAACAAGCGTATAAGAATTTCGACGGAGCTCGGTGAGAACGAATGGCTTAGTTGGTCAGAGCGCTGGAACGGTATTCCAGAGGCGCGGGTTCAAATCCTGCTTCGTTCAAAATTTTTATACGCTTTTTAAATTTAAGTTTAGTAAGTAAAAATATGTTCTGCTTAGTAAAAATAGTATTAATTATCATCTTTAAAACATTAACATATTTATTGCTAACTAGATTTATTATGCTCACAAATTACGAACAAGAATATAAGATTTTACTGTCTAAATAATTCAAAGTAGAAGATAAAAATCTACGACATCAAAATGATTTCTATATATAACTATTTTCAAAAGTTGTTACTTTTACTACTTTAAAGTCATATTTTTCATTTTTGTGTTCCAATTTTCTTTATTATCAATACTTATTTTTTTTATATTCTATATTTTTTATCCAATGTTTTTACAATAACATTTACAAATTAGCAATATCTACTGAATTATTGAGAATTACTGCCCATACATGGGGGTGAAATAGAGAGATACTGTACACGCTATCCATTGGCCATGTTCAACCTACAAAATTTATTCACATATCAATGCAATATGCAATATGTTGCTAATGTAACGTATCATGACATAATTATTTTATTGTACTACAGCTATTTTCGCATTGTGTCTTTAAATGTGAGTATTTAATTTCAACCTTAAAGCAGATTTCTATTTTTTCATCAATAAGCAATAGGAATGATGTCGTAATTTGTTTTTGTGGCTTTTGCTGAATTACTTTTTCATATTTAACAAAACTAGGTGTGTCCAATTTCAGCACGTGTAACAATATACTGAATTAATAATAATCTACATAGTAAAATATAATTTGGTATATTTTCTGATTTACTTTTTTATAAATATATGAAAAAGTGTTTTAATAATTTGTATATTCGTAATATTGGCAATATTAAAGATGATTGATGTTGAATTTCATTGAAAATATTATCTTACCCTAAATACTTTACTTGAGATTAATAAAAAAAAATATTTACTAACATACATATTTCATTTTGTTTAACAGTTGTTCCTGAACAAATGACAATTATACTCTAGCCTTTTCTAATATCCGAGAAGTTTACAGTTTTCTATTTCTACTTTTAGACAGACTAAAGCAAACAAAAAGAACAGAATCATTTTTAACGATAATGATGAACTCACATACGTAAATAAATCGTAAAAAATGATTAAAGCTACATCGAATGTGAACGACAAATTAAAAATAGTAATCCAGTCGGAATAGTCAGCGATTGCAGCCGTCTGTCTACGTCTCGGTCTGCTGCATCGCCTTTTGTTGTTCACTCTAGATTCCGCACTATTCTAAACCAAATGCATTTATGGGATTTACATGACTATTTCTGTTCATGTACTTCTAAGACTTTTATTTTGTTGAATTAAATTATTGCTAAAATATCATTTCTATTTTTTAATCAATTAATTGTGATATAAGTTTCAGGTTTAGTTATGGTACTTGAGAATACTAATCAATAACTGTACTGATTAATTTCAGCTGTTGTCCTAATTATATTTAATTGAAGTAAGTCTATATAATTTTTAAAACCATATACTTGTAAGTTTTTGTGCCTTAATTTCTTTTTATATTATTCTACATTACTAAAATACAGAATAAACTTAATTATTATAATATTCAATATCAAAATTATCTATTTTTAAACGAAAAATCTCGAACATAAAATGAGAAATAATTAGAAAACGTAACTAGATCGAGGCAAATATGAACGGTGTTATTAGATACGATGGTGTCACATTGCAAAGAAATCGACCTCGCGCACTTGTATCTTTTAGATATCCACAAATACAAGTGAACTAACTAGTAAATAAGACATATTTGTAAAGAATTTTAGTAAATGTTGTATCTATTTTTAAATTTATGTTAGTATCGTTTTTAAAAACCTATACAAGAGAAAGATACGATAATAGTAGAATAGTAATAAAAATGTCATATTTTTTTATTTTCAATATTAATTATCATAAGTTTATGAAAAAATCACAAACGTATGCGTAAATAATTGTGATGTGGCAAAATTCTAGTATTCATATTTACTGTTAATATAATTACTACCACGACTAATTTCTTTTTTATACTTTTCACCTTGACTAGAGATTGAAATAAAGTTAATGTTAGATAAGAGCAGTATTTGAAATTATAGTACGTATTATAGTATGTCGTTAAAGATAACGTTGAATTTAAAAACATAATGAAACAACACATTAAGTAAGTAAGTTTTTTCGAAAAGAAGATAAAAATGTATAATTGCAACAGATTTCATTAAGTGTTACGAGGAAACTACAATATTACGAAAAACACACATTTAAAAATTACCTAACAAAGGGTTACAGAAGGACATTTGCTCCAACAAGTATTAGTTGTCCATGGTCGTTTGAAATCATCTAATTACACCTGTGTATGGACAATGATTTCACCGACCTTACTTTAAAATATATTAGTTGAGTAAATTATATGTATTCTAAAAATCTCAAAAATTACTTGTATCTAACACTATAATCGTTTTATCTCACCATATGAACACATAATTGATTGAGTACAGTACAAAGTTTCTTCGTAAATCAGCATATTGTCCTAATCTTGTTTCGCGACAACCCAGATGAAGGGAAACTGATAATAGTTCGCAAACTTTGATCCTTCAATGGAATAGGACCCAAAAGTTATATGAATCATGGTGACTCTTTCATAAGTTGAGTATAATGTAATGGAAATAGGTCAAAAAAGGCGGAGCCTCCTGAATAAATAAGGTTTTTTAAAATTTACTACGCGTATATTAAAATTATAACTAATAGATATATAAAATTTAATAAAGTTTACACTAAAATATATTTCACTACAGTATACATAAAAAACAAAAATAACATGACTTTTCAATTTTTTTGTGACAAATTTTTAATTAGCGCAGTTTCATATTTTGGCCATTTTCAACATTTCTGTGATTAAAGTCATGCAAACTGGTTAAGAACTGGTTAAGAAAATAGGTCAAGCGTGAGGACGCTTTGGCTTAGTAGGCAATGTAATGTGAAATTATTATAGGCAATGTATAATGCCGTCACAATATACAGGAATTGTTGCAAAATGATCCCTCCCTACCTTAGTGTCTGTACAAAACTTATGCAAAAAAACATGTATAATAAATGCTTTTTTCATAAATTTTGCTCAAGCTTTATAGGTTTCATATTAGAAAAATATGTAGTAGTCCAAGTCCAAGTCCAAGAGCACATTTAAACAGTTAGTACCCGGTAAGCGCGATATCATAATTTTGTGTCGATCTGGACGTTCACTATAATAAATTTAAGCAAATTGTTTTGAAACGGGTCAAGTGTGACGAAGGGTTCTTCCGTGTCAGTAAGCTGTGGCATTTCTACGGTATATGGAGGATATTAAAACTCTGTTTAGCTTATACTGTGTACACGTTCTGGATACCACAGATAATGGGATGGAGTAGGGCAAAATATATTTACTTTTATCCTATGACATGTCTGACACAAATATCAAATACATACATGTTTAAAGTCTATTATATTTTGAATATATTTAAGTATTGTTAATAAAAATTACACTCGTAAAAAAATATATATACATTTCTGTATTTAAATTTGGTTGGCTGAAATTAATCATTATTTATATTAAGCCTTAAGATCCATACATATATTAGTAAATTTTAAATTAGATCATATCATGTATTTCTAGGTATATGGAATAGTTTGCAATCAGGACAGTATCAATTAGAAAAGCTGTTTAAAGTAAGAGTTGCGATTATTCGCAACAAACAAAAAACGCGACGGCCATTCTCAGTCTGATTCACAGTGCAAGTTGCATGCGTCATACACTGTATAACTATACTTATCTATGGAATCTGTGTGACCGATGACTCATTGTCAAGCTAGTAGCTTTGCGAACTTGCATGTTGTAGGTAAATGTATGTGCTCAAGCTTTATAGTTTCCAACAATAACAAAATAGCTTTTAAACTTTCGAAGTACATAATTGATGTAGTTTCCAAAACTCAACAGCGACTTTATTAACTTTTGAATATTTTGTGATGGTATTAAATATACTGTTTCTGTGGCATTTCCTTTTGCTTGTGTGTAGGTTATTGTAGTAGTAGTGATTACATTATGTATATAATATTGTTTTCTTAATTTTATTTTGTTTAAAAACAATATAAAATCTTGTCTCCATTTTCATATGATACGCAAATATGTGCGTATCGGCATTACAATTTCCATAATAGCAAATATTTGTGAACTATAAATAGGGACGTAAGTCTGCAATAGATAATAAGCGCCACGTGAATAACGTCAAAGATGTATTATAGGTTTCGCATCTATTAGATTGTACTCTGTATTCGTTCGTGTATTCAACCCTTTCGTTGCCTTACTTTCGAGCTCTAAACGGAAACGTGCGATAGCTACAATAACCCGGTGACTTGCAGACCGGTTTCTCCACATACAGACAATACATAAAAGCGTTCTATGTATACAAACACATTACATATATAGAATGGACTGGAGATTGCAAACTTGCAGTTTGAGCTTTTGTAACATTACCATATACGATGTAGCGCAATCATGTACATATCATATTATTAATCATATTTTTGAAATCTTATTAGATACGTAACGTTTGTTAAGTGACTTTTATGTATTGTAACTACTATTGGCTGTGTTGGATGATAAAATAATAGCTACGATTATATTAATTAATTAGTATTGGATAATTATGGTGTACAAAAGTTTTTATATTAAAAAAGATTACAGTTTTTTATAATAAACATTTTGTATGCTCTCAAAGAAAAACAACATATATTAAACCTCAGACGATATGCAAATTATTGGATTTAATACCGAGAAATAAATGAAGCATAACGTCAGAAGCGGTACTCATGGTCCATTGCGTCCTCGCTATGACTTCTGCTTGTAATTCATACTCCAACCAGTGAACTGTAAAATACTATTGCTTTTCGCACACGATAAGTGAAACCAAATGATCTTTCAATTTCTATATATGTATATATATAGGATATTAAATGTGTTTATGTTTAAATATATAAAATAATAGACCAGTTTGAATAAGAATTCTGTCTTCCTTGCAAGGATTTTATTTTAATCTCGCTATATTTGTTCGTTTTATTTTTATGTTTTAGTTTTTAATAATTAAATCACGTACAATTTAGAGCTTTAAAATTTTAGTAAAAATCTAAAGCATAAACAAGTTATAAAAATTCAATATGTCGTCGTGATGCTGACAATTTAATTAAAAGTTATTAAAAGTTTATTAGAAAAAGTATGCAATATGAGTTCCGTCTAACATTTTATTCCAGTAAATATCTAAATATAGTGATTTAGTTAAACGTTCAAATTATAATATACGTAATAGGAAATCTTCTGGTTTCCCGAACGAAATTCTTGTAGAGTTGGGTACAAATGATGGCAAAACATATATTTATAAGATATTTTTCCTTAGCTGAAAACAATGTTAAAACTTTATAGGCTCTACAGGTTTTCTCAATTTTATATCATCTATCCTTTTAATTCTCTTACTGTTAAACTTAAATTTACTAAACTTAAATTTAAAAGTGTATACAAATTTTGAACGAAGCAGGATTTGAACTCGCGCCTCTTGAAAACCGTTCAAGCGCTCTGACCAACTAAGCCATTCGCTTACTGTTGTTGTAGTCGAAGTTACATATTTATTGCTTACTGTTGTTTTATTCGAAGTTACATATTTATTTTTACTCTTTTCTACGAGTATTAGTTTACGTTAGAACTATGTAGTCGATGTAGTTTATGTTTATTTTTTTATGTTGTATATACTTTATATACAACATGAAATATATTTTTCTTTCTAAGTGTGAAATAACATTTTAAACATTGTAAAATGTAAAATCAATAACATTTATATAACGAACGTGATACTTTATAGACACACAATGACCTAAACGAGAACACAACCTTGCACTCAGTTGTGCAAACATAGTTATAATAACCAGTTTAGAAATATCAACACGAGTGAATTAATATTGCTATTATTAACATAGTATCTCATTTTTCGCCTACACTGTTGAAGTTTACGTTTAATTATTGAAATTAAAATCAAACTAAATCAAAATATTTTGATTTTTTTTTTTTGGTGTGACACTTATCAGGTTTTCAAATTTTTATATAAAAAATATAGCTAATTTTATAAAACATAGCGAAAAGCCACCGCGATTGAGGAAGGATTTTGAAAAAAAATGCACTTAAAGTAATTAATTTTTGCATTTATTATTAAGCTACGTTGCCACAGAAAGATAGGTCAAAATTATAACATTCCTCTTTTTGGGGTTAAAAAATGCTATAAGAGGACGCTGTAACATATTTCCAGCTCACCCGCCTCGTGGTGTAATTAAATATAATGCCCCTATAATAGGTTCACGCAATTATAAGTAATTGAATTTATAAATGTGGATGTAATATTATGAGTATTTGAAGGACGTTTCGTGTTATATCATTGTAAAAACATTTCACTTGCTACTATAATACTTCATTAATGTGTTTGTTTGTGTAAAAGTTCATTTTTTAATTAAAATACAAAAGACATACATAAAGAAAACTAGGTATGTAGGTACTATTTACTTTTCTTTAAATATACCTACATAATGATGTCCAGAGAGTAATAAGATTTATTATCATTAAGTATTATAAATTGAAGTGTGATAAAATTTTCCAAGCCATTACTTGAAACAAATAAAAATGGCGTGCTAAAATTACAGCGGTAAAGCAATATGCGCTGTAACCATTTAACTGTCCATTCATTATAAAAAGTACAAAAACAACTTATTGACACAAACGAAGTGCACTTACGACAACGACAAAAAGTAACAACAAAGATGTAAAAACTTACAGAATTAATTATCATCAGTTGTACTCACTTTAATAAGAAAATATATTAAAAGTAATGAAATACTCTTATTATTTATTATAATATAATACGTACGTCTTAAAGTACAGTCAAATATTTTTTTAGTTGAATTTTTTGTGAGATACTGAAAATTTTTAAAGAAAAGGAAGTCAAATAAAAACCTTGATTATTCGCTCATCATTGATTGGGATTCGCAATTATCCGCACAATTAACTGCCATTTTAAATATGTACATAAATAAATGTATATTTATCAAGAAAATGTATATTTTAATAAATTATTGATAAAGTTAGTAAATTTTTTATATTTTTATTACTTAACGTTTAAAAAACACTTTAAAATATGAAACCTGTGTGATATTATCACGTGTAGAGCTTTCTGTGTGGGCAGCTGCAACGTGATTGATCCGCCTCATTAGCACAAGTCCCAGCTTGCTTACTAAATGCATATTATAAAAAAGAGTTTTTATCTCTTACAAAATGAACACTAAAGTAACATTTTATTATAAATATTAAAAAATATACGAAACGGTTGTAAAAACCTGTTATGTTCGTTAGGGAAAACCGTTAAATAAAATTAAATATTTAGTTTTCTTTGTTAAAAAAAAGGCAAAAAGGACAAATAATACAATTACTATAATTATGAACTTAACGATGTTAACTAAATAAAAGAATAACATGATAAATGTTATTTATAAAATGTTATTGTTTAAACAATAAGAAGTAATAATTATACTCGCAAGTCGCACAAATATGGCTATTGTAAGTGAAACTATGTTAACGTGCTCAGTAAGGTTTAATAACTAAACCTGGTTACAGCATTCATCGACCTACAGGCAAGGCTGAGAAAACAGTTAATCCTAATCAAGAGCGTTTCAATTAAGTAGCGTTTATTGTGTACAATTAATTAACATTCCAACTGCGGCTTCATTACGTTTGTCAATGGCTTATGGAGTCAGGCGTGTCAATGAACTAATTGGATGACAAAAGCATGCAGTTTACCAGTCGTTGATTAGTTTGCACTTTGTCGAGGTATGTGAATGCTATATTAACTTTTAATTAAGCTTTCTCCGAATACCAGATATATTAACTAGCTTGCCTCTACTCATTTTATGGCGAAATTTATTCAGTTGATACAGTGGTATAATTTTATAAATATCTTTGTATTATAATAATTATATATTGGTTAAAAGCAATCTTTGTGGTTGTGTTTTTTTTGTATTAATGACCATTTCTTTTTTACGTTGTTACTCGCATGACAGGCTAAGCAGAGATATCTTAGAACACCTAGTGTTAAAAAAATCTGATCCGCTCCTCACAACCGCTTGCTGCTTCACATTTTTAGGTATTTCGTGTTGAGTGACTGAACTCAACGCCACACTTTGCTTTGTTACTAGAGTGAAGAAATAAAAATGTTACATAAATTAGATAAATAATACTCAAGTAGGGATCGAACCCACAACCTTTTGCGAGTCCCTTGCTTGTGCATCTACAATGCGACAGGTCTTACTTTTCTTTTCTACAAATGATTCCAGTCTTCGAAAACCAACAAAAATAACTAAATCAAAGTTAGCTATCTCAATGAAGAAAAAAATATCTTTAATTGAAACGTGTTCTTACAAAACTCTGAAAAATATCCTCTAAACGTACTCGTATATTGAAAGCATGAAGAAACATATGAAATGACTAATAGTAAAAATATATATTTACTTTTTAAAGTTTGCTCTTAATGTAAAGTTTAAAACACATTCAAAATATATATGTACTTCATTAGGTCGATGCTGACCACGTTCGTAATAAGAAAGATTACGTCCGGGACGATTTACTCGACCCGGTTTTATTATCACAAATCCCGGGCAGCAGTACATCGCTTCACTTTTTATATAAGCTCTCGAGTCTTGTTTGTTTAGGTTTTTATTAAAGTAACATCGTTTAACTCCAGCTACTATGAAGAATTTTCTCCGAGAAAGCCAGAATTATATTCTGACCTATTTTATTTTCTTTTGCGCGTTGGATGACGATATAGGGTAACATTGCAAATATTTGTATCGAGTTTCAAAAGTATAGAAAGCTTTTATGGTATACAAATAGTTCGTAATAACACTAACACTTTTGTAATTTTTGTATTCGTTGACTATTTGAACGAGATAATTGTAGGTTGAAATCTCAATTAGAGAATTATTAATTCTATAAGTTAGACAAAGTGGGATATTTAGTTAGGATAGTTTGTCAAAAATATACCCAGCTATGAAGTTTACGTGACTTTAGAATTCCTTTAAATACTTAAGTCTTTCTTATATTTTCAAAGATACACATGGTATCTTATTTCTCGCACATATATAAAATGCAATGAGCAAAACGATCAAAATGCAGATAATATAACCTTATTTAAATTGCATTAATTTTGATGAAGCTTCACGCCGTATCCCGCAAATAGAAGGATCTTGGGAATCTAGTCTTAACGCTGGTCGTTTCTATGAAGCTAACACTTCCGTTGCCCACTTTTAAAACAACACTGGAGTTGTTAGAGCGGGGAAAGGATATATGATATATTTCATTTCCCCGAGTGGGGCTGTAACCCACAATCTGTAGTGTTTACAGTCGCACATTTGTTTCCCTGGGTCACGACTGGCCTCAATTTTTCTTATAAACATTATATTGAATAGGTATCATAATTTATATAAACCGAGCCATAATCAAGTTATGGCTGAGCTTCCCGTGAGATAGATAGCCGGGACAAATTGCCTGACCCAGTTACCCTGCAACGAATCCCGGGGCGGAGCGAAACGTTTAACACTAAGCGCCTTAAAATTTAACAAAAACAAAACTGTTTACTCTATATTTTGCTTTATTATCTTTTATTTAAAATTCCTTATATTTAACGACTTCGTCATATTTTTAAGATTGTTCAAACTTTTAGAACAAAAGTAAAATAAAATAATATTTACAACAATGCAACTACCTATATCAGCCATATCTATATAAATTCTCATTCGTTTCAATTGTTAATGCTTTATAGTAAAAAATATATAATATGACTTATTTAAAGTCTAAACGAAAATTTTAAACATAATTACAGTTGTTGTCACATATGTACGTACTAATTGGAAAAATGAGCTAAATTAGTCTCCCCAAAAAATCGATAGTCGGCGTAATATTTTTGCACTATATAAATTCCAAAATTGATGATTATAAATGTAAGAGGTCAGTCATTTCGTGACCCCGTTCGTGAAATCATTATCCCAAATTTACGATATAAAGGCAATATAAATTGGGAATACGTAAGGGTCAAACTGGAGGGAGCTTCGATCATTAATTAAAACCTTAATTTAATTTTCAATGTTATTACTGTAATGGATGTTTGTAAAAAGTGACATATGTTAAAATGGTGTGTGCGTGACTACATTAGAAGTTACTAGATACATTTTAATTTATGAAAAAAAATGTGCTAATAGCCAAATTTTTTTAGGGTTACTTAGTGCACTCTTCATAGCATTAGTCCCGGTTTTATTACGAGGGTGTGCCTTCCAAATTAATTTATACTGCACTGCTTGTTCTTCAATACCCACAGTCTAAGTTCGTCTTACTCCAAGGACAGACATAATCTTGAATTTGAGCTAAGACAGCACTTCATTGAACAAGAACGGACTAAGCTCTAGTGAACCGCTATTGTGAAAAATATTTTTTGGTACATATCATAACGATTCCCTTGGAGCACACAGTCAAAGGATTTTTGATGAAGTCCACATGCAGAGCTCACCTTTTTTTCCTATAAGTTTCTATTAAAGCTTTGAGGGCGATGACATCCATACTGCCCGATCCTGGCTGCATATTGAGACTCAGTCACAGCACAGAGCCTCAGACTGATTATGTGCTCGAAAAACATCATGATGTGACTCGTTAGGTAAATATCTCTAATACTACATAAGTATGTAATATATATACATATCAAATCAATCCTTACATTACAGTTTTTAAATATTTTAGGTTAATTTTTATTCTCGCAATTCTCTACGATTTCTTTGAACTGTACCTAGGTTTATAAACCAAAATACTATTGTTGATACAGTATTAGATGTTAATAAAAAGAAATATATTAATAGAGACACAAATTTATTACTATTTTACCATTTTCCTAAAATTATCAAGTAACTTAAATCAATAGTAGATTTACGAAAACAAGAAACATGTTTTTCTTGTTTCTAAAGTTGAGAATTGTATCAATTATTCAGTCGTATTAGTGTTTCAAGCTTTTGAAGATTTTAGGTTAAAGGTACCTATTAAATATTACTTATCTAAATTATTAGTATTTTATATAAAAAAGTACGTAGCCAAAATTCTTACCTTTAAGAAATACAGAGAACAAATAGTGAGTATTTGATACATATTGTTTTCTAAGATTGTTAAAGTGAATATCCTTGTTGTATACAAGGATATTCACTTTAACAATCTCATTTTCTCTTCTCGTAACGCTAGTTTTTATATTTGTCGCGTATGTTTTTGGGTCTTGCAACAAAAGCGTATGCTATAAATACGGGTTTAGCACATACAATTTTCATTTTACAATAATAAATTTCATACTATTTTATATTAAGCAGTATATATTGTATTCCTGGAAGAAACCCATAAAGCTTTTACTTAATTTCTTTGTGATTCTAAGCATTAGAGGAACAAAAGCAATGCGTAATTGAAGATTTGTAACGGCACCAATTTGGCACCCCTTAGACACCTTTTTCATAAATTCCAATATTCTGTAAATGTTCTCCCAAGGGCGCCCTTCAGCCCTATCTCACCTTCCAATCTATTTTATCCGATCGAACCCATTTCTTTTTCTTTAGTCTTCTCATCTATCATTCTTGTTAAACAATGAATCGCTAAATTCGTGTTTAGAATTCATTATCCACACCATAAAGGAAACTATCAACCGGAAAAAGTTTTAGTGTTTTCTTTTATTGATGCAGCACAAGGAAAATGTCGAGCAAGGATCAAAGAAAAACGCGTACTTGATGTTGCCATTTCTAATATTGATAAGAGACAATATGTAATTACTTAAAATAAATAAATAAATTCTAGTTTTGCCAGTAGGCCCTAATATCATAATTTAAAAATTTATCCATCATTTAAAAATGTTGAAACAAACAATAATAGTTTTCGACGTATATTATTCTTGGAGAAGTCAAATTTTACGACTGAGTAAAAAATAAATTAACAATATTTTTGTATAGCTTTAAAAAGTTACTTTTTAACAATTACTAATTAGTAAATAAATGGTAAATTGCTTAGTTTTGATTACATAATATAGATAATATATTTCTTCAAAAATTAAAAAGTCAATATAAATGTGTGTATTAATAATATTGTTAATTATTAAATGTGCCAACTTCTAACGAAGGAATGAATATTTTAATTATTTATTCTACAAATTATTACTTAACATACATTTTTTTCTTCAACAGCCTAGACAAAGTTGAAGGTGACACCTAGTTTTAAATGTGAAAAGGTAATCATAGATGTCAATGTCGTGTATGATTCATAAGACTTCTAACAAATAATTGTTATCTTTGAAGACATTGAATATACCTACTGAAGTGGTTTTTATTTTTCATTTTTTTCTCAGTCGTTAAATTATTTCACATAAACTTGATTAAAACCTTGGCCACAACTAATGTAAATGAAGCAAATTCAATTACGTACAGGATATGAAGAAATAGTCACGTTTTTACAATTTTATTGTCTCTGACTTAACTACACTCGCAAGCTTTAAAAATAAAACAGTATCATAAAAACATTTTAATTTGTATCATATAAGGAAACTATTATAGGATTACACGAATGCGGATATTTTTCAGATTTCAACGCTATCAACCTGAGTTTACAAAATAAATGAAGGTGAACTAAACAAAACATTTACCAAATGCCTTCGGTTATTTAAACATTAGAGAGCTTTGAACTTTGATTAAATTCTGTAAATATAACTGTAATACTTACAGGAGTGTAAATCCAATGAGCTCACAGGTTTTCTATAGTCACAACACGATTTTATAGAAAAATGTCAACTCTTGATTCGTCACTAATTAAAGCGCGGCAAAACATCCGCTCACGTTAGAGGTTCGAACAGAACTGAGGGCGCCCTCTCGAAGAGGGAAGAGGGGCAGAGCCTCCGTAACTCCGTAAGTCCGTACTATGAAACCACATTAATCTTAATAGTCGCTTACTTAGCTTACGTGTACATCGATTCTATGCAGAATGTTTTAAAAAACAATATACATTTTAATATAAGTTAAATACATATTATAATATAAATAAATAACTTAACACGCAATGCAATAATTGAAGCCTGTTGTGGCGCAGGGGCATAAGCTTGGACCTGTAAACGAGAGATTTTGGGTTCGATTATATAAATATGTATGTGAAATAAATATGTGAAACAGTTAATATTCTCGTTTCTTCGTTCTAGTAAAAAGGCAAAGCGCGGCGTATAGTTCTGCCTATCGACACGCAATGCCTCAAATTCCGTGTAAAGTGGGGAACGTAACGCAGTGTCTTAACACCAGGTTCACGAGTTTTCTCAGCCTACCCTATACTTACATATAGCGGGAAGCTGAAAAAAAAACTTTAAATAAAGTGAAAACAGAAGATTAAACTTTTTAATTTGATAGAAATGTTATCTGAATCATGTATTATTGTTAAATTTACGTTTCACTTTTGTTTAAACTCTTAGAAATACTTTATTGCACTTTAAAAGTCTCACCAAACTTTCACCTCCTCATATCTCCCAAATTTTGTACAGAAGGAAGGGACGGGAACGTAAATTAATAGTGTTCTCTGTTTTATTAATAAATATTTTAAACACATTGTGTGTCTCTGGTGTCGGTCTGACAGTGGAGCCAAGCATCATTCGATATTGCTGTATTTGTGCAAGAAAGTAGTTCATTAGTAATCTTTTAATTTCCCCGTAGATTACTCTGCGTCAGAAGAAGTCGTTCTGAATAAAATGTACTTCCCGGTGTCAACTGACAAATAATTAGCAGATTTCTCAGTTTTACAGCATAGGTTAGATTACTTCGAGAAATGGAACCCGAAAACTATCTATCGATGACAGTAAACTCTCTCTTAGCGGTGTTTTCTGTCTTCGAAGCAATCCTTAGAAGTGGATTGAAGCCACACACCACCCAATACTTTGCACCAACCTTATAAGTTTACTTTGTATCTGGACATTTTTACTGCAAAAATGTATCTGTAATAGATACTTAATATTGTACATGGCAAGATTGATTGAAATTGAATGGAGGTAAACTGAGTTATGTCTACATACAGATAATGAAATATTATATTACTATATGATTATGAGTCGACTGAAGGTTGTATTATTATCTGATATTCAATATATATCTATAATATTATCAATAATATACGTAGGTTTATAGCTACGTAATTTAAAACACGTAATGGTCTAGGAGTTCCGATTGACAAGCCATAGATCATGAATTCAGTCCCCAGATAGAACAATTGTGAACATAAGTAGGTACAATTACGAAAGCTTTGAAATGTTTTTTAACGTCACGCTGTATCCTGTACATATTCGTACCAGTGTAGGTAGAATGAAACTTATATTAGGACACTCTGTACCTATAATAAACATTGGTTTTCCACTTTTTTGGAATTTTGGAGGCATTGAGTGTAAAATAAAATATTTAAACCAAAATACGCATTTTTTATACAATTTATTCAATACCTAAATGACTAGAGCGCATGAATGAATGTAGTCAAACGATTTAGAGCATGTTCAATTATAAATGACTAGACTACATTCAATTACTGTAGGACTCAATCATAATCTCCAGGGTCCAAGGAATTCCTACATTATTCTATTTAGGGAACGGAAATTAAATATGAAAGGAGGAAATAAGCGTTAACATTTTAAACATAAATTTTATTAATTTATAATACAAATTAGTTAATTTTATTTTTAAAGTATTAACGTACATTTTCTTAATGTATATTAATTAATTTATATTATAAATTAATTAATTTTATTGAACAAAAATTAAACAATTAATGGTGTTGAAATTATAATATTTTTTAATATTAAATTTAATAGATGTGTTGACACGACCTCCAGACGATTACGCAGGTGCAGTCACACAATACTGTGTAAGATTTTATGCTGAAGGATTGTGGTTTCATTATTATAGGCATACTAACCTATATCTTTTTAAATAGGTTAGTTTTATGAGGTAATTTTTCATAAGCAACATTATTAATACTCATAATCTACACTTATAAAAAATCTGAAACTGATAACAGTCCGTCATGGAAGGTATATTAAAAAAATGTTATATATTTTTATTATTAAAAAAACAGATTCACGCTGTATCCTGCACGCGGCAGGGTAAGTAGAGAGACCTTGGGAACCTAGTGATAAGACACTCCGTTCCCCACTTTCCGCCGCATTTGAGGCATTTTTATTATATATATTGTAATTTTTAAATTATTATATTTATTAAGGTAAAGGGCCCAAAAAGCGATTTTTATTTTTTGTCTATTTGATTGATCACTATTATATTTTGGCAAGCTTTCTTCAACATTTACTGTTTGTTTTATTTAAATCGGTTGATAAATAAAAAAGTTGAAAAATATTTAGATCGGAAAAGTTGATAAATATTTAGATCGGTTGATAAATATTTAGTTCGACAAAATTGCTAGAATTTTTTTATTAACTAGATAAAATTTTAGTTTTTAATGTATAGATATTGCTTTAAAAGTAATAATTTTATTGGAACAAGTAAGTAGGTAATTGTGATTAGTAAGCAAAATATTATAATTCACACAAGCGTGTGACTGTAACCGACAGGTTCTGGGTTCGATCCTCGAGGAAATGAAATATTTAACATTTAAAATTATGTATATTTAATATTTTATTTCTTCGCTCTGGTACAAGGCAAAGCCCGGCGTTGAGTTCCGACACTCAACACGCCATGCCTCAAATTCGGCGGAAAGTGGAGCACGGAGGTGGAACGGAGTGTCTTAACACTAGGTTCCCAAGTTCCCTCTGCCTACCCTGCCATGTGCGGGATACATCGTGAAGCTGAGTTGAATTAACTCAATTCAACTAACTCAAGTCAGAATTTCATTTAACTAATTTTAAATATTTTTAACACAAAATGTGTACGTTAAGAAAGTGAGTCTAAGAATGCGAGAGTGATGTAATAGTTATTATGAAAAGTACGCTAAGTAAGGTTATTTTTATTGTATTAACTGAATTTTATTAATACATTTAAGGAAGAAGAGCAAAAGCAATAAACAATTACTTGTTAATATAAAATAAAACCTTATTCTTACATTATAGTTAAATAAGGTTTTATTTAAATTTAAATTTAAATAAACCTTATTTAACTATAATGTAAGAATAAAATATTTGCCCACTGCACACACAATAAACATATTTAAAATGCCGTCGCCCCATGTTGGTTCATAAACAAATTTATCTATATTTAAATATTTTGTTTATGGAAGGAAAATTTATATTGCAATTAAAATTGCAAAAAAATTTGTATCTTATACGAAATTGATATATTGCGTAAAATAACAAGTAAAAATTTTTAACGTCACATTCTTGAACTCGTTTTAAAAAAAATCTTTAAGTTTTATATAATACATTAAATTATTTTTATTTTTCTATACCTACTCAAAAGGTTAACAACAATAAAGAACAGTACGTACATATAATTATAGTCTACGTAATACCTTTGTTCCATTTGTGCCTTTGTTTTCTCATTATAATTTATATTTATGGCGCAGATATTTTAGAGAATAAAAATATTTGTTTAAGCTGTACGTTGACATAGCCTTCGTTGTTATTGTTCAGTCGTTATAATATCAATATGTACATATCTATATTTGAAAATGATATTTTTTAAATATATGTACATAGAGTTTCTCTTGAAACATTGACTTAAAAATTAAAGATCATTCTTTGTTTCCATTATTTTGTCTCATTTTAAAATAATATTTCCTATAACTTAAAAATAAATAGCATGACACTATAATAGATAAGACAATGTTAAACGTTATTTTGAAAAAAAAAAAACATTAATTTATAGAACTTGGTATTAGTAATTACTTTACGAATATTTAAATATACTCTACGAATATTTAAATCTAATCTCTGTCTAAATTTCTTATCTGATTTCAGGTATCATTATAATGACTATGTATGCTTACAAATTAAGATAGCAGGAGAAGAATATGTCTTGTATGTATATTTGTTTCAGCTTTTCAGCTTTACGCTTTATTCTGCATAGCAAATTAGGAAGGTAGTGTCTTCTACCTTCTACCATTACGTGTAGAGCGGCGGTGTTCAACGCCGCGCTCCGTTTTGTCTGAATATTTAATACACAAACATTGCTGTGGTAGTTATATAAGTACGATTAATTGCCTTTATTTTATGTATATATAATATTGATATGTTTATTTACCTATTGCATGCATGGATCATTTATGCAAAGTGAATTGCAAGCTTACATTTTTAAGAAAACAATCGTTTCGTAATTACTTGCACCCTCCCCGGACTAAGCGACATGGACTGCTAAGATTCTAAATAATATTCACAAGCGAAGATTATTTATTTATGAATAATTCATGCCTTACATAATTTATGAGTGGTTACTTTATTTTATCGGGTTTAATCTGAATCTAACCCTTGTTGTCTTTGACATATATAAAATTAATTTGAAATAATTTATAGTACCTTACTTATTAGCTTCGCGCTGTACTTCCGCACATAGCAGGGTAGGCAAAGGAAACTTGAGAATCTACTACTAAGACACTCCGTTCTGTTCCCCACTTTCGGCCGTATTTAAAGCATTATGTCTTGAGTGGCAGTGCTCAACACCGCGCTTTGTGGAAAAATGAGAATATTGAATATTTAAATGGAAAATATTAAGTATCTCAGTTCTTTCACAACTCATTATAATATATGTAGGTGTATTATAACGTTACTAGATAAAAATGTTATAACAATAATAATAAAATGTAACTGTGGTGCATTTGGATTGTGCTAACCATTGCACGATAGTTGTGAATTCGAATTTTATTTGAAGAAATCAAATAATTTTCTACCAACGAAAGAAAAACAAATAAGTAGGTTCCCTTGTCCAACTAGTTTAATTACTACTTTCCTCGGTCTTATTTTTTTTAATAATTACAATAATAATTGCCTTATGTATGTATAATCTTATGTTAATTTGTTTTAGAAACAAAACGATTTCAATACATATTTCCTATTATAACTAAGAAAATATAAAGCCACGTTTACGCGAACTTATTCATTGAATCTAACTTTTGAAAAACGTCAATTGTTTTTTTTTTTCATTTTCGTTAATGTTAGAAAATCATTTTTCGTTAATAAGAAAAATTATTTTTTAAATGTCCAATGTATTTTAGTTAACAGCGGTCTTACTTAACTTAAATATTTTATAAAAACTGAATTCAAATCTTCTCTTTCGTCAATTAATTAAAGAAATGGTCAGTGCAATGGAAATTTGTCACGGCGGTCTTTGGTTGAATCTTTTCATCGTAGTTGTACGAAAGCTAATTATGAGCACCGCCCATCACATTTGACCCAAATAGAAGAACGTACTGATAAGGCGGCACCCTTTGTGTCTGGCAAAATTAAATTGACAGTAGGTCAAACGGTTTCAGTGAAGTGCGAATGTATTTTATATATATACAGATACAATCATAGATAAGTTGTAATGCTTCAAATGAATGCGTCATTTACATTTCATTTCGTCAAATAAGACACAACATTTCATTTCATTTCATTTCATAGCTTCACGCTGTATCCCGCACTAGGCAGGGTAGGCAGAGGGAACTCGGGAACCTAGTGTAAAGACACTCCGTTCCACTTCCGTTCCCCACTTTCCGTCGAATTTGAGGCATTGCGTGTTGAGTGGCGGAATTCAACGCCGCACTTTGCCTTATTACCAGAGCGAAGAAATGAAACATTAAATATTTAAATTGAAAATATTAAATATTTCATTTCCTCGACTGGGGATCGAACCCAGAACCTGTCGGTTACAGTCACACTCTTGTGCCGCTGCGCCACGACAGGCCTCAACAGTAAGACACAACAGTTGTTTATATTTTATTATTAAAAGTAATTCTCTTTTCAAAGTTATTCTAACTTACTGACACAATTTCTAATCTAAAAAGTGTAAAAGTAAACTTTCACATTTCACAATATAGGAAATCTTACCGACTAATTATAGTGTAAATTTTATATTTACATGATTATAACTCTGATTTCAAATAAATAAAATTAAAGACACTCTCAATTGTAAGAAAAAGTCACTTAAAAATAAAACTAACTGAAACGATGTGTCAAATGTATTGATTCCACGTATTTTTCACGAATGTACGCTTTTGTACAAAGAACGAAGCATCTTTGTCACATATAAGTACTTGGGAAAGTATCACCCTCTAGCATATTCTTGCACTTGAGCTAACACAATGATCGATGGTCTAGACTTTTAAAAGCCTATTCTGACTACCATTAGGCATATAGGCTCTACATTTATATATTTTTAAATGTAGTTTATTTTACACAAACGGGTATTTTTTAATGAAATCATTACTTATAAATGTTTTTTAGTTTTTTCTACAGTGCAATGATCCCCTCCGTGACTTTCGGCTTCATTTCCAATACTTGGGCTCATTCCAACGAGAATCGAATCAGTACCCCATGATGAAAATACTATGCATGTGAGAAAAATTCAGGTGAAATATCTGATAAAAAACAATATGATTGTGATATTTTCAAGATAAAAATTCTCTTAAACATTAAAGTTTATTACCGAGTACTCTGCTATTAAAAAAATTAAAAGGCATTGGAAACTTATATAAAATGCCTTGTTTTTAAAACAAATGTACTCTTATGATTTGATTAATGTTTTGTGCAGTTCAAAAATGCATTAATTTACAAATCTGCATGTTTTCTTAAAGAATTTGAGATAATCAATTCTTTATAACTTTTGTATGTTTTATATTGTAATCACTTTACTCCGTGCATAACTATATCGTGCATAAAAAATATCGTGTATACGGAAGCACTGCCGCGGGGGTCAATCAGACTTATCGTTGGGTCGAAAAGGACATTGTTATCCTTCTAAGTAATCTATTTCTTTTTATTATTATATATAAAAGTTTCTGACATGCTTGTAATAATACATTTTCTTAATTTAATATTATGAATAGTTCAATTAACATTAAATATGATTTAATGATGGTAAATTAAAAAATACAATTAACATTAGTTTTTTTTATGTAAACAAACTTAATTTAAGTTCTATGTCTTTAGAATAATAAGTGTAAGTCAGATGTTTCGCCACAAAAGTGATAACAATTACATCATCATTCACCTTAGGTTGAGCGACCTTGACGGCGGTCTGTCTCTGTTCACCGAAACTAATGCTTTCGTCTTACCAACTTGAGAAAGATATTTATAATTTAGGAAACGTTTTGTGTTTAAAGACAAACAGCGACAATATATCAATAAGGTTATAGTAAAACACGTATTTTTCTTCAATATATATATTCCTTAATATGGATTTACGTAGAATAACACGATTTTGTAGAAACACATTTTGTAGAACATTTAATCTCTATAAATATATGGAAACATTGCATTGTATTTCTGAAGCAAAGTTTCGAAATAAATGTAAATGGTATCGATTTAACGCTTGATTTTTGTTCGACGTTTTTTATCAACAGTTAACAGCCAGTTTTAAAGATGCAACTCGATAGCTTTAAAAACGATTACAATATGAATCTATAGTTAGAAACTTTTTGCACATTTTGAGGTAATTTTATATCGAAACCTGATTACGATATGAGCGATGAACAATGAAACATCCACTACAACCTATTAATATTCTTAGAATAATATTTAGTATTTGGATCTTCTCGTGGTCGTCCCGTTCTATCTAAGACGCATTAACACATAACCATGTTCAGTTTACGTAGTTTACTAACCGGCAGAATAAACTACTGTAATTTGTCACGGAGCGTCCACTGTACCTACATAATTTAAATGTAAGTGCTTCCACTGGTTTTATTTACCTATTTAAAAAGTGAAACAACTTTCCCACAAGCTACAATCAGTTTATGTAAAGGGAAGGGACGTCTAGGTTTTATTCTTCTTTTCTACTTTTGATTTGATTATAATTTTTCGAAAATGATTCATAAAATTGAAATAAATTGCATTTAGGAATCAAAAAGTATTATGACATTTTATTATCATTACTTACATAACCTGAGGCCTGTCGTGGCGTAAGGGCACAAGCGTGCGACTGTAACACAGTGGGTTCGATCCTCATTAGAGATAATGAAATATATAACATTTTCAACTCTTCGCTCTGTTAATAATGTTTAGGCGGCGTTAAGCTACGCCACTCACTACTTGCAATTCTTCAAATTCGGTGAAAAGTGTGGAAGTATAGTAATAGGAAGGGAGAGTAGCCTGAACAGGACACAACCATGAACAGGATACAACGTGAAGCTGAAAAGTAAAGCTTATATAAGTTTAGTCGGATATAACAATCTCATATCAAAACAAAAATATAATTTATTTTTATAAGCCGTTGTCACGAATGTACTGGGGAGATATCCATCCATCGATACGAACAATTATTATAATACGTAGAACATTTACATAACTACCGTGCATGTTATCATGATAGTTAGTTACATATCGTTAAGTAAGTGATGTATGCATAATATGTAAACGAAAGCATCTTTTATGTTATTAAATATTATAATTATTTATTTCGTAACACTGTTAGTCGTGAAGATCAATACGTAAAGGCCTATGACCAGAAGAGGATGAGAGCTAGAAATGGTAATGATTTCTTGACAAAGCACGTATATGTACACTGTGTTTTTAATAATAAGAACATACATATATATAATATGTATGTTCTTATTATTAAAAATATATTTTATGATACAAATTACACCGCCGGTAACAAAATAGTTTATATGTAGGTATATATGATAGTTATATATTTCAGAATACACACATTTAGCATACAATTCAATGGAATACGTATTATGCGGATATTTAAAAAGAATAAACGTCCCCTTTAAGATTTCTTGAATCGTAACGGCTAATGCAATAAATAACATGTTTGACAGGCTGTATCGGGAAATGATATTAAAGAATTCCTCCCTTCCTTATAAAAAACGTAACGCGCGTGGTAAATTGACATTATACTTTCGTATAGTTGCAGTCTGAGTCTGACATAAAAAATATGAATAATATTAGAAAAAAGTATTTTTATTTCTTCGCTCTGTCTTCAAATTGCAGAGAGCCTAGAATCTCTTGACACTTGTTTCCTTAGCTGACAGCTTTTGCTGTCATGTTAAATCTGTATTCCACACATAATATAGTACGCAGAGGGAACTTAGAAAAGTAGTCTTAAGACACTCTATTTTCATGGAGACACTTCCGCCCATTTTCGGGTGAATTTTCGAGGCATTGCGTGGTGTGTGGTGGAATTCAACGCCGCGCTTTGACTCCTTACTGACATGAAAAAAATTGCTTGTTTGTACCCTTATGTCATGATGCCTCGTCCTCTTTGAAAATTCGTAATGTTTATTATACACTTTTAACTTCTATAACATGAAAATTAATTTAGATACATCTTCACAAACATTAAATAATTATAACAATTAACTTAATTATTGCAAAGTTACTACTCTACTAGTTCTGCAAGTAATAGGATAATCAGTCTAAATTTTTATATGGGGTATTTGCTATAGATATGTATTTAACATATCTATAGCCCCTCTTTGAGGACTTATCATTCCTTCCCCTAATCGAGTTTATATCGATTGCTAAGTTGAAATTATAAGAATATATGAGGGAGAGCTTCTATTAATGACGTCGGTCATGAGCTTAAAAGATTTTACTATCTACTGTGTCTGCTAAAATCAAAGGTTGTTGCTGTTATTTTTTTTAATAAAGACTGAAATTAAATACGTATGTATTAATTTTTTTATGTATTTGTTTTCAGTCTGTATTTAAAAATATATTACCTTTACTAAACTTAAATTTAAAATGTATAATATTATAATTATAATTATTTTCTGTCCTAAGTGTGGAATAACACTTTAAAACATAGTAAAAAATATATTACCTGTATTGGTATCTGTATTTAAAAATATATATTACTAATAAGTGTTTTACATAGTTAATCTGTGTTAAGGACAGATAATATTTTATACATGAATGTACATAAACAATGTTTTTAAATTTGCTCTAAATACAAATGCGGGTAGTTAATTTCAACATTCAGCTAAATAAATTCCTAAAATTAAGTACATGTAGCATGTCATTATATTAAATTAATATTTAGAAGACATCATGGTACAGAAGGATACTATATGACTGGAAAATGGGGAAAAGAATTAATTTCAATTTCCCAATATGGCGGTGCCTTGTTTTGGCAGGAACGTATGAAAGAAGTGTATAGATATTGGTCGTCTCTGCCTACTTTGGTATACCTATACCAATAACTAAATATATATCCAAGCTAAAATTGCTATATTAACTAATCAACATACAGCATGCCTATACTTTTTTATTGTGTTCTTAAAATACTATTGTCTCATTTCGTTTATTTTAATACTCATATTTTTTATTTTTAACACACGAGCTTAAATTGAATTCTCTGGAGAACAATCTCGGTTTGTTGATGTTTTATGATGGAAGCTGGAAGCGTAGTTTACGATCGCTCGCTCAACTTAATAACTAAATTTTAAATTTACACAGCACTTAAAATTGCGTCGTTTTGTTTGGTAAGCTGGGAAATTTCTAGTTTCTCGTAGCTGTTACAGATTTACTTTTATACTAGTGTGTGTTTAGAATGTGTGTCTTTACTTGTGCCTATATTTATTTACGCTGGATTTGGATATCGGTACTTTTTAAATACTAAATGTGAGTAAGACATAAGTGATGATAATGTATAAATATGAATAAATTATTGTTTTAAAATTTTCAGTTGATTAATTAAATTACATGTTCTTTCGTTAAGTTTCGCTACATATCACACATAGATAAATTATAGATAGAAAAAAGGAACTTATTGAATAAACGCACAAATAAAAAAATTGATTGTTTATTGAAAATTATATTTATCAGTTTGTTTTGTACATGACGAGCCTTTGGCACATGAATTTGCGGTTCTTAAGTAAGTACACGAGAAAATGGGGACCAGGTGGTAAAAAAATATATTATATTAAATGTACTACATTGTACTCAGTTGTTTACAGACCATTCGGGGCCCTCATGAGCATCCTTTAGAATTGGCCCCGTAGCCCCTATAGTAAAGCTTATAATTAATCAAATAATAGAAATATAAAAACAACAAGTCTCCGACTTCCTAAATTTAGCCGAGAGTAATAAAACCTTTGTTTATACACCTCAAAACACACCGGTGATATCTTTCAACACCGGATCGAGGGGTGAATGGTCTGTTGACATATCCTTATCATACAGAACCCTCGAAAAATCATTATATTTCACTCTAAAAATACTATTCGTCTTTACGCCTTGGCCATTATGGTGTAGACTGCCTTCCATATACCCGTAGGGGCATATTGTTGCGCGGGGGTGGCTGAGACAACAACGCGCCCTTTCTAAAGGCGACCGAAAATAAACATGATATATAGGTACCTCTGTGAGAGCACAGTTGATATACTTATTATACACAATAAGGCTTAGACATGATTATTTAAATAACACAATAGCTTGATTTGTATCATTTAAGATGTAATTTATAATTTTGTGTATTCGTTACATAGATCAGAGGACGCTGTAAACGGAATGGCTATTGGTTCCACTCAGGAGAAGTGGAGAACGTTTATATTTTAATTATTTTCACGCTCTAGTAGTAAAGTATTGTTGTAGTCAACATTCGATGTCTCGAATTTAAATCTACAAATAGTACACCACTTTGGCCATGTCTACTTTACAGGGAGAAGCATGAATCTTCGTTTTTGTGACCTTAATAACCATGTCAAGTATGTATCTACGATCTCCCACTCTCACATTCGCTTAATACATAAAATCAGTGGCCAACCCACAGGACAGTACCAAGTATCATTGTCAATACTTAATATTAAATATTCAGTAGAGTTCATCGTTTCAAAATAACCGAGCCCGAAACAAACAGTACAATTTTACAAAGGACATTGTTTGTACTTTGTACAATTTTTATTTATATTTCATATATCCTACGTACTTTCAACATTCTTCTGTGTTCCGTAACTGATATGACAATTATAAAGGTGAATATTAATTTAAATGTTCTTCTTTGTGAGGACGAACCGTGTAACTTGCCATGACAGTGTCTCCGTATATAAGAATACATGTTGTACAATAGTTATAGTCAACAGTGCACGTGTCAACATGTTAGGATCTAAGTTAGCCACTGCTTTAGGCATTTTTAGTTTGGTGAGTAAATAAAACTGTTCATACGTATTTAATGGCGTCAAACTCATTGGATGGATTAAGCCTAACATAAGTATGTACATATATAGATTTTCCATTTTTAAATGTTACATTTACATTTTATAAACAGATATCGTTGGAAAAATATTATGATTGAATATATAATGGGCCTCTTTTAATATTAATTTACAATGTGTATTTTTAAGTTATTGCAAAGTTCCATTTACAGTTACATAAACATAATTTTCAATTATGATATAGATACTTTATTTTTTATATGAATAGTATGGTAATGTGATCTTTGCATAGCATATGCGGAGTCAGTTGAGCTGACCCAATGGTGAGATACACAGTATAATGGCAGGTACTAGCGTGAATGTCACAGTGAGAATGAAGAAAAGCTTGCTCAGGTGGCTTGGGTACGTCGATTGAATGAAACGCAAAAACACTTTATGAAGGAAAAGTGAGGTGACAGTGGACGAGGCGAAAGAGGTAATGACCGTAGCGTTTGGCGCTACGTTCCCTCTGCCTACCCCGTTAGGGATACAGCCTGATGCTAAGTTATTTTTTTTTTTTTTTTAATTTATTTAATTTTATGAACTTAAGCGCGGAAGCAATGACGGCTCCAAAAATAGATCATGGATTTGTAAATATCTAGTAAAATTATTTATTTATAAAGATTTATAGGAAAAAGCAAATAAATGTAAAATTAAACAGATTAATTCATTATTTCAGATTTTGACTTTGGTGGCAGATAATGAAGGTATTATTTGATTGTAAATCGTAATTTTGTAATTAATTTAAAGCTCTGATTTTGCAGCAAAAAATAATTACACATTTTACGCTTGATGTTTAATATTTTTAGTTAACGCCGCTCCAGAACCTTGCAAAGAGCTATTCGATTTATTAATTAAACCAGAAAGATTAAGAAAACACAAAGAAGACAAAAAGGACACGTCAGAAGAGTCGGAGAAACCAAAGGAGAAAAAAAAGAAGCAATTGCAAAAGTTAGAGAAAAGTTAGTATAAATACTATGTGAAAAATTTAATTATATTTATACAAACAGCCATAACAATAAAAATATTTAATTTCTTACGGGCCTGTAAGAGATAGAATATTTGATATCTACGCTACTGTAACAAGGTAAAACGCCGCGCGCGTTGCAAACATTCCTGCCGTGGATATATTTTATCACGCTTCTACATAGAACTACGTAGAATGAGGGACTCTGTGCATGCAAACATATAAAATATACTCTTCCTGAAGCTAAGACACGGCGTGCTTTGTTGCGGACTTAACGCTATGTTTTGATCTAGCAGGTAAAGACCCTCTTGATTGGTACAAGCGTGCAACTGAAAACGCGATAGACTGTGGGTTAGACACTATCCGAGAAAATAACAATATTTTCTTTTCGTTGTTCTGGTATATAGGCAAAAAGTAGTGTTAACTCCCACCACTCAACACGCAATGCCTTAAATTCGGCGGAAAGTGGGGAAAGGAACGGAGTGTCATTCCAAGTTTCCTAGGTTCCCAATGCCTACCTTACCATGTGCGGGATAGAGTGAAACTGAATGACTGAAATGAGAATGGAATCCACATCAACGAAGTTTACAGTCATATATTATGTAGATATTCCATTGCGATATGATGGTCCTTACTGTATATTATTTAAAAATCATTTTCTACAGTTACCTTTACAAGTTAAATAGTCTACAAAGTTACTTTGTATATATACAATTTTTATTGCGAAATTCTTTTCTTTTTGTTGCAGTGTTGGAGTCTCTGTGTAAGTAGATTAAAGAAAGACTTTTTTGTTTAAAATCGTATAGGCTTATAATCGTATTGGTAGAAAGTAGCAAAATTTACTACGGATCTTTTTTACATCCCCACTGTACCTAAGAAACATGCATTTTTTGTCTAATGTTACAAATTTCTGTTTAATGTTACAAATTATGACGTCATACCACTAATTCAAAGGTCGTAATATAATCCAAATAAACTTAAACTTAAATGTAAATTTCTTTCAGTTGAAATGAAATGATTGGATAAGAAGATATAAGGAACATTTTAACAGTTTTTAATAAGACTGATTTCTTAGTATGAAAAATGCGAGACTATTTTATGCCTTTATTATAAATAAGTATATGCCGTTATTAAAAATATAATATTTGTATTGTGTAAGAAATGGCGCCATAATACATCATAGTCATTTAGTCACAATAGTTGTGACTAAATGACTATGACGTATTATGGCGCCATCTGTTATCGAATAGCTGTAGTAGTAATATTATTGTTTGATAATATTAGTTTTGACAAATTCTTTTATTGATGGTTCGAAAATATTTAAAATACTAAAGAATATTATGTAAGAAATGAATTGAATATCATTTCACAGTAATTCAAAGTTATTATTCCATATTTTTGGATTGTACATAAGTATCATACCGTATAATATTCTAATTCATTAACAAGAGTAACATTTATCAATGTTTCTAATTTGCATAGTGATACATAAGTAACGACAGATGGCTACAGTTCTTGTACAGAATTAATGACTTATTAACACAATAAAATATTTAAAATATAATTGCTACTTTATATTCTACTATGTTTAAAATGTTAGTCCACACTTAGGAAAGTAAAATTGTATTTTAAAACCGTATAATTTTTTAACGTAGCAGGATTTGAACCCGGAGCGGATTCTTGGAAACCGTCCAAGCGCTCTGACCTACTTAGGCATACGTAGGTCTCCAAGAGGCGTGGGTTCAAATCCCGCTACATTCAAAATGTTTATACGTTTTTAAAATTAGTACTTTATATTTTTGATCTCGAAAAATTCTCTCGATCTCGAGAAATAAAAAATACATGGTAATTGAATAAAAATATTTGTATTTTACACCAAAATTAGCACATTGGGAAGAGCATCATAAGAAGGAGAAAGTGGAGGAGAGCAAAGGAGTATTTCAGCAGCTAGTCGAAAATTATGTAAATTTCGTGTCATATTTAATACAATTATGATAAATGTGATTAAAATGTACTTACCGATATATTTTTCGTTGTTTCTTTTAAATATCTCTAATTGAATTTTTATTCTTGCGCTATACCAACTGGTCAGCGACTTGAGAACGAGAACTAGATTTTACCTCATAAAAAATTATAATAATCGTTTTTCTATTTTTCTAATGCTAATAATTATAAAAAACTTGTGTGATTTGTGGTGATTAGCAAGTAAATGAAATAACTAGCATTAATTTGAATTTGTCAAAGTAAACAAAGTGCATACTTATATATTCGCAGTGAAAGGCGGTATTAAGGGTGGCGAAAGTGCGATTGTAAACGCAATCGATCGAGGAAAACCACAACTCGATAAAACGAAACGACGAACGAGATTTTTTTTTACCTCGCTCTAGTTACTAAAACGCCGGCGTTAAATTCTGCCATTCAACATACAAATCCACTATGGATTAAGAGATTTCCCACTTAATGAGAAACTAAGTGAAACAATACTAGGTACCCCAAGTTCCCTCTGCCCACCCTGCTATGCGCCGGATACAATTTAAAGCATCCTTATGTTAGTAGTACAAAATAATTTAACTTTTTACAACCCGCCCGCAGCTTCGCTCACTAAAAGACAAAAACTATATGATAATAAAAAACATTTGGTATTCTGTATCTATTCGTGATAATAGGTACTATTTTTGCATCCATAAATTCCGATCAAGCAAGAATTCCAGGATAGAATCAATCCTGTTATGTTGTAGCTATAAATGGTATCACCCAGTGAAAATTTCCTGAGCTATTGCACTTATTTGATCGAAAATGCAAAAAAAAATAATATTTCTTTATACTTCAGTAATTGCCTCAATATTCAACAGTACAAGCAGTTAGACACTTAAATTTTATTTATATACTAGCTTTTGCCCGCGACTTCGTCCGCGTTTCCGTCGTTTTTCGAAAAATAATTAGCAGATGTCCTCCCTCATAGTTTTGACGTAACAGGCAGATTCACTTTCGTATTTTAGAAGGGCAATAGTAATATAATATGCCAATCCACAAAACTGTTGAAAAATATAAGTAACCGCAGAATATTATAATATACCCACGCTATACCCACGACTCGGTCAGCGTGTAACTCCTTGTTTTTTATTAAGATAATATATTGCTAATATTTTTAGATCAAATTAAAATGTTTCAGCGCAAAGCTTCTGGGTAGACTATGTTAAGAGTCGACCCGTCCGGCACGTGAACGTAAAGATTCCTAGAATTGCTAACCCGGGAAAGAGCGACGTATAATTGACCATGCGAGAAACAGCTAACACCGAGATCTACTCCAGCAACACGAAAAGTCTGCCCTTGAGCTTTATTGATAGTCATGGTATAGCACACCGATACTGGGAATTGCGTTCTTTTAAATTGGAATGGAAAATTATTTGGTATTATGGGAATTCTGGGAATAAAGACAGTTACTCCTGCACCGCAACCTGTTAAAATTTGAGCCTCGATTACATTTTGTTGCAACTGGGTTACTTTTAGCCGAGTTCCATTGCAAAGTTGAGGTGGTCTTAAATTTCGGAGCAGAATTATCGGTATGCCAATTTTTAAACAAATTATATGAGAAGGTAGTCCAGGCATACTTAAAGAATTTAAAAATTCTATCGGGTAATTAGTGGCTTCTTGTTCATCAACCATTCTATTTATTGAACTATAAACTTTGCTTTCTCCCTGTATATTAGACAGTATTTTATTATTAATTTCAGATGCCTGGTCATTGCGAGGAGTCAAAATGGACCTATCGCAAAGCCAAGAATTGTCCCTATTTAATATAATTGTTATGTCACCGTAAACCGAAGATATAAGATGTTGTTGGGATTGCACTATACAACATAACTCAGGTGTCAGAATAAGTTTTCCTTGGTGTAGTTGTGGATAGGTACCTTCACCAATCTTCAATAATGTATCAGAAAATTCACGATTATCTGCGTTGTCTCCAGTTCTCACTCGCATATTTATAGTCAAATGCACCGATTGTATATCACGCCACAAATAAGAGCTTTTCAGGCAAGCCCTAATCTCATCAGCTCGGGTTCCCCGTGGTATTACCGGTAAGGTTTGTCGGAAATCACCACAAAATAAAACCGTAATACCGCCCATTGGTCGATCATTTTGTCTTATGTCCCTTAGAGTTCTGTCTACTGCTTCTACTCCTTTTCGATGGGCCATCGTACATTCATCCCATACGATTAAATTACACTCACGCAATACCTTAGCTTTGTCGCTATTTCTTGAAATACTACAGGTTGGACTTTCCGTGCGATCTAAATCAATTGGTATTTTAAACATAGTGTGAGCAGTCTTACCTCCTGGTAGCAATGTTGCAGCTATACCTGATGAAGCCACGGCAAGAGCGATTTTACGCTGATTTCGAACATAAGCTAATATTAATTTAGTCAAAAAAGTTTTCCCAGTTCCTCCAGGTGCATCTAAAAACCATATTGTTCCTAAATTATTCTGCACACTCTCGCACACGCGATCATAGACTAAGCGTTGTTCTGCAGTCATCATTGGGACACCGTTTTCTAATGTTACCAGCAGTTCCATGGGGTTGTAACCAATCTCTGCGGAATATTCCCTATTGGTAACCTCTCCGACTGAGGTTGGCGTTGGCAAACCATATTCACAAAGTGATTTACCGCCTACTGCTGTTAAGTCTTCCTGAAGAGCTAATAAGCACTGATTTATAGCCAGATCTCGAAAATTATCGTTAGTTGCGCCTTCATTATTGTGAGATAAATTCCGAAGAAAGTCTTCTGCAAATTTTTCTTTATATTTTTCCCATAATTGGACAGGATCAGATAAATTACAAAATGTGAGTAATGTTACAAATAAATGGCGTAACCGTCGTGGATTATCACTAACACAGGCTTCTGCTAAAGCGTCATCCCAATGTTGATCATTTTCAAGCAAATGACGCGCTTGGCAAGCTGCATGATAAGTTGGATAAACAACATCGTCTACTTTTCTCAAATCTATAAATGATGTTGGTCCTCGCACTGTATGTAATAATAATCTCAAATAAAAACACTCTGCGTTGTTAGGATGAACAGTATACACTCTACCAAGAACATGTTCTTTGAAAATACCTGTCTCGCCATCTACAGGCCTGCCTCGGCGTCTACGGTTAAAGACACCTCGTTGTTTATCGTAGGTATAATACGATGGAACTTCTTCATACAAAAGAGACTTTGCGAAATTATCAGTTTGGCAAAGTCGAAAGAATGCCAATAAAGTTGTTTGTCTAGGGTTCTCTAATCGTTCTGTAATACGTACGTGTATACGTTGACCGCCTTCCAGATGAACATCCAGATGGGTCACAGGTGCATATCTTTCGTGAATATTAAAACTTAAGATCCGCCACACAGCTTCTGAAGAGCTGATATATCTGCCTGACTGCAATCTAGTAACTTCATCATGTTCATTTCTTAACGCAAACGTAGCTTGGTCACTGCCCTTGTTAATGTACTTACAAATATATTTAATTGACTCTACACTATTACACATTTCTACATTTATGTGAGCTTGAAATGCTCTGGACAATACAGGCGAATACGGAACGACCCACCTATTATCTAAAGTAACCTGTTGTCCAGACATTCGCTTTTCAACAGTAAAACCACCATTGTCTCTTGAACGGCGACGATATAATGGGTATCCATCATGTCCTGTTACAGTTTCATCCACTAATGCTTTTGGATACCTTTTAGTGCAACGACCGTCTTGCATGCAAGGAGCATTTGCGTTAAATGCACCAAATGGACCATGTATCATATGAGTTTTAACAATGTCGTATAACAGGGGATCTGCAGTCGGATCTGGAATTTCAGCACTGATTAATCTGTCTACATCATTAGGTCGAACCTTATCTTTTAACCAAAGCAAGATATGTGCGTGAGGTAAGCCGCGTTTTTGCCACTCAACACTATACATATAACACAATACTTCTCCAAAAATGTTATCTTTGGTAAGAAGATCTATCATTGATTTTAATTTTAAATGAAACACTCTTGCAATAATATCATGGCGGTCATGCGGTGCCTGACCCTCAAGAAGCTCCCGAGTGATTTCATCCCACTTGGGATTGGTAGTTACAGTAACAAATAAGTCGGGACGTCCATATTTTCTTACGTAACAAAAAGCGTCTTGAGTACGTTCATGCATGTAGCGTGGACCACCAGTAAAAGAAGAGGGTAAAATAACTAAACGACCCATATTCACAGTATCGTTATCTTGCTGCATGGCATCGCGAAGGTGCACGTATTCTTCAGCGCGCAGCTGCCTTTCATTAGATCGTATATAAACTAATCTTTCGGTTTCAATTTTTGCGTACATGTCAACAATAAACTGATTAAATAAGCCACGAAAACGTTGAAAGTATACCAATCTATTCCGTCTCACTTGCAGGTGGTAACAATAAAATTGAAGGCATGACACCTTTTTATTATAATTAGGTGCGCCTGTGCGCGGATCGGTTTGGTATACAGCGAAATTATAACCATCTTCCCCTCGACAGTATATCATAGGATATTGCAAACTGTCGTAAGCCCTGTGGGTTTCGAAAATACGTTGCAAACGATTGTCTCTGGAACGTATAACGATATCACGCCTATCACATTCCTGGTCGACCAGTACTACAGCAACTTCATTCGTGGATGGAACGTTATGACGCCCTGAGTTGGACGCTTATCGGCATTTATAACAATTTTATAATTGTTATTACCATCTTGAGAAAGGGCTTCTAATGCCGATTTAAAACTGCATACGTACGAATTAACCTGATGTAACATGTTCTGAAGTTGTGAAATGAGTTCAGTATTTAAATTCGGAAAATATTGATTTCTTATATTCGACTGTTCGTTGTAATCGGATACAAAATATATTTGAAGAAATTTAGGTTGTTCTTCAGGCAAAAGGGACCCTATCAAATGGCAAACCTGACCTTGTACCTTAAAAGTAGGCATGAAAGGGCCTTCTGAGATTTGTTTAGCACCAAAGGATGTCATTTGGAATGCACTATTATAAGTGCGAATATTATCTAAAAACTGTTTGGATTGCAAATGTTCCCCTAAAAGTAGTGATTTTAAAGGTTCCGGTGGGTCTTCGAACGAAGGCAAATTTATTTTACCTCCAGAACAACAGAAACCAGCTGACTCCTTCCTCCACTTCGAAGCATTACAAAAGGAACATACTACGTTCATATCGCCTATTTCAGAAGATGATCTGTAATCAATTGTGAGGTTATAAGCAAACCCACTTTTATATTTATCGGACCACGCCACCGAATTTGTAGATTGATCTACCACGTGTATATCTAAGTCATTAAGACCATGTCGAAATCTATCTGCAGTAAGACGGGCCTCTCGCTGTTCTTCTGTTTCAAGCGACCGAATATTTTCAATTCTTAATCTTTCATTAGATAAAGTAATCAATTGTTCTTGTCTCAAAGAATTGTAATAATCGCGTCCCGACTCTAGTCGTTGTTCATGCTCATGTTCATCTTCAAGAGATCGAATCATGTTATGGTGCGCTCTATCATTTGTCAAACGGTCTTGATATTGAGTAAAAGTTTCAGATTCTCGAGACAAAATATGACGTTCGCGATCAGCTGTAAGCCGTAATTCCCTCTCAGTGAAGGTTTCGGACTCGCGAGATAAAATATGACGTTCGCGGTCAGCTGTAAGCCGTAATTCCCTCTCAGTGAAGGTTTCGGACTCGCGAGATAAAATATGACGTTCGCGGTCAGCTGTAAGCCGTAATTCCCTCTCAGTGAAGGTTTCAGACTCGCGAGATAATGTATGCCGTTCGCGGTCAGCTGTGAGTCGCAATTCTCGTTGTAAAGCAGTTTCAGCTTTTCAGGATAACGCATGTTGTTCCCGGTCAATGGAACGCCTTAGCTCTCGTTGAGAAGAGCTTTGAGAAGCCCGTGTTGTAGCTCGTCTCGCTCTTTCAGCTGCTAATCGCATCTCTCTTTCTGGAGAGCTTTCATTAGCTCGAGATGTTGAGGCACTAACTCTCATAGAGTTTAACCGATGTGCTCTTTCCTCTTCCGATTCTTGAGAACGCGTCATTCTCATTCTCCTAGCTTGACTCGAAGTTCGAGATAAAGATGGTCGTTTTTTAGGTGGCATCGTTTATTTTATTTTTAATCGACGGTAACTTAAATTCTATTTAGTTACCCAACAAAAAACTTACGTCAGAGGTCCTAACTATAGCTAAGTATATAATAAATAGAATATAAATCTAAGTGCCTATTAAAACTAAAATAATATTCTAATCGAATTATAAATATGTACGTAGGTACCTACAAATTACAAAAGAATTTAAAATGAAAATAAAGCTATACTTAATGCGTGTGCAATACTATCTACACTTACCTACTTCACTTAAAAATGAATAATAAGAAATACCTACAACTACTGTAATTAATCAAAGTACCTATGCTAATACAAAAAAAACCTTAGATGTTCTAAGTACAGCTGCTATATAATAAAAAAATATAAATCTAAGTGCCTATTTAAACTTAAATACCTAATATTCTAATAGAATTAAACTAAGAAACATGTACCTACCTACCTACAACTTAGGTACAAAAAAAAAGAAATGAAAATAAAGCTAAAACACGTGTGCAGTATAGGTAGATAGTAGGCAATATCTACCTATACCTACTTCACTTAAAAATAAATAAAAAATACCTATGAATACTATAATTAATAAAAGTACCTACCTACGCTTTTATCTACTCAATACAAAAAAAAAACTAAACATAAAATGCCCAAAACTAACCTATCAGTAACTAAAGATCTAACAATAATCTAATCTATCTATCTATTATCTAATCTAAAAATCGAATCTAAATCTACTTAAAAAGAAATAAAATAGGAACTATTAATAGTTAAGAATTTAAACAAAACTAAAACTAATTTAGAAAATAACAACAAAAGAAATTAAAATAAACTATTTAAAGACAAAAAGCTCTCTCTCTTATCTTCCAGCTCCCTTGTGGGGGAACGGGGAAACGGCATCAAGGCTTAAGCCCCATTGCCGTGGTTGCTCTCGGCACCCATTACTATGGGTGCGTTTTAAAGACAAAAAGTGCTCTCTTATCTTCCAGCTCCCTTGTGGGGGAACGGGGAAACGGCATCAAGGCTTAAGCCCCATTGCCGTGGTTGCTCTCGGCACCCATTACTATGGGTGCGTCTTTAGGAGGGCACATGGCCCATGAGGAAAATTGTACCTACTTAAGGGCAGGTACATGGGGGGGATGCTTGGATGGATGAGCGGAGGCCACCTGGGCGGTCAGCCCAGCCGGGTGAGACCCTCGGTTGCCCGGGGGGGGCCCGGCTTAGGCGACCAGCGACCAAGGTGGCCGCTCAGGAGTCAGGGTTAGGGAGGGAGAGGAGATCCCTTGGTAGGCGCCGTAAAGACAAAAAGTCGCGCCTCCCGCCCCTTATATACTCTGCCGCCGCGAGCCCCGTCGAGCGGGGCAACCGTTACGCAAAAATAATCCTTATAGCTTGATTCACTATTCACGCGCGATGTCTTGTTGGCGTATTTCATGTAAGTAAGTATAAGTTTGGTGTTTCTATACCGATTTCAATGATTCTTTTTTTATTGAATTGGTGCTAATGTTTATTTTTTTTTTATTAGGGATGATGGTGAGCATTATTGGTTTTATAAACGTAAAAGTAAACAAATATAATAAGAAATCTCCGAACTGCTAAGCTATCGAGAGTTATGCGTGTTATTGTGAGTTAACTATAAAAGATAGATATATGCTGTCTTGGAATATTTTTCGTGTATTTTTATGTAGAATATTTCCGTTATACATAGTTTCTATGTAGCTCTAACCATTAAGGCTGCACACGCGACGGAAGCTTAAAAAATCAAGCAACTTCTCCCATTTTCTCAACATTTCCTTTCACTGCTCTGCTCCTATTCATTGTAGTGTGATGAAAAGTATACTATTACCTGCCCAGGAGTATAAAGAATAATTGTACTAAGTTTCGTTAAAATCCGTCGAGTAGTTTTTTTTTCTATAAATAACATACAAACAGACAGACAGACAGACAGACAAAAATTTTTTTAACTGCATTTTTGGCATCAGTATCGAACACTAATCACCCCCTGCTACTTATTTTGTAAATATATTTCATGTACAGAATTGACCTCTCTACAGATTTATTATAAGTATAGAAGATATATACGTCTAAGATTTAGATTCACAACATTACAAGAAAAATCAGAAAGTATTCCTTATTTCTCTCAGCTTCACGCTGTATCCCGCGCATGGCAGGGTAAGCAGAGGGAACTTGGGAACCTAGTTTCAAAACACTCCGTTCCACTTGCGTTCCCCACTTTCCACCGAATTTGAAGCATTGTGTGTTGAGTGGCGGAACTCAACGCCGCGTTTTGCCTTGTACCAGAGAAAGGAAATGAAAATATTAAATATGTAAATTGAAAATATTAAGTATTTCATTTCCTCGATTGGAGATCGAACCCACAAACTGTCGGTTACAGTCACGCGCTTGTGCCGCTGCGCCACGACAGGCCTCAAAATAATGACTATATGTATTCTTTAATGACTCAGTAATTGAAACCAAGACCCACAACCATAACTTGTTCAACAAAAATATTATTTATTACCATTATAATTCTCATTAATCAATAAACCAACTTAAAATAAAATAAAACCACCAAATCTCAATTATATTAATTTAATCAGACTCATTTCAAACTGATAACACACTCGCCCGTGTCACAACAAAACGCCATTTTGTTGTAACACAAGCGCCCATACACCGACACACAGTGCCGCATATAAATAACAAAACAGAGCGCATTATATACAAAAATCAGTACGCAGACGCACTTACATACGCGTAAATGGAATACAGAGGTATGGCGTCCTCCAAGTGAGGCACCAAATGGGACTAGTGAATTTACTATGAAACGTGTACTCCTAAAGCGAATTACTCTTAAACCTAAAAAAGGCTTAATACAGTACTGACAACGAGTAATGACAACTTTGAAGGTAGCATTTTGAACTTGGGAGCATTGTTGAAAAGACATTTTTAAAAACGATCTGTGCCCATATTCTAAACTTCAAGGCCAAAACTCATCGACCGGACTATACGATGTTCTCCATATTCTAATTACGCTTATGACGTTGGCCGATAGTAAAAAATGGAATTCGAGTGACACGCTATGATTTTCTAAAACTATTACGACCGGATTAATGCGTAACGCACACTGTACCGCTCGGTACTAATTGTCTTTGAACTTGCACTACACTCTTACAGCTCGTCGTGGTCGTCCTGTAAACAAACAAAACACGATTATAATTTATTTAATTTTAAGTTTATTATGCTTTGTTACAAAGGAGTTGAAAATGAATAATGCATATATAAATAGAGTCATTGATTCTATAGTATCAAAGTGGAACATCAATGTTAGGATAATAAATATTACTGAGGCTAAATCTAATAAGAATTGTGGCATTACTTGAATATTTTATAATTATAATTTTACTTTAAAATATTCTGTTTCGTTAAAAAAAATATTAAATGTTACAAGACAGTCGTGCCACTGATAAAATGTAATAAAGTTACCAAAATTAACAATGAAATAAGTAAAATTTTCGATTTTCAATTTAAAAAAAAGACATTAAACAAGTATAACTAGTAAGAAGTAAAACTTACTGCAGGTGGACCTTCCTTGAGCTCATCATCCAGATCCTCATCATCCTCATCCTCAGGCTTCTCGGCCTTATCCTTTTCCCTCTCAGCCTCATCCTGCTCGCTCTTCATTTTCTTCTCACCTTCGATGGTCTTCTTGACTGCCTCCACACGTTCCTTGGCCAGTTCAAGGTCATCTGTGATAAGGATGTTATCAAAGATGGTGCCAGACTTGACTTGCCAGAGGTCGAGACCGACTGCGCAGAGTTCATCGCGCTTGTACAGGTTCTTGTCTTCAACGTATTCAGGGTTGTCGATCTCGGGGTGGATCCATGGACCTTTGTATGCAGGGTTGTCAATCTGTTGGTAAAAATATATATTTTTTTATTAATTTATATGACAATTATAATTTATAGAAATATATATAAAAATAAACTATAGAAAAATACACATCAATTCAGTTCACCGAGTGGATATCGAACCTACTAACTATCGTTTTTATAGCCATCCTGACAAATACATATACTACATTGAAACAAAATCTTATCCAAATATAAAAGGAAAATGCAATTGCTATACTTTTTACACAAAAAGTCATTTCTATATACAATAAAAGAGAAATACATAGAAAAATACGAATTGAAAAGGCATCGACCTCGAAACAATCGAGAGTCGAGTATGTTTGCTGAAAACGTTACGAAACGGAATTAGACGTCGAAAGTTAAACATAACGGTGGAGGGCAATGAACTGCGTCTACGGAAAGTACATATATAAATTAGCATTGTCGATCTATCATTTAATATTTGTATGGGTCTATATTTTTTGTGGAATTTTTATATAATTTATTTTATGCAATGTATATCTATATGCAAATTTTATACAATATTTAAACGACTTAATTTCTCATTAGAATTATTACATACATTAGAAAGTTATTTCCTTTTCTTTCTAATCAGAAGCAGCATAATCATTTTGTAGATATATTTTTACTCTTTTATACTAAGTATGTAAATAGATCAAACGAAACGAAAAGTAACAAAATTTTTAGTGATGTGACTGCAATATTTGAAATTAACTGATACCTAATTTCTACATAGTAACGGAAGGGAGAGTCCAAACACTAGGGTCGCCCTACATACACATCAAATATAATATAAAACAATAAAACTAAAATATACCTGTTTAGGAGCCCACACACCCTTGTACTCAGGGTTATCAATCATGGGTGGTTCCCATTCGCCGTCCATCTCGTCGTCCCAGTCCTCAGGTTTGGTGGCGTCAGGGTCAGGGATGTGCTCAGGTTTTTCCCAGTCCTCAGGTTTGGTGTCATCAGGGTCGGGGATCTGGGCACGGTCATCCCAATCTTCAGGTTTCTTGGCTTCAGGGTCCTGAAATATAGTTGTTATTTGTTATATTTTTACATTACTTGGGATTTTAGTATTGATAGTATTATTTTAAACAAAAATAATAAAAAGTCGGCAAGATCTATTTGCAAAACATTTAAAAACACTCAAATTGAATTACAGAGGAAATCAATCATATAGAAAATACAATATTCTACATTGGACAAAAAAATAGTAGCACATACCTTGATTTTCTTAGGTGCAAGGAAGTCCCAGTCAGCTTCAAGTTCTCCAGACTCAACAACTTCGTTATCAATAAGGACTTCGTATTTGTTGTCAGGTTTAACGACCAAAGTGTACACGTGGGTGTAAACGTCATCCTTGCAACGGATCTCCTTCTTGATCAAATGATTCTTGCCCTTGTAGCTGAAGATGACGTGTACCTGAGGACAAAAATAATATAATTAAAATAAATTTAAATACTGGTCGGCATAATCGATAATTATTAGGAGGAATCATTTATTTTCATTTCATTGCTCTGGTAGTAAAATAAAGCGCGGCGTTGAGTTCCGTTAGTCAACATGTTAAACTTTAAAAGTTAGAGAAAGGGTATTTTAACATCTGGTACTATACTACTTCTACCTAACCTTCTATATAAAGAGCATAGTGAGGAGTTCAAAGATACAAAATATGTAAATATTGAAAAAAAAAAAAAATTACATCATAATTTAACATGATGGGTTACATACATATAGATTGTAAATAATTTCATAAGCATTAATAAATGATTCCCATTAAATAACCGCAAGTGCCTTATATATTAGCAACTTTATTGCCATGTAATTGTTTTTATCATACAATAAATTGATATGAATTTGGAAACTGGCAGAAAAAATAATATCTATATTTTAAGCACTTAAGAGAAATGATAAGCAATCTTTACAATTCAATAGATAAATTATTTAATACTCCTATAGTTATAGGCCAATGATTATGTTTTATCATTAAAAGTAGTAATTTTAAAGTAAAGTGAGCAACAAAAAAAAAATAATATGACTGACTCCTATTAAGCATTCCATTTACTTAATTATTTATAATTTAGTAAGTATTTTAAGAAACTAATTTAAAATGGATATTAAAGTTTATTTAGACATATTTCTGTTTGAATAGACTTAATTTTAATTATCTGTTAAATAAAAGTATTTTATTTCGCCTTTTCTAAATTAATTGTTTTTGGTAATGAATTCTACATTATTAAATGATAGGCTATCTGCTATCACAAACCTACATTATGTATATAAAAAAAGTGATAAAAGAAATTAAGCTGGCATGACTAATGCGTCTGATGGATAAATTAATCAATGTTCTAAATGTATTCAAACTAAATACTTTATCACAATAAATTTCCTTGTATAGTATTATTACTTTTTCAATCATGTATATCCAACTTAAATGAAAAATCATATTAAATAATAAGATATTTGGTATGCAAACAAAATAGGAAACTATAGACTCCAATTCTGTACTTTCTGCCCAAATTTAAAACATTTCAGTCAGTAGAACTTAACATTGTACTTTTGTCTTTTTAAAACAGAGAATGAAAATTATCCATTGCCTCAAATGGGAATCGTATCCCATTACATCACAGCGGAAAAACTAATCAACTATTTATGAAAAAGTTTTTTTGTTACAGTTTGCATGTGTCTACTACAATAGCTGATATAGATATCAATGCTGATGGGGCCGGGCATGCAACATTTTCTATTGTAAATATAATTATAAGCTACCATATAGATTTAAATTGCATGTTTCCTTTCATAGAAAATTGTTGACTCAAACCATTTATTTTCTATTTAACATTCAACAAGTATATGTATCTGAATATTTTATCAACTGAAATAGTTAATTGCCACTGCTGTGTGGTAGACACCACACAGCAGTGGCAATTAAGTGTGGCTTTAAAGCAAGATTGTGGGGTTTAAATCCATATAAAAGTAATTTCCTTAATCTAGTAACCAGGCAAAGCTTGTCATTGAGATCAATCACTCAACATGCAAAGGTTAAAAAATAGACAGAAAGTTAGGAATGGAGTTTTTAAGTCATATATAGTTAAACAGATAAAATAATTCCCTTTAAAAGTTTAAAAAAGTTACATTCATAAGTGCCGATTACACTACAACAGTGACATAATGATGTATAAGATAACCAGTTACATACATATAGATTGTAGACTTGTATGACCTGAATATAAAGTAGCTTATGAAGATTATAAGTATTTAAAAATAAAACATACCTTTTTGGTACCAGGGCCGCAAATATCAGGTCCGAACATAATTTCGTATGGGGATTCTCCGTGCATATCAACCTGGTTTAAGTCACAGTTAAATACTTTCAAGTAACCGCCTCCACAGTCAATATCTTGTTCATGCTTAACTGAGAATTGAACCACGAGGTTCTTGCCTTCATTGGAGAAAGGTTCAAATTTGCGGGACAAAGCGTAGAATCTAGCATCTTCGGATGTTTGTAAACCTATTAAAAATAAATAATATAATTAAGATAAAATTAATGTGTCCGTTAACTAATTACTAGTAGATAATGTTGATATGAAGAGTTCATTTCGAAAGGCGTGTCTGAAATTTGGTTGACACGTCTACATATGAATACAATTATTTCTTAATTTAACAAACCAAAGTTAGGAAATGGAAAGAATACATCATAAAACTATAATAAAGTTACGTTTTAAAAAACAAAAATTGATTTTATATATGTAAAAAAGACGCGTTTAAGTATCTACCTTTATCTTCCTCCGGGTCGTTATAGAACTTTCCAGCGGTCAGCTTAAATTTGCCGAATTCTTTGCCAGGATGTTCACTGTACACCCATTTGGATTCCCATGAATCTAAAAAGAAATAAAACCAATAAGACAAAAGCTACATGTTCCTAAAAGAAGCCGGCTTTTAGAAAATCGATAAATCAAGACCGGCACGTTTCGACATCTATATTAAGTATATAGTATATGTGTACAAAAAACTTACCATCAGGGAATTTTTCATCTAAAAATACATCACAATTAACTGAATATAATACTAAAAAGCTAGCAAACGCTAACAATAAGGATTTCATTTTGGACGTCACCACAACCTTCCCTTGTAAAGAACTAGCCACGAATAACTTCAGAATTCGGCGACTCAACTGTTATTTAATTTTTACCGGCTAATTACGTTGTATTGCCGTTTCATCCGCACTAATGGGCGACAATAGCAATAGAAAGAGAAGGGTGTAATTGTTACGGAATTATAGACAGAGATGTAAATATAATGCAGTAGCAAGAGTAAACGAGATATAAAACTCGAAGCCCTGGAAAATGACGTCGCATTACGCAGACAGATGGAAGGATTCTATTGGTCAACGTTAGCAAATAGAAATTGAACACACGGACTTTAAATTAGATATGTCGGTCGCGGGAAAATACGAATTTTCGCATAATGTTGACATTGCTTTATAATTACGCTTCATTTACAACGAAATAATAGCAGAAACGATTTAAAGGTTATTCATATTATTGCAGTAAAATTGTTAGATCTTCTGTAATTAATAAATAAAATGATTAATGATTATTACAGTTCATTGATCTAGAAATTTCGCATGCAACCAATCAGCCAATCGGCGTTACACATGACAGCAGAAAGAGATGTGTATACATTTCACAATGTGTGTAAGAGAAATAAAAAATATGATTTACGTGGACACGTAATATGAATTGGTAAAGTATAATAAATTAAATTAAATGGGATTTTTTAGTATTGTCCTTCGTTTTTCCCATATATTACAAATATTTGTGTTATGTTTACATAAATTTAAAATAACTTTATGTAAATTATATTACTTTTTTTGTTATAAAATTAAGTATTTTTTATTTATCTAACTAAATAACTTAGTACGTAACTAAACAGGTAATAAAATGTACAGGTGGAAAGATAGAGTACATTATCTAATGTATTTTGTAAATCTATAAATATATTCGAAATATGTTTTTTTTATAATATACTATGTATTAGTATAATTTTTTTTTAAATAGTATGTTAACATTATACAACTACTGATAACATAAAATACCATTTAAACAACACTACTTGATTGAATATATCCCTGAAAAATATTTTAACAGGACAGTCTGAATGTTCACTTTCTCGCTATAGAAAAATTTACGGGTACTTAATTATGGGGTACAATTTTTTTAATTTTATTTAACCTTATGAAAACCTTTCTCTTTCAGATTTACACTGAATAAACGTAGGTAATGGGAACTCTGAAACCTAGTTAAAATACTCCGTTTCCAATAAGTCACTCCAAATAATTGTTATGCCCCTTTCGTAGTTATTAATTTTAAGTAATGTTTAAGGATTTATAACATTTTAAAATTGATTTAACAACCGTTCTTGGTATTTTTTTTTCATAATTACACCATTTTTGTGGTCGACTGCCAGTAAATCCAATATACAGTGTCTGCAGAGAGTTCAAAATCATATTCTTAGGACACTCTCATCAGCGCCTTGGTATGCACGTAATTCTGAAATTCATGAGTATCTAGAAATTCCAACAATCTCGGAGGAAGTAAAGGAATATTCAACTAACTAAAAGAATCGTCTGACAAACCACCCAAATCCTCTATGTACTTTTGTAGCCAAATCGAATTGGAAGACTCTAGAGAGCTGACGTGCTGACACAGATGTGTCATTGAAGGGAGATGAAGCGATGGGTTCAACTAGTCAAAAATCATAATCTCTTACAACCGAGTAGGACTCAAACCTATAACCGTCTCGTTTACAGTCAAAAACTGTACTACTGCACAAGACAGGTGAAGAAAAATCGAATTAAATAAGTATATTTTTTAACATAGATGTACGAGATGATACCTCTGGATACGGTATTTTTTCTCGTCAAAACTACAAAAATGTTGTAGACGAAATCCGAAATAACAATGACATTCGTTATAATCTTAGGTACATCTGTAGCTAATTTCATACAAATTACAGCCGCAATCTTAGGGTTGTCAATTTTTATTACTTACATTCCTGTAACTCTACAATCATGAGATTGATAGGCCCTTGCCCTTTGTGGGCAAGACGAACTCGCGCTTGACCAAGTTTAAAAAAATCTTATATGTGGTTATGAAGATCCCCGGACTTAGTACCATACAAGACTGTCTTCCAACATAGATTTTTCCAGTAGAGTTTTAAAAACCAATTATTTAGTACTGTTTTAATAACATGAAAAATTATTACGTTAAATAAAATAATAAAATAGATCTTTCGGATTTGCCACACGAAGCTTGATACAAATAATAGTACACCACAGACAATGTACCTACAAAAGGCGATCTCATTGCTAAGCTGTAATCTCTCGACAATATCCTGTATTCTATATATCTCATATATTGTAACGAGAGTACGGGTCAACTGATGGTAAGTGATCACCGTCGCCCTCGGCCCCATGTAACTCTAGAGTAGCTACAGGAGCGTTGACGGCATTTAAGGCTGATGGGCACTGGGGCCCGGCATTGCCTAATGCGAAACACAGTGGTCAACAAGCACGACTTAACGCCGGTTTTATATACCGGGGGTGGTAATAATCCGGTCGAGCCTGCCTTCATACCTAAGATAGGTTCCCTACTTATAATATTTATAACTAATATTTATTTAAACGATAAGAAAATTTGCCGAGCTCAAAAGTGGCTCACGTAGCTGTGGCACAGGTGGCACAAGCTTGCCACCTGTGCCACTCTTATAGATAATACATATACACAAGTGATGGTGCTACAGTAAATATGACAACTGTGTGATCGATTTCTTTTCGGGGGAGCGAAATATGGTAAAAAGGTAAAGTGCGTCGTCGTCGAATGCCACGAGAGTTGGGCAAAAAATGGCTTGACACTAGCTTCCCAGGTTACCTCGGCCTACTCTGCTAGGTGCGACATACATACATATAGAGCTAACATAGGCTATCTGCATAATGTAACCTAATGTAATCGTTTTGTTTATTATCGTTAAGGGATAATAAATTTATTGGGATTATACTAAGATAATAGATAATGGGATTTGAATCTATATAATCGTGTGTGTATATACCTACCTATTGTAAATATGTATATCTATATATTTTAATTTTCAATTAATTCCTATTCTATTTTTTGTTGCTAGCACAGATCGTATTAAATTAGCGATAATGAATAAAATTTATATAACCTCAAAAAAGGTTCTTTTAAATTTAAGTTAAGTGAACATTATATAACTTAACATAACGTATTTGTAAGTATATTAAGTTTTCAACATTTGTTTTTTTATCAGCTGCTTAAGCTTATCTAAAATGAGCTGTAACACAAGCGGCTACTGCGCATAATATACTTAAAATCATTGGGTTAATGTGTTTTGTGCTTAAAATACACAAAAATATAGTTCACATTTCAAAATGATAGTGTTAGAATTTGTAAAATATCGAGTGAATTGTTAAATTGATGGGTAATTTAATTATTGTTACATTAGTACAATGTTGTTCGTCGTATTTTATATAAAAATGTTTAGTTATTTCATATCTATCTCGATACGCGGTAGGTAATACAAACGACATACGCATTTTGTTTTAGTAAAAGAAAAGATCTATTCAAGATGTTTCCGAGGGCACACCACCTCTGCGACGCTGCCCACCTAAGAGACGAGCTTCGACACGTAAAGACTGCCCTTCATCAGAAAGGAAATTGGCGACATGTTAAGAATAGTTTCCAGCAAAACTATATTCGAGCTAACAAGATATTGAGCCAATTCTCGAGACAAGTGAAAAGTAATATTTTTTTGCAGTGTGCTGGCGTTTACAAACTAGATTATGAGTGTAGATTATCATACATCGATCAAAGGGAGGCAACGCTGTTAGACTGAAGGATCTCCAATGTCAAAAATGGGCATGTATCGAAGTCAGCAGTGTGTGAGCACACACCGGAAAAAAATATAATATAAACAAGAGAGATAAAACGAAAAAAATATTAATTAAAAAATTATAATACCGGGTGGGCCAGAAAGGCGATTTTAAAAACACTCTTGCGCTTGAACGATATGAGAGGGGGCCGCGCGGGTGGTGGGGTTGAGAAGCTCGGTTCTCGGAAATTTAGTCGCGATGGATAACTTCACCGGAACGCAACGTGCATTCTGCGTTAAACATTATTACAAAAATGGCGATTCGTGCGCTATTGTTCGGCGTTTATTTCGGCGTGAGTTTGGATTACATGACCTAAATCAGTGTCCGAAGGAAAGTGTGATTAGATCGTGGGTCAGAAAGTTCGAAACTACTGGTTCGACTCTCAAACAAAAGCCTGCGGGACGCCCAAGGCCAACAAGAACGGAAGACACAATTGAACAAGTTAGAGCTTCAGTTCAACGTTTTCCTGGTCTATCGACTCGCAAGCGTTCAGCTGAACTTACGGTATCCAGAACATCTTTGCGTCGCATTTTGTTAAAAGATCTGAAATTGCAAGATCTGAAACTTCAACTTGTGCAGGAATTATGATCTGGAATCTGGAAATGATCCAATTTTAAGACGAGCTTTTGTTGAAACAATGCTGGAACGTTTTCGGAGTTTCAACAATATTCTGTTCTCCGACGAAGCCCATTTTCACATAAATGGGCATGTCAATAAACAGAATTGTCGTTACTGGACTGCAGAGAACTCACGTGCAAAACATGAAAAGCCTCTGCATTCGCCGAAAGTAACCGTTTGGGCGGCCATATCAGCGCACGGAATTATCGGACCCTATTTCTTTGAAAATGAACAAGGGCAATCTGTTACTGTAAACTCTGACCGATACATAGCCATGCTAAGGGATTATTTCTTTCCGCAACTGCAACAATTTGAAGCCTATAATCGTGCGACGTGGTTTCAACAAGATTGCGCGACATGCCATACATCTAATGCCTCTTTGGCGGTCGTAAACGAGATGTTTGCTGGGAAACTGATATCGCGCCGAGGTGACATTGCATGGCCGCCTAGAAGTCCAGATCTAACGCCACCGGACTTTTTTATGTGGGGATACCTAAAAAGTAAAATGTATTCCAATAATCGAGCAACAATTAATCAGTTGAAGACCAATATCAGAGAAGAAATGACAGCTATTCCCCGCGCAATGTGCGAGCGAGTTTTTACCAATTTGAGGTTCAGATTCGAGGAATGTTTGCGGCGCGATGGTGCATACCTCAATGATGTTATTTTTAAGAAATGAATTTCCCGGATGTCTTCTTTTAATTGAAATAAAAATTGTATGTGAACTTTATACTTTATTTAGTTTTTTTATTATATTTTTTTCAAATTCGCAATTATTTCTGGTCCACCCTGTATAATCCGACCACTACATCAGGTTTGATAAACCTCACATCCTCGCTAGCGATAACAGATATCCCAAGAATAATCCGTAAGGCTACTCAAATACAAAAACATCCTAATTTTAATTGAGAAGACGGTTAAAAACTTTCTAGTCCGTCCACCACACTATCTGCGACCTACTGAAGACATGTGACCTCGCATTAACACGTGTAATTTCATATCCTCACATGTGATATGACATACACATATGTGAGCTGACATCCATTCATGTAATGTCACATACACACAAGTGATATGACATCTACCTTTGCAGGCTCCTGATATCCATACTTTGATACAACTCACATCCACACTTGTGATTTTTCATCTACACATGCGATCTGACACATTGACACATAATACATGTAATACTTACACATTCGATCGGACACATATTTGTAAGATTATTTTATTTTATTAAATATTGATTTCACAAGGGGCTTATTTACATTAAGTTAGGTTAGTACATAAGGAATATATATATATATATATATATATATATATATATATATATATATATATATATATATATATATATATATATATATATATATATATATATACTACAGGTAGAAGTAGTTTACACATAAAAATTGCAATAACTTTTTTATTGCAATTCGTGCCTTCTCCTTTTCTACACCTATACAACATTAGTATTACAATGATTTTTTCTATTAGATGGCAATTATTTAAATAATTAAAAGTCCCTCCAAATAACATTTAGTCTTATGGACTGTTACATGAACGCCTGGATTGGGGATCTTAATAACGACTGTATGCACACCTCCCTCAATGAGATTTTTTGTCTCCCCGAAATTGTCTGGCTAGCGCCAACATATATAATTGAACATTACTGTTAGACTCTCGATTTCATATTTCAGTACTGTCTGACGTCTGAGTGTATCTTTATTCGAATGTGAAATAGAAGTATTAATAGTCGGAATCCACTTGACAACCAATATTTTTTTCCCAAGAAGTGAAGTTCAAATGAATGAAACTAATTTAAAGTTCCATTTTGTAAAGAAATGTTGATTAATTTTAAATTATCAATTATAAAATTATAGTCTATTCAATTATGTAATTGTTCATAATTACATTTTGACTTAGAATTTTGTTTGTTAATACTCAGACAAAATGCTAAAGAATTGGGCGATCTCTTTATTTGATATAAATGTTCCACCTTACACTACCAAAATTTAATTACATAAGATTGCTTTTTATATAAAATATTTAAAACCTTTATGAATAATAAAACAACTTAAGATAAAATACTTTTATTTATCAGTAATCATTTCTTTACTGTCACAATAGCTTGATCCATCAAGTTGGACAATTCTATAGCTTTTTTCTCGTCTCTGGCTCGTTTCTTTTTATCTTTTTTAAACTGCATTTTCCTCATTTTATTCTGTTTAGTGTTGCCATCTATATTGTTGCTAATATCAACTTCAACTTTTTTACTTTTTGCAATTTTCGGTGCAATATTCAATGTTTTGGGGAGGAGACTAGATTCATCTTCATCAACTTGCATATCGTCGTCAGCTGCTTTTACTGGACCCGTGCTCGTTATCTATAACAGATAAAAATATTTAAAATATTAGTTTCTGTATTTTATTTAAGTAGTCAAACGTTTAAATGCTCGGACAGGGTGAACTGGATGTTAAAATAAGTAAATTTTTCGCCCACTTACGAGACAAGAGTAACCTAACTGCACATTTTGTGTTACCAGTTAAAACCGCCTTAATATATAACCATTAGCGCATGTATTTACTTCTAAATTGCAACTCTTTGGCGTCAAATTTATAGTATGACATTACTTTTAAGCATATCAAGCTTTATACAGCTTATAGCAAAAAGCGTAAGCAAAGGCAAAGGGTAAGCAAAGGGAACCTGACGTTCAACTTCAGAGATCGTCCGTGTTGAGTGTCGGAACTCAACGCCACGCCTTATCATTTTTATTTTCCGGAATAGAAATCGAACCTATAGCTGTTGCCTTCACAGTCACTTAGCCATGATGACCACTGATTTATTAATATTTTTATATTAAGCACATAAGTTACCATCAATCTAAACTTAAAAAACTAAAATTATAAAAGTACCAAATTAATAATATTTTTTTTCAATCAGTTTTACCTTGATAGCATCATCTGTGTCATTAATACCTAATGTATCAATAGTTTCCGCTTCCATGGCTTCATAGGCATCAATGTCGAAGTCTTTGCCCAAGTTCGAAACGATTTTCGCACCGACATGTACTTCTGAATCAAGTGTTTCTGGAGGCTCAGTGTAGTAGCGGACCTAAAATACATAATCATGTTATATATTTTTTGTAAAAAGAAGTATTTACTGCAACTTGGCTTTTCCTAAAATTATTAAAAAATATTCTCAAAGTACTTATATTAATTTGCATTAAATTAATATAAAGTATAGAAAGTTGTAGTTTGAAATACAATTTTTAGTTTTTTAATATAAAAAATTGAGCGAAGCGTAAATCGAATCCGTAACTCTGAAAAAGTCTCATATTTTGTCAATACTAAAGAAGCCACACATCTTATGAAAATACGTCGAAATGAAAAAAATGAAGCCTTATTAACATTTTTATACAGATTTTTAATATTTTTTCATCCATAGTACGGCTTTCAGAGACGTGAAAAAAATTAAATACATATAATATTAGTTCAATAGAGGATAAAAAATTAACAAATGTCTAACTTTTCCAATATTCCAGTCATTTAGTAATATTCTTGCGGCGGCCTCCTGGTCTGGAACTCCACCCTTCTTAAACCTCCCCATACGAGACGCTACACTTGCAAAGAATTCCTTAAGAAGCACAAGAGATAATAAGAAAAAATTATATACACAAGTAAGTATGATGTATCAGGCTCCATCAAAAATCTTATATGCACGCTTGCAATATATTCATGTTATAATCATCTCTGTAGGGAGATGCAAACAACATAGATATTAAATATTTATAAAAAAAACTATTTTTTTCAAGTTCCACGCACGTGGGCAACCTGGAAATCTAGTGTTAAGACACTCCGCATCCATTTAGACCTCGTTCCCCTCGTTCCGTCAACTGCCGTAGATGATATTGCGTGTTAAATGAAACAACATGAGACGCTTTGCCACTAGAGTGAGAGAAATGAAAATATTAAATAATATTTCATTTCCTCGTGCGGGAATCGAATCCACAACCTACCGCACGACCGGCCTCATTATTATTTACAGTTCGTCGATCTAGAAAAAAGACAAAGTCTGTCGTAATATCTGAGTATTTCTCTATTATTTCATTACTCTATGACAAACAATAAAGACATTCTTACTCAGCTTCACGCTTTATACCATACATAGAAGGGAAGATAATCCGTTCCATTTCCGTTCCCCACTTTCCGCTGAATTTGAGGCATTGCGTGTTGAGTAGCGGAACTCAACGCCCCTTTTTGCCTTATACCAAAGCGAAGAAATGAAAACATTCAATATTTAAATTGAAAATATTAAACATTTTATTTCTTCGAGTGGAAATCGAACTCACAACTTGTCGGTTACAGTCTTGTGCCGCTGCGCCACGACAGGACAAACATTCTTGTGTAATATTTATTAATATTTTACTGGTTATTAAGTTTATATTAATATAGAACTTACTTGAGGTGTATTAAACTCTGGTATGCAGTACAAAGACACTAAAGTATCCTTATGTGCCCTTTTCAATATGGCGGTGGCGGGAGTCACCGGATCTTTTAAGCTGCCAACTCTGAGGGCATTTTTGAGAGCAACTGATGCGTCATTGTCAGATCCTGCGTGAAAGACTATGCCGGGACTGTCTAGGATTTTGATTTTAGAGTCCAGTTGGACTGTTTGCATTTGTCTGTAAACAAAGTTATTTTGATAAGATTTCATTGAAAAAGTCGGTATTAAGTATATTAAGTATCGTACCATCTGTAATCCAATTTATTAGTGTTCTCAAACACATCTTTCAGTTTCACGCTGTATCCCACGTATGGCAGGATATACAGAGGGAGCTTGGAAACCTGGTGTTAAGACACTCCGTTCCGTATCCCACTGTCCGTCGAATTTGCGGCATTGCGTGTTAAGTTGTGTAACTCAACTTTGCTCCACCAATCAACACGCAATTCCTATAATTCGGCGGCGCTTCGTTTCGTTACCAGAGTGAAGATCCGAAAATATTAAAAACATTCATGCGCCCATGCGCCAAGACCGGCCTCGACACATATCAACTAAACAGAAAATTACAGAATAAAAACGAAAAAATAAAACTATACATACTTTGTAACACCAGGTGTACTGCCGACATTACAAGCTTTAGATCTGTTCAGACTGTTTATAATAGAACTTTTGCCCACATTGGGCAACCCGACCACTCCAACTGTGATTGCCGTCTTCATACCTTGATTACGACAGTAGTTGCCAAGGAGACTCATTAATAACTCTGCTCCCACACAGGCTGAACCTGGAATTTTTAATTTAGAAAAAGATATATTTAAAAATTATAAATGGAGTAGAAGTCGAATCCAAACATCATTCCGAGTTTTTTATACATTTTCTCTTATTAATATTAAAAAATAATTAAAAAGGTGCTAAATTCTAGAGTATTTGTTGTTGAGGAAGTAAGATAATATCATATTTTTATTCTTTTGACAAGGACGGCATTAAGTGTTGCCAAATATTTTAGTTGTTCACTTTATTTTGTTCAATACAAAATTTAATTTTTTTCAGGAGAATTAATTATTTAATATTTTCAAACTGGTCATAAGGTTGGCAGAAAGTGGGGAACAGAAAAATCTCAACAACTGTCTTAATACTATTATTGATTCCTTTTGGCTTCTTTGCTATAGGCAAGAGACCAAGTTGAACCTCCATTCTATTGTTCTGTAAATCTTTTCTTATTATAACTATAGACAAGTGACAATGATACATTTGAAATAACCAGGTGTGAGCAAATTATTCATTTCCAAAGTCAGTCATTTTCAAATTGTGTTTGTTTGTGTTATAAAATGTCCTTTTTTACATAAGGTACATAGATTTATTAACATACAAAACATACAAATAAATTGCTTAATTACAAAAAAAAAATACATGAAAGTAGACAGAAATATTCCAACCTTTCATTTCCTTCTCCTTAACAACATGTTTCATCTTACGCCTTCCCAGATTATGCTGTTGATCTTGTGTGGAAGCCTTAAATGGCACTGCTGGGGCTGATCTCCTTAGATACTTGAGCCAAGCTGTTAGATTACTACGAGGTACTAAATCAGCTTTGTTCAAGACAAGCACTAGCTTTTTGCCTGATTCTCTGACTGCCTCTTCTACTTGGATGCATCTTGTACCTTATAATTAAAAAATATGTTATTACTTAGTTTTATTTATTTGTAATGACATCCATGCAGCATCACTTGTATGTGCAACTTAAATAACCAAGAGTTGTGTATAAATTACTCCTTCTGGATGGGTTACACTAAAAAAATCATGTGATTTAATATTGCCTTTATAACAAATAAAGTCATACAATTCCAACTAGTAATTTATATTCATGTTGAAACCACTACACAATAACCTCATCATAACTAAGATCAACTTTACCTATGTGGATTGTTTGGATATTTATAAAATTAAGTGTATTAATAAAGAAGTTCTAAAACTTAAAATGAAGGTTCAAAATATCCATTACTTACCCAAGGGATCTCTAGCATCCACAACTTCTAAAATAACTTCAGCTTCGGAGATAACTTTTTTAAATTCTTTATAATACGCCTTTAGTGAGTTTTCTTGTTGTCTGTCTTTACCAAATAGTACATCATCACTTTCATTTTCATTACTCTTAAATGCTTCATGGACTTTACCCCTTGCCTGTGCATTTTTTACCTAAAAGGAAAATTCATAATCAACATTATATTATATTTAAGCCCTCTTGGCAGTGGGACAATATCTAACTGCAACATTTTGTTCAATCGCTTCTAAGAATCTAAGGAAACGAAATATATTAAATTTTCTTGCTTCGGAAAGTAGCGAATGGAAGTATCCAAAAAGGTGTTCCCAGAGTATCTTAACACTAGGTTTTCAGGTTCCTTCCTGGACTAACCTGCAGGTACTATGCAGGTTTTCTTTTATTCTAAATTTAGGCACAAAGCATAGAGTGGAATAGTTTGATTTTAAGTTTCAATTGCCTATTCTGCTATTTGCTTTTCATACTAAAAAAATATATATAAATACTTACCAAAGTATCCATACTAACTGTAGTATTATTTTTCTCTTCTAATTTCTTTTGCTTATCTAATTTTGCTTGTTCTCGTTTCTTTTGTCTTTCTTCTTCCTTGTGTTTTTTAACATTTTCTACTTCTTTAAGTATATCTTCCTTAAAAGGACATATATTGGGTATTTGGATTGGCTTGGTTTTTTTAGATTTTGGATTCTTTTTTGCCTCTTTCTTCTGTTTCCTATTATGGTCCCTAACTTTTTTCTCTATTTTGTACCGAAGGCGTGCAGGTTGCCTCTTTGAAGGTTTTTCTGTAATATAAGTTACCCGAATAATAACTATTTCTTTAAGCAGAAAATTTGTTTGCAAATTAATTTAGTGACTTCTAGTTATTGAACATTTCACAACATTTTTTATTTTATTTTTTCCATTAAAATAATATTAAAGTTTAAATAGTACTCATGAAATACGTTCTATAACTACCGTATTTTTTCTAACCTATAAAATTACGTGTTGTGTTGATACTTTGTAGCATTATCTATTAAATGATGTTATTTATTTTACAAAAAATATGAATATAAAATCACAACAGAAAATATAACTAAGAAAAAATATATAATACAACAAAGTAAAAATATTAACTATTAAGAATGTAATTATTGTACAAAACTTACTCAATTTAAACTTAGCCATTTTGTTATTTTATTTGTTTAATCAGTCTATTTAAGTATGTTTATTAGTTAGAAGAATATTTAAAATATAACTAATATTAAATTAGACCTCACTAAGAACCACGACTTTTTCTATTTACGACATTTAATGTCAAAGTCAATAACACGTGCATATCGTGCACCTGAAATGTTGCCATATGCATAAAAGTTTTGTATAACTTTTTTTATGTAACTCCGTTAACACCTTTTAAACTGTTTATTATTATAACATTATGCATAATTATTTTACGAGTATTTACAATACTTACGACTACGTAAAATTGGTTATATATGAAATATATATTATTTATCACTACAGTTACCCCGAAATTTAATGATATATTGTTAATATAAGATTCGACAGATGGCGTTGAATAGTACTCACGAAATTGAAAAAGTATAATTCAATGATTAAAATTAGTTCTTTCTAAAATCCATATATTTTGAGTGCTCTAGTTAATTGAAGCTATTGATATACGATATATTTTTGTAAAGTTTTGTTTGAAATTAATAAAACGAATTTATCAAACATTATTATTGTATCAATTTTAATATTATTGTAGATTACCCAATATATCTGCGTAAATACCTACAGTATAATTTGTGTCAGTAGATACTTTCATTACTTAAATTTCCTTTTTACGAAATACTTACTAGATATTAAATATAACTATACTATATATTATAGTATATGACATTTGAAACCAAACCAAAACTCCTACGTGTCTAAATAGGAATAAATCCATCCATATTTATAAAGATGATAAATATATTTTTTTACAGTCCTTACTTACTTATAATTAATTAAACTATGCTTAGACAATATATGACAAAGTTATTTAGTCTTTTTTGTTTGTAATCTAGAAAATATCTTTCTCATTAAACAAATTAGTGATCATCATCATCGATCAATTAGTGAACAGCAATATCTCAGATACTATTAAACGTATATTATCATTTTTAGCATTTCATCATATTTTATTTATTAATTTTAATATATAAATATACATTCTGTTTTACGGCATAAGTAAACAAAACAAGTCGCCTTCATTCATTGGGCAAGCGATTCATTAAATGAGTCGTTGAGTCGCCTTGTACAGCGGCTGGCTTCACATATGACATGCTTTGTTCGGCATACACGGCTAGCAGCTGCATTCGCAAAACGGTCGTTTATACCTGAACAGGTAATAGAAGCAACAGGTCACTTCATAAGCAAGGGGAGCTCCACTATCGCGGGCCGCAGCGTTTGAGCGGCTGGCTCAATTTGAATTTTGTTTCAGCTACTCAGTCGCGTTCGGCCTTTCACAGCGCTTGGGTGTGTGTTGCCTGTCGCGCGTCACTGCACAGCGAGACTTTCACGCGGACGACCCTATCGTGTTTTCAAGTTATGTGCGCGAACGCACGCTTCAATAACCATTCGTCTAGCCGCTCGTGACAGTGCCAATGTCTCCCAGCCTAGAAGGGATCATGTTCAACAGGAACGCGAACCTGTCGGCGCGGCGGCCACTACTCGCTGAACCGCAAAAGCCTGTGGTCATACCACCACGAGCACCGCCTCGCGACTATGGTCCGAATCGACCCCTGCCTGCACCGCGAAATTTACCAACGGACTGTCAATACGAATATAAGGCAGATCGTTGGAAGCCATCGAATGTCGAAATCGAGAAACGTTTACAGGAGACTAGAGCACGGGAGAAGATCGGTTACTTTCAAGACAAAGTGACCGTACCAGAGTTAAATTTAGACCGTAGGGAGGCGGAATTAGTGTTTAGATTCGACCCTCATGCATCCGCTGAATATTTATCGAGTCACTATCAAGCTCCTACAGTGCAGTATGCAAAGCCCCCGACGCCGGCAAACGGGTTTGCTAACCGTCTACCGGAGAGAGACGGCCCTTTTGTGTTCGGAGTCCATAGCCCTAGCCAGTTCCCTATCCCGCGTCGGGAGGACGACGACTACGATTATTCAGAGGTCGCAGAGGAAAACGGCCGACCTGTGATACGAGATGACGACTCCACGGACTTGAATTGTTGTGATAAAGTGAATGAGTGGGCAGTACGAGACAAGAAGAGCAAAAGAACTTTAAATCGAATGTTCCAAATAAAAGATAGACGAAAAGTTAAAGGTGGGAAGAAGGAGAAGATAAAGTGTGTGTTAGTTGGGGATGGGGCTGTTGGAAAAAGTTCCTTAATAGCTGCCTACGCGCAAGATACCTTCCGAGAAGAATATCAACCCACTGCTTACGACACTTTTAATGGTAAGCTCATTTCTTTAATGTGTATGTAGAAATTTATTTCAAAAATATATCAGAAGAAAAGTAAACAAAACGTCAATTTATTATACTTTAATATCCCTAATTTAATGAATTGATTACAGTTTGCTATACTGCATTTGCTGTTGAATGATAACATTGTTGTTATCAATTTGTATCAATTATGGCTATAAAAATTCATTAAGAAATGAATATAAAAATTATTAAGAAATGATATTCGTTTTATATGTAATAAAAACTACATTTCCATTTAATTTATGTTTTTCTTGTTGAAGGACATGTGATTTTATATTGACATAGGTATAAGTAAGTAATTAAAAAACGCAAAGCAAATTAATCTATAACATCGCTCGATTACTTTCCGATTAGATATTTCTAGGTCTTGTCCTATATTTTTTCTAGATAGGAACTGTTAAAGCCATACTTGTCAACTACGATGCAAGTTGTCCACAACACCTTATTTACGATGTAAATTATTCAATCATAATTTGCGACCAGTTTATTATTCGCGACGTCTACAATGCACACACTGAATAAACTGAGCAAGTACCTACTTTTAACTTTTTCAATGTAATTATAGCCGAAACACAAAATTAGAATTCTTTTTATTGTTTTTGTGTTTTATAACACTATTTCAAATTTTAAAAAATACTACGCTTCAAAAAGTAGTATCAGCTTTTTACATGCTGTCTTTGGTTCTTTTCAATCAATTGTTAAGATATCATTGTATAGGCGCGTCACATATTGTGTGATAAGGTATCGGTGTACGAAATGATGGCAAAAATAAATATTACACTAAATTTAGTGCTTGGTAGTTTTCCGCAATTCAGTTTTCCTTGCGTCATGTGACTTACATGTTTAATTATTATATATTAATATTTCTTTGATAACTTTACTTTAATTATTTACCAGTACCTCCTGGATATTACTTCTTTTAAAGTAATTTATGAAACTTCTAAAAACAATGAGGCCTGTCGTGTCGCAGCGGAACAAGCGTGTGACTGTAACCTATAGGTTGTGGGTTCAATCCCCACTCGAGGAAATGAAATATTTAGTGTTTTCATTTCTTCGCTCTGGTACAAGGCAAAACGCGGCGTTGAGTTCCGCCACTCAATACGCAATGCCTCAAATTCGGTGGAAAAGGGGGGAACGTAAGTGGACTGGAGTGTCTTAACGCTAGGTTCCCAAGTTCCCTCTGCCTACACTGCCATGTGCCAACAACAATCTGTTAAAGGTTAGCGATATGCGTTATTCCGGACATTAATTATAAAGTACTTTTTGAGAAGTGAAGAGCCTAGTTCAGCTGAATAGATACATTTCTGCACGTAACGGGGGTCAAAGCACCTCTTTAGTATGGATCCTATTCACCCGAGACTAATTAATGTTACTGTCTCTCTCATATGATTATATGAATACAAAGGACTCCGGATACACGGCAGGCCAACCATTGAATTGACTACAAAATAGATGCTTCACAAGTGAAATAATTTGCCTACGTTTTCCTTTTGACATATTATTTAATATTATTCAAATTTTGATTATATATACTGTATACAATTTTAATCTCCATAACGAATATTTCAAAATTAATTAAAGTAACGATTACTATTTCTTTCTCTATAATTTAGTTATGCATACTTTCAAAAAAAATAGCAATATTGTTACGAAATATTACATACTATTACGTAGTAGTATATTTAAAGATAACGTCAATGACAGTCCCAAAAAGAAGTGCATTTATAAAATATGTATCAATAGCAGCTTCACGTGATATCATTTATAGCTGATTAGGTAGTAAATATTAGAGACAGCTACTCACTCTCCGTTGTTTTTTTAATTTATTTTCTCTTAAAGAAACTTATAGGCTTACTTTTCATCTTAAACAAACTTTCAAAGCTACCAGCTACAACTCAAATATAAATATTATTGCAGCTATCCAGTTACTTTAGAAAACATTGTTTAAGTACATCATAAAGGTTTTCTTTGTTCGTCATAATAAACATACCGACGTCAGACAAATCTCATGAGAACTTTTGTTCAAGCCAGCACGGGTAAGGCTTTTAAATAAAAGTGGCGCCTGTTATATTTGTCTGCAAGGGACTTACTTATTGCCTTGCACAGGTAAAGTATTTAAATTTAAAAATAGAATCAGAAAATTCATGTGAAATTTGTCACAGAGTGCTGGAAACAAAAAAATAAATATAAAATTCTGTGTGTAGCAGCTATATTTTACTTTAATAATAAACACTCCAATCCAAATCATTTAATATGAACAAATACTCCAAACTCGAGTACTTATACAAATTTACGTCTTACTAAATATTGCAACTAAAATAGTGGTACATAACTGGTTGAGTTTTCGTTTTAACGTACTAAATATTACTTCAAGTCAAGTCGACATTATTCTATTATATTTTACTAGACAAAGTGTAGTTTACCTATTTTCTAGAAACCATTGAACACTGAAGCTGATGTGAAAGCCTAGAACAATGTACTTTCGCCTCTGTATTTGCATGCAAATGATACAGTGTTCATACTTCCTTCACACGAAAAGGCTATTCCGGGCCTACCTTAACATATTACAAGTACACTTATCCTTTTGTTTTAGTTTATTATATTATCGAATTATTTATACAAAGTTTATAACCTTACATACATAAATCAGAAAATTTCTGTTGTTTTGCTGTTAAATTTGTAATTTTTTTACTAATTTTTAGGACGCAATTGTTTTATAAGTAACTAAATTAATTAATTACTCAGCTTCAAAGACACTCCGCCTCATTTTCCAGGCATTTTGTGTTGAGAGGCGGAATTCAACGCCCCGTTTTGCCTTCTTACCAGTGCAAAGAAATAAAAAACATTAAATATATAAATTGAAAATATAAAATACTTCATTTCCTCGAGCGGTGATCGAACCCTAAACCTGTCGCGTTAAAGTCACATACTTCTGCCCCTGCGCTACGGTAGGCCACTTTATGAATTAATTGAAATAAATATATTACTTTATTATGTATCAATACTTGTGGTGTGTATTGATTCATAATAAACACATTCATACATAACACTCACATTTTATAGACATTACGCAAAAATAATTTCAAATAAATAGAACCACGGGTGTTCGTCGTGTTATCAAGAATATTAACATCAAAAGAAATGAGTCACATCCTTTACTATGACACACAATATTTCCGCTTGAAGTAAAATAGCTCAAGAATTTCCATACTGACGGAAAAAATAATGCGTTCATAAAAAATATAATTTATTTTAATTTTGCAGTTTGACATAATAATTTTGATTCATCTTTATTATTGCTTACAATTTTATATAAAAAAAGCTAAAGAGTAATTCGTGAAAGAATCGTGTTCTTTAATATTAACATAAATGGAACTGTATTCAAAGATATTTATAATAAATCTGTAACCTATCACTGTCTGTAAATGGAAAATTTATTAAAATATATGTTAAAAAGGAGCCCAAGAGGCCCAAAATAATAATTTAGTGTTTGTTTTATTTAAATCGGGTAAAAAATTCAAACAGTTACGTCCATTTAAAGTATTAAGGCCCATATAATTGCTAAAAAATAAATATGTCTTAAAATATTATAATATTATAAGAATCAGAAAGTAGTGGATAAATAAATAAAAAACGGGGTAAAAAAGTAATTAGCGAGCAAAGCCGCGGGCAAGTTAGTAGTATAAAATAAAATTCTCCTTAGAAAAGAAAGTAATGTAACATTATTATTTAAGTTGTACTTTACCGGTATTTAACAATGTTTGGTAAATTATGTATTAGTGTAATTAGAACTCGTTTTAAAATAAAAACTGGTTTGCTCTACATTTTGAAGGCAAAATGTTACATCTAATCTTGAAATACAACTCTATTGTGAGCACGCATCGCATCTTTTGTTTACAATAGAACTGCTAGTATATTCTATAGTATATTTTTAACAACTTTTACTTTTGTTTTTTTATTTACTTTTACACCGAACGTGAGACTGGAAACGTAAAACTTAAAGTTGAAATTACACATATAACATACACATACAAAACTTAACTCCACCATGATTGCTATAATTAACAATTATGGATTTTAAATAATAATTTAAAATGCATATATGGTTACAATGCAAAATTTTTTTGGTGTGTGAAAAAGCAAACACAATTTATTTAATTACCTAATTGAATTGATTTGATGTTTTCATATAAGAATTCATAGCTTCTATTATTTCAGTTTCACTTCGAACAGGGTAGGCAAATGGAACTTGGGAACCTAGTGTTGAGACTCCCCATTCTTTGTTCCCGACTTTCTGCTGAATAGGAAATATTGTGTGTTAATTGGCAGAACTTAACGCCGCGCTTTTGCCTTGTTACCAGAGCGAAGAAATGAAAAATATTCATTATTAATTTTTTTCGAGTGGGGAAGCCGCAACCTGTCGGTTACAATCACGCGCTTTCATGCCGCTGCGACATGACAGGCCTCAAAATATTATAAAAAATATGTATTTTATTTTTATTATTATTAATTTTATTGTCACTTCGTAATTACACGATAATATTTGATTATAATTTACTTTAACCTATAATAATCCTTTATATAAGTAATAACAATGTTTAACAGGATGTAGTTTCCAATATTGAGATCGATTGCAACACGCTTACATTTTCGACAAGATAATATCAGGAAGGTGTAGCGAGCAACCTACGCGGCATATAATTGATTGCATCTATTTAATCGTTTTGAAGATATATTTTTTTATCAAGCCAAAAAATTAACTTTTTTTTTTAAGCTTGCTTAGACAATTGTAGTACTAAATTTATTATATAAAATAATATATTTTAATGAAGTATAATATTTGACGCTATTTATAGGGTAAGTATTTGAAATAAAAGTTTGATAAAAAAAGCCTTGACATTTCTTTGTATATACGGCACAAGCATGCCATTGTACATGTGACAGGTCGTGAGTTCGGAATATTTAATATTTTTCTCTTGCAACGAGGGCTAACACGGCGTAAAATTCCGCCACTCAACTAGCAATGCCTTCAGAATTCGGCAAAAATTGGAAAACGGAAGTATTCTAATAGAAAAGGACTGAAAAAAGAAAAAAAAAAGACATTAGGTTTCCAAGTTACATAAAATAAAAGAAATATATATGTAAAAAGTAGATATATTTATAAAGCAATTAAAGAAGCGCCAGAAAATAATTCAGCTAAACAATTTTGATTTAAATTTAGTCTTTTACACAATAATGTCACAGCAATATCATCAACCGCATTCCATCATATTTTAAAACATATGGGACCTTTATAATGTGGCCAGGTGACTATAAAAAAACAAATGCACGCGATAGTTCAACTCTAAGCAACCAGCTGTATCTTGGCAGCTGCTTCAACTCTTTGTGACTACCATGAAATATATAAAAAAAATAAACGAGCGATTACCTTTTAGAAAAGGTTCCTTGGTTTGGGATAATACTTTTTTTAATGTTGTCCCGTCAGCGGCCATTACGGACGGTACGTTTGATTCGAAACGATGTTCGATAAAGAAAAATAAGTACTTGTTCTGTGGCATTTTAATTGCTTTAGGCTGACAATGCTATGGTGTTATATTAATCATTTTTAATATTAAAACTATAAATTTTATAGCGAGGATTGTCAAAATTGAAAGTTAGGAAAATTATTAAAAAAAATTATAGACCCTTATAAAAATGTCTAAATTATTTTTAACATTTAAATGCAACAGTGAAATTCTCCAAAAAAAAAAGTGTTTAGAACCATTTTTAGTGTTTACTTTTTGCGGGTTACTTTCATACTTTCTGGTTAAGACAAAGGAGGAAGTTATATCACTTAAATAATACGATACATTTAATAAACTTTTAAGAATAGAATAAACTAAATATAAAATGTTCAAAGTATATGATATAACTATTGGTTTTTTTATATTATATTCAACATTATATTCACGTGCCATAGGTACATTTAAGTACTTATATTAACAACACCGTAAACATAATGAAAAGAGACTGATTTTAAATGTGATATGCAAGCGAAAAATTACCATATCACTAATGTGGACGACCTTTTTAGCAAATTATGCAAGTAGCTAATGAGTCTAATCGCTACATATTGCGAGTTTAATAACCAGAAAAGAAATCGCTCTATTACTTGGTGTAGAAAATTATAATATTTGAAGAATTTTTGCCTAATTAGTAACGTTTTGCTTACATAGACGTTACGTAAGAGAGATAAAAGCTTGCTATGTGCATTCCGATCACTTTCATATAATGTTTTAAATAACATTTGTTATTATATCATGATATGATGTATACATATTTATTTAACTAAAAAAACAATTATTATTTTACATTTCTATGTATTTTCAACGTCTGTGCTAGGTGTCTTTGTCATATTAGCCTTATAGAAATTTGAAATATTTAATAGACGGTAAAACTACATGTTAATATGTAACTGTAAACTTGAATAAAACTTTATAAATCAAAGGGCGTCTGATGTAATCGTTTTTATTGAATATTTGACTACTTTCACACGAGTATTATAAGATGTAAGCATTTTTTGATTTGGAGAAAGCGTGATTCATATCGACAAGCAGTTTAGGATGGGCATCTACCCGATGTAATGGAGTCACGAATAGTATCATGTAAGAAATTCTTAGATGCTAAGTTTAACTAAGATATTTAAAAAAGAAAAATGCAATTTAAAATTAATATTTTATTTACATATTGAAGAAAGAATTGAGAAAAATATTGAATATATTCATTTGTAGAATAAATAAATTTATTAACTGTATGTTAAAACTGATGAGGCATTACATTCAATGTCCATCCATGCATACTAAATGGTCGGTTTATGTTTTCTCTAAGATTCTTAACCCATTTGTAGGAATAATCAGCGTCGGAATTGATTGGTCTGAAAATATGTTTCGAAAAAGAAATGGCTGCCAGGTCGCACATACAATTTCTTGCATATACACCAAATTTTAAATGAAAATACGTAGTTTTTATCTTGTGCTAATTTAATTACACTCCAGGTTATTATAAAAATAGTCTATAGATTTGATATTTAAACAAATAAAAAGTTTCAAGAATTTGGTGAAATTATAAGACCCATAAACATCGAAACTATAATAAGAAGTTCAATACAATTATTTCGATGTCTCCAATATCTAAATATAATTTATCATTTCTCTTATGGCCGTTATGTGGTTAAACAAAATAAATCTATCGATCGTATTGCATAATAAAAAGTATGCGGGCTGTCCGTCTGTCTGTTTCACCGTTATCTTAATACCGCGCATACATATTACGTATTACAAATTATGTACTCCCTTACGACGCTGTTGTAGATACTAGATATGTATATGAAAGATTGTGTTATATTTTAAAATTTTGTGCATTAACATAACTAATGTTTATTTTCCTTCAGTTTTCATAAATGCTGTTAGTTCATTAATGCGAAATTTATAGAATTATTTTGGAACTTCGTTTTTATTACTAATTCTCAAAATATATCTAAATTTAATTTTATATTAATACCTATGCCCTTCTAAATAAAAACGAAAAATGCTCTGGAACCCTAATAATGTTAAAATATAGAGGTACCAAATCGTTCGTAGTTCATCAACGTGTCGTATGCCTTGTATATCTATAGCCAGACAAACCAGTTCACGAACACGTGCGTTCTGATCGTGACTTCCATGTTATTTAATTTGTATGGACCGAGATATTTTGTTACTATTTAGGTTTAGGGATGATTTATTACTGGATGGCGGACCCTGGCGGCGTATAGGCAGCTAGGTCGTAACGGTCAGCGAACTCTGACTTTTATCACTTGGAAGTTGTAGACTCGAGACAATCTAATGTTTTTGTATTATTGAATCTTGATATTATATAGTAGCTGTTATAATTATAAAAATTATACAGAATTCTTAATATTCGATAATGTCAGAAAGAAGTATTCTACTAAATCAATAAACATTAGATATAATAAATGTACATATGTACACTGTATAATTTTCATTTGAATCAGGTCACATACACTTACGGTATTCGATATGTCTGTGGAGTGCGAGAGGGGCATACCGTTTTAGTTAAATGGGTTAAATTGCTTAATGCCGGGGTCCCGGGTTCACGCGTTATCTAATGAACCGGAGTATTCGCATAATGGCTTAATTGAAAATTGTGATGAAACTATATAACAAAGGGATATAGCGATAACATTAACTTTCTACTTAGCATGATTTATATATTTTTTTATTAAAATTAAACTTACACAGGTCATTTCGTATACCGATATACCAAAGATCAATGGTCTCTTTATTTTGTAAACAAGGACGCCATTTAAAATAAAACCGTTAATAGATTAAATTCGGATTTCTGTGTTAAGTAGTTTAACGTTTATGTTGCTAAATATTTTATCGTTTCAATATACGGTGCTTATGTTCGATAATTCCAAACTTCATTACGAGCAATCAAGAATATGATGCATAATAATTGATAATTTACATCTCAAATGCCATCAAAACTGGTTGCAATCCAAATTTATGTAATAAATATCCCAAATTAAGTTTACCGCAAAAAGATACGCGGTAATCATTAATGTGATGGTTTTAACTTTCATACAAATTGAGACCTTAATCTTGAGTCGTTTCAAATATCTCGCATAAAACGGTCTTACTTTATACTGATGATTCCTGGACAATTAGACACATTGCACCTGCTTGAAATTATATACAGCTTACAGCTAACACGACCAGTTCTTTAAAAGTTATTCAGCTCCGATCTTATGAATAAGGCATTACAGAACAGGTGTCTTGAAAAATTACATAAATCCATATCATGTTTTCTACTTAATCTGTTCTGACGGTTACATTTTTTATCTGTTCGTCTAATTTATAGATCCATTGAACAGTTGTCGATGCGAATTTGATTAGAGTTTAAGGAAGTTCTATAACTTGCTGAGTTACAGTTGCGTAACTTATATTTCGTAGCTATAATAATTCTTATTTTTTTAATTAATATTAATTTAAATATAAAGAAACTGAGTATTTTATGCTTTAATTACACCTTTCTACATTATGACAATGTAACAATCCTAATTAAAGCAATTAAATAAAATTATTTAAATGCATAATTAATTATATTTAACAGAAAATTTGCTATCATTCGAATAATAAACAAATATACCTACTGCTTTAACTAAGACATAAATTATAGTAGTGTTAGATTGTGAAGTAACGGTTGATATAAAAGCGTGACGGTGTGATGGATACCATTTCCTATAGGCATTGCATGGCTGCATGTTCCTTGCATTCTTGGCACCGACATGAATAAGAAAAGCTTATTAAGTTTCATACAATCCCTTTGATCAATAGTACGCACAAGTAAAATTGATTGTAACAATGGTAGAATATATTACTTATTGTTAAGATAAATTAATATTTATAATGTCTATAGTGTCTTTTTCTAGATAGTTATATTTTAAAATAAACACTTTTTAAGGTTTTAAATTAAAAAAAGATTGGTCTGGTATCTAAAAAATAGATTTCATTTTCTGCAACATAGTGTCACTTGGTACACAAAAAAATAAAACTAAAACTTTATTACAATACAGTTTACTACAGTTTTTTTGGTCATAAACAGTAGTATAACATAAGGTACATTATGGTATTAAATACGTATTTATGTTTTTAGATTTCACATTTTGTTTGGTTAATTTAAATATGAACACATTCGCAAATCCACAGTGACTGTCACTTTTGAGATGTAATGGTAAAGGTTGTTTGTACTTGCGTGTGGTCGCTTGCAACATACATTGCATTGCAACTGTAAAACTACACTTTCTTTCCTCGGGTTGTTAAAAATTAAACAATATAATAAATGTTTAATGTTGTAACAATGCTACGTTTTAATTTAACTTCAACAGAGTTACTTTCATATTTCATCAACTATGAGCCGTTTTAAGATATTTTTTTTAAAGTACTTTAAATCTTATAATGGAATAACCCGCTAATGTTACAAATGTGAATATTTTTATGTATACTTGTTCCACATTCACGCAAAAAGTCCTTTATACATTTAGATGTAACTTTACAGCATTATAGGTTATATATCAGGATAATACATAGGACACTATTTACTCAAATATATTGTGTAATTTTTCTAAAATATAACAATAAGTTAACGCAGAAGAAGCTGATTTTAGGTACATTATATTTTTTGTGTTATCCACATACATATGTTAGTAGTTTTAATTTGAAATTCATTTCATATCGTGGTCAAAATCTTAAATATGTAAATAACATTTACATATATAACATAAAAAGTAAATTCATCAAAAATAACCGGAGAAAGGCATGACACTCGTACAATTTCATTAAAATCTTAATAACAATCTTATGGCATTTATTTCAATTGATTTATTCATTAACATACTGATAAGTGTTAAATGCAAATCTTAAGATTTTTTCTTTTCCTTACTTGCCTTTTATGGAAATTCAACCTCTCTTGATTCACTAAAACGATGATTGCAGGAAACGTTTTGTTAAATATTACTTGATTTTTAAATAAAATGTCATAGCTTATGTCAAAACATTTGGATCATCATTAATCATCAATTTATTAATTTTCTGGCGTGTATTTGACATTAAGGAATAAATAATGAACATTTTAATCTTATACATTTTAATCTCTATATAGTTATATACTATTGGCCTGTAGGTTTGTCGTGGCGCAGGGTGGGTTCAATCCGTACTCGGGGAACTAAAACATTTAATGTCTCCGAATAAAGTATGTAAATAAATAAAAAACAATTCAATATTTTATTTCCTTGCTAGGCAAACCGCGGCCATGACTTCCACCACTAAACATGCAATTCAAATTCGTCAAAAAGTTGGGAATAGACCGGAATTTAACACTAAGTTCCTAAGTTTTCTCTGCCTACCTTGCCTTACGCGGGATACACCTTGAAGCTGCAAAAAATTGTATGTGCCCATATAGGTATAACACGACATATTAATATTCACAATGATTACAATATATTACATATTATGACTTCAATGTATATGTAGAAGTTTTATTTTATTAATAAAATATTGAGATCATTTACAGCGTGTGATGTTCATATTACTCTTTTAAGGATAATCTCATGGCATGCTCGAGAACAAAATTCTCTACCGCGTGTTTATTTTGGTGACAACTCTTTGTGGTTTCTTTGTTTTGACTCATTACTCATTATCCTAAGCAAGTTGTTGCCGATTTGGGTGGGAAAACAAGAGCAAAACGTTATGGCGCCAATACGGCGTTTTATATATTCCTTCGACCGTCGAGTGTTTCAACGGGTTAATTTATTTATAATTTCTCTTGCATCTTACTACTATATTATTCATTTCTATTCTCCTCGCAATGTAGATAGTTTAAACAGCTTAATGTAAATATTATTCATATTTAATTCGTTTATAATACAGAGAAAACTTTTATAATTTTAAATTTCCATATTTATAACTAAGTTTAATTATTTTTAACTCAGTTGTTTATATAATTGAATTTCATTATATAATTCAATCATCTTAAGTTAAACTGCGAAACACATTTAATAGGTCACTTAAATTAGTCGGATCATCGTCACCCTTTTATGATTCCATTGGTTAATTATTTGCGGCATAGTTATTTTCGCCGTACAATACGGTGACGAATTTGTCAGTTCAGCCTTTGTTTTTATATCTTTTCCATTAATTTTATTTTGTGGTTTAGTTTCTCAAGTGCATTTAAAACAATGAGACTTTTAATATTGGTTTTTGTTACCTAAAAATAGATATACGGGTAATGAATTCTTTGTTATGATATATATTTTATAACTTTTCACAGTAAACATATATTATATACAGCTAATAAAGAGGACCCAGTGATTCCATACTTCGTCAAACTAGTTTTAAATATCTTTCTAAATTATAAACATTCCGTACTTGACGTACCTACGATACAAGTAAACGCAATCTTCGTGTGGACGGGTGACTTAAAATAATTGTTTATACTCTTAAGTATGTATAAGTTTATATAATTGGTTAAACATATATCCTTGACTATGTATCTGAATAACAAAACGTCAGGTTTTGGTCTGGTATCCTATTCGGACCCACAACCATTACTTTGAAACTCACGCAATGCCTTAATTCAGCGGATAGCGGGGATCAGAGTATCTTAACACAAGTTCCCCAGGATCCTGTTGTGTCCTGGATATTTTGTTAATTAAAAAAAAATAACAAAACTTCTAAATTATTTCATTTATAAATTATCCTTGTGACCATCCTTTGGTAATTAGAACAGTTTTCTAGAAACAACATTGAATACGGTTATCACAATCTTATCATCATGTTATTGTGCTGATATGTGCATCAAGTGATCTGATATTAATAATCATCTTTTACCCATTGATATCGAAATTTAATAAAACTATACATTTCAAGCGTCATCGAAATATCTAAATGTGTTTGTTTTAAGACATACATATTTATTGATAAGTATTGTTTGACATTATTAATTATTAGTCTGTATTTCCCCGCAGAACTAAGAATATAGAAAATATATATGGCACATTGTAACTATTTGATGCTTTACGCGATGTAATTTATCTGCATATGTAAATACATACAAAGGAAATTTTTGTCTTAAATAATCCATAATTATCTTTATAAGTATTCCTAAGATTATTTCGTTCAACCTTTATAAAATAAGTGTATTTTTACTTTACGAATTTATATTAAATTCCAATAATTAACCTTTAGGAAAAGTGATTTAAATTCACTACTAATAGTAATATTATAAAAACATAATAAAAGCAGTAACCTTTTACCGAGTTTTAGTGTGTTTCATCTTATTTTCCACGTTGTATCGAGAGCTTAACGTTACACAAGCACTGAGTATGTCATTTTCAATCGTGTCTAAGTTTGCCACTTGTGACTGTGAATTAGCAGAACTGACTGAGTCATTGCGACAATTATAATTTCAACCTGTTGCATAAGGGAATAAATAGAAAACAATCACCGTGCTATAATAATTACTGAGAAATGAATAAATTAAATCCAAAAGAAAATCACATACGACTAAATGAATTTATATTGTTTTATAGTAACAAAGGAAAAGATTTATGAATTTAATCCTATACTTCGTCTTTAACATAATCTGTATTTTATTTAAAAGTTGTTTTATTTAATTAACGATTGTTAAAAAGTGACGATCATTAATATAGATTAATCAAAAGTTCAAATAACACGTAACATATCAATTTACTATCAAAATCAAGGGCATTAACGCAAGGCTGGTCAGTTAGTTCCTCTTGGTTTTCTACAGTCTCACTTGAGTTGTCTGCCAAATGATAGGAACGAGAACGCCACTGCTTGCTTAGAGGACAAATCTACTGATTGATATTATTTAAAGATATTGTTTTACTACACGGTTAAAGATTCGTATAATATTAGTGTAAAATGTTTACACGAAATATGTAAAATAGGTAAGTTGTGTGTTTTCTAAACGGAAATATTTTTAAAAAATATTGTCAATTGTGAATGATGAAATCGTTCTTAACACTTTTAAATATATTTCTATAATGACCTTAGCCCGGATATGATTTACTTATGTTGTATTACTTAAAACTCAAAACCCATAAACATTTTATCACGTGCAATCAAAACGTAAAGTGGAATGCTTTATACATTCTCATACTTGCTTAATAGTTGATGCTAGAAATTGAATAACGTGCTACATAATGAGAAATAACGTAAGCCTTTAACGATAAGTGTGCCGAATTCTTATTATACTTTAATTACTTAATATTTCATTATTTACTTAAGCAATTTTGCATCTTGAAGTCGTGGTATAGTACCCAACATTGGACGTGAATTCACTCAATAAAATGCTTGACGAAAATTTTCTAGAGTGAACTTATTGTGGAGATCACATCTTATAAGGAAATAGATATAAATACATTGACAAACCAAGTGTCTACTATAAATAACATCTAAAAATATAGAAAACTCGAATAGGACTTGCTTTATTTTTGGCCACATACACAACTAGATTACAACTATATTATATAATTTGTTATATCGCTAAAAAAATGTTTATTGCTACAGACTTATTATAGAAACTTGTTCAAGTTACAAATAATAAAACTTTGAAAATAGAAAATATAATAGACGGTTTGAAAGAAAACCAGTTATACGTTTTTAATTACTTTGACTAGTAACTATGCGAAATTATCCAAGGCCGAATAAAAGTACTATCGGAATCCATTAAAAACATATTAAATATGAGTCGCCGTAACTAATTAGGAGTATGACAAAAAAATTGTTCCGTACCTTGATAGCTTAGTAATTTTGACACACGTCACTAGCGGACGTGACGTGAGTTAAGTATGTATAAGCTTTTTAAGCATGACTTAAGTCAGGCACAACGGATTCTATAATCGTTGATACGTTTTTTGTATTGATAGGGGTATTGAATTGTTTTGCAATTTTAATTCATTTTTGTACATAATATTCTTTATTGCACTAAAAAATATTAAGTTTATACAAAAAATATAAGAAATTAAAAGGGTATTTATAAAGATTTTTATATTTCTTAAAGAAATAATTTCCAGAGAAAGATGACAGTGATGAGAAATAGTTGGGAGATGAGAAATAGTGATAAGAAATAGTTGAGAGAGGTTACTATATAGAAATAAATAAAATAATAAACTGAAGGAAACACTTGATATTTAATTAAATATATACATACATATACATATACATATACATTATATATATGTATATATATATATATATATATATATATATATATATATATATATATATATATATATATATATATATATATATTATATATATATATATATATATATATATATATATATATATATATATATATATATATATATATATATATATATATATATTTTATAATAAAGTTAAAAATAAAATTCACGATGTTAGTGAAAACAATTTTTAGTCAGTTCGTACTGTGTGGTTCTGGTAACAATCAAAATGACATAAATAAATGTGTTCTCTCTATATAAATAGCTACACAATACTGACTGTAATGTAATGAATAAATAGTAAATAAGTTTACCAACCCGCCAGAATTGTGTGGTTTCTATGTACTCTGTAAAGAACAGTAATTATGTTTTCGAGATATAATATTGTTACTTAGCTCCATTTCTTTTAGAAAAGGTCGCTGTTGACAAAGGTCATTAAATATCCTTTGAGTACGCTTGCATTCATACCTTCATTCACAACGAGTTTATAATGGAGGAAAAAATCACGATTTATTATTTCGCTCTACAAAATTATGCTATAGAATTTAGGTCAACATTTTTATTAAAAATTCTTGGAAATAATGCAAAGTACACATTTGGAAGAACGGATTTGTTCTCTTTAAACGAATTAAGTAAGTTTATCAAATATATATGTTAACTTGTAATGTGTATAAAATATATCTCCAATATTGCTAACAACGTACTTTGAAGCTGCAATTAGTGTTAAATATATAGGTTATTTCACTTATATAGCAAGAGTTTTGCTCTGAAACAAAATATATATGTGCTACTAGATTTTAATCTGAAGTTTTATAATAATCAAATAGGCCGAGATTACCGATCTCACTTCGACGTTTCGTTGGTAAAAACATCTGGAGTAAAATCAAAGTCCTCAGGGCCTGAAAACGCCTAATTTCCCACCGGAGCTACTATAAGTTTGTAGATTGCGAGCCAATTTACCTTCGTATTCTAATGACTTTTTGTAGCAATTTTTCATTGTCAAAAAAAACGAAGACAATATATATATATATATATATATATATATATATATATATATATATATATATATATATATATATAATGTAAAAATTAAAGATATAAGATAATTAATGCCTGACAGGTAAGAAAAAACTTCTTACTTAAATACTTCAGTGAATTTAGTAAACAAAAAAAGAAACACTAAAATGTGTAATAAACATTAAATTTAACACTCGTAGCGTACGACTTTTTATATATTGTCAACTGTCAAGCATATTAAATTCATATTGAATACTCCGCTAAGAAGGGTGCCTTGTATGGAGTGTTTGCGATATTGTCGAGCCGATCGCGAGGGGAATCGCCAATAAGTTGATCCTTAAATGCTTTTCGAATTAATGATTAATGTAGTGATTACTTTGGGTACTGCACGTCTTAGCAGCAGTGCGTATCTAATAATATATCAATGGCATATTTTGATGTGACATCTTCTAAGAAACAAGATTATGCTCGTCTATTCTCCTTTTGTGGCAGCTGTATGGTACATTTTTTTTTCACGCTGTATCCCGCACATGGCAGGTTAGGCCAGATTAGGTGTCGTTTCCCATTTTCCACCAAATTTGAAGCATAGCGTCATGAATGGCGAAACTCAACGCCGCACTTTGCCTTGTTGTTAGAGTGCATAGAAATTCTATATATTCCTATATAATGATCCTATAAAATCATCTTATCAAATTTGTTATAGACTAAATAAGATTATTATATTTAAAATCTCGACTTTACCCATAATATTGAATAATAACAATATTTAAAAATTAATTTATTAAAATATATAATAATTTGATACCGTAAGGGTATGTATATTACGTTATAAAAATAAAAAGTAATACCTACCTATATAGTAAACTTTTTGAGAAATGCTGAACGAGAACAAATAAAAGTAATATTTTACAATGTAAGTTATAAATAACAATAAATTGTATTCAGTTTGCTGTAAAATTTTCTCATTATGATTTATATTAAATATATTAAGCTCGATGCTTAAAGAAATAAAGTGTGTCATGAATGTGAGTCAGAGTTACTCGTGTTAAATAAAACTTGACGTGCCCATATTTTTGTATAAATTCCGGAAAAAGTATTTTTTTTAGCATCACGTTGTATTCCCTACCTGACAGGGGGGCCTAGGGAACCTAGTGTCAAAGATAGTCCCTTCCGTCCCCCACGCAGCCTATTCCTGCGCCATACACAGGCATCTACTTCCACTGTGTTTGATAAAGATTGACGAAGCAAACCAATCTATTTGTTTACAAATGAAATAGTATTAGTATAATTATTAAAAATACTAAAAACATGTATAATATAATACATAGGTATATGTATATATGAATATATATATATATATATATATATATATATATATATATATATATATATATATATATATATATATATATATATATATATATATATATATATATATATATATATATATATATATATTTAACGTGACAATAGCCTTCCATACAATATACAAAAATTTTAGAAGCAAAATTAAATAATAAAAATCAAAATTAAACGTGTGGTAGTATTAGTCGTAATCATGAACCGCTATATTTAGTGATTGCATTTTTAAGGATTCAACCAGTTGCATGCACTAACAATACTGTGCCAGTTATTTTAAATATGTGTTGTATTTTAACAATATTTCATCTAATCTAGATTTCAAAATGAATAATGAATATTTTTTGTAATTTATAAATATATATGTACATATTTAACGTTTGTAGGTTAGCGTAATGTAGATAATATATTTTTTTAAATTAAAAATATTTTTATATTAAAAGGACAGTATTATTGTTTATAATATATAGTTCAAAGTAATGGTAAAAAGGGAAAGCGCGGCGTTGAGTTCCGACACTCAACAACCGACACGCAATGCCTCAAAGTGGGGAACGGAAGTGAAACGGAGTGTCTTTGGCTAGGTTCCCAAGTTCCCTCTGCCTATTCTGCAATGTGCGGGATACAATGGTAAAAACAGAGTTTATTTCGTAGTTATTAAATTATGTATACAAAATATGTCTATTTTTTACTTATAGGTGGAGTGGGGAATGGAATGTTTTAACGTTAGGTTCCCAAGTTCCTTCTGCCTACTTTGCAAAATACAGTGAAGTGAGAAGCTAAACATAAACGTTTAAAATACATTTTTTGTATTTTTCTTTCCTAAATATGGAATAACACTTAAAAATTGTAAATAATATTTTTGTGCTTTTGAGGATTTGGTAATTCTTTGCTGAGTGAATTCTTTTTTGACATGTGGTTAATACAGATTGTTATATTAGGTGTGTTATAGACATTTCTTAGAATTACTATGACAGTGATAGAAGATATCTTATCTACAAGGTTGTGATAAAACGCATTCAGTAACAATGTGTTATTTAGAATTGTATTTTGAGATTTCACTTTTCCTTAGTTAAAATTGTGGCACACAATGTGTGGCTTGCTCTTATCCACGTGAAGCAGGAGCTTACGCTTATTAATGTTCCATTTCTAAACAAAGGTTCGTGTCCTACTTAGGCAAAGAGATATGTGTACATCTCACATTTGTTTCCTTTGGTAGGTATACTAGTTACGTTTTAGAGTTATAAAAATCTAATTTTAGTAATAAACATACTTAACATTTTTTATATCAAAGATTATTATCAATAATCAAAGCTTATATTGACTAAAAATCTCAAAATTCATAAAAAAATCCTTGTACACATATCTGTCATCATATTTAATAATTATTAGAAAAGAACTTAGAAATACTCATTTCAAGTATTCCATATATGTATCTACATAATAATAATTCTCTGTAATCTGTTCCATACTAAGGCAAATATAAAGTGATGGTTTTAAAATAAACTTCCTTTTTTATGTCATCATTAAAATTTATTGACATGTTTGAATCGCTTTATTTCTGGGTAATCTTGATTTTAACATTTTTATGTAACGAATAGGCCTACAGAGATATAATCAGGACCTCACTGTATACATAAGTATACTTTTTTTCTGTATGCTCAAACATCTTCGTGTTTACTAAGCACTTCTTTTACTGTGTAGACAATAATTTTAATTAACATTGAATATATTTTTTTATTAACATGCTTTTAAAAAATACTTTTAAGATTTCTTTCTGCATTTTAAAGATTGTTTTATATATTTTTTTATTATATTTGAATTTATACTCTGCAAACGCATGGGCCGTGCCTTTTATTTCAACTTTCTTATCAGCTATAAATATTTTTTCTTGTTTATCTGCTACATACACATAGAAATAATTATCTCTAGATTTTTAACACCAAGAGTCTAAAAATTGTAATTGCCTTATGTTACATAATTTCGTACAGTGTTACAACACAATATTTTAAAGCTATCGCACTCGTAACACTTTATAACGTTGGATTCAATCAGTCAGAATCATTCTACAATTTGATATTGACTATCAGTATTGAAGTAAAGATGTGAAAATAATATAATTTATCTGTGGGCTGGTTTTGTTATCTATACATGGCGCCAACCAGTTTTTCTACAAACATGCAACAACACAATGAACTTGAAAAGGTTGACTCAGAAGGTTACCTTTTATTAATTGTACTCACATATAGAAATCGTACTTACATAAATATACATTTAGTAATATATTATATAGATAAAATAACAAAGGAACTAATTAACATGGCCAATTTATTCTAATAATACACTAGGTACACGATAATTTAAGGAACTTCTCTGTCTCACTGTCAGCTTCACACTGTATCTCGTACATGGCAGAGGCATCGTAGGCAGAGGGAACTTGACAAACGAGTGTTAGCCTCCGTTCTACATCCGTACCCCTCATTCCGCAGAATTTGAAGCACTGCATGTTGAGTGGCTAAACTGAACGCCGGACTTTATATGGAAATTTTATATACAATAATTTAGGTAAATTGAACTTGGTTAATTTAATAGGTATATGTATATTGTTTCAATGAGAAAAAAAAATAAAAATGAGAACCATTTTAAAAATTTTCTTAAATCTTATAATATTATGTTAAATATGCTGTTTTTATTTACAAAAAAATAAAACAAGCACTGGAATATAGGTGCATGTAGGTAACAATTATCTTATCGTCGGAATTACTCCGACGTTGCTATCGTTAGGTATGCTCGAATAACCATTTTTGGTTGATAGCACCAGTAACATTATTTAAAGATGTCTAGACTGGAATACATATTTTTATTGTTGAACGAAATATATTAAAAATATAAAATTGCGTAAAATGACTACTTTCTCAGAATAAAGTAATTTATATGAATTTATTCTTTAAAAACATAAATTTCAGTACAGCAATTCGTTACACAAAGCGCTAATTAAAAATATATTTCATTAGCTACCATTACAGTAATATTGTTCGTAATATGAGCTATTTACTTCGCATTGCTTGTGTCAATTTAAATATTCCGCTCAGACTCACTATCACATTTCCATACTATTTGTAATACAAATACTTCAAAAACAATTTCCTTTTTGGGTTTCTGTAACATTAGATTATGGTGTAAATCATAAAAATGACTACTAATGGGCCGACTTTAAAAGGAGACATTTAAACTTATGTTTAAGGGTCTTCTTCAAAGGGGGACCAACGGTCACTTGGGATACAGGTCCTGGGCATTGCTCACCCTGAATTTATTAACATACTATAAGAAGAGACAAGTTGAAGAAACTACATAAGTAAATAATTTTAATCATAAGCGATCATTACGAAAGTCTCCGCCCTCATCTTTTAATTGAAATACTACGAATTGTGTATCACAATTTCTAAGAGTCCGTTAGCTTTGACCGCAGATACAATGGGTTACATCAAAACAATTTTATATATAAGATTAACGCACTTTATAATAGTTAATATATATTTTTTTGATGCTGCGCCATGACAGAGTTAGAGTTACCACGATACGACGTACCTCGCTCAACGCTACAAACGCTTTGCTCTCATATTTTAAAACTGTTTGTTATTTTTTTTAAATATCCATTTTTATACACCGTATTTTATTTAAATAAGAAATAATGCTGTATTGTTTAAAGTAGTTTAGATATCTTTTTACTTTTTACAATTTGTGAAATCAAATTGGTTACTGTTGTACTGCGTACTGTGTGACTTTCTCGAGTTCACCGCTTTTTTTATTTATTTTTCTAGTAGCTCTTATGGTTATGTAATATAGCATAAAAAGAATATTATAATAATACGATGATAATTAATATTCCATCAGTTCATTCCAACAGCACAGAGAACAGTAAATAAACGCGTAGCTAAAATAGATTGAACACAATTAAGAAAACTAAATGAAGTAAATCGTCAGGTGGTATCGAACTACCACCTGCTATAAAACTAGTCTTGAATATTTAACCACATTTCTACAATAATTTTAAAGTACCAATTAGGTATACACCTGCAGCTAAGTTTCTAATGAACAGAATACCTATGATCGTTCTTTGTATTTATAATAATATTTATATAATTATATACATATAGGTATCTAAACATTAAAACTGTGTTCATTTTAAATTTATATAATTTGTTAATCAATTTTGTTTGGAAACAATAAACTTGTTCTAGTAAGCACTACTAAAGGTTCAAATTCTATATTACTACATTATATTGACATTGAAAAATAAGTGGAAATGCAAATGGAAAAATGTATTTGTAAATTTGATACGAAGGATAAGTGACATAATATAGTGTCTATGACTGTAAAAGCTTTACTATAAAAGGCATCATCGTAGGTGGCATTCATATATGAGTTATTACTAGAGCATTTAGAATGACTGTAGTTACGAGAAAAAATAGTTTGTTTCATAATTGGCTTAGATCGCCCGATTTGGTGTAGGAAAACTTCCATGCAATTAAACAAACTTTATAGGTTATAATTTTATCATCGGACCTATGATTATAATTATTATTATATTATTTCATAGTTACTTTCTTATTGATTTTAAGAAATATATTACTTTTACTTACATTACCAAATTATCTTTATTTATTCTTATATCATACATTTTTTTTATTTTCCTTTCACTTTTCCTTACACTGTTTAAACCACATAAGTGGTTAGTAAAATACCTACTCACGTTAAAATTAAATAAGTCAGTGTTATTTGTTATTTTTAAAAGGATTGATAAAGATTAGCTAAAGATATAACAAAATATAACCTAAATAAAACTAGTAACAAATATAGTAATTTCTTTATCTGTGGTTAGTGTCACTCGTTCATTTAGGTCTAAATATAAGCCAGACCTACTTTATTAAAAGTAATTAATAAGGCAGCGTTTATTGACCTCAGTCTGATTGATAAAGGCTACAGCTTTAACCTACACTTATATAAAATGAATATAATGTATTTAATATTACAAGGCTAAGATACATACAATAGAGCCTACGTGCTCATTTTATAGCTCATTATAAAGGATGCCAAGCGTGCTATATTTTAATATTTCATATCTACTTATATAAATTGTTTTATTAACTTATTTATTGTTAATATTTTTTGTAATAACTTTGATTGTTATAGTTTTTGTTGCAAGTATTTCATTTTCTGTGTCGTACAAAATAAATGTAGTTTTGAACATATATCCACTGTTCTCACAATTTTTTTACCAACTGCGGGCTTCAGATGTTAATTATATTGACTTTATGTATACCTTTTTTATTCTGATCTTTATGTTTTAAAAATAACGAAAAATTTGCCTAATTAAATTTTATTGCTTAAAATATACCAATTATTATTTTGTATAAACATATAAATGATACTTAACTGCAAATTATTACCGTCGGCTTTGTATCAAATGATATTTAATTTTTAAAATATGCTTATTCATATTTTGGTATTGAGTATACGTACCTATATCTTATTGTATTTAAAATAATAAATTTCATAAAAATTTACAATTATATTACTAACTACCTGAAAGACTGTTACTAAATTAGAAAAATGCGGCTTTAAAATTAAAGTGATAGGTATCTAATGCACTAATTATCAATTTTAACCATTAGATTATCTTAGTTTAATTCAATTTCCGTTAGTAGGAAATATTACCACTATGTACATAAACAAATAGCACTCTGGGACAATGATGTGTAAACAAGGCTTTGCCAATAACAAGATTTCTGTGCGTTACATGACATGTTTATAAACATCTGCTCATATCATTGGTAATGGAAACAAAACGAAGAGTTGGATGGTTGCTAAAATTATATATGAAGCATAGGAATAACCACGACGATAAGTACTCTTATGAGGTTTGTATTAAATAAAAAAAATATATAAATTATACTGTGACAGTTACGTTGGATATACGCATATTCAATAGTTATTTCATTTCTTCTTGTACTCGTCTATACAACTGTAACTGAAATATAATCAGAAATTATCTGATAAAATTAATACATACTAAGCCGATCTTGAAACTTCTAGTTATAGGCATTGGACTATTTATATAGAAATTTAAAAAAATATACGTCGATAACGCTTTTAAATGTCTTAAAATATAATTATTTTGCCAACTGCAAAAAAAGTGTTATTCCACACTTAAAAAATAAGAAAAATACTCATTTAGAAAACGTATAAAAGCTTAAACGTACCTAGCGTTATTTTTTTTCTAAATAAATAAAAATATATTTTATTTACATTCGATCCTATTAAATATGACAGACAGGTGTGTCCTTTTTACTATATAGATAGAAGTTATAGTCAAATTTTTATAGACAAAATAAATAAAAATAATATGAAACTAATTTGTTCTCATGTTTTCAACGTTCATTATTTGTAAGTACTATTCATTGACAATATTTATTGTCAATGAATAGTACTTACTGCACTACAATGAATCATTGTGATATAATTAGTAAAACTTAAAAAACAAAGTTCATTTCAGTTAAGTAAATTTATAATGTAGATAAACTTGTATTTTAAAAAATACACCATAAAAAATATCTACATGAAATTGTTTGTTTCTAATAAAATAAGAAAAATAATACTAGTTTACTTAAGTAACTTATGTTTATAAATGTAAGGAAATAATCAGAGAAGCGAAGTTGATTGACATTTAACTATGCCTTGTTAGGTCGAGGCTCCTCACATTTGCAGAACGAAGACCTAATTCCACTTAACCTATTCACCTATGGGACGATAAAATAATGTAGGTATATGAGTAAAAGTTGTTACTCTAATGAATATACAATACACTCTGACTACTTTAATTAAAATGGTTATTAAATTGAAATTAATGCATAATTTGTAATTGATACTTATACAAAAATAACTTTATTATTTATTGCGTCCATGTTTTAGCACAGTTGTGGTAACGACTACTTTCTCCTAAATAAGAATTATTGAAAAATATTTATGGTCGGTTAAAAATTATTTTGGTAAGATATTAATAATAGGAAATTACCAGAAGGCAACTTTTGGGATGCCTCTTGGGATGTGGAGCATATTTATATTTGCCATTTTGGCACAGTTGTATCCTATAATTTCTATAAATATAGTGGTTTTGAGTACCAAGTTTTAGTTATATAATTCTGCTAATGAGTTTAATCTTGAATTGTAAATATGACTATTACTACATATATCTCGCACTTGGCAGGGCAGGCAGAGGAAACTTGAGAATCTAGTGTTAATTTGAGGCAAAAATGGACACAAACCCACATATTGGCTATTTACAGTCACGCTCTTATGCTTTGCGCCACGACAGGCCTTTGGGTGTTGAAAATCTTTATTACAATATTCTCAAAGCTCACTCCACAACAACATAGGTAGGTACCGAAAACGCATTAACATAAAAATGTTTTAATACATTTTAAAATAAAATAAATATCAAAGAAACGGTATCAGTTAAAACGGGGAAAGTTTCATAAATAAGCTCGATAGTGACAAGGTAATATTTCAGTTAGTAAATTATACGGTTAGGTTTTAATTCACGCCGTCAATGCACGGAAAGGATGTTCTGATAAACAAGAAATATTGCCGTGTTTTAATCATTTGTAATCGCATTGGTTGAACCGCACTATAGTTTATATAAGGAGCGATGAATTAATTTAAGGTTTTTAATTAAAGATATCAATAGAATAAAGTTTAAATTTTTATTCAAGCTTCTTCGCACGTGCGACTGTAAACGCGACAGGTTATGAGTTCTTCTATGAAGGTTACGGGTTCGATTCTCCATCAAAGAAATGAAGTAGATATTAAAGTGAAGTAGATATTAATATTTTAATGTCTTCGCTTCAATGGCAACAAGGCCAAGCTCAACAAGTAAATGCCTCAAATTTGGTGAAGGGTTGAAAACAAATGTTTTGATGGGAATGGAGTGCCTTAACACTAGGTTCTTGAGTTCTTTCTGCTTACACTGACTTCTTATACTTTTACACGCTTTTTATTTTTATACATAATTTGTTTTTGACTATGAAAGGTTAAGGTTTATACTAGGATTAGTAAAATAAAAATATATTCCTATATACTCAGCTTCACTCTGTATCCCGCACGAGGCAGGGTAGGCAGAGGGAACCCGGAAACCTAGTGTAAAGACGCTCCGTTCCACTTCTGCTCCCCACTTTCCGCCGAATTTGAGGCATTGCGTGTCGAGTGGCGGAACTCAACGCCGCGCTTAGCCTTATTACCAGAGCGGAGAAATGAAACATTAAATATTTAAATTGAAAGTATATAATATTTCACTTCCTCGACTGGGGATCGAACCCAGAACCTGTCGGTTACAGTCACACTCTTGTGCCGCTGCGCCACGACAGGCCTCATGCACTATATATTCCTATATAAGCTTTAATATGTATATACATATGTATATATATATAAAATATGAGTTTACAACCACGTATGGTAATGATTAACTTTATTATATATCACGCGTCCGCGTCTGTATTCTCAAAAGCAATTTATTTTCTAGACCTTTTAAAAAACTTAAATTTCACTTCCGAGTTCCGGAACTACATAATTCCTACATTTATTTCACTGTTATCGCACTTTATCTTTCTATATTGTTTTCCTTTCCGTCTTTATTGTTGTGTTCACGTCGTTTTGGGCGTTGTCCATAAATTTCAATTCGTAATATTCAATGATTTTTTAAATATAACTTGTTTTTACTTTACTCCTGCCTATATTGACTCAAAGATACGAGAGACAAAAAATCCCCATAAGAAAAACAATTTAATTTCCGAATGAAGATCAAACCCACAACCATCGCGTTAACAATCAGAACATATATAAATTACTTTAATAATATAACGTAACAATACTAACGTATTTAATAATATTCATTTTTTAATAATGTCGAAAAAATATATATTTAACTTTAATAAAAACTGTTTTGTATAAGGGTATAATGAGAAAACTTTATTACAAGTTGCATAGTAAGCGACTGACTTAAATGCCTTATCACGACGGTCTGGAGTCAATAGAACCTTAACAAAGCTGGCAAGCATATTTCTTTGGGTCTTCCTCGTTTACAATAACGTTGTTTTTAGCTTAGCACGAAACCTTATTACTTTGTCTGAGATACTGTAAGGTCATTCTCCCGTCGCCTTCACAGGACTAGCGAACCAGGTACAAAATTATTCATTGCTTGCAAAATTTTAAATGCGTCGGGAGTATAATTAATATGTAGATGTTGTGTACAAACTACGAAGTTCTTACTATGGTTAAGGTATTTTTTATATTTGCTTTTTTAAATTGAATCTACGTATTTATTTTTAATAATTTATAGATACTGAACTTATAATAAATTATATATTTTTCTAGGATTAAATTAAATCAATTGCAAACGATACGACGATGTAAGAGATTTACGATATTAACTTTAAAGCGTCAAACTTTCAGCTAAATGAACTTGAACGTTTAATACAAGGAACCCTAGAAAAGAAAGTAAATTGCGTGATAAATTTTAACAACGTAAATTATAAAATCGATTTAAATATTTCGTGCGAATATTTGAAAAGGTCATATTAAGTAACGTGATTTATATCATGATCAACCAGTTTGTACAGATTTATATATATAATTTCATTTTATGAAATCAAAGTGAGAAAGTAAAAAAATATTATTATCTCAAAGCAGCTATATATTTGGATAATTACGAGTATATGAACTTTTGAAAATAAATCTGAATAACTTTGATTATTCCCAAACTTTTACACAATATTTTTGTTAAGATTAAATACTGGACGTAGGAACATTTTACATACAATAAATATAACATCGAAGTAGTCGTGTTACTGATTCGTAAGAGCAAATTATGTGTCATCATTATTTACAATGTCATAGGACATGTGGGTCGCTTAGTGAATTATACAGAAAGTAATACCGCTCTTTACCCAGTTTAGTTAAAACGTCAAGATCTCACATTATGCTTACTTTTCTATAATTTAGTTTTTTTTCCATTTCGCTAAAGAATGTTACAATTAAATGGTTTAAACGAGCAAATGATACTATCTCTACGTTGCCTATACAAACAAACTCTTTGAAACCAAAAAGTAATCTGCTTAACGCAAGAGATAACACTGTCTACTGACATTGAGCGCTGCTATGGTGGTCGTAATCTCTGTAATTAAATAAATTAATGAATTATTTATAGTAACAACATATAAATTTATATTTAAAATCATGATAGTTCTTACTAGTTTTCTTACCCATAATATGCATATGAGGTAACTGAACCGTATTTTATTGCTAGGCTGTCTGTCATTGCAATCATTTGATATGTAAATACCAGAAAATATGCCTCATGCCTCGTTAAAGTATTAACAAGTTTATAAACAAAAAGCAGGATGCTCGTTTCACCCGCTACCTGCATCTGAACTAACTATTACATTACGCACGTAATATATTTCTTAAATGGTATACATTTCTAGATGCTTTAGGTTTTTTTTACGAAATTCTTGTGTAGCTATCAATATGCAGATTTTTGTTAGCTTCACGCTGTATCCTGCACATGACAGGGTAGATAGAAGAAACTTTACCCAACTTAAAGAACGTGTTAAGATTATCTGGCCTATTTATCAGTTTCCGTCAAATATGAATCTGGCGCGCTTTGTCTTTTGCCAGAACGAAAAAATGAAATATATAATATTTTCTATTCCTCGAGTGGGGTTCGAAAACGATTCCTGTACAGTCGCTTGTGCCTCTGCGCCACAATAGGCCACTAATAAAGATTTTTTTATGTAAAAATACATAATGAGAGAAACAGAGCGAAAGACGTGAATAGGGTTATCGTAACTCCAAGAAATTAGAACATTAAGAAATGTGGCGAAACATATAAATGTGATGTTGGTATAATACTCGTATGTAGAAATGTGTATGTGAATGTGAACAAATACACAAAGGTGTTTTGCTTTATATAGCCAAAATCTACAAATGTTCTACTGTAATTTCTAGCTTTTATTCTGCTTTTATTGTAATTTATTATTTATTTATTTTTTTCTTTTTTTTTTCTTTTTTTTAGCTTCACGTTGTATCCCGCACGAGGCCTATCGGTTACCACACGCTTGTGCCGCTGCGCCACGACAGGCCTAATTATTTTAAAAAATAAATCAATAACGTATCGGAATGCTTAAAGATGCTAGCTAAGAAAGAAAAGAAAAACTTTTAGGAGAGATTTAAACGAGAGATTTATGATAAATTTAAACTTTATCATTGTTTCTCTTATAAAATTATAAAATCCAATTCCCATACGTTCTCAGAAAAACCTTATAAAATTATTGTAACATTAATAAATTATGTAACGATGAAAGGTTTCTCAACTTGTGGTCAGCTTCATTCTTATTGAAGTTTTAGGGCCTCTTATAGCAAATTTAAAATGATTTTTTTATACAAAGTTGGTAACGAGACGAGCCGGTCATTCGCCCAACCGACACGTCTGCTCAAAAAATGCAATATCACGTATCGGACCATACATACTGCGCTCGGCTTGAAAAATAAAATAATAAATTTTATGTTCAGTAATTTAAGTAGATATACGATCCTTTAAAGCTAGAAAAATACAAATAAATAAAATAAATAATATATAATACTATCTTCTTCTATTTTATTAATTCTTCTATTTTATTATTAAAACATAATTTCAATATTTTCAGTGTAAAATTCTAATAGATATATCAATTTTAGAAAACATTCATAAGAAAAACAATTGTTTCGTTACAGCGCCGATCATAATTGTTTACCGTTAATTAATTGTTAACAACGTTAGTCACGGGATAATAATTAATAATTAAACGAACATTACACCAATACAGCTATGTTTACGGATGAAATGATTCTGTAATACGGAAGCTGAACATGTGGTTATAATTTTTATGATAATCATATTCTTAATAGATATTTCTTATTGTCTATGTACTAGCGATGTAATTCCAGATTTCATGTTAAAGTTGACCAATGGAGCATAGTTGCGGTGTTTCTATCGTATAACGTTCGTTGAAAAGTTGGAAGAAATTTAAAAAATAATTCATATAATGGGTGTTCCTAAGGTAAGGATAAATTAGGAATCACCTATTTCTAAATATGTAATAAGACGCTTAATGACAATTTAAATTGAATTTTGCTCATCAAATTATCGCTCGTTTACTTATATTTTATTACTTAGCTAAATATTTTAAATATTATAATTATATATTCTTATCGGCCATTGGTTTTGGGAAAAGTTGTGACTTTGATTAATATATAAGTACTTATCAAATCTAGTCTTAATTATTATTTCATATATCTCTATTATATAATCATCATCGACTTTCTTTAGGTATCAATAGAAAAGATAAATCGCCAATGGATATTAAAGCTAACAGTTACAACAGCCGATGATAAGTGTTTAAGTATATGTTACAGTTAAAACTATCAAGGAAATAAGGCTAACATGCAAGATAACAATACATTTACTATGATAATTGCAACGTTTTTATATTATAAATGTTACTTTCTTAAGACAAACAAAAATATAATGTTATCTTTTTGTTGCTCATATAAAAGTAAAACACGAATGTAAATACCTACTTATCAATCTCGTCGCCATCACGACATAAAACAAGAAAGATAAAATTTTAACACTAGCAAAACATCATCAATCATTATTTAATCACAATTATAATAATTAATTATACAACTTTATTATTATTTTTTTGAAAATGAGTCGAGGTCTGTCGTGGCGCTGGGACACACGTGTATGACTACAGGTTTGATTCTCATTCATTTAAGATTTTCAGTTCGTTGTTCTAATAACAAGGTAAATCGCGGCGTTGAGTGGCGGCGCAGCTCTCAACACAATTTGCTTCAAATTCGGCGGAAAGTGGAAACGGAATGGGGTATCTAACGATTAGGTTCCTAAGTCCCCTCTCTGCCTACGGGGCCATTTGCGGAATACAGCGTGAAACTGAAGAATAAATTCAAATTATCACCCATACATAGTATCATATTTTAGAGAAGCTTTTAATTTTGTTACTTTAGGAATAAGACTTTAACAAAGTCTAACGTGGGTAGACTTTGTAGAGAACCTGTAACTTAGTTTAATAATTTTTTTTTGAAATAAATATTTCAAAACGACACATCTCAGTATACTTCGGTTATTAAACAACATTCAATTATGTTTTACACTTAGCTGTTTGCGTTGTACCTCTTGACATTTTATTTATTTTCTCGCCATTGTGTAAGCTACATAGTGTATTCATAGTTTAATTGACATACGCTGTAGTATATTTGTTGTGAAGTTATAACTTATTGTGTTTTATATATTAACTATAAATTTAACCACGTACTTACCTCGTAGTTACTACTACTTTTACTTTTGATGTAAATTTAAGATAACTTTATTGGCGTTGAGTTCCGTCATTCAACACGCAATGCCTCAAGAATTCAGAGAGACAGACGTGACTTAATAGGATCAGACTATCCTTACACTAGGTTCCGATGTGTCCCCTGCTTAACCTGCTATGTTCAGCATAAAACGCATCGAAATATATATATATATATATATATATATATATATATATATATATATATATATATATATATATAAATATATATAAATATATATATATATATATATATATATATATATATATATATATATATATATATATATGTATATATATATATATATATATATATATATATATATATATATATATATATAAAAATAAACAAACAAAATGATAATGTCGTCCCTTGAATTTATTTTTAAAATTTAAGGTGAGATAAATTAAATTTCGACATTTTCATTTATTATAATAATATTAATCCAATCCTTGTCATACTTATAATATGAGTACCAAATAAACTAAATGTAAAATTCCACGGATACACTTGATTTACTACTAAACGATAGCTATAAATGGACTTCAATATAGTTTGTGCAAAAGTCATGACCACATTTTTAGTGTCGCGAAGACATCAATTCGTTTTAAAATTGAATAGTGTAACTCTGAATTAATAAAACTAATTATTTTCTAATATTACCTTGTATTTAAACATGTTCTTATTGTACTTAATTTTGTGTTCCAGTTGTGGTGGATGTTGATGATCGACCAGTTTGCGTTGAAATCTGTGATACTGCGGGTCAGGTAAGGAGTAAATATTTATTTTGATTATGTTTAAATTAAATTGAGTTACTATTATATATATTTTAAGGTGTTATTTCCATATGACCTCATCAAAATAATACTGCATCAAAATATTTCACTTCGTATAGATTATAAATGTACATATATCTTTTTATTTGACAGAATTAAATAGGCACAGATATAAATTAAATAGATTTGCAGAATTACATAGCCTTTCAAAAATATTATCGTTGTCACTTATCTCTATTACAAAAGGAATTAAGCTTCATTTGTATTTGTCTCATCAATGTTGATTGTATCTTAAGACCACATGAGTAAAAAATAACAATTTTGCAAGTCTATTGCGGTCGGAAGTTAAAACGTAAGATTTTAAAATATTTTTGATTTACAATTTTTTTTTTTTATATACACACTAAATTAAAATATTTTTTACATTAAGATTCTCACAGTAAAAAACGATCACACATTGCTATTGTATCACCTGCTTCGCAACTGCCAGAAATCCCACGTTCGCACTGAAAAAGCACGTGCATCATTGTCATTGAATGGACCGATTATATTTTTTTAATTTCTATTACAAAGTTTTGTGTTTCTCACAGTTTCTCTACCTGAAATAGGGCTGCTATTTTATAATATACCATTCATTGCTTCCGATAGCTTGGTAGAAAATAAGCGAAATTGTTGTAAGGTTTATTTACTTAAAGAGCGGATTGAAACAGAGTGTCTTTCACGCAAGGATCCCTGAATCCCGCAAGAAATGTGAGTTGTATCCCACATATTGCAGGGTGAATTTGCGAACTTAGTGTTAAGACACTCTGTTCCATTCTCCACTTTCCGCTGAATTTTAGGCATTGAGTGTTGAGTGGCGGGACTCAACGCCGCGCTTTGCCTTGTTACCAGACGAACAATTAAAACATTAAAAATTTTAATAGAAAATATTCAATAATTCATTTTCTCGAGTCGAACAGTGGATCGAACCCACAACCTCTCGTCCTGCCGTTTAAAGTCACACGCTAGTGCCGCTGCGCCGCTACAGCGTGAATCTAAAATATATATGTATTTATTTAGGGATATACTATTTTATATACTTATAAAACGTACATATTAATGAGTTCTGCTCATTCTTATAATGATTATACATTTATAATCTACATCCAGTTTTTATTAATATTTTTAAATTCAGAAACATGGAACGCTTCACAATACAACTTATAACCTGCGCCTATTAATGTCTATCAAAATCGGCGAAACAATTATGTTTGAATAAAAATCCAGTGAAATTAAGAAAAATAAAACTTTTTTCTCTTATTATCTTACATCGTTAAACATTTTATCTTTGGGGCTTATTAAGGCTTAACTTTGAAATTTATTACAGATAATGACTTATCTAAATCATGTGACATTTTTTTTTGTAAAAATCAAACACCTAGGGCAAATTTAAAAAAATAGGGCCCGTCTTGGCACAGGTGCACGACGGGCCCTATTTTTGATGGAGTAAATGGGACAGATGGTGGGTTCAATTCTGACTCGAGGAAATTAAATATTGACTTAATTTTATATATTATTTCATTTCTTCGCTCTGGGAACAAAACAAAGAACGGTGTTAACCCTACCTACCCTGCTATGTGCAGACACACACTGTATGTGTGAAGCTAAAAAAATATGTTACAAAGTAAATTGTTAGTGAAACGTAACTTTTTTAAAACAAATAGAAGACGTTATTTCTTAGAAAGTAGCCTGCGAAGATCTTGATAACAGTAGTAATTAGGAATCGTTCTGTTGCTTCTTCAAGGTTGCGCACTGTGAACGATATAAACAGTATACCTACTTATTACATTAAGAGGGTTCTCTTAACTGTGTAACACTGTGTTTCCTAATTTAACATTTTTCTTTTATGGTTTAAAATATAAACAGAAAAAAATTAAAAACAATTTTTAAAAGCAATTTATGGGTTTCTGGGAAACATTAAACGTTTCTCGTTTAATTTGTTTATTAGCCTTTAAAAATCAAATGAAAAAAAAACATATATAAATATATATTTTCTCTTTTAAATATATATTTTCTCTTTTATGTAGGCCATTGAATTGAAAAAATCATTATTTGAGGCATCTAAAAATGTAATTAACCCAACACAATACATTTTTTGTTTGCTTATCGATTCATTTGTGCGTTTGTGCACGCTTATCTCAGAAATGGCTTAACCGATTTATATGCAATTTTTACTAGTGTCCCATTAGTATAGGTATGTTGTTTTATTTGGATCGGTTCCTCAATACAAATGGTACATCATATAACGCTTTTTTTTTCGACAAAAATTGCTACACCAACTGCAAACTGTTTCATTGTATTAGATGAAATTTAATTTTAATTAGTAAATAAATGGTTGTGCATATCGGGCGGGCGAAGTTGCGAGCAGGTCGCAAGTTCATATATAAAATCAGATCAAATCTTCGACGTATACTGGCATAAATATAGCAAATATAAAAGCGACGACAGGTTGTGGGTGAGAATGAGGAACGGAAGTGTCTCAGTGGGAAGGGAGTGTTAGTGCTCACTAGGTTCTCTAGTTTAGCCTATCCTGCCATGTGCGTTATACAGCGTAAAGCTGAAAAAAAATCATTGTATCATCATATTTTATTTTATTTGTTCATTATATTACAGTAAATTTAAAGCTTGTAGGACGATTTTGACTCGGGGCAATGAATTATTTTTATTATCTTTTTCAGGTAAGATATAGAGAGTTTCATAGTTGCGATAGTTAATTCCTTTATCCGCAATGCTTCGACTCCGGACAAAGAGTCTACTAGGGCACTAGATTCGTTACACTACCCTGCTGTTGAATACAGATTGCAAGGGACCATGTACATATCTGACCTCCGATTTTGAAAATCTCAAACTCTGAGGAAACAATCAGACAATGAAAATGTTATCTCAGTTTCATGATTTTATACTTATACTACAAAAAAAATATTATGGCTGTTAAATGTTAATGTAAGAATCAAATGGACGATATCTTAATTAGTGTAGCTTTATATCCTATTTAATTTTAATTATTGATATTTTCTATGTGATAATATGTATACATTAGTGTCAGACTATTAGAAGAACTTTACCATAAAACGGCTATAAACTCATAATATTATTACTAATTTGACAAATGCTTAACAAAGTAATAACACTTCCTAAAGTAAGAAAGATTTCCTAACAAATTGGCAATTTTATGTTCTTGTCTTTTAACACTTAAAGTATACCATAAGGTACAACACTTAGCTACAATATCTCCTTCTAAGGTAAATTGTTCTTTAAAAGATAGAATAAGCAATAGGTAAATGGCAAAGCGCGGCGTTGAGTTCCGCCACGCAACACGCAATGCCTCAAATTCCGCGGAAAGTGGGGAACGGAAGTGGAACGGAGTGTCATAACTCTTTAATTATTCTTTATATAAAAACATATATTTTCAAACACCACACAACTGATATAAAAGGCTCGACTAAACACTGAAAAATCATCTTTTCAATAGCGATAAACTAAATTAGGCCTCGGTGACATTTGACGTCTAAATGAGGTTAATGTTAGGAAGAGGATACATTAAAATAGCGAGGTGTAACAGCTTAATCCCTTAATAGACGCAAGCAGGCTTTATTGCCTTATAAAACGTCGAAATATATTAAAGTACATTCCTCGAAAATGTTCCCCCGACAGTATTAATTGGATATATGCTGTAAATTATAGCATCAATGAATTAATTTATGAATATTATCAATATATGTAGAGGTGGTAATAAAGCTGTGGAACGAGCGTGTGACTGTAAACATGACTATTTTGGATTCGATACTTCGATCAGGATAATAAAAAATCAATTATAATGAAATAAATATCAGTCTTCGCTTTGGCAACACAGGGCAGCTTTTGGCGTTTTGCTACGCAACTACTTTCTCTCTGTCTACCACGCCTTAGGTAAGATACAACGTAACGCTAAACAATATCAAGATCGAGATTATTTAATGTTCATCTTCAACTATAGGATTAAAAGATATTTAAAAAATATATTTAGCACTCAATGGATTCATCGTACATGGATTCACCTTATGGGTATATAAGTGTGTCGTTGCAGGATGAGAAGGTCCTCGCGACCTCCTATCCGACCGACTCCTGAGCTGATGTAGTGGCCGCTAGTCACCCAAGCTGGGCCTCCTCTGGGTAACCAAGGGTCTCACCCGGGTAGGTTGACCGCCCTGTCAGCACAGGTTCATCCTCCCTGATACCCCGACTCCCAACCTCACCATCGAGGTAATAACTACAAGGACCCCCAAAAGTCCAACCCCAAAGCCGCGCCTATATTGATAGGCGCCGAATGACACCTACGGCAAGAGGGCTCTAGCCTTGATGCCGTCACCCCTCTCCCCCTTAGGGGGTCGAGAGAGAAGAACACTCGAGCTGAGAAGGTCAGAACACTGCCGGGAGCTGGCCACTAAAATATAGTTCTAAGGGGCCCCTATAACCTTAACGCTTACCTCTATTATCCGGCCTCGAATTACGACGGTAGAGAGATGCTCTAATAGGTATAAGAGCATGTCTCTGTCGTCCCAATTACCAAATTCGAAAAAGCCTGAAAGGTGAATAAGGAGATAGACCGATCGTGATTATCTCGGCAAACCCTCTCATGTTAAATAATGAAAAATAAATTAAACTAAAAAAATCTTTTTATAAATTTACTTTTATTGAAAAGATAAGTAGTACTTACTAAACGCATATATAATATACGGAGGATCAGACTAATAAAATTTCTTGCAAGAAACAAACTTTTGCTATTCCATAAACTTAATGTGACATTTCAGTTATTATATTATGGTTTCTTATTCAGTAAAACTTTGTTCTTAAAAAGCATATCTTATTTTATATTTTATTATTCATCTATACAATTTGGAGTGCAACAGATTGTGGGTTCGATTATCTCACTCGAAGAAATTAAATATTTAATATTTTCAAATTAAATATTTAATGTTTCAACGATTAAAAATTGAGAACAGAACGAAGTATCCTAACACCAGATTCCCAAGCTCCCTCTGTCTACCCTGTCATGTTTGAGGTACAGCGTAAAACCTTTAACATTAAATTATAATAAAATCACAATTGATAACTCTTAGTAGATACATAGCCATACGTACTTATAAATTCTCTCTGAACGCTTACTTATTAATCTCCACCAACAGTTACGCGTTAAACGTGTGACAGTGATTTGCAAAGCACTGTTATTATACTATAAACAACATGCAAGTTAAAATTACGCTGCGCAAAATTAGTGAAATTATCTTTAAGACCATTTATTTGGACTTCAAGGAACGATAAAATCCGTGTTAACATAAACTTACAAATCGTAATTATAATGCAATTGATGTTTGCTACGGTACACACAAATGTACAAGATATAATTTAATTACAAAGTATTATTGGTAATTATTTATAGAATGCATAGATATTTATCAACATACTAAGTAGTGTAACAATTTCACTAAGTACATACATACACACAGTTACCAGAATGAAACGTTAACATAGAAGAAACTAACAACTTTAACCCGTAATAATGCAAAATGTATTTGTGTTTGGTTTAATTAAAACCACAATTAAAACAATAGTAAGCATAAAATTTAAAATAAAAGTAGAATCCTTACACAAAATAAAAACATGTTCCAATCTAAGCAATTATTGTAGCTCTTAAACTTAATAATCTGCGATGAACAAGGCTAAAAAAACTATAGCTAAATCCGTTCATTCATTAAGGAGCTATGGAGTCACAGACACACATACTGACACGTCAAAATTGAATTTGAATTTGAATATTTTTTTAAATGTAAAACTATATAAAGAGTTTTACATTTAAAAAAATATTCAAAATATTCAAATACAATGTATAAAATTTTTCCAGACATAGTACAGCTCTTCCCAATTTTTAAATTTACTCATACATGAAGTAATTGAGTTGAGTACTTACATATATCGCGATATGACGTTTCAAGGACTTGTATCCCACTAGAATGCACTTTGGATTAATATATCCTGCCTCGCAGTCTATATCTACAATGCTAACCTTGCTCTTCCTGTCATTGCGTCCGTGTATGCCGATTTCGATCTTGATGGATCATGCACATTGAAAATGTTTGCTTAAAAAACGTAATGGGATGTAATAGACAACTACTACACTATATTTTATGTAAAAGTTTAATCTGAAATAGGCCGACTAAATATCATACATTTATATGTTTTAATTTATCAACCATTTAAAAAAAAAACTATTATTCGAAAAATTGACAATTTTAATATATGCATCTAGTTTAATGTTTTGTATAAATATAACAGAATGTCGGTTAACGTCTATATAATTGTTTGCAGTTTTCTTCAGATTGTGAGTGTTAATGAACGATTGTGTACGTTTAGTTTAGTATTACAAAGCAGAATACCATCCGTCGTGGCACCCAAAAATGGATTTTCAATTGTTAGTGTGTTAGAAGCAACTTTCACTGGACTGTGGACAGTTTAGTTACCGTTTACACTCTAAATTGTATTGTACTCGCATAAATAATCGTGACTCATTTGCATATATGATTAGGTAAGATAAAAATCGTAGAGGACAGACTTTAATGTGAAGTGGCTATCGATGTTACATTACTCCATTTTCTTCAACGATTTTTGTATACATAACAGAGCATTCATTATTGTCTTCTTCTCTAGATTCAGAAATCTATTGTCCTGGTTTTATGTTACCAGAATGAGATAGAATCCACTGCTATCGCCTACGCATGCAGGCCAAAATGTGAACCACCATGGTGCTTTCAGTAGTTTATTATTGTAGTAAAACTATACTAAGTTAAAAATAAATAAACTTTCTCAATTATCCTTCATATAATAACATCACAGTAAACAATAACTGTATCCTGAGTCAATATTAATAAAATGTTGTAGCATATTATATATTACGAAAACTGACCACAAGTTGTCAGAATATCTAATGAAGTTATTTTAGGCGTAATTAATAATACTATGTATTAATTTATAAGGATAACAGTTTATATTTTAGAAATGAATAAATTAATTAAGGGTGGACGATTTAATCCTGAAATATGCTGGTTGTGTCGACAGCCAGAAGGAATATTTTCTTGTCTATTTATGATTAGCTAGGTAGATTAGCTTTCATAATTAGGAATTTAGGTGAATGATGCATAGTAAATACAAGCGACCCGCCCGCGGCTTTCGCCCGCTTGATTTACACTATTTTATTTACTAATTTCAATCACTTCCCAGTCCTAGTAACATTATAACTTTTAGGACCATAAACTAAAAACTAAAATTTCGGCTAAATTAATAAAAATATTGTAGCAACTTCGTCGAACTAACTATTTTAAATTGAAGTGTTTTTATTTATTAATCAATTAAAACAGAACAAACACTAAATGTTGAAGGAAGATAGGCAAAATGTAATAGTTAAAGCTGACTTCAAATCTGTTTAGCCTTCCCTGAGATTAGTTCAAACAGACATTTGTTTAAAAAATATATACTATTTTGGGCCCTATTATATTATTAAATGTCCCTCACAAAATATTTTTAAATATATCTTCCACGTAGAGTAGTAAGTATAGATGATGAGTAACTGTGGCTGTTGCAACGCAGGGGCGTCATTTCTGATTTTATATGCGGTTGTTGTGGATTCTTATAATTAAGAGAATGAACTTTTGATTTTATTGCTTTGGTAATTTTAAAATAATCTCAACGTTAATGTCCGCCACGAGACTTATACAGTCTTGCAAATTAAGTGGAAACTAAGGAACAAAATCTCATAACACTAGGTTACTTCTGCCTACTCACCTTACTGTATTATAGAGGATACATCATAAAACTAACAAAAATTACAACCATTAAAATTTAAAAGCTAATAGAAATGATCATAATTAAATTCTTCAAATTATATATTTTCAGGACTCCATGTCTGAACTCCGCGAGCTCTGCTACCCCGGCACTGACGTGCTGATGCTGTGTTTCTCTATAGTGCGACCAGAGACGTTCCGATCAGTCGCCGAGCGGTGGACGCGCGCTGTCGCTAGTGTGAACGCACCCTTAATACTTGTTGGTACTCAATGTGATTTGGCACTGGACGGTCGAGTGATACAAACGTTAAGGGTAGGTATTATCATAATAAAATATGTTTTTTTTAGTAATTTAGCTTGTAATTGTAACTATATACTACATTTGTTTCTTTAGTAATTTAGTTTGTAATTATAAGTATATATACTTTTATACTTGCTTACATAAGAGCACGTTACTACCTACCACTTAACATATTCTCTTGTAAAATAAACAACTTTTTTAAAGTGTAATTCATATAAGTAGGCATATATTAAACAATATCGTGCATTACTTAGCTATTTTCTCGATGTCATAAATAAACTATGTTATTAACTTGCCGTTAGCTGACACAGAGAAGTAAAACTTCAATCAAATAGGTTCTCTCCGACGAGAGTCAGATATTTTTTAAATTTCGTAATAAGTATTTAAAAAAAAATGTTTATAATTAATTTATTTTGTTTACTGTAAGAAAGTATCTTAATAGATAAATTAATAATAACGAAGAAAGTATCTTAATAGACAAATTAATTTGTGGACAAGAAGATAAACGGTAATTAAAATGAGTTCGTTACTATAATTATAAGGACAGATAAATCGTATATAATGAAAAGAACAAATAAAAGTATGTGTAAAAGTTTTGTAGTATATTAAATGGAAAATATCAAATTAGGGATAAATAAACCATAGCTATATATTACAAGTTAAAATAACATATTATAAAATAAATAAGTTAATGGTATATATCATTCAGCTATAAACTCATTTAAAAAAATCTTTCTTGAATGGAAATAAGATAAAAGTTATTTCTTATCATAATTATGAATCGGGGTTGCGAAAATAACAGTCAATGCGGGTGGAACGTGTACCTATATATAATTTATAATAAGGCCGTTAAGTTTATTCTTTCTTATAAGGCTAGATCAGACAGCTAGTCTAGGTCTCTCTATTTTTTCCGTAACATTTTTTTTATCTAAATTACCTATATTACTTGTCTACATATCTTAAAAATCATCATGCTTTAAACATCACCATTAAATACATAAACAATTAACCCTATCTGTAACTAACCTAACCTAATCGTATTCACAGAATCAATCTCATATAGTGTAGTAGTACATAGCAGTTTTCTTGTAGATTTACAAGTCTATGGCATACCCGTGGATGTGTCCTATAGACACATCCACGGGTTGCAACGATAAAAAAGAATTCTAGTATTTGCAACAGCTCTATGAAATTATACCTTAATATGACACAAAACTTTTTGTTATAATTAATTCTAGGATATAAAATAAATTTTATAATTTAAAAATTACAGGCTCGTGGTGAACATGCAGTTACAGAAATGGAAGCGAGGACTCTAGCTGCCAAAATTAATGCAGTATACGTAGAAACTTCTGCCAAAACAAGGAAACAATTGAAAGACGCATTTGACGCCGCTATTTTAGCTGGACTGCCAGTGATACACAGTAAACGGCCTCTTTGGAAAAAGTTATTATGCATAAATTGAATGATCAGAAAAAAAATCTATATTAAAAAAATCTAAAAATATAATATGGAACCCTTAGATCGTCGTCTAAATGAAATATTATAAATGAATTTAATAACTTTCGCTACAGATGATAATACTTCCAAAGCTTAGTTAGTATAGAAGTTTTGTAGTAAATAAGATGTTAGGAAGAATGTGTAATGTCTGTGCCTTATGACTGATGCAAGGAAGAACGTTATAAATATATTAGTTTTGATCTTAAAACTTAATTGTTGATATATGAATATAATTTTAACAAGGTTTCAATTCAATTTTAATATGAAATTAATTAATACGGAAAATAGAAAAGGACATTCAACCAGCTTACAAAATATACAGCAATCTAAAATCAGTTCTTTTGTTTTTTTGCGAAAACTCTGTGGAAAGCATGTAAACGTGTAATTGTCGTATACATTTTATTTACACTACTGTTTTTATTAAGAGGTAATTATTTTAATTTGTCTATCTGAAAAAGTATTGTTAAAAAAATCATAACAAAATTATTTGTACAGTATAAGTAGATAATTATAGAATTAATGAATTATATGTTCATTGTTACATAGTTTGTATATAGTAAGCTTGAAATATGTAAATGTTGTTTTGATACTCAATACGAACTGATTATTATTATATTTTATTACAATTCTCATGATTTCTTTTTTATTTCAATTAACCCAATATCTCTAACCCGGAGTTTTTGAACATGTTATTTATATTTATAAACAAAAGTGTATAACAAATATATCTATACTTTTAATATATCTATAACTGATTACAGTCTGTACATGGAAGATATATTAAAAAAAATCTTATGTTTATTAACTCTGTTCCACTTCCGTTCCCGGGTTCCCTCTGCCTACTCTGCCCCGTGTGGGATACAGCGTGAAGCTAAAAAAAATGTTTATTAATGGAGTAAGGTCATAATAATATTTTATTTTTTTTAGTTACTTTGTCTGTTGTGTTTGTATGCACTAATCGCAGAAACGGCTACTAAATTTCAATGCAGTTTTCGTTATTGTATTTTGCTAACCTTCCTTCAACATTTTATAATAATTAAAATAATTAATTCGATAAAATTACTCATTTTTTTTATTGAATTAGCTGAAATTTTAGTTTTTAATGTATAAATAATGTCCTAGATGTAATAATTAAATTAGAATAAGAAAGTTATTGAGATTATTAAAGAAAAAAGTATAATTCAAGCAGGCGAAGCCAATTTAGCAAATGTTTAAATTAACTCGACAATACATAATAAACTATTACCATTGTTAATATAAATTTATCAGATTTCGTTTGTTTTTTACAAAAAAAAATTCCTTTTTGTACTAGTCTGATTAAATAATAATAAATATGTTCCATCGTATTTGTCCGAAAATCAGAAACTTCTCGTGTTTCCTGCGTTTTTAACTTTCTATCCATTTTGTGAAACCCATTGCGCTTATTTAGATTATTCATTTCATACCAAATTAAAATATGTAAATAACCTCTTGGAAAATGAAGCCGTAAAAATTACAATGGCGTCATAAGACTTATTGTCGTAATTATCTAGAAGCTTAATACAAACATACGAAATACAAAAAAAACTTAAGCCTGCTGCCTATTGAAGTACTGCCTCGTTACTACTGCGTGCGTACTACAGCTACCATGCAAAGCAAGGCGTAGTTCATTATCGACTATTGCCTATACATAGACCTAATTTGAGTTCGTTATATTATATAACTGAAAAAAATAATAATATGTTTAAAGAATATATTCAACTGGTCATTAATGTAACGACTAAGCGTAATTTTATTTAAGCATTTTTTTATCTACTCTTTTTCGATGTGCTATTTTTATAGGGCATTTATACGCTTGTAAAAGTTTGCCGAGCACTAAACAATGTAAGTTTTCTTAATCTTCAACGTGTAGACACTTCATTTTTGTCTTGGCTGGTGATTGCTTTCGAGAGTTTCTCGCTGATCCCGTCCAATGTCGGTTTTTGAACACAGACCAAAGGAGTTTGTCGCAAGCATTTGCGTCGTGTTTACATGTTTTGCTCACGAGTTCGTACCGAACACATGTCTGTCACGGCTCTTTATCTCTGCATTACTATCCTATATATATATTTGGTCAACTGCGTCTTAGCAATGATCATTTAGTCAAATAATGAAACTAAGGAATTGAAAGAAAAAAATAAATTTAGTAGAAACCTAAGTTTTTCTTTTGGTATTAATAAGCTGAGAAAATTTAAAAAGTTATTTTTTATTCTGCAATACACAAAATATAAATATATTCTTTATTTTGAAATAAGTAATACATATTTTATTTTTTTTAGTTGCATCAACAAAATATGCACCAGCAGTCTGATTATGCTTATCAACTACACCTTTTAAGTACTTATTGAAATTGAAATAAAATACTCCAATTCTGACTCTGATAACTTGGCTTCGATTTCTATACGCTATATCCGTTACATCCTTTACTTATAAACGGTAAATGGCGTCAAATATATAAAATATCATTCTTAGCTTTTATTAATAACTCAAAATAAATTAAGATAACACATTTGAAATCTATGAAAATACATAAATTTATTTCAATATGCAACTTAAATTAATTTAACCTAATATGTTGTATTCCTTTTATGGTTTTTTAATTAATGCCAAGATGTTCTTCTCTTGATATTTAACCTTTTTTTATTATATCAAAATACATTAAAGCTTATGCAAAAGCTGAAAAAAAAATAATAATATTCATCTATCCTATCTATCCATCCAATATCTGTCATGTTTGCCTCTCAGGTCTTCACAAGAGTAAATGACAGCCAAGCGTTTGTCATGGGTTAAACATATAACTTTTATCCAACTTCGACAAGCGTGTAAGCTATGCATTATAGGTTTAAAGGAATACAATGCAGTATTATTTATTAAAAAATTGCGAATGCCCTTCACCTTTCGGTTAATTTCTTGTTTCCGGTAGTCTGAGGATTGTTTGAAAACCGATTTATATAGCAAAAAATAGATTTAAATAAGCTACGAGATAGTTATACAATGATAGTACTTTTTTTGGATTTCTCTAAATATTTTTATTCTTTTTAAATGGTAATTACGCCCTTGCTTTATATTTTATTTATTCAGAAAAAAAATAAGACATTTTTAGTTTTTTTTTTTCTTTTCATTTGAACCACTGTATAATTTTAAGAACATTTTCTTGATAAGTTCACTTTCTATGTAATTTATGTCAAGCTCGTAGGTTCTATTTTGGCTACGTTCCACTAGGCGTCCAAAATGATCAAAACGCTCATTTAGCCGTTCCACATGCCGTCCACGGTCGTCGCGGTCGCGGCGAAAACGTCACCCATGGCGTCATGACTAACGCTCACGCGACCCAGGTCGCGAGGTGAGTCGTTGTGAGCGTTGGGAAAATTAGCGGCACTTTCAAAACGAAACGCATCAAAACGCCTTCAGAGGTAAATATAATTATATGAAACAAGCTTAAAAAATAATTACAGCTTATAATCAATACAATGATATACATTTTTCCTAGATTGCCGATAACTTTTATTTAATGCGGAAAGACATATTTAGTAGATGTCAATTTTAATAATATTTTGACGTAGGATAATTAAATACAACACTAATTATCATTTTTTATTCAATATAAATCAATGTAATCAAATTCAGTAATTAATAAATAATTATTTAAATTTATTTTTATGGCTTACAGATTATATATATATATATATATATATATATATATATATATATATATATATATATATATATATATATATATATATATATATATATATATATATATATATATATATATATATATATATATATATATATGCTTATTGCGCTATACGCTCAAAACACACCAAAGTCCGTTCCACTTGAATTTATGACAGTAACGCCCACAGGCAAGTGGAACGGGGAAAAATTGTGATCGTGAGCGTGATCATTTTCATAGCTAGTGGAACGCACCAAATCTTTTATAGTTTGCATAAAACTATTACAGTGTTACTACAATCTGTAGAGCAAAAATGAATGTCACAAAGATTAGTTGATTAAAAAATTATACTAATGGCAATTCAAACTTTAGACTTCACAGTTGACAGAAGGCAATCTGTCAACATTTATAATGCAAAACGCGCCAGTTTTATATTATTATTATTTTAAATAGTATAAAATATACTAATTATTTCACAATGTCAGAAGAAGATCATCAGCCAGAAATAGATATTTCTGATATTGTAGATGACTCCGAGCCGTTTCTTGAGAGCGAATATAGATCAACAGAAATTACCGACTCCGAATTAAGCCTGATAAAAGATTCTGAAGAACAGAACAGTTCGGAAAAGAAAACACAAAATGTTAATAAAGCAGAAGTAATTCGTTCTACTAAACTCCCTATAGCACGAATAAAAAATATAATGAAAATGGATCCAGACGTTAGTGTAGTGAATGCAGAAGCAGTTTTTTTAGTAACAAAAGCCACGGTTTGTAATTTGTTTATCAGTATATTTCTTAAAAGTATGTAAAGTTATAAAATAATTTAGTCTTCCATAAAATAATGTTAACTTACTCTTACAATTTTCGCAGGAAATGTTTTTAGAAACAATTGCAAAAGAAGCATATGCATATACAGCGCAGCATAAAAGAAAAACAATTGCTAAAAAAGATTTAGATGTAGTGATTAATAAAGTTGATTGTCTGTGCTTTTTGGAAGGTGCTATGGACTTTTAAAAATTTCAATTTTGAGTTTATATAATCTTGTATAATATACGCAATATGTGCCTTTTCTTACTAATAATATAAACATAAATATTGCCAAAAAATATCTTTCAAAGTGAAGAACTTTTGTGTATTTTAATTTATTTTTAATGAAACAGTTTTGTTTTTTGTATTTCTATATTGTTTACTAGATTTTACCTGAAGTTCCACCCGCATAGGGAAATATCTAAGAGCTATACACATTCCAAGAGCCTGGTAACTTTGACCACAAACAATGTGTTATATTAAACCATTAACCTGCAGTAATACTCTAAATAAATCGACTAAATCAGGCAATTTATGGTATTTTTTATCAATTTGAATCAGTAGATTCTCATATTAAAGTCAATCATCGGTAAATATGTGATATTTAAGTTAAATATTTGAAGTTATATATAAATATGCTTTCCATTATTTTTGTATTTATCATTTCAATTATTTATTTTTCCTCTTCATACATTTCCTCACTATCAGATAGCCTTGGGGTATAGGTTGCCTATGTCTCCATCCACTTAGTTCTATTTAAAGCAGTGTGCCTCCCAGTAATTCCTGCATGCTTTTTGATTTCATCTTCCCATCTTCTAATTTGCGTATGCCCTCTTACTCCGTCCCGAGGATACCAAACAGGTACTTTTCCCCCCATTTCTATTTATTGTTTCTAATAAGACGTAATGAGCGCTTTATGACCTTGGCGTGAAGTTTATAGAAACATTGATCAAGAAGCTTCAATCCATTCAGACATAAAAACAATGATACCTTACGTAGAATCGTAGAACCTATCATAAAAAATATGAAGATTTTTACTAAAAATTAATAAAAATGATCACATTTCGATGAACCACTCGAAAATGGTAAAATAAATGAAGCACAATGTCTTAGTAAAAAGAGAGAAATGGAAATATAATTAAGACAAATTATAGAAAAATATACTAAAGACCAGCTTATATTATAGCTACAGCGTTTTTGTTAATTCTGTAAAACTTACGACTCTTTGATACACTCACAGTTTCGTAAACCTTTAAAAGAAATGAGAGCACAAATATATAAGAACTATATAAAATGTTTATAGACTCATTTCAGCTTTTAGGTGTAGGAGAGTCACGTTGTCAGCAATGGCAACACGCATGGCCAGTCTACCGGATTATTACCACCCCCGGCATTTAAAACTGGCGTTAAGTAGTGGCTTCGGCCTTTGAGTTTCGCATTGGGTAATGCCGGGCCCCGGAGCCCATCCACCTTAAAGGGCGGCATCGCTTCTGTAGCTCCTTTGGAGTTGTAGGGCTGTGGGCTACGGTGATCACTTACTATCAGGTGACCCGTACGCTCGTTTGCCGTGTCTTGTCCATAAAAAAATGCTTATATTTGAGTAGAAAAGATAGGAAATATGTTCGTTATACAAAAACTTGGTAACCCACCATCACCTACACTCTTTCTGGCCGTACTTGAATTATCCTAAGGGATCTTGAATGGGGAGACAAGGGCATCACTATAAATGACCGTACTCTAATACACTCACGAATGGCTGATGACATTGTATTATTAGCAAAAACATCAGATGGCCTAAGCAAGATTAATGATTTAGCGTCAGGAAATGCAAAGGCCGGTTTGAAAAAAAAACCGGTAAAAACAAAATTTGTGACCAATGGCAACAAAGATCCTGTAACTTAGGGATATATTTATAATGTTGACGAACACATTTATCAAATTATGTCTTCAGAAAGAAGACAATGAAAGTAGAGAAGCTGAAAAAAAACATGTGATTAGCTGGAAAAATTACAGAGGCCTAAAAGAAATAATAAAAGACAAGAACCTACCATCTCAACAAAATTAAACTATGCATGCCTGTATTGACATATGGGAGTGAACATGCAGTTTTACAAAAAACAACGAAAAATCTCTCCATCTGCCAACATGCCATGGAAAGGTACCATTAGTAGCAAAAGCAAGCTCCAGGATATAATGTTGAAAATAGGAGATAAAAGTGAAACTTAGGATTTTGTGTAACTTCAACGGTTTATACATCACATACTTCATATGCTTTTAAAGAATATCGTATTGATAACAGTGTTTATTATTGCCAGAACTAACTAACAAAAGTTCTTTGTATCGAATCTTATATATTATTTTATTTCGTCTTCGACCATATCCCATATTCGGCACTCCGTTACCATCAAGACCCTTTTCCGTCAAATTGTTGAACCATTGAGTGCTGCCAGAGTTCAACTGCTTTGCCTCATGAAAATATTAAATATTTTATCTCCTTGGGTAAGAATAAAACCCACAACCCGCCGTGCTTACTACACTTTACTACATTTTTATTGTAGCTTACAGTCGCACGCTGACGCCTGCGCTACGGCAGGAATATTTTTATTTCTAATATCTGATTGTTTTATTATAGATATTTTATTATAGATTAATAGATGTAGGTGTTCATTTATATGGATAATAGGTATTGTATGGAACTCTATAGCATCCTTGGTGTGTTGATCTTTTGGACTACTCTTTACTCTGTTATTGATTACATTTTATTATATACCCAATAAGAGTTCTAGATTTTTTTTTAAAATAGCATCAAACTATTGTGTTTTTGTGTCAACTTAGCAGTTTATCAGATATGGCTTATAATTTATATAAAAAAATATATTAATCATGGCACAAACTAACTTTTTAATGTATATATAATTGTGAAACAGTTTATAAATTATCATTTATAAAACTTTACAGACTAACATTTGAAATGTGTTTCAAGTGTGTTTATAAAACTTGTGTGATTGCTTGCTTGTGATTCTAGAAGCAAACTGCAGTAGCCCAGTAGAGGTATATTATTCTTCATCAGAAGAGTTCTGTAAGAAAACAAAATTATTTTTTTAACATATTGCTCATTTCATCTCGTATATCATGCTCTATACGGGAGGCAGAGAAAAGCTAGAGATAAGAAATTCCATCTGCCAATTGCGTCAATTTTTTGAGACATTGGCTTCTGAGTAGTGGAACTTATCTTTGCTCTTTATCTTATTAGCAGATCCGCGTAAAATCAAAACCATTACTGTCACGTTGTGTTGCGGCATTACGATTTACCGACTTTTGTTATGATTGTTTTTTTTCAACATCATACTTTGTCTTGCGGCAATACTCGCGGCAGAGCGGAAACATTTAAATAATTCATCGTATCGAACCCACAACTATCACGCTTACAGTGTTTTACGTTTACGTGTGTCATGTGCCACGATGGCACAGTGGCTAGCGTTGAGTGAATAAGAAATAAAATATATATTTCATAGACACAAATGACTCCTGAGGAAAGAATAGGAAAATGTAGAAATAAAGTGTTGAAATGATTTTTTGTCACCTTAAAATATAAAAACATGAGCATACCCTTTTTTAGTTCGACAATAAATGCCAGATGCAATGACTCTTAAACTAGATGGTAGAAACTTCATTGATGACAAATCTACAAATTGATCTTCAGCTTCTAAGTTCATGATACCTAAGATGACCGGTGCATCCCGTAGTATTCTGAAATATTCTAAAATTAACTATTATAAAATAATAGGAAATTATATTTATAGGATTAATATCTTAAAAGTATTCTACGGCATAGGGATCTATTATGTTTTATCATACCTAATGACAACCAGAACAGATTCAGAAATTGCTCTGGTTTCCAAGTCCCCATATTGTAATGCTGGTGTTTTTCTAGCAGCTACAACATCTTTAAAAAACTGTAAATTGTTTTTAATGAAAGTTTATATTTTTATTAAATACCGTTTTTTTAAATACTATACTTAATTTTTAAATTAAAATAGCAAGTAGAATAATGAAAATTTTATATAAATATAATGTAAATACCCCAAATATGGACAGTTTAAGAACAAATTTGTGATATTTGCGAAATCCAATTATCTACCAATATAGTGAAACTTTAGGTACTAAAGATACTACTACTAAAAGTGTAAAGTCTTGTGCTTGTTCAACATGTCTGTTGAGTTACACGTAAGATACTGCAATTGCTTTTAATTTAATTAACAAATAAAAAATATCATTTGTTTTCACCGGGCACGGACAGCAAAAAACCAGTTATAGACATCCAGTAATGGACATGACCTAGTCATGGATACCCAGTAATGAACACCTAGTAAATGACGAATCTAGGATGAATATCAAGTAGTAGAAGGAAATTATTATAATGAAAATAAAATGCAATAGAAACATTTTATTGCATTTTAACCAATATTTATCCTTATGTAATATATATATATATATATATATATATATATATATATATATATATATATATATATATATATATATATATATATATATATATATATATATATATATATATATATAAAATATTGGGCAACAACATTCATAATTATATTATATAGGTATACTGGTATATAGGTTTGGTACCACATTTTTGTCTACTTTCTCAGGCCATTCGTAGGAGTTTCCTGTTGAAAATGTCATCGTGCTTACTTCAAAATTGTTTTTATTTGTATTTTCAATGACTCTATGAAAAAATTGCCCCTCGTATAAAACGGTGCGTCATCTGACTCCGATTCTTTAGATAGGACCCTGTCATATCATTTCGGCGTAAGTTATTTCAGTTTCAGAAGACTCAGAGTTATTTTTTTGTTTTTTTGTCACTTTTCTCTTTATGTTAATGTTGAGCTTCTCAAGCCTTTTTTCTTCTCTTTTTTGGCGCGGAATTCCTTTTCATCTATTTGTTTCCTTTTCAATTTTTTTTTGGAATTGTGGGTTTTCCATGCAGGGCTTATTATTGTAAATGGTATTTTTTCTTTTAATTTGCGCTTCTTATTTTTTGTTGTTTCATTCTTTTCGGGCCAAAATAAATTTCGTTTAAGAGGAATCACATAGTTTAAAGGTTCAGAAAGAAAAGTTTTAATACGTGTGTTGTGGCTGCAATGAGCAATTTCTCACATATCTACTTGTCTTACGTTTACGGGAATTGTTTGAATTTCTTTAGAAGCCTCATTGACATTTGAGTTATTCGTTTCTAGTACAGGATTTGACTTATCAACCGAAATTGTGAAAGTTGACTGTTCATTGGACAAGTGTGAAGAAGTGCCGGGTTCAGAATCGTCTGTACTACAAGACAAAACAAGGGTTGTTCGAATTTCTTTCGGTAAAGCCTTGGCATTTGGAGTTTTCGATGCTGTTTTGAGATTTGAAGACTCTTCATTTACTCCGTCAGTTTACTTCGTCACTTTATTATTGGCCCAAATCAAATATAGAAATTGATCTTCATAAAGTTTCTAGCTCAGAGCGACTTTTGTAATACAGATATTTGAATAATCATAGGTTGTCTCTAAAGAAATCTTGTCTAAACAAGATCATTTTAATTTTGTTCTCTAATGTTTTCAAAAAATTATTTTGGTATATAGAGTCTTGACTCTTTTGTCGGTTTTGACTTTTAATTTTGCTCATATCTACGTATTCGGGACCAAATCGGTATAGTTCTCCCGTGTGAAATCTATTTTGTACTGTCTCAGCAGAAAAAATCCACTGGGAAATATTTTAGACTGGAGCAAAATGGTGCTTTCTAAGGACTTGTTCTAAATTTTCCAATTCTTGACCGAGTCTCGCCATGATGACTGCAAAGGCCAGAATACAGCTTATAAGCTATATTTTTGTCAATTAGCCAAGAGTTGAAAACGTTCGTCATATATTCATAGAATGTTCCTGAGCTTATCCATTTATTCTCTGAGCGACCAATAAATAGCCCCGTCGTCAGGAAAATTATCTGAAATTTTTGACGGCATTCTTGCATAGTTAAATACTACCATAGTAGGTGTCAACTCGCCTGCAGCATTTTCTGTAACCAGAACTGTCAGATTTTCTTTGTCGTCGCTGAAAAAGCATACACATTTTTATCTCCTTTTCTAACAAGAACACGTTCTGATTTTGGTTTTAAAAAAACGCACTTACGTCTGTGTTAAGAATCCTTTCAGGATGCTGAAATATTTGAATCAGACCCCTATTTTTAAATCGGTTTCAATCTCCAAAAACTATTTCTCGATATCTTCTTGAGTACCATGATTTCTTGCTGGACATAAATTTTGAGTTACACGCTTAGCTATTAATACCATTTCTTGCCAGGTCTGTTGTTGACAAAAATCAAAAAACCTCTTTCAAGGTTTTTTTATTTTTGTCAACTATTATACGCTGGACACTTTCCAATAAGTCTTCCTTTGATACAGGGATATGTTTATCCATCATTTCTTTGATCCAAATTTCTAAAATGTTTTCTTCTTGTTTACTCAAAATAGTGCTGGGTCCCATTGAGTACTCTATGGGACTTTTACCGGTATTTTTATTGTACAATGTTATTCTAAGTACATTAAATTTTCTGGCTCGGATATCTTTAAGCCTTTTTTAAATGCTTCAATAGCCCGGCCCATTTGTTAGAGCTTTATTTTTTTGGGCGCCATTTCTAATAAAGAAATGAGTATACTTATAAAATTCAATGTTCATAACTGGATCTCTATTAAATACCTAATAAAGGCCACATATGTCCATTATTAGTAGACATCAATATTTTTAATAATTTGCAACTAGCTTATAGTGAAGAATAATAATAGAAGTAAAATTTGTTAGAAATCTAAATAAACGAAAATAAAAACAAGTTTGAAGATTTGTCCATTACTGGAAATATACACCTATATTGCACCAGTTATAAACAACAAAAAAAAAAAGCGACAAACCACTCTGGAATAACAACACTGTGCGTTGTTATTTTAATTTCATGCCTAACTCAACAAGCAAAACATATTCTGATTAGAATAAAGCAAAACAAATTTACAGATGAGTCTTTCTATTTACTGGACCAACAGTTGTCTTAAGAAAAGCCGCTTATATATATTTACTTCACTTTCAACAATTTGTATCTAACCGACCGAATTTTATTAAATGTCAAAATTTGGCAGCTCCATGACAATATTCTGTGCATGTGTATGTATTGCCAATATAAAAAAAACTGGTTCATGTCGTTGTGAATGATTAGTTAATTTTGTGTCCATTACTGGTCTCTTGTCTTTTACTGGCGCGTTTACCGTTTACTACAATTATAACTCACATGATAATGACTAGTGCAATTATTGATCTGTTCCGCAAGATTTAATGTTTTATAATTATCTGTCACTGGCAGCCATGTTGTTTTATTCGTCGAAAAGCCCGCGCTAGTTGAATTATTCCATTGGTACGGTGTCCGAAAACCGTCGCGTGAAACTTTATAGTAATTGATAGGATCTTGTGTGTTACACGCTTTTTGATCTTTTGTGTCCTCCCAGCTTACATACCCGTTCGTCATACCGATTTCATCACCCTTATAATTGTAAACAAAATGTTATGTAATATACAGCGCTTTACAGTAGGACAAATTTTTGATTACGAAGCGGCAATAACTTAAACAAAATGAATTAGCAAACAGCATTGCTGTCATAACATGATTTTCGTAATAAAGTATGGTCTTAGGTTTGCGCCGTATCCGGCATGTCGCAAGGTAGCCATAGGGAGAATCCAGTGTTAAGAACTTCCTTTCTCCATTTTTTGTCTAATGATCGAGACGTACCATTTGACGAAAATCAATATTACTCTTTGTCGTGTTAGCAGAAGAAGGAAATGAAAAGAATTACTCAAAGAATCCAACCGTAGAGCTTCCGGTATTTCTTTTATACTTAAAGATAAAATTTAATATAATAGTTAGATTGATTGCGCATTGACAAGCGCGTGACGGTAACCGACAGGTTGTGGGTTCGATCCCCACTCGAGGAAATGAAATATTTAATATTTTCAATTTAAATATTTAATGTTTTCATGTCTTCGCTCTGGTACAAGGTAAAACGCGACGTTGAGTTCTGCCACTCTACACGCAATGCCTCAAACTCGGTGGAAAGTGGGAAACGTAAGTGGAACAGAGTGTCCTTAACACTGCTTACCTCGGTCTACCTGATATGTGCGGGATACAGCGTGAAGCTGTGAGTGAGTGATTGAGTAGTTAGGTAAATATATTTGTAAATAGTTCAATGTTACTTGATAAATAAAGGCAATTCCAGGTAAGATGAGAATCAACATATTCATAGCATCGATACGGCCTACTCCATTTCGAGAAGCCGATCTAGGTTCATCATGATTGCCATTCTAAAAATATATATAAAATTTATATATATATATATATATATATATATATATATATATATATATATATATATATATATATACATATATATACATATATATATATATATATATATATATATATATATATATATATATATATATATATATATATATACATTGTAAACACAACTTACTATCCAATTAGCTGTCGCACCCTCTGGCATAAGATTCATCCATCTATCTATAAGTTTCTTTAAATCATATGCAGTAGAGTTACGATCTTTGTCTTCTAAAAATCTGATGTTGAAAGGAATAGAGCCATTCTTCGTTTTCGTTCCATAATATCTAATAATATTGGGTAAGTTAGTGTATGCTTCTGTTATCATAAGTTTATATTCGCCTTGATTTTCTGTAAATTGATCTAAGAAGTCTCTCCATTTGAATACAACTTCGTACGTTTCATTTAAATCCCAGGTGTAAATATGATCATAATACGCATAGTCGTCCGGGGTGGCGCCGGGAATCCCTATTTAAAAATCAAGAGTTATATTTTTTTAGATATATTTTAGTTTTACAAAAGTACGTATGCTACAGTAAGGTTATTTAGATATATAAACCTGCTGGTGGCTCGTCTGGATAAAAACCACCATAATTATCAGGATTCGCTTCATACAATCTGTTAATGGCGTCTACTCTAAATCCAGAAACTCCCAAATCTAGCCAGAAACGCATAACATCCTAAAATAAAAAATATGTAGGTACTTCAAAAAAAAAATAGTTGACTCTGTAATGTAAAATTTTCTTCAGAATAAGGCAATTGCACTTTGAATGTTTTCAAAACTTAACGATTTAGAGGGCTTTCTTTAAATAACTACAATTTAATAGATTGATTGAGAGGGAAACTATTTTTTCCCCACAACGTGTAGGTATACGTTTTATTATAGTATTATCTGCGTACATAATGTCTAAAATAAATAGTTATTTCATTTATTTATATTTTACCTTCATTTCTTCGTGAACTTTGTAGTAGCGGTAGTTGAGGTCGGGTTGTGATATTAAGAATTGATGTAAATAATATTGTTTGCGCACTGGACTGTACTCCCAGGCACTCCCACGAAAAGTACTTAACTTAAAACAAACAAATACGAGTAACGATAAGAGTAATAAATGTGTTAAACAAGTGCATTATTGGAATAGTACCTACTATAATCCAAATACGATCATAAATTCTTTGCAAAATAAAAGAGCTAACATCAAATATTCTCTTACAGTCCTATTAAATTTTAATAATCGTTTAAAAGTAATAGAGTTATTTTTTTTAATTTCATGTTAATATTTCTTTCTTTTAAGAAACAAATTACCCAATTGCTAGGTGGTTTTACTTCACCGGTGCGGTTGTCGAATACGCCATCACTCCATACGTAGTAATCTTCGTAACCAGACTCCTTTCTTTCGGACTTCTGGAACCAATCGCTAGCGTTGCTTGTGTGATTTGGTACGAAATCCAATAAAACGCGAATGCCTAATATATGTTTGATAAGTTTAAAATTGGTATTAATACATATAATACCTATGTATATTTGAAACCTGTTGTTGCGCAGGTGCATAAGCGTGTAACTGTAAAGACGATTGGTTGTGGGTTGGTTCCTCGCTCGAAGAAAAGGTATATTTAATATTTAGATTTTATTGCTCTGGTAAAAGCTTAGGGTTTTTTTTTGTTGGAAATATTCTTACTAAATTAAACTGATTATGTAGTTTAGAAATATATAAACATTTATCTTTATGTAGTTTGATTACAATAATTGTTTAATCAAAGTAAATACCTAGTTCGTTAGCGCTTTTTAATAGATATTGAAAATCTTCCATTGAACCGTATTCTGGGTCAATTTTCCGGTAATCGATTATATCATAGCCAAGGTCATACATCGATGAAAAAAAGATAGGAGATAACCATATCGCACCTATTCCTGTTTCTTGGAAAAACGTTAGTTTTTCGGTAATACCTTGAAAAAAGAATAAAAAATATTTTACTTAAGTATATATTAAGCTATTTCTAAACACATATCGTTGATTGAAGTGAAGAAGCTATCTCTTAATTCGGCGAAGTATATAAATTATTAATTAAATCTTTTTTTTATTTTTGCTTATTTTTTCCTTCTACAGTAAAAAGCCTCAATACAGCCCAATTTCAAAACTGAGAACTATATAATACCCAAATTATTTAAAAAAATAATTTATAACAAATAGTTCCACCATTTAATTATAAAATAGTTTGACCATTTATGACTCTTGAACAACAAGGATTTGTAGCTCCTAAGTCTACAGAAAGTAATCTTGTAAATTTCTGGATTATTTTTATCTTTCTATGGATATTATGCTACAGATGGATGGTGTGTACACTGATTTAGATAAAGGCGTTTGATAAAATCATGACTTGTTAATACAAAAACTGGGACTATTTGGCGTGCATGGAGATTTGTTTCCAGGGTTTTGTTAATATCTTAGAAATCGCAGTCAGGCAGTTGCTATGAAGAGTCATTGTTCAGCGTTTCTTTCAGTTGCCTCAGGCGTTCCTTAGGGCTATATTTGTCAATGATATTGTAATATCATATCACAAGTTGTAACTTGTTTTCATAATTCTAAAATTCTTCATTTTGCCGACGATATGAAAATATTTAAGCAAATCAAAACTTTAAGAGATTGTCATTTAAGTATATTACAAGTTATTACACAAGAGTATTTGTAGATTGACATCCTACTGTGATGCTAAACATCTATATATAATAAATGTAATAGAATCACATTTAACAGGAAAAAAATCCCATAATCTTTAGTTATAAGCTCGACGACAAGTCAGTTGCTAGACTGAAGTGAAATACGTGATCTCGGTGTTTACTAAGATGACAAGTTGTCATTTGCTTCATACATTAGCCTGTCGTGGCGCTGCGGCACAAGAGTGTGACTGTAACCGACAGGTTCTGGGTTCGATCCCCAGTCGAGAAAATGAAATATTTAATATTTTCAATTTAAATATTTAATGTTTGATTCCTTCACTCTGGTGATAAGGCAAAGCGCGGCGTTGAGTTCCGCCACTCAACATGCAATGCCTCAAATTCGGCAGAAAGTGGGGAACGGAAGTGGAACGGAGTGTCTTAACACTAGGTTCCCGGGTTCTATCTGCCTACCCTGCCTCGTGTGGGATACAGCGTGAAGCTGATCATTAGCATTATGTCTCAAAGAGCATATAAAATGTTGGGCTTTGCATTGCGGATATATAAAGATTTTAAACGGACTGAAACCCTCATCATACTATTTAGTACTCTGTTTCGATTTTCTTTTTTTTTTTAGCTTCAGTCTGTATCCCGCACGAGGTAGGGAAGGCAGAGGGAACTCAACGCCGCGCTTTGCCTCGTTACCAGAGCCAAGAAATGAAACATTAAATATTTAAATTGAAAATATTAAATGTCTCACATGCCAGAATCCTCAATACAAAATGTATACTATAAGAATCGAAAGTTTACTTAATAAGTTCCTCTGTCACTTAAAGATAACATATTCTATGCATAGCGCCTCATCAATAGTGTGGAGGATACATCTCTTGAAACGCCGCGATGTCAGAGTTCAAATGTTATTATTTAGGCCGTGTGATTCCGGCTTAGAATAGGATCACCCTGGTACTGATGGTTTCGTAAGAGGCGACTTAAGCACCTGTGGTAGAATCATGTTGTCAGCAATGGCAACACGCATGGGCAGACTCGACCGGATCATTACCACCCCCGGCATTTAAAACCGGCGTTAAGTAGTGACTTCGGCCACTGCATTTCGCATTAGGTAATGCCGGGTCCCGGCGCCCATCCACCTTATAGACCGGCAACGCTTCTGTAGCCCCTCTTATGCTACACGGAGCCGTGGGCGACGGTGATCACTTACCATCAGGTGACCTGCACGCTCGTTTGCCGTGTCTCTCCATAAAAAAAAATATATATAAGATTGTTAATATTATGACCGATTCTCATCTTCTTGTAAGTAAGCTTAATTTTGCGTGTCATAGGTTAGGTGCAAGCAATAAACCTCTAATAATGTTAATTCATGTGCATGCAAAAAGTTTAACTTAAAGTTTATTGATTTCAACACACATTGGACATATTTAATTTTAAAATTAATTCTTGTAAAAACTGTTTTGGAAACTTTTATAAATAATAATAGTAATGGGTTGGTAAGGCGACGTGTATGTAAATGTGTGTATGTGTATGTTTATATATAGTTGTTTATTTGTTCTATTTCTTTTAGGGCCGATCCTCTTTTAAACAGCGTAATAACTAATAACTACCACGTATGAATAAAATTATCTGTGTGTTTCCAACCGGTAAGTAGTCACCAATTCACTTTTATTCTATGGATTAATATTTGACCTAATATTTTAGCCTCACAATACGAATTTCAGACTGCTGAAACATATATATTGATTATCCATGAGCTAGAAAAAGATAGAATAGCTGTCACATTCTGACAAAAAGTAATTTATAAAATATTTTTTCTTTATTATTGTAATTCCGTGAATTTTAGTTCGAGGTCTTTGCGTTTATTTTGTGAAAGAAAATGGAACGCATAGTATAGTCGGCAAATACAAGGATTGAAAAATCAGCCCTTAGTAAAGTAGTATTTTTAGTAGTAAGTGATATTAGTCCTTAGATACATGTGTTATTAAGCTGTGGAAACTTGATTGGTTTCTGTTTTAATTTTAGTGTATTATTAGTTTATATTTTGTAATGTACATACTGTTTGTTTCAATTATAAATAAAATAAAAAAGCCTGCACGTAGCAGAGTAAGCAGAGGGAACTTGGGAATCTAGTATATTAACACTAGACTAGTGTTAAGACACTAGATTACTTATCACTACGTTCCGTTTATCACTTGAGTAGTGAAAAATGCAACGTCATCTTCATCATCAGCTACAAATAAAAAAAAAACTAACCATGAAAGTGTGCTGAATAAAAAAGCGCACCACTGCAGGGGCGAACGTGAAAGAAATGAAAATACCTATTAAATAAAGCATATTGTTGTCACCACTATTGATCTTAAAAAGACGCAATGCAAAGACTCCTTTTCCAATCAAGTCAGTGTTTCTTTCTTCATACACATTATAATTTTTTTGTTGTAATGAAAAAAAGTTATAATTTTTAGTTCTGCTAAGCTAAATAAATACCTACGTGCTTTAGAGATTTTAAGAAAGTCCATGTTAATTTTATATAATACAAATTATTATAAAAAGTGTGTTTATTACCTATGCTGAATATTATGTAAACCAGTAAAATTTTATGTCTATGTTATTACCTCTCCTTAAATGAAAATTATGTTCTGCAATGGCAACACGCATGGGCAGACTCGATCAGATTATCACCACCCAAGGCATTTAAAAGCGGTAACCGATTAGTGATCCACTTGCATAAATTTGCGGGCTTACCAAAAATTTAGCATCAAGGTCACTGTCGACGATTTCTACTCCAAATAAATGCACGTGAACGCTGGCGTCTTCGCTATTTCTTCTGAATATCAATGTTATGATGTACGACTGTAACATACATTGCTATGGTGATAGCACTGTGGACGCTGTATGTCTTTTTCGGGAAAACGTGACCAGTGCTAAAATCAACTTGTATCTTCCGTTAAGGCATCCCTCGAGAATATCTCCGTATGGGGTGAAAATAACCTGGTTCAATTTAACCCCCAGAAGATACAAAATTGCGCGTTAATCATTACCCCTTTTGTTGTGTCACCAGTTTGAGAACATTACTCTTAAACCGCGCCCAACATCAGTACATAGGGCTTTAGCTTTTTAGCGACTGCCAGTCTCGCGATCATTTGAAAGCAAGGTCAAGTTGACTCAGAAGAAACCGTGGTGTTCATAAGTAGAACGAGTCCGTAATCTACGCGATAACACCATTTGGTCCTTTATAGGGCCCAGATTAGGCCCTATAAAGAGTCAAAAGGATTCATATGGAGTACTGTTCTTACCTCTGAGCTGGTGTACCTCAGTATCAACCCACTTGAACTATTTGATTGCATACAACGTAGAACCGTTTGAACCGCTGTTAAATCAAGCCTAAGCCAAAATATCAAGCCCCTCACAGATCACTGATTTTGGTTTTGCGTAAGGATTTATCCTTGCTCTGCGTTTTCTATCATTCATCACAGTGAAATTTTGGGCTGCTGAATTTAAATGGGGCCATTAGAGATTGGAAGACGATGAACGTCCAAAAACCGCCACAATCGACGAAAACATCGCCAAAGTACACCAAATAGTGCTAGACAACCGCCGAATTGAAGTGACAGACATTGCAGAGGTAATAAACATATCAAAAAACGTATTTGTTTCATATTAAATCAACATTTTGACATAAGCTGCCCGTGCGTTTGGTGCTGGGACTGTTGACTGACGTCAGAAAACAAAAACATGTTCGAAAGAATATTTCCAACGATATATTTTTCCGAATAATTACTGTAAATGAAACTCAGGTACACTATGACACGCCGGAAACAAAAATACACTCTAGACATTGGACTGCAAAGGGGCTCCAAAAAAAGCAAAATCTGTTTTTTCTGGTAAAGTGATTAGCGACTGTATTTTAGAATCGTCGAGTTATTTTAATTGATTGTCTTCAATAAGCAAAATCCATTACAGGAGCATACTATGCATCATTACTTGACAAGCTGCCTTCAGCAGAACTTGCGAAATAACGGCCACATTTGCAGAAAAACAAGATCCTCTTTTACCAAGAATATACTTTTAGAAGATCTACTTTTACGCGAAAATCCACAAATTACGCATTGAACTGCTGCATTTGGCCTTACTCGCCGGATCTAGCCCCAAGCGACTTTTTTTTTGTTCCTTCATCTAAAAATTGCGCTTGTAGGACAAAGATTTTCATGAAATGAAATGGCAATCAACTTCGTAAACAATTATTTTACAGAGGCAAATACCGAGTACTATTTGGACGGATTACAGATATTAAGCATCGCTGGAAGATCTGTGTAGTTACTAGGAGACTATGTTGAAAAGTAGAAAGAAAAAATCTGAAAAAATGTCTTGTATCTCTGTTAGGTTAGAAACTTTTCAGAGCACCTCGTAAATTTAGCATATAAATTTGATATTTAATTACTAGAAGCAGTACAGATAGTAATTTTAATTATTATTATAAGATAATTATAAATAGCTTCTAATTTATAAGTGCAACACAGTAGTACAAAAACAGTAATATAGTATATACATATATGTATGTATGTCGCCTTAGCTGTAAGATTGTTGGACAATTACAAAAAAAGCATTGTAGAAAGCCACGAGTAACTATGATTTTTTTTTTAGCTTCACGCTGTATCCCGCACGAGGCAGGGTAGGCAGAGGGAACCTGGGAACCTAGTGTTACGACACTCCGTTCCACTTCCGTTCCCCACTTTCCGCCGAATTTGAGGCATTGCGTGTTGAGTGGCGGAACTCAACGCCGCGCTTTGCCTTATTACCAGAGCGAAGAAATGAAATATTAAATATTTAAAACGAAAATATTAAATATTTCATTTCCTCGACTGGGGATCGAACCCAGAACCTGTCGGTTACAGTCACACGCTTGTGCCGCTGTGCCACGACAGGCCTCAAACTATGATTCGTATTATAACTATGATTCGTATTCAAATAATTATATGTATACATAGGTAACAAGGTAACAGCGTTTCTACGTACCATTAAGATCGCCTATCCCATCACCATTGCTGTCTTTAAAGGAGCGCGGGTATATTTGATACATTACAGAAGTTTTCCACCAATCTGTGTCAGCAGTGCGCACTGTCATTATGACCAAGAAAAGGAACACTACGTGCATCTTAACTACGTCTGAGAGTCTCAATGTGTACCGAATGACAATTCGATTCTTCGATTTTATTTACTTATTAGTTATACATGCAATAATACATATTACATGTTCATGATACAATATATACCTATTTCAAGCTCATTTTTTATTTAATTTCACTTTGTCAAGAAATGAATAAAACAATACCTAATTAAACTGTTAAACTCATTGTAAATTTAAAAATAGTAATACCTGAAGAAATAAAAAAATATTTTTATTCTTAGCACAAAAATTTTTACTAACTCCGAAAGGTTCAAGTTAAAACTCCGAAGCAATATTATTCTACATATGCTCTAGAAAAAAAAGAAAAGAATATTTTTAATTACTCAGCTTCACGCTGTATCCCGCACACGGCAAGGTAGGCAGCTTGACGCAGTATCACGCAAATACCAGAACAGGTAGAGTGAACCCAGAGAATCGTCTGTGTCACACTCGCTGTTCCCAGAATTCTAACATCACTGCAGGTTGCGGCTCTTCGCCTCGTTACCAGACCGACGGAACACTCGCGTGCCCCTGTACCACGACAACCCCGAAAAAATTAAGTGTGAATATCTGTTAATTTGCTGATGGAAAAAAAATAAACAAAATATATACTTAATCAACTTCGATCCACAATTTATACTGCGCAGTTCCTTAGACGCATCGACGATGCGTCTAGTACAGTGTTATTTGTTTCTATTTTTAAATCTGCAGTTTGCTAATATTGGTGCAAAAAGTTTATTAAATAGATAATATTCGATTTAAATGAAAGATAAAGCAGCATACCTAATAGCCGTATCAGACGAGCGAACCGAACCTCGACCTTGGTTCGCCATCGAAGCATGTTCGATCGTGGGGAGCATGGTTCGCCTAAATAACATGGTTTGATGGCGAACCAAGGTCGAGGTTCAGTTCGGTCGTCTGTTACGACTACTATGGCTTTTTTGCTTGTATGTAAGTCATGATTATTTATTTTTATTTCCCTGCAAAAATCAACTTATTTTCCCCTTCCGCTACTAAACTTGTAACGTTTTTCGAGACGTTTAATTCGTTTAACAACTTGTGCTCACTACTAATAAATTATATGTCTTCCCTGATCTATGTATGTCTGGGGAAATATGGCGGTCATTACAATATATAAAAGTGAGAATATCCTGCTTATACCTAGCTTAGGTATACATAATTTTTTAGATCCATACAGCGTGACGGTACATCTACACGGTACACGGTAAAGCAGAAGAACTGGGAACATAGCGTTAAGACACTCCGTTCCACTTCCGTTCCTCACTTTCCGCCGAATGTGAGGCATTGCGTGTTGAGAACTCAATGCCGCGCATTACCTTGTTTTCAGAAAGAAAAAATGAAAAAAAAACATCAAATATATTAAATGTTTAATTTCTACGAGTGGAAATTGAACCTACCCACCTGTCGTTTACAGTCACTCGCTTGTGCCGATTCGCCACGACATAAGTCAATATTAATTTACAGTCATTGATATTGATATCAATAATTAACATGTACATATATAATTATGTATGTACATAATTATGGTACGGTACATAATTATGTACCGTTCATACATAATCATTGAGCTCAATTTTACAGTAGATACATAATAAGTTGCTATTTAAGAAAATATATGGAACAGACAGATAAGTATTATTTTTTTAACCCCTCAAACAAAAACACTTACTGTTTTAAGTAATAATAGGTATATAATACGATAAGGTAATGTAACATTTAGCCGACGTTTGTTTCATGAGGACGTCTTGGCGCGGTGGCTCAAGCGTATGTTGACGCGACGACCCACTCGACCATCACTTTACAAAAAACAATGTCTAGAAGCTTAAAAATAACTATTAGGACCCAAATCTATGATTTTTAGAACTTATGTCTGTTTGTTTGAACACGAACATGTGGAAGGATTTGAATAAAACTTTTTTGTTGTGTAGCTATTAGGCTTGATCAGGATCTAGAGTTTATTTGATTTTAAAGACTCACTCCTGATGCAGAACCATAGGAGGCCTGGCCAAAATATAAAAAAAAAACTAATTAAATACGTCCATAACAAAAGATCTTTAGTCTAAGAATTTTCCAATGATTTTTAATAATTTCAACAAAAAGATTTTTTAATGCTTAAAATACACCCGAAATTAACCCTTTGTTTTTGTAATTTGCAAAAGATTAAATTATATACTGTAAGTAAATTGGGTATCGAAAGAGACAGGCATATGCTGTAACGGACTTTTTTTTAACAATTTTAAGAGAGAACAATTTCACCTCATGTGATCCATGTGTGACTCTAATCGTTTATGCAGCGTACGCAAAGAAGCTCAGAAGTTCTCCCGCTTTTTGAAATATTTTCTATTAAAACTTCACTTCTATTGGTCATAGCGAGATGTAAATATAGACTATAAACTCCCGATAAATAGAGATACAGTTAGTAGGATTATATTACAGGTAGTTAAACCAAACTAAGTCTTCTTTATGACTTTAGTACAATATAGAGTATATAATGTATACATATAAATAAAATTGAAATGTTTGTCTGTGTCTTCAGAATAACCAAGTTCTTTTAATCGCTTCTACTTATTTTCTCATTAACCGCACGAGCGCCATTAAGCGCCACATATGCAAGATATTTTTTTTGTCGTGTGTGTTCGTAATTATTCCACTGTTACATTGTTTTCATAATAAGACTTCTTTAGTTTCTCGTGTGTTGGTTAAATGTAAATGAGAATGAGGCTATAAAGAATTTACATACTTATAAATTATAATTTTCTGTAAGTAGATATTTTTAAAAGAACCAACCATTTTCTCTAAAATATTAGAGACATCTCCTTACTTCTAAAATATTTTTATAATATTAGAGACATTTCGTTACGTTCGTGTATCAAAATACAATGCCCTATTTTGAATAACCTATACAAAGAACGCCTTGTACCAGCAGTAGTAATTATGTATATTTTGAATATAAAACACTTTCCGACACGCTTTGAATTTAAACCCACTGGAAAATGTATAATACTAGAAAAATATACTAATAATATAATACTTAAAAAAAATATTTACTCACTTTACCACCGGTATTTTTGGGCGGCGTTATTATACCCTACAGTAGATCTGTAAAAGATATTGGCATCATCCAGGATCTGAATATGTTTTGGGACTCACAAGTAAGGGAGGTGAGTAGGAAGATGTTTGTGTTGCTAGGATCTGAAGCGTCTACGCAATTTTCTACCTATCTATACTAAGATTGCGTCAGCAAATTCTGATTTATTATCGATTCTTGATTATGCTGATGTCTGGTTTTTTGATCTACGCTAAGAGCAACTAAATAAGCTTGATCGCCTTCAAAATGTATGTATATAATACGATCATATCTCTCATTTCGGAAAATAACTCCAGTGGCTCTCTATCCGCCTTCGTAGGTATACTCACATACCTACTTCATCTTTTGTAGTGCACTCTGTTCAATCCAACTTCTCCACCTGTTTACCTAAAGGGGCGTTTTGTACGTTTATTTATTACTTATATACTTATGTAGAATTATTCACACCATACTCATTATTTTTTTCAACATCGAACGTCTGCAGGTTGGAAGAAATCGCTTTTTAGTGATAAGGTTTTTTTTAATTGTATTTTTCTTCTGTTGGTGTGCAATAAAGAGCTAGGTACTAATATTATTATTTTCACCTATAAGAAATCTGCAGAGCGCAATTTCATTTCGTTTAACTTGGTATTGATAAACAGTATATTTTTAATTGACACTGTAAACAAAATTTTACGAATATTTAAAAATATTTTTTTTAAATATTTGCAAATTTATTTAAAATTATTACTGTTTAAAATTAATAACAACAAATATTTATCGATTTAAAGAAATTCATTTTATTAAACACCATATCGATTGTAAAATAAGTATAACAAAATAATAAACATTTACGATGATTCTTCAAGATTCCAAATCTAAAGACCAAAAAATTTGACAGCAAATTAATTTTTAATACAGAAGTGAAACATT